>CM035844.1:386654787-387254787 GCA_020510985.1 Pholidichthys leucotaenia | reverse complement strand
TAGCCGCAATATCGGAGTTCACTACTGATATTCAGCATGTCGCGGGTAAACACAATGTTGTAGCAGACTGCCTCTCGCGTGCAGTAGCACCGCCAAGCCCCATAGGGGCAGACTCTGTAGCCATGGCCGCGGGCCCGGGCAGCGACGCGGGAGCGCGCGCAGCCCCGGTCTGTGTTGGGTTAGATTATGTAGCTATGGCTGCGGAGCAGGTTAACGACGCGGACGTGCGCGCGCTCCAGTCTGGACCAACAGGGTTAAGGCTGGAGCACAGGGTGCAACGAAACGGTATGCCCCCGCTAATCTGTGATGTCTCCACGGGACGGCCCCGCCCTGTGGTGCCAACCGCGTGGCGTCGCCGTGTTTTTGACTTGGTCCATTCTCTCGCGCACCCGGGGGTGCGCGCATCGATTAAGTTGGTGGGGGAGAAATTTGTTTGGCCCGGGTTGCGCAAACAGGTCAAGGAATGGGCAGCAGCCTGCGTAGCGTGTCAGTGAGCTAAAATACACAGACACACTAAGGCCCTGTTAGAACCTTTCCACATCCCCGCTAAGCGTTTTGATCACGTGCATATTGACCTGGTCGGCCCGCTTCCGTTATCACACGGGCACACACATCTTTTGACGATGGTAGACCGCACCACGCGCTGGCCAGAGGCGGTTCCTCTGACATCAACCACAGCGGAAGAAGTTGTGTGAGCATTTTTAGCAGCATGGGTTGCGCGTTTTGGTGTACCCTCGTACATAACGTCCGACAGGGGTCCCCAATTTATTTCCAAGCTGTGGTCATCGACGGCCCGCAGCTTGGGGGTGAAGATTCATCGCACCACCGCGTATAACCCCCAGGCTAATGGTTTATGCGAACGCTTTCACAGGTCATTGAAAGCAGCCCTCAGAGCGTCGCTAACGGATACAAATTGGGTAGACAAACTTCCATGGGTTTTATTAGGGTTGCGTTCTGCACCTAAGGAAGATTTGCACGCTTCCCCGGCTGAATTAGTTTTCGCTCAACCGCTTCGTTTGCCCGGGGAATTTCTTCCTGATAATCCCGCACCTAATGGCCCCCCCGCTCAGCTGTGGCAGAGCGGCTCAGGAGCAAACACGCTTCCTGGCCCAGTCCATCACAGTTTCCCACACGTTTTTGTGCCCAAGGCTTTAAAAAATGCAGAGTTTGTTTTTGTTAAACATGACGCCCAGCGTCCAAGTTTGCGGCCGTTTTACGACGGACCGTTTCGAGTGCTGGAGACCGGCCAGAAGCATTTTCTGCTAGATTTAGGGGGCAGATGGGAGCTGATTTGCATTAACAGACTCAAACCCGCTTTTGTTCTGGCTGACGAGGAGGTGCAGCTCGCGAGGCCCCCCCGCCGGGGCAGGCCGCCGAGGAGACATTCTCCAAAGTCTTCACAGAGAGGTGCTAACGGCTTTAATCCACAGGTGCAGAGAGATGTTGCAGGTGCAGCCAAGCCAGGTTGCAGCAGATTCGGCAGAAGATTAAAACCTAGGCAGTTGGTGGATTGATTAGCGATGTATGGAGTGCTTTGTGTTTTTCTTTTTGTTATGCCATTTAGATTTTGCCTTACTAGACGTTTGGGGGGGGTAGTGTGGCCGACACACATTGTGGGCTCACGCTGCCACAGAGACAGGACTGAATGTGTATTGTGGGGTGTCACGTCTGCAAGGACTGAGGACTCGAATCTACAGGAGGTAACAAGGAAGTGTGAGATTTGTCTCTTTGTCCCACAGAAGACGCCCCGGAGGGTATTCCGGTTCATCAGGAAATGAGAGACAATGGTGAAGCTTCAAGGGGATGCTTTGTAACTGTATGTTGACTGAAGACACCATGTGACTTGAATTCTGACGCTGGAAATGTATAAAAGGGTGTTGAAGTATGATTCTTTCTCTTTCCTGCTTTGAGAATGCTAAAAGCTGCGTTCTGTCAAATAAAGCTGGTTTTATGACTGAAACTCAGCCTCGTTATTTGAGCATGCTTCTACACAGTGCTGTCACCCCAGGGTTCACTGTTTGGGCAGGCTAATCACATCCGGCAACTCCGTGGTGTCTCCGTCGCAAAGGTCATCAATTCTCTCACACCATAAACCATGCACTGTGAGGGAAATGATGTCATTTTTGAGTCTTACCGGATACAGCAGAAATTTTGTTCCAAATTACACTGCGCTTATTCAACCACTGCGCAACCTTCTTAAGGAACCAGAACACAAAAATCTCAAGTCACCGTTGTGATGGATTACTTCAGCTGAAGATGCTTTCATTGAACCACAACAACTACTGTCACATACATGTTCACTCAAACCACCTGATTATGCTTTGCCATTTCATCTAGATGTTTCTGAACAGAATGGCGTTGTGAATGCCGTACTGTATCAGAAGGGGGAAGGTACAGGGTCAAGGTCATTTCTAATGTATTACAACTCAACATTAGACAACATAGAGAAAGGACACCCACTATGCACACATCATGTTGCAGCAATAGCTAAGGCATTAGAAAAAACCTCTCACATAATGCAGCACACTGTGATTGTACACACCATGCATGGAGTAGCCTCTTACTTAAGTGTACTGTTCACACTCTCAGCTAAAAGAACACAAAGGTTGAAAAGAATACTGCAGGCACCAAATATCATTTACACAAGTGAAGGGACAAATATGGTAGAGGGCATGCTTACAGGTAAACCTCACAACTGTCTAGCAGCTGTGGAGGTTGATATGAAAGCTGTCCCTAATCTTCAATCTGAACCTATCGAACATCCAAATTTGAACCTTTTTTGTGATGGCTGTTACTACAGGAGAGCATATGGGTCTCTGAGTGCCTCATATGCAGTTGTAAAATATGGTGAGAGGACAGGTGCATTTCAAACTGTAGATGCAGGAATAGTAGCCACTGCTAAAGTGTTGTTATTATGCAAAGCATCACATGAGAGAAGTCACATATCAAAGGTTAATCTAGTGTGAAGCATGTCAAAAGGTCAACCCAAAGTACACACGGGAGGCCTTCCTTGGTGCATTCCCTACCCCTACAGAGCCATGGAAAAAAATAGTGATTGTTTTCACAGATAATTTTTGATCAAGATCTGTTATTAATTCACATATTATCTTGTTTCTAAGACTGCCTTCTCTCATTTGCATAATATTGTCATGATTAGAAGCATCTTGTCTCAGAGTGATGCTGGGAACCTAATCCACACTTGATAGCTCTAGATTAGATTATTGTAACTCTTTATTATCAGGCTGTCCTAAAACTGTTATGATCCCCCGTGTGCCATTACGCAGCGCACGGGGGAAGGAATGAAAACCCACATGCAGAGATTGTTGCATGTAATTTTATTGAACAAAAATAAGTTTTCAGTCCAGCAAACGATCTAGACAAGCAAATAGTCAGATGGGTTATAGTCATGAAGGGCACCGGAAAAACAGGGACGCCTCTAGGACGCTCAATAGCCCAAGGGAGGGAATCCCTAGAACTGCAGAACAGCTGAACGGCACAAAGAGAAAAGGCAACCATGAACTTACAGGCTGGAGCGGTCCGAGGCAGTCCGTGCTGTCCGGTGTGAGCAAGTGAACAGGAACAGCCACTAACAACAGGTAACAAACAGGCGTCAGGTGATGTGAAAGTAATATTGTAGGGAGTGGAGACAACATACACAGAGGAGAACTGCTACTGTGTATAATGCGCAGTGATCCGGCGATCTCTTAACACTCAAACAGAGCTTAAGTAATGGCCATACTAATGAGGGAAGAGACCGCCAGTGTGGAAATGTGTGGACTGGACTGAGTGGATGTGAATGGAAAACAGGTGTGCATGAGTGAATGTCTGAGCATGTGAGTGAAGATGAATGGAAGCGTGTGTGTGTATGTGTGCCGAAGAGTGCATGTAGATGGATGGATATGTGTGTATGTGTGAGTAAGTTAAACTCAATAACAAGAAACAGCTGGTGCCACTGACAGGAGGAGGAGGTGTGGCCGAGTTGTCAGGGATCGAAGGACCCAAAGGGCTCCCTGAAGCACCTGATGGAAAATAAGCATACAATATACAAACTGGTCAAAATAGCCACAGTGTCAGAACTGGGTTTGAGACCCTCAAACCCAAGTTCATGACAGAGTCCCCCCCCCCCGTCAAGGGGTGGATCCAGACACCCTAGTGACACCAGAGGAAAAACACAAAAGAACACAATAAGAGCCCTCCCCCCAGAGGAAAACAACAAACCAGGGTGGGAGGTGGGGGAAAACAGGTTAGGAGGGAAACGACACATAAATAATACAAGAATAATAATAAGTAAAGTGAGGAGAACCTCCTCCCAGCCCCAACCTAGGACAACAACCCCCTACCCAGGAGTCCAAAGTTCAGGGGGCCAATCAGAGTCCCAGTCCCAAGGCATGGTGAGGGGTGGCTGATCGGATGGCCTGCCAGAGCCCCAAGCCCAGCAGGCGGACCGCTGAACAGTGTCAGGCCAGATGGGCCACCCGACCTGGAGACTAAGTTTTTTGGGTGGCCGGACAACATTATTGAGCCACCAGGACTGGAGGGGAGAGCGAGGAGGTGGCCTACCCACCGGGAGACTTGGAGGTGGGTGACCCGGCCGAAGGATAGGAACCCTGATGGCATCTGGCGGCAAGGACAGAGGAGGAACCACACCGGCATCTGGCGGCGAGGACTGAGGAACCACACCGGCGTCTGGCGGCAAGGACTGAAGAACCATGCCGGCATCTGGCGACAAGGACTGAGCCCCCCCGCCCCCTGTGGCTTTGAGCAGGGGCCCGTAGCACCCGCGATGGTCCTGGTCTGGGATATAGCTGCACTTGCGATGGTCGTGCCCTGGGACAACATTGCACCAGCGGTGGCCCCTTCCTGGGACCTCATTGCTCCTGCGGTGAGCCCCGAATGGGCCTGTGATGCACCCACGGTGGACCCCGACTGAACTATGGTTGCACCCACGGTAGAGCCCAACTGGACCCTTGCTGCACCCATGGTGGACCCAGACCGGGCCAGAGCTGCACCCACGGTGTACCAGCTGACCCGTGAGAGCACCAGACCCAGGAGACGGTCAACCAGGGGAACCACAGGCGAAGGCACAGGAGGCGGGACCACAGTGATCACAGCGGGGGAAGCTGCACCCACGGGGACCTCCGGCTGGAGCTCCGCTGCACCCGTGGTGGACCCCGGCTGGGCCAATGCTGCGTCCTCGGTAAGCTGATCAACCAAGGCAAGCACCATACCCAGGAGGCAGCCCACCAGCGGAACAACAGGCAATGGTGGCATCGTGGAACCCTCCAGCAATGTTGGACCATCTCTGGCGACCCTGAAAGAAGGCTCGGACAGAGGGCACAAAGGAGGAGGTCAGGGTCAGCGGCAGCGGCAGAGCCCGGCAAGGTGAGCTCAGGTGCAGCTGATGGCTGCACCCGACTCTCCTCACCAAGAGCTAAGCATGATTTCTCTATTGCTGAGTAAAGAAAAATAAAAGAAATCTCTCACCTGAACTCGAGCTCCCCCACCATCCAGGACTCCGTCAATCCTGCTGACGGCGATGGTTCGGGTGCTGACTCTGCTGTGGCGGCCTCCGCAGAAGGCGTGATGGTAGTTGCAGTCCTGATCTCCTCCAGAGCGCTCTACAGCACCAGTGACTCCTCCGGCAAGGATTCTGGAGGTGGAGTCCCACGTTGTGCTGGACCCTGAGAGGCTGAAGCCAGGGGACACCCCTCTGTCAGCGCAGGCTTCAGGTTGGTCACAGCACCCTTCCTCTGACCATGGTGGCTCTGCGGGGCTGGAGTAGAGTCTTTCAGCGCCGCGGCCCCCTCCTTCCTCCAACGATCGAGCTCCAGGGCTGATGGACACTCAAAGGAGATATAGAGAGGGTAGGGGGGTTAATAGCTGCTGCAACGGGTGGTGAGGGTGGTGAGAACCCAGTGGACTGCGTGAACTGGGCCTCACTCCAGGGAATCGGGCAAGGTGATTTATCAGATGAGTGAATAGAATAATAGTTCCAAGGTTGTCATAGCCAGGAGCGGTACTGGGGTTAAGCTCCCAGTACTCATAAAATGCTCCTTACAGCGTGCGTCTCGAAAAGCCTCTGACAACTAAGTCCAACTCCTAGCCTGCCCGTGTGGTTTAGTTTCTAAGCCCGGCGGAACTGCTTTTACTAATAGGAGAAGGGGCGAGGGCGGATCTCTGGCGCCTTAAAACCAGATGCTTCGGGTAGATGGTGGCTCGTCAACCTGGGAAGGTAGCCCATCTAGGGGAAGGTAAACCCTGATTTCAAACCTCCGCTGCCTTGCGGCACACGGAAAAATCCGGAGTTGGAGCCCCTAAGGCAGTTCTCTGTTGTGCTCAACATCGTTCTGGCAGCTCCTGCGATGGTGCTGGTGTCAAACTATAGCAGCCCTGCTGTTCCTTTGGATTCATCAGTGACATGGAGAGGGGGGACATGCTGCATGGGTAACATCTTGTCCTCCATATCTTCCTGCCCAGGCTTGAATCCTACCAACGCCCAACGCTGGAAGGTAGAACACCAGTGCGCATTGGCCTGTTCAGCCACAGGCGGTGCTGTTCCAGCAGAGTAGACGTTTAGGATTCTCTTCCATGGTCATCATAGACCGACGGAGGCCGACGAATAGAATAATAACACACTTGCCTGTCCATCCCCGGTGTGATAGTTCTCGCTGCAGCAAACCCAGCCTCCTGCTTCTTGTCTGTGGCACACTTGGGTCCCTTGGAGAATCCAGAGGGGTCCGCCCTTACAAACTGGAAGACAGGCAGAGGAGCGGAGGAGTTCTTCCTGCGGTCCAACGCTGGGCCACGGTGCCGTGGAGGAGGCGAGGCTGGCAGGACAGGAGCCAACATGCAGGAGACAAAACAGGGCTTCTCTCATCGAATTCTTCTCTGTGCTGAAGCTGGCCTCGCATCACATGGCGAGGAGACTGGTGAAGGCAGAGGTGGAGGTGGAGGTAGTGAAAGTGCAATTACCAGGGGATGAAGGTATATGTATGGTCTCCGCTCCACCAAGTTGGTAACTCCGCCCCAACAGTCCATCTCATCTCTCCGGGAGGTACAGCCATGCATGCTGGCTGCCAAGCCCTCAATCACCATGATGGCTTGGAGGTTCTCCCGGCTCCACTGTCTCCTCCTCGCTGCTTCATACACCCGAGGCATACTGGATCCTCAGAATAGGTGGTGAAAACAGCAAACACACAAAAAATGAAAAAAGAAAAATACACACAACAACTCCGCTGTTTTTTTTTTTTCAGGCCGGATCATTCTGTTATGATCCCCCGTGCACCATTATGCAGCGCACGGGGGAAGGAATGAAAATCTACGTGCAGAGATTGTTGCGTGCAATTTCATTGAACAAAAATAAGTTTTCAGTCCAGCAAACGATCTAGACAAGCTAACAGTCAGATGGGTTATAGTCATGAAGGGCACCGGAAAAACAGGGACACCTCTAGGACGCTCAATAGCCCAAGGGAGGGAATGCCTAGTACCGCAGAACAGCTGAACGGCGCAAAGAGAAAGGCAACCATGAACTTACAGGCTGGAGTGGTCCGAGGCAGTCTGTGCTGTCCGGTGTGAGCAAGTGAACAGGAACAGCCACTAACAACAGGTAACAAACAGGCATCAGGTGATGTTAGAGAAGATAAACAGTCAGGCTGAAAGTAATATTGTAGGGAGTGGAGACAACATACACAGAGGAGAACTGCTACTGTGTATAATGCGCAGTGAAATGGCAATCTCTTCCCACTCAAACAGAGCTTAAGTAATGGCCATACTAATGAGGGAAGAGACCGCCGGTGTGGAAATGTGTGGGCTGGACTGAGTGGATGTGAATGGAAAACAGGTGTGCATGAGTGAGTGTCTGAGCATGTGAGTGAAGATGAATGGAAGCGTGTGTGTGCATGTGTGCAGGAGAGTGCATGTAGATGGATGGATATGTGTGTGAGTAAGTTAAACCCAATAACAAGAAACAGCTGGTGCCACTGACAGGAGGAGGAGGCGTGGCCGAGCTGTCAGGGAGCGAAGGACCCAAAGGGCTCCCTGAAGCACCTGATGGAAAATAAGCATACAATACACAAACTGGTCAAAATAGCCACAGTGTAAGAACTGAATTTGAGACCCAAGCCTTCAGCTGATCAAAAATGGTGAAGCAAGAATTTTAATACGTTCTAGAAAGAAAGATCCTATCTCGCCGGTTCTGGCCTCCTTTAGAATTAAGTTTAAAGTCCTTCTTCTTACTTCTAAAGCCCTAAATAATCAGGCCCCTTTTTATTTAAAAGATCTGATACTACCCTATCATCCTAATAGAGCAATACACTCCCAAAATGCAGGATTATTTGGAATACCTAGAATCTCCAAAAGTACAATGGCAGAGCCTTCAGTTATCAAGCTCCTCTCCTGTGGAACCAGCTGCCAATCCGGATTTGGGAGTTAAACTCTATCATTGTTTTTAAGAATAGGGTTAAAACCTTCCTTTTTTGCTATAACTTATAATTAGGGTGGGATCATGAGCCCCTGAACCCTCCCTTAGTTATGCTGTTTACAGGTTTAGACAGCTGGGGGATCTCCAATAATGCATTGGGTTTCACATGAAATATTTTTGCTAATTATTAACATATGTTTGTTCTCTCCCATAGATTTAGTCCCATCGAGCTGTTTGCTTTCTACATGTCTGTTCTTTTCTTTTTCTTCTCTATCCCCACACCCCTAGCCAGTCGTAGCAGATGACTGCCCCTCCCTGAGCTTGGTTTTGCATCTGATTGCTGGGGGTTTTCTGCAATTGTGGGGGTTTCCCTTACAGCTGAAAGTGCTATGAGAGGACTGTTGTTGTGAAATGGTGATATGTAAATAAGGTGGAATTGAATAGATATGGGCCCCAAAATAAGTGTGGGGGTTATAGATATTTGTTGGTCTGTGTGGACACATTTGCAAGATGAGTGGAAGCCAAAGCTTGTAAAAATGAAAGTGCAAAAGAAGTGATAAAGTGGCTAACAGCAGAAGTGATTCTGAGACATGGTTTCCCCAGAACAATCAGAACAATCAGATCAGACAATGGAAATCATTTTGCCATTAAGCATTTGAAGGAAATGGAAAAAGTTCTAGGCATAAAGCATAGGTTTGGTTCAGTATAGGCAAGTGGCAGTTTAAAGCAAGTGATAGCCAAATAATATATGGGAACAGGTGTGGCATGGGTGTATGCCATTAGCACTGATGGCACTGCAATCCACCCCCAATACAACGTTCTACCTGATTCCCCATAAGATAAGATAAGATAAGATAAGATAAGCCTTTATTAGTCCCACAATGGGGAAATTCCAGGATTGCAACAGCACAGGGATAGCAACACTCAGAGCAACAATCAGAAGGCAAGAAAAAAAAAACAAGCAAGCAAGAGCAGCTAATATACATATGTACATATTACTATAAAATATACTGTATATATACACACACACAGACACACAGTGCAGAGCATTGTAGCTGGATGGAATAAATATATGAATATGTAAACACACAGTGCGGAGCAATGTAGCTAGATGGAATAATATGTAGATATATAAACACACAGTGCGGAGCATTGTAGCTAGATGGAATAAATATATAGATATATAAACATAAACACACCCAGTGCGGAGCATTGTAGCGAGATGGAATTAATATGTAAATATATAAACACACAGTGCAGAGCATTGTTGCTAGATGGGATGAAACAGCACAACCGTCTACTTAGTTATCCTACATGGTATGATTATGTGCCCATACATATTCTCACTCTCCATAGCGACCGGTATTTTCCTAGTTGTATGCCGGAGGGGACCATTGTGTAAGTCTATTGCATCTTTTTCATTCAAAAAACTATTAGTTTGTTATGTCTTTTTGCTATCTCTGCGAGCAGCCCTGCTTAGGTTGTACAGTCTGACAGCCGTTGGTAGGAAGGACCTGCGAAACCTCTCGGTTGTGCACCTGGGATGATGTAGTCTGCTGCTAAATGCTGCTGCTGCTAAATGAGCTCCTCAGTGCATTCAGTATGTCCTGCATAGGGTGGAACTCGGACTCCAGCAGAGATGACAGTTTAGCCACCGTCCTTCTCTCTCCTATCTCCTCCACCGGATCAAGGCGCTGCCCCAGGACAGAGCTAGCTTTCTTGATCAGTTTGTTCAGTCTCTTCCTATAGGCTGCAGTAATGCCACTGCCCCAGCAGACCACTCCAAAAGTGATGGCTGATGCCACCACCGTGTCGTAGAATGTCTTCAGCAGCGCGCCTTGTACACCAAAAGACCTGAGTCTCCTCAGCAGGAACAGCCTGCGCTGTCCCTTCTTGTAGAGTGCATCAGTATTGTGTGACCAGTCTAGTTTATTGTTCAGATGAACACCCAGGTACTTATAGGCTGTCACCATCTCGATGTCTGTTCCCTGTATATTTACTGGTGCTGTGAGGGGTTGTCCTTGCCTGCGGCAGTCCACCACCAGCTCCTTAGTTTTTCTCGCGTTGATCTGGAGGCAGTTCCGATGGCACCAGTCCACGAAGTCCTGGATAAGCCCTCTGTACTCAGCTTCATCTCCATTGGAGATGAGGCCAACGATCGCAGAGTCATCAGAGAACTTCTGTAGATGGCAGTGTGTTGTGTTGTGTGAGAAGTCTGCAGTATAAAGAGTGAACAGGAAGGGAGCCAGCACCGTTCCCTGGGGGGCCCCCGTGCTACTGATGATCGTGTCGGACACACAGTCCCGGGTTCTCACAAACTGAGGCCGGTTCGTGAGGTAGTCCAGGATCCATGATGACAGGTGCTGGTCCACCCCTGCGCGCAGCAGCTTGTCCTTCAGGATCATCGGTTGGATGGTGTTGAAAGCACTGGAGAAGTCAAAGAACATGATCCTCACCATATTCCCGGGCTTCTCCAGGTGGGACAGAGAACGGTGAAGGAGGAAGATCACCGCATCCTCCACCCCAATGCCATGCTGGTAGGCGAACTGGAGTGGATCCATCGCTGGTTCCACCAGGGGGCGGAGGTGAGCAAGGAGCAGTCTCTCCAGGGTCTTCATCAAGTGGGACGTCAAGGCCACCGGTCTGTAGCTGTTCAGGTCTTTGGGGTGGGAAGTTTTTGGTACAGGTACCACACAAGATGTTTTCCACAGCTGTGGTACCCTCCCCAGTTTCAGGCTCAGGTTGAAGATGTACGTCACAATCCCACACAGCTGGTCTGCACAGGACTTGAGGAGCTTTGCGCTGATGCTGTCCGGTCCCGACGCCTTCCTCGCCTTGATCTTCCTCAGCTCCGTCCTCACCTGGGTCCTGGTCAGGGTCAGGGTGGGGGGCTGTGTGTTGGGAGTGGGGGGGTGTTGGTGGAGTGGGGAGTGGGCAGCAGGACTTGATGTCTTTACAGGCAGCAGTGGTTGTTGTGCAGACAGGGGGGAGGGCGGTTGGTCAAACCTATTGAAAAACAGATTCAGGTTGTTCGCCCACTCCCTGCCCCCCGTGGCCTGGGGGGAGGTATTCTGGAGCCCCGAGATGGTTTTGAGGTTTCTCCAGACCCCGCTGATGTCGCTCTGTTGCAGCTTGTCCTCCATCTTCTTCCTGAAGCTGTCCTTGCCTACTCTGATCTTTCTCCTCAGCTCCCTCTGTACGGACTTCAGCATCTCCCTATTCCCCGACCTGAAGATCCTCTTCTTCTCTCTCAGGAGTGTTTTTATCTCAGGGTTGATCCAGGGTTTGTTGTTTGAGTGACGCCGTATGGTCTTGGTGGGATCGGATTTGTCCACACAGAAGCTGAGGTAGTCCGTGAAGGTGTGAGTGAGGCCATCGATGTCCTCACCATGTGGATCGCAGAGCTGCTTCCAGGCGGTGGCTTCAAAACAGCCCTTTAGAGTGTCCATTGTCTCCTCAGACCATAACTCCACAGTGTGCATGGCCGGAGGTTGTCTGTGCGCTAGGGGTTTGTACACCGGCCGGAGATGAACCAAGTTGTGATCCGATCTCCCGAGTGGGGGGAGTTGTGATGAGGTGTATGCCTCCTTAGTGTTTGCGTAGAATAAGTCCAGTGTTTTATTGTCTCTAGTGTGGCATGTGACATACTGGGTGAACGTGGGTAGAATGGGAGATAGTGAAACATGGTTGAAATCGCCTGAGATGAGGAGAAGAGCATCTGGGTGTTCTGTCTGCAGCCTGCTGGTTACTGAATGGATGACGTCACGCGCTGTCCCAGCGTTCGCCGTCGGATTTGCGTAAACAACAATGCAGATCACGTGTGAGTGTTCTCTAGGGAGATATGTAGGCCTCATGCTAACAGCTAGCAACTCAATGTCTTTGCTGCAGTGTCGTTGTTTAACAGTGATATGTCCTGGTCTGCACCAGTTGTTGTTAACATACATTATCACTCCACCGCCCCTTGCTTTGCCACTGTCTGGTGTTCGGTCAGCCCGTATCATGTGAAAACCCTCCAGCTCAATGTTAGCATCTGCTGCTAGTTCAGTTAGCCATGTCTCAGTAAACAAAAGGAGAGAGCACTCCCGGTAAGTGCTATCGTAACGGGAGATAGCCGCTAGCTCATCTACCTTTCCCAGTATCGACCGTACATTTCCCATGACAATAGATGGAAGGGAGGGTCTGTACCTTATATTTTTTGTCCTCCGCCTTACTCCAGCCCAGCAGCCGCGGCGTTTTCGCCTCAGTTCTCTCGGTATGTCGAGTTTTTCCAATGGGACCGGGTGGCGGTTGAATGCTAGCAGATCTTCCCTGCTGTATTGTATCCTGCTATAAACAGTGGCTCCGTCCACCGGCTCAGGAGACATTTGGGACGATCTGTGTGTCCGTGATATAAGTGGAGTGAAAAAAGACGGATCAAAAAGAGAGAGGAGGGGAAAAAAGACTCGGAATCGAGCCGCTGTTGCAAAGGGCAGCCTACTCGTGTGGCGCCGGGAGAGAAAGAGGTATTAATAGGTATTAATAGGAAGAAAATACCAGCTATTTACTATTTACTACCTCACCCTTAGCACTCAGGAATAGCCAAACTGTAGAACTGCCACAGTACAAGTCCTTTTAAAGTAATTAAAGCCACCTCACATGCAGGACAACTGTGGGAAAAAAAAGGAAAACTCGGCAATTGGATTTATGTGACACATTGTGCTAGAGCTGTTGAGCCAAATCGACCTCCACTGCAGATTGTTGCTGATATAGTCAGTGCAAATAGCAGTGATGTCACCTATACTGCTTAAGATGCACCATAATAGAGACGTATCACACATGCTATAGAGGCACTGGAAGGCCTACACACAGAATTTGACCAAAGTATTGGATATGAGCCAGATGCTTTCACAACTTTGCTTTAATCCATCTTTGGACATTGGGTGAGTGTGATAGGTTCAGTAATCCCGATTGTAGTCATCTCACTAACAGTGATACTCGGGGTGGGGTGTTGCTGCATCCCATGTTTGAGAGCGTTGCTGGAGAGATGCATAATCACAGCCCTATCCAAGGAGCCATTCCAGAGAATGATGGCTCAGGTCCACTCCCAAGAGGAGTCTAGGTCTCTCCTCCACAACAAGGACTACTGTGAATTTGGTACTGACAGTGATAAAGGAGAGGCCATTGTTTGAAATGTATATACAGTGTCTTTCTGCTATCCACTGTTCTATTTACTGTACACACTGTATCCACTATTCTATTTACTGTACACATATCCAATACTGCCCACATGCATATAATCTTACATGAAAAGGGGGTGCGCTGAAGGCACCCTCCTGTGGTGGGTCATGTGCTAGTAACCTTTGGCCCCTTCCTTTTCCTTTGTTTTCTTGCAGGTATCTTCAAAATATTGTGCTATTTGTGGTCATGTAGTTAGATCCATGAGGGACGATCCCCCTCATGGATCGTCACCTTATCGTGGTGGGGGGGTTTGCGTGCCCCAGTGATCCCAGGAGCTATGTTGTCCGGGGCAATTTGCCTCTGATAGGGTCTCCCAAGACAAACTGGTCCTGGGTGAAGGGCCAGACGAAGAACGATCCAACAGACTCTCATGATAAATTGTATATCAAGGATTCAGTGTACGCCGCCCGGTATGGGGTTACCGGGGCCCCACCCTGGAGCCAGGCCTGGGGGAGGGGCTCGAAGGCTAGCGTCTGGTGGCCGGGTTTCCACCCATGGGACCCGGCCGGGCTCAGCCCGAAGGAGTTACATGGGTCCGCCCTCCAGTAGGTTCACCACCTGCAGGAGGGATCATGGAAGTCCGGTGCTATGTGGATTAGGTGGCAGTCAAAGGCGGAGACCTTGGCGGACTGATCCCAAGCTTTCTAAACTGGCTTTTGGTACGTGGAATGTCACCTCTCTGGTGGAGAAGGAGCCTGAGCTGGTGTACGAGATTGAGCGATACCGGCTAGATATAGTCGGCCTCACCTCAACACACAGCTCCGGTTCCGGAACCAGTCTCCTGGAGAGGGGCTGGAGCTTGGCCTTTTCTGGAGTTGCCCCGGGCGAGAGGCGACGAGCAGGGGTAGGTATTCTTGTATCGCCCCACCTTGCTGCCTCTATATTGGAGTTTTCCCCGGTGGACGAAAGGGTTGCTTCCCTGCGCCTTCGGGTTGGGAAACGGGTCCTGACCATCATTTGTGCCTATGCACCAAATGATGTTTCAGAGTACCCACCCTTTTTGGAGTCTGTGACTGGGGTGCTGGAGGGTGCTCCTCCTGGAGACTCCATTGTCCTACTGGGGGACTTCAATGCGCACATGGGCAACGACAGTGAAACCTGGAGGGGGGTGATTGGGAGGAACGGCCTGCCCGATCTGAACCCGAGTGGTGTTCAGTTATTGGACTTCTGTGCTAACCACAGTCTGTCTATAACGAACACCATGTTCAAGCATAAGGGTGTCCATATGTGCACCTGGCACCAGGACACCCTAGGCCGCAGGTCGATGATCGATTTTGTTATCGTATCATCAGACCTGCGACCGTATGTCTTGGACACCCGAGTAAAGAGAGGTGCAGAGCTGTCAACTGATCACCACCTGGTGGTGAGTTGGATCCGATGGCAGGGGAGGAAGCCATTCAGACCTGGTAGACCCAAACGTATAGTGAGGGTGTGCTGGGAGCGTCTGGCTGAGGCCCCTGTCCGGGAGGTCTTCAACTCCCACCTCCGGAAGAACTTCAACCACAATCCGAGGGAGTCTGGAGACATGGAGTCTGAATGGGCCATGTTCTCCACCTCTGTTGTTGAAGCGGCAGCCCAGAGCTGCGGCCGCAAGGTGGTCGGTGCATCTCGTGGTGGCAACCCCCGAACCAAGTGGTGGACACCAGTGGTGAGGGGGGCCATTAAGCTGAAGAAGGAGTCCTATCAAGCTTGGTTGGCTTGTGGGACTCCCGAAGCAGCTGAGGTGTACCGGCAGGCCAAGCGGAGTGCAGCTCGGGTGGTTGCTGAAGCAAAAACCCGGGTATGGGAGGAGTTCGGTGAGGCCATGGAACAAGACTTTCGGTCGGCTTCAAAGAGATTCTGGCAAACTGTTCGGCGGCTCAGGAGGGGAAAGCAGCTCCCCGTCCACACTGTGTATGGTGCGGATGGGACACTGTTGACTTCAACTGGGGATATCGTCGGGCGGTGGAAGGAATACTTCGAGGATCTCCTCAATCCCACTGATACGCCTTCCACAGAGGAAGCAGGGTTTGGGGACGAGGGGGATGACTCGCCTATCACAGGGGCTGAGGTCGCCAAGGTGGTTAAAAATCTCCTTGGTGGCCGGGCCCCGGGGGTGGACGAGATTCGCCCCGAGTACCTCAAGGCCCTGGATGTTGTTGGGTTGTCATGGTTGACACGCCTCTGCAACATTGCGTGGAGGTCGGGGGCAGTGCCTTTGGCATGGCAAACCGGGGTGGTGGTTCCTCTCTTCAAAAAAGGGGACCGGAGGGTGTGCTCCAACTTTAGAGGGATCACACTCCTCAGCCTCCCTGGGAAGGTCTATGCCAAGGTACTGGAGAGGAGAGTCCGGCCGTTGGTCGAACCTCGGATTCAGGAGGAGCAATGTGGTTTTCGTCTTGGCCGTGGCACATCGGACCAGCTCTTCACCCTCTCGAGAATTCTTGAGGGTTCGTGGGAGTTTGCCCAACCAGTTTACATGTGTTTTGTGGACTTGGAGAAGGCATTTGACCGCGTCCCTCGTGGATTTTTGTGGGGGGTGCTTCGGGAGTATGGGGTATCGGGCTTGTTGTTACGAGCTATTCGGTCTCTGTACGACCGTTGTGAGAGTTTAGTTCGCATTGCCAACACTCGGTCGGAGTCATTCCCAGTGAGAGTTGGACTCCGCCAGGGCTGCCCTTTGTCACCGGTCCTGTTCATAATTTTTATGGACAGGATTTCTAGGCGCAGCCAGGGAATGGAGGGTGTCATGCTTGGTGACCACAGGATCTCATCTCTGTTGTTTGCAGATGATGTTGTCCTGTTGGCTTCATCCAGCAATGACCTACAGCTCTTGCTGGGACGGTTTGCCGCTGAGTGTGAAGCGGCTGGGATGAGAATCAGCACCTCCAAGTCCGAGTCCATGGTCCTCAGCCGGAAAAAGGTGGATTGTCCTCTCCGGGTTGGGGACAGGCTCCTGCCCCAAGTGGAGGAGTTTAAGTATCTTGGGGTCTTGTTCACGAGTGAGGGGAAAATGGAGCGAGAGATCGACAGACGGATTGGAGCAGCATCTGCAGTGATGCGGACGTTGTACCGGTCTGTTGTGGTGAAGAGGGAGCTTAGTTCTAAGGCAAAGCTGTCGATTTACCAGTCAATCTACGTTCCTACTCTCACCTATGGTCACGAGCTTTGGGTAATGACCGAAAGAACGAGATCGCGGATACAAGCGGCTGAAATGAGCTTTCTCCGTAGGATTGCTGGACTCACCCTCAGAGATAGGGTGAGGAGCTCAGTCATCCGGGAGAGGCTCAGAGTAGAACCGCTGCTCCTCCACATTGAAAGGAGTCAGTTGAGGTGGTATGGGCATCTGATTAGGATGCCTCCTGGACGCCTCCCACTTGAGGTGTTTCAGGCACGTCCCACTGGGAGGAGACCCCGGGGCAGACCCAGGACTCGGTGGAGAGACTATGTCTCCCAGCTAGTCTGGGAACGCCTTGGTATCCCCTCTGAAGAGCTGGAGCAGGTGGCTGGGGAGAGGGAAGCCTGGGCTTCTCTGCTTGAACTGCTGCCTCCGCGACCCGGACCTCCGGAAAAGCGGTAGAAGATGGATGGATGGATGGATGGATAGTTAGAACAGAATGAGAAGTTTTGAAGCTCTGTTATATGGCAGGTATTGAGGCTCAGACACAACACGCAGATAAGAAATGTTTTAACTGAAATGTTTTGCTTTGCATATGTTTATTTTCCTGATATAACATGTGTGTTAATAAAGTTTCCAAAAAAGGCCGCCAAGGGCAGTGGGGACTGAGATGAGAATTTTCAGAATCAGAATCAGCTTTATTGGCCAAGTATGCACAACACATACAAGGAATTTGACTTTGGCTAAAAAACTTGCTCTCGTTGTTCAGGTGGAGGATTTAAATAAGATTTAAATAAGGATTCAATGACAACAGAGTATGTACAGTAAATTACAGTCTGTCCACATTTCTATAAAAGGATGCAAATATATACAGGAATATATGCAGCTTATTTACTCAGACTATCCACACTTTGCAGAAATATATGAAAAAATATAGTCACACAGTATTTCAATGTGAACTCAGATTCAGTGATATAATGTGAATGAAGTAAAAAGCAGTGTGAGAGTTATGTGCAATGTAAGAATGGATGAAAAGTCATGAGTACAGCAACAGGTAGGACTAGGTGAATGTTAGGAGTTCATCAGAGTGATGGCTTGAGGAAAGAAACTGTTCCTGTGACGGGTGGTTTTGACCTTCAGTGATCTGTAACAACGACCAGAAGATAGAAGTTCAAACAGTTTGTGGCCGGGGTGTGACGGGTCAGCACAGATGTTTCCCGCCCGTTTCCTGGTAATGGACCGATATAAGTTCTCAATGGAGGGTAGGTCGGTACCAATGATCCTCTCTGCAGACTTAATGATCTGCTGCAGTCTGGTCTTGTCCTGTTTAGTGGCAGATCCAAACCAGACAGTGATAGAAAAGCAGAGGACAGATTGGATGATGGCGGTGTAGAAGACAACCAGCAGCTCCTGAGGCAAATCAAACTTCTTGAGCTGACGCAGAAAAAACAACCTCTGCTGGGCCTTTTTCCGGATAGTGTCTATATGGGAGGACCACTTCAGGTTCCGGGAGATTGTGGTACCCAGAAACTTGAAGGAGTCCACAGTGGACACTGTGCTGTTGAGGATGGTGAGTGGGGGGAATGAAGGAGGGTGTCGCCTGAAATCCACAGTCATCTCCACCGTTTTGGCTGGGTTAAGTTCAAGATGGTTCTGGCCGCACCAGAGGATCAGCTGCTCCACCTCCCACCTGTATGCAGACTCATCACCATCCCCGATCAAACCGATGACTGTGGTGTCGTCCGCAAACTTCAGGAGCTTCACAGAAGGGTCCTCTGAGGTGCAGTCGTTGGAGTAGAGGGAGAAGAGCAGTGGGGAAAGGACACATCCTTGAGGGCTGCCAGTACTAATTTTCCGGGAGCTGGATGTAAATCTCCCTAGCTTCACCTGTTGCCACCTGTCAGTCAGAAAGCTGGAGATCCACTGGCAGGCAGAGGGGGCACCTTGAGCTGGAGGAGTTTCTGATGAAGAAAGCCTGGGATGATGGTGTTGAACGCTGAGCTGAAGTCTACAAACAGGATCCTGGCGTACGTCCCTGGGGAGTTGAGGTGTTGCAGGATGTAGTGTAGTCCCATATTCACTGCATCATCCACTGACCTGTTTGACCGGTAGGCAAACTGCAGTGGGTCCATCAGGGGGCCTGTGACGACCTTCAGGTGGTTCAACACCAATCTCTTCAAGGATTTCATGACCACAGAGGTCAGGGCAACAGGTCTGTAGTCGTTTAATCCTGTAACAGAGGGTTTCTTGGGAACTGGAATGATGATGGAGCGTTTGAAGCAGGAAGGCACTTCACGCAGCTCCAGTGATCTATTAAAGATCCAGGTGAAGATGGGGGCCAACTCATTGGAGCAGACTCTCAGGCAGGATGGAGACACACCATCAGGTCCTGCAGCCTTCTTGATCTTTTGTCTCTGAAAGACCCAGCGCACCTCCTCTTCACAGATCGTTAGTGCTGGTGGGAGGTCAGAGTGGAGGAGGGATGGAGTTCCTGGGGCTGCAGATAATCCTTTTGTGTGGGTGGGAGGTGAGAACTGTAGGTTCTTTTCAAACCTACAGTAAAAGCTGTTTAAGTCGTTAGCCAGCTGGAGGTTTTCCACAGGGTGGGGGGATGGTCTCCTGTAGTTGGTGATATTCCGTAGGCCTCTCCAAACAGAAGCAGAGTTGTTGGCTGAGAAGTTTTGTTGTAACTTCTCACTGTAGCTCCTCTTAGCAAGCCTGATCTCCTTCGTCAGCATGTTTCTGGCCTGCTTGTACAGAGTCCAGTCACCAGTTCTGTAGGCCTCCTCCTTGGTCTGACGTAGCTGCTTCAGTTTAGGAGTGAACCAGGGTTTATTGTTGTTGTATGTGCAGAAGGTCTTGGTCTGCACACACATGTCCTCGCAGAAACTGATGTATGATGTCACAGTGTCAGTGAGTTCATTTAGGTTAATGGCGGCATCTTCAAAAACACTCCAGTCTGTGCAGTCAAAAAAGGCTTGTAACTCCAGCTTTGATTCCTCAGTCCATTTCTTCACAGTCCTTACAACAGACTTGGAAGTTTTTAGTTTCTGTCTGTATGTTGGAATAAGATGGAGTAGACAGTGGTCAGAAAAACCCAGAGCTGCACGGGGGACGGCATGATAGACGTTTCTTAAAACTGTGTAACAGTGGTCGAGTGCATATGTACTGAATGAATAAAGAAATTGCATTACAATGATTACTCATGAGAGTCTGTAAGGGGATGTAATGGGGGATGTAATGGGGATGTAATGTAATGTAATGGATGTAAGGGGATGTAATGGCCCCCCTCACCACTGGTGAGGGGGGCCATTAAGCTGAAGAAGGAGTTCTATCAAGCTTGGTTGGCTTGTGGGACTCCCGAAACAGCTGAGGTGTACCGGCAGGCCAAGCGGAGTGCAGCTCTGGTGGTTGCTGAAGCAAAAACCCGGGTATGGGAGGAGTTCGGTGAGGCCATGGAACAAGACTTTCGGTCGGCCTCAAAGAGATTCTGGCAAACTGTCCGGCGGCTCAGGAGGGGAAAGCAGCTCCCCGTCCACACTGTGTATGGTGCGGATGGGACACTGTTGACTTTGACTGGGGATATCGTCGGGCGGTGGAAGGAATACTTCAAGGATCTCCTCAATCCCACTGATACGCCTTCCACAGAGGAAGCAGGGTTTGGGGACGAGGGGGATGACTCGCCTATCACAGGGGCTGAGGTCGCCAAGGTGGTTAAAAATCTCCTTGGTGGCCGGGCCCCGGGGGTGGACGAGATTCGCCCTGAGTACCTCAAGGCCCTGGATGTTGTAGGGTTGTCATGGTTGACACGCCTCTGCAACATTGCGTGGAGGTCGGGGGCAGTGCCTTTGGCATGGCAAACCGGGGTGGTGGTTCCTCTCTTCAAAAAAGGGGACCGGAGGGTGTGCTCCAACTTTAGAGGGATCACACTCCTCAGCCTCCCTGGGAAGGTCTATGCCAAGGTACTGGAGAGGAGAGTCCAGCCGTTGGTCGAACCTCGGATTCAGGAGGAGCAATGTGGTTTTCGTCCTGGCCGTGGCACATTGGACCAGCTCTTTACCCTCTCGAGAATTCTTGAGAGTTCGTGGGAGTTTGCCCAACCAGTTTACATGTGTTTTGTGGACTTGGAGAAGGCATTTGACCGCGTGGGGGGGGGGGTGCTTCAGGAGTATGGGGTATCGGGCTTGTTATTACGAGCTATTCGGTCTCTGTACGACCGTTGTGAGAGTTTGGTTCGTATTACCAACACTCGGTCGGAGTCATTCCCAGTGAGAGTTGGACTCCGCCAGGGCTGCCCTTTGTCACCGATCCTGTTCATAATTTTTATGGACAGGATTTCTAGGTGCAGCCAGGGAATGGAGGGTGTCATGCTTGGTGACCACAGAATCTCATCTCTGTTGTTTGCAGATGATGTTGTCCTGTTGGCTTCATCCAGCAATGGCCTACAGCTCTTGCTGGGACGGTTTGCTGCTGAGTGTGAAGCGGCTGGGATGAGAATCAGCACCTCCAAGTCCGAGTCCATGGTCCTCAGCAGGAAAAAGGTGGATTGCCCTCTCCGAGTTGGGGACAGGCTCCTGCCCCAAGTGGAGGAGTTTAAGTGTCTTGGGGTCTTGTTCACGAGTGAGGGGAAAATGGAGCGAGAGATCGACAGACGATTGGAGCAGCATCTGCAGTGATGCGGACACTGTACCGGTCTGTTGTGGTGAAGAGGGAGCTTAGTTCTAAGGCAAAGCTGTCGATTTACCAGCCAATCTACGTTCCTACTCTCACCTATGGTCACGAGCTTTGGGTAATGACCGAAAGAACGAGATCGCGGATACAAGCGGCTGAAATGAGCTTTCTCCGTAGGATTGCTGGACTCACCCTCAGAGATAGGGTGAGGAGCTCAGTCATCTGGGAGAGGCTCAGAGTAGAACCGCTGCTCTTCCACATTGAAAGGAGTCAGTTGAGGTGGTATCAGAATCAGAATCAGAATCAGATTTATTGCCATTGTTCATGTAGTACACAAACTAGGAATTTGTCTCGGTGCCATGCTGCAACATTAAAAACATGAAGAGATAAAGAGATAAACTAAAAAAACTAAAAGACTAAAAACATGCAATAAGTGTAGAATAATAAGTAATAATAATAATAATAATAATGAGTAATACTAGTCAAGGCAGATTTAAATAAATTAGCAAGTAGCAGATAATATGGGGTACCGCAGTGCAGTCAATAATGCAACAGAAAAACAGTGATGAACGACATGAGCTGCTGTATATAGTGCACAAGAGTCAATAAGTCACTTAATGTTCAGCAGTCTGATGGCAGAGGGAAAAAAGCTGTTCATGTGCCGGGAGGTTTTAGTCTGAATGGACCGAAGTCTTCTACCTGAGGGGAGGGGGGCAAACAGTTCGTGACCAGGGTGTGAAGGATCGGCTATGATCCGGCCTGCACGCCTCCGGGTCCTGGAGATGTACAGGTCCTGGAGAGATGGGAGCTTGCAGCCGATCACCTTCTCAGCAGTGCGCACGACACGCTGCAGCCTTAGTCTGTCCCTGGCAGTGGCTCCTGCGTACCACACGGTTATGGAGGAGGTGAGGATGGACTCGATGATGGCCGTGTAGAACTGCACTAATATCTTGGTGGGTAGCTTGAGCTTCCTCAGCTGCCGCAGAAAGAACATCCTCTGCTGGGCCTTTTTGATGAGGGAGCTGACGGTTGGCTCCCATTTGAGGTCCCGGGTGATGGTGGTGCCCAAGAAGCGGAAGGAATCTGCAATGGTGATGGGAGAGCCTGTGATAGTGAGGGGGGGCAGGGGGGTTGTGACTTTCCTGAAGTCCACAATCATCTCCACTGTCTTCAGAGCGTTCAGCTGCAGGTTGTTGTGGCTGCACCAGGACACCAGCTGGGCCACCTCTTTCCTGTAGACGGACTCGTCGCCGTTGGAGATGAGCCCGATGAGGGTGGTGTCGTCCGCAAACTTGATCAGCTTAACAGACTGGTGGGAGGAGGTGCAGGAGTTGGTATAAAGGGAGAAGAGTAGGGGGGAAAGTACACAGCCCTGGGGTGATCCGATGCTGATGCTAACAGAGTCCGAGACAGACTTCCCCAGCCGCACATGCTGCCTCCGGTCCGTCAGGAAGTCGGTGATCCACTTGCAGAGGGAGTCAGGCACGCCGAGCAGGGACAGCTTGTCCTGGAGCAGAGTGGGGCGGATGGTGTTGAATGCAGAGCTGAAGTCCACAAACAGGATCCTGGCGTAGGTTCCCGGGGAGTCCAGGTGCTGCAGGATGGAGTGGAGGGCCAGGTTGACTGCGTCGTCCACAGACCTGTTGGCACGGTAGGCAAACTGCAGCGGGTCCAGGAGGGGAGTGGTGATGGACTTGAGGTGAGACAGGACCAGGCGCTCAAAGGACTTCATGACTACAGAGGTGAGCGCTACAGGTCTGTAGTCGTTAAGTCCAGTAATCCGTGGCTTCTTGGGGACAGGGATGATGGTGGAGGATTTGAGGCAGGTCGGCACGTGGCACAGCTTAAGGGAGGTGTTAAAAATGTTTGTGAAGACAGGAGCCAGCTCTTTCGCACAGTGTCTCAGGGTGGAGGGAGACACACCGTCCGGCCCGGGGGCCTTGCGCGGGTTCAGTCTGGAGAACTGTCTGTGCACGTCCTGCTCACTGATGACAAGGGCAGGGGGGGAGGAGGAGGAGGGGGGGACCGCTTTTGATGAATTAGGGGCCGAGGAGGCAGTGGAGCTGGGTGGAGTGGGGGAGTTGGACACAGCTGACGAGGTGTCAAAACAGGCGTAATGTTGGGACAATTTTTGACAAAGGGCTTTGTCATCCTGACCTTTAGAAGCCTGAGGCCGATAGTTGGTGATTTGCCTCAGTCCTCTCCACACAGAAGCCGAGTCATTAGCAGTGAACTGCTGCTGGAGTCTCTCAGAATACACAGATTTAGCTCTCCTCAGCTCTCTGTTAAACCAATATTTAACCTCCCTGTAGCAGTCTCTGTCTCCACTTTTCAACGCAGCTTCCTTCTCCTTTCTGATCTGTCTGAGCTTAGCAGTGAACCAGGGCTTATCATTAGAGTACCTCACCCTGGTGCACGATGGGAGAATGTTCTCCTCACAGAAGTTGATATATGAGTTCACAGTGTCTGTGTACTCATTAAGATCATGAGTGGCTCCTTTAAACATGCCCCAGTCAGTTATTTCCATGCATGTGTTCAGTTTCTCTCCAGCTTCACTGGTCAATTTCTTCGTGGTGGTCACAACAGGTTTAGTGAGTTTCAATCTCTGTCTGTATGTGGGAATGAGGTGTACCATCACGTGATCAGATAATCCAAGCGCAGCGCGGGGAACAGCGCAATATGCGTCCTTCACTGTGGTGTAACAGTGATCCAGCGTGTTATTTCCTCTCGTTGGACATTTAATAAACTGTCTGTATCGGGGGAGCTCGTGACTCAGATTGCTCTGGTTAAAGTTGCCCACCACAATAACCAGGGAGTCTGGAAAATTCCGCTCCACATGTAGGACGTGATCTGCAAGCGCGCGCTGGGCCTCGCGTGCGTCCGCTTCGGGAGGGGCGTACACAGCAATCAAAACAAATGATGCGAACTCCTGCGGGGAATAAAATGGCTTGCAGTTAACAGAGAGAAATTCTAGATCGGGAGAACAGTGTTGTGAAACCACCGTTACATCAGAGCACCAGCTGCTGTTAATTTAGAAGCACACTCCTCCTCCAATAGACTTACCGGAGAGCTCTGTGACGCGATCAGCACGAAACAGCTGAAATCCCTCGAGGCTGATCGCGCTGTCCGGTATGTTCCCTTTAAGCCAGGTCTCAGATAAACAGATGACAGACGAGGAAGCGAGGTCCTTAAATCGCATCAGCAGTCTTAATTCTTCTACCTTGTTCAAGAGAGAATTGGCATTGGATAAAAATATGCCAGGCAAGGCTGTTCGCGTGCCTCTCCTTCGCAGCCGAGCGAGAATCCCCCCTCGCTTTCCTCTTTTTCGCCGTCTTACTCTTTGAGCCAAACAATGAATCAGATCGGCGGCAGGAGCTAAAAAAACTGGGAGAAGGTCCATGGGAGTAAGAGTCCTGATATTTAATAACTCTTCACGAGTATAAGAGGTAGCAGTCACACAATCGACGAACAAAAATAAACAAATTAGACAAATTAAAGGGCAGCGAAGCACCATGTCGACCACTGTGGGCGCCATCTTGGAGCAATCATTCATCTGATTAGGATGAATGATCTGGTATGGGCATCTGATTAGGATGCCTCCTGGACGCCTCCCACTTGAGGTGTTTCAGGCACATCCGACTGGGAGGAGACCCCGGGGCAGACCCAGGACTCGGTGGAGAGACTATGTCTCCCAGCTGGTCTGGGAACGCCTTGGTATCCCCTCTGAAGAGCTGGAGCAGGTGGCTGGGGAGAGGGAAGTCTGGGCTTCTCTGCTTGAACTGCTGCCTCCGCGACCCGGACCTCCGGAAAAGCGGTAGAAGATGGATGGATGGATGGATGATTACTCATGAAAGTATATACTGCCTACAGGTTTTTCGCTTATCTCACATAAAAATAATATCAAGTGTCTGATACCTGTATATTATTGAGCCTGCCATAGTTATTGACTCCATGAAAATGAAGTCAAGAGAGGAAATTGTTATAATAAATAAATAGTGAAGATTAGTTACTTAGATATTACGCAAAGGGCTCTCACACACACCACACCAGACACACACAAGCTCACACATGCACACATACACACAAGCTCATACATGCACATGCACACATACACACAAGTTGCACACACACACACACACATGCACACACACAAAAGCTCTAATCTCTGTTTCCTGCTTCCATATTTGGGCATGGGGTTGCGTGGGCTAAACAACAGGATGCCATAAAGGACTAAAGAGGAGACATCTGCTGAGAGGGGCCATAAAGAGGAGACATCTGGAGCCATTGTAGCACTGAGAGGAAGGATGTGGGAGCTATTTGGATGCTAAGAAGACCAGTTTGGACCAATTTGGACAACGGACATGTATTGTTGGAGAGTTGCTGGGAACGCCCACCAACTCAGAAGCTATATGTAGGAGGGGATTCCTTTGTTCGGGGTCTTAACCAGTTTGAGCTGCTGAGACCCATGGCCGTGTTTGACTTCCTGCATGATTCAATAAAAGTTAAGCTGAGACATAGTATTTCTTCTGTGATTATTGGTTAATTGACTGAAAAGATTCTGCTAACTGTCCAAAAATTAATTTTTACACAACCGGAAGGCTTGGGGGATGAAATTTACATCATATCCTCAGCCTGACCGCATTCAGTTCAACTTTATTTATATAACGCCATTTCACAACAACAGTCATCTCATAGCACTTTCAACTGTAGGGGAAACCCCCACAGTTGCAGAAAGACCCCAGCAATCAGGCGATCCCCTGTGAGCAAGCACTTGGTGACGGTGGAGAGGAAAAACTCCCTTTTAACAGGAAGAATCCTCCAGCAGAAGCAGGCTCAGGGACGGGCAGTCATCTGCTGCGACTGGCTGGGGGGTGAGGGGATAGAGAAGATGAAAAGAACAGACATGTAGAGAGCAAACAGCACGATGGGGATTCAATCTATAGGAGAGAACAAACAGATGTTAATTACCAGCAAAAAAAAAAAATTAATTGAGAGTGAAGAAAGTTGTGAGGCCCAGTGCATTATTGGAGGTCCCCTGGCTGACTAAACCTATTAGCAGCATAACTAAGGGAGGGTTCAGAAACACAGGATCCCTCCCTAATTGTAGGCTATATAAAAAAGGAAGGTTTTAACCCTATTCTTAAAAACGGAGATCGAGTCTGACTCCTGAATCCAGATTGGCAGCTGGTTCCACAGAAGAGGAGCTTGATAACTGAAGGCTCTGCCTCCCATTGTACTTTTGGAGATTCTAGGTATTACAAGTAATCCTGCATTTTGGGAGCGTAGTGCTCTGTTAGATAATACGGTAGTATCAGATCTTTTAAATAAAAAGGGGCCTGATTGTTTAGAGCTTTGTAAGTAAGAAGAAGGATTTTAAACTTAATTCTAAACTCTATGGGAAGCCAATGAAGGGAGGCCAGAACTGGAGAGATATGATCTCTCTTTCTAGTACCTGTTAAAACTCTTGCTGCAGCATTTTGGATCAGCTGAAGACTTTTTAAAGATGTTTTAGGACAACATGATAATAAAGAATTACAATAATCTAATCTAGAGCTAACAAAAGCGTGGATCAGTTTCTCAGCATCACTCTGAGACAAGATGCTCCTAATCTTGGCAATATTATGCAAATGATAGAAGGCAGTCTTAGAAACAAATTTAATATGTGAATTGAAAGACAAATCTTGATCAAAAATAATTCCAAGGTTCCTCACAGAGCTATTAAGAGAAAGAGTAACCACATCCAAACTGAAAGTTTGATTTGGAAAGGTAGTTCTAAAGTTTTTTGGACCAACAAGAATGACTTCAGTCTTATCTGAATTTAATAGCAGGAAATTACAAGTCATCCAAGCTTTGATTTCCTTAAGACAGGCTTCCAACTTGGCTAATTGATTACTATCATCTGGCTTCATTGACAGGTATAATGTGTATCATCTGCATAACAATGAAAGTGTATACAGTGCTTTCTAATAATGTTGCCTAGCGGAAGCATATATAAACTAAAAAGAGTAGGGCCTAGCACAGATCCCTGTGGAACTCCATGACTGAGCTTTGAGTTGAAAGAAAACTCATTATTGGCATGAACAAACTGGAACCTATCAGATAAATAAGATCTAAACCACTGCAACTGTCATGGCTGCCAATCATCGCACCTGTGCACACCCCTGCCTGCCATCTCCAGCGGCCTATTTATTCCATCAGGACCAGTGCTCGGTGCGGAGTCATCTGGTTCCTTTCCCAGAATCCTGCTATGCCAGCCTTCAAGCTTCCCAGCTCATCGTGCATCTACATCTCAGCTTCCAAGCCATTGCTGCTCCCTGTCTGGGCCTACGCCTCCCGGACCATCCTACAACAAGTAAGCCACCATGCTTTCCTTTCACCCTGTCTGCTTCCCCCGTGCACAGGCGGAGATCCATGGCGGCGGACCATTCCCTTCCCGGCGGCAGATAATCAACCTCCCTTGCCAAAACCCAGCTCACCGGCCGCCTGCGGGCACTGTCTTCCTGGCTGCAGCTTTGGCACTACCTGGGCTACATCCTACCACCTTGACAGTAAGCACAATTACATCCAAAGTGCCCGACAGGCTAAGCTGTCACTAACTGCCTCTGTCTCTTCCCAGGGTTGCCAGGTCATACGGTGGTATGCCGGCCCCAGCTGGAAATCCAGATTACATTACATTACACTACACAACCCTGCACGCACATATCCACTCACACACATTTATTCAATAAAACGGTTAATTGTACATATCTACCTGGAGTCGTGTCTGCTCTGTGGGTCACAAATACCATGTCAGTACGACTCCGCCAGAGTGACTCAGCAGACAGCGCGCTAGCGCGCAGCGTAAACAACTTCGAGACTCGGGTAGATCAGTTAGCCTACCAACAGCAGGTGATGCTAGCCCAGTTAGCCCGCATCACGGACAGGCTAGATAGATTAGCCAGCCCACACAGTTTCCCTGCAGCCCCAGCTAGCTCCTCTGCTCCCGCTAGCTCCACCGTTAGTTATACCCCTAGTCCGCCCACTCCGGGCCCCCGCTTGTCGCCTTACTCCCGTTCCGACTCCTGCCCGTTTTAGGGGTAATTTGGGGGAGGCCAGGGGGTTCTTCATACAGTGCGACATAGTTTTCCAACCGATACCCGGAGATTTTCCCACTGACCAAAGTCGCATTGGCTACGTGATTAATTTGTTGGAGGGACGGGCTTTAGCGTGGGCATATGCGGTGATGGCTAGGGCTAATTATGCATCCCTAACATATACTCAGTTTGTACAAGAATTTCAGGAGGTATTCGGCCACTCAGATGGTGAAGACGTGCTTACCTCTCGCTTGTTAAATCTCTGGCAGGGGTTGAAAGCTGTCGCCGACTACGCCGTGGACTTCCGGGTCGTGGCTACGGATGTCAGATGGGAGGATGCCTCTCTTTGTAGCATTTTTGTTTGGAGTCTGAGCCCTAGCCTATGGGTTTAGTTAGCCCACCTGGAGAAGCGTTCCACGCTGCATGAGTTAATCTCCCTGGCTATCAGTATTGACAACCGTCTGAGGGAGCGGGCGGCCAAACGGAGAACTACCGGTCGTTCGGGTGGCCTGGCTCGCTGCTCCCACCAGCCCCCCCTGCTGGCCCTTCCGTCTGCTGATGCCCCAGAGGATCAGGAGCCTATGGTTATGGGTGGGTTCAAGCTTTCATCCGCGGAGAGACAGCGCCGCCGGGAGTTAGGGTTGTGTGTTTATTGTGGGAGCGAGGAGCATGAGGTCGAGTCCTGCCCCAAGCGGCCAAAAGGGGGAGTCCGTGCATCGCAGTAGGGGGTCTCACGGACTCAACCCGCAATAATCCCCTCACTCGCTTTTTAATTCCCATTCATTTTAATTATGGACACAAGGAGTTTAACACACATGCACTCATTGACTCAGGGGCCGAGCAGAGCTTTATTTCAGGTAGCCTGGCAACCCGGCTGGGGCTTCCTATACAGCTGTTAGAAAACCCAGTCAGGCTCATAGCTTTGTCTAAAGCCCCGCTGGCTACAGTCACTCATCGGACCGCCCCAGTGTCAGTCATTATTTCAGGCAACCATCGGGAGGAGTTAGGGCTGTATGTCTTGCCTGTGTCGCCCACTCCGGTTATCCTTGGCTATCCCTGGCTGCGCCTGCATAATCCCTCCATTGACTGCCGTTCGGGGAGTATGGTTTCGTGGAGCTCATTTTGCCTAAGTGCCTGTTTGCAGTCTGCTGCATGCTCGCCTGCTGTGCCTCTGGGTGCACCTGCATCTCCTCCTCCCGACCTGTCGAAAGTGCCACCTGAGTATCACGATCTAGGGGCCGTATTCAGTAAATCCCAGGCCCTTTCCCTTCCCCCTCACCGCCCGTATGATTGTGCAATCAACCTCCGGGCCGGTGCTCCGCTGCCATCTAGCAGACTATACAACCTGTCTGCTCCGGAGCGCGCGGCTATGGACTCGTATATTAAGGAGTCCCTGAGTTTGGGCATAATTAGACCTTCATCATCGGCTGTGGGGGCAGGTTTTTTCTCCGTGGAGAAGAAGGATGGTTCTCTCAGGCCCTGCATCGACTTCCGGGAGCTCAATAACATAACTATTAAGGACAAATACACTCTCCCGCTCATCAACTCGGCGTTTAGTTCCCTCCGGGGGGCCTGTTGCTTTACTAAGTTAGACCTGCGCAACACCTATCACCTGGTGCGGATACGGGAGGGGGATGAGTGGAAGATGGCCTTTCGGACCCCTAGTGGGCATTTTGAATACCTGGTCATGCTGTTTGGGCAGACCAATGCCCCGGCCGTCTTCCAACGTTTTATCAATGATGTTCTAAGGGACTTTTTGGGCACGTTTGTGCTCGTCAATCTGGATGACATTCTCATCTTTTCACAGTCCATGGAGGAACATCGCATCCATGTCAGGTGGGTTCTGCAGTGGCTGCTGGAGAATAAGCTCTTCGTAAAGGCGGAGAAGTGCGAGTTCCACACTTCCCGGACCTTTTTCCTCGGCTTCATCATCGCCCATAAGGAGATCATCCCGGACCCAGCCAAGGTGAAGGCGGTGGTGGAGTGGCCTACTCCCTCGTCTAGGAAGCAGCTCCTACAGTTCCTGGGATTCGCTAATTTCTACCACCATTTCATACAAGACTACAGTCGCATTGCCCTGCCACTCACCAATCTGACTTCCACCAAGGTGCTTTTTCGTTGGATGGAGGAGGCGGATGCTGCATCATCGCGCCTGGAGACCAAGTTCTCTTCTTCACCTATACTGATGCAGGTGGATCCCGCTCTCCAATGCCTGGTTGAGGTGGATGCCTCGGACTCGGGGGTCGGGGCTGTCTTGTCCCAGCGGTCCCCGACGGATGGTAAGATTCGCCCCTGTGTGTACTTCTCCCGCCACCTGTCCCCAGCGGAATGCAATTACGAATTCGGCGACAGAGAGCTGCTGGCAGTTAAACTTGCCTTGGAGGAGTGGCGGCACTGGTTGGAGGGAGCGTCGCAGCCGTTCATCGTCTGGACTGACCATAAGAATCTGGAGTACCTTCGGACTGCCAAGCAGCTGAACGCCTGACAGGCCCGCTGGTCGCTCTTCTTTGGACGGTTTAACTTCACCATTACCTACCGCCCTGGGTCGAAGAATACCAAGCCCGACGCCCTGTCTCGTCAATTTGCACCGGAGACGGTGGAGAAAGTCGAACACCCCATTGTCCCCTCATCATGTGTCGTGGGCGCCTTCTCGTGGGGTATTAGGGACAAGGTCCTTAGGGCACAATCTGACGAGGCCGACCCGGGGGGGGGGGGCAACAGGGAGGTTATTCGTCCCTTCGGCTGTCCGAGGGGAAGTCATTCGTGAAGGGGGCGCACTGTGGCACTTCTGCAGAGGTCGTTTTGGTGGCCGTCCCATCAGAAGGATTTTCAATTCAATTCAACTTTATTTATATAGCGCTATTTCACAACAACAGTCATCTCATAGCACTTTCAACTGTAGGGGGAACCCCCACAGTTGCAGAAAGACCCCAGCAATCAGGCAATCCCCTGTGAGCAAGCGCTTGGTGACGGTGGAGAGGAAAAACTCCCTTTTAACAGGAAGAAACCTCCAGCAGAACCAGGCTCAGGGAGGGGCAGTCATCTGCTGCGACTGGCTGGGGGGTGAGGGGACAGAGAAGATGAAAAGAACAGACATGTAGAGAGCAAACAGCACGATGGGGACTCAATCTATGGGAGAGAACAAACAGATGTTAATGACCAGCAAAAAGAATATTTCATTGAGAGTGAAGAAAGGAGTGAGGCCCAGTGCATTATTGGAGGTCCCCCGGCTGTCTAAACCTATTAGCAGCATAACTAAGGGAGGGTTCAGAAACACAAGATCCCTCCCTAATTGTAGGCTATATCAAAAAGGAAGGTTTTAACCCTATTCTTAAAAACAGAGATTAAGTCTGACTCCTGAATCCAGATTGACAGCTGATTCCACAGTAGAGGAGCTTGATAACTGAAGGCTCTGCCTCCCATTGTACTTTTAGAGATTCTGGGTATTACAAGTAATCCTGCATTTTGGGAGCGTAGTGCTCTATTAGGATAATACGGTAGTATCATATCTTTTAAATAAAAAGGGGCCTGATTGTTTAGAGCTTTGTAAGTAAGAAGAAGGATTTTAAACTTAATTCTAAACTCTATGGGAAGCCAATGAAGGGAGGCCAGAACCGGAGAGATATGATCTCTCTTTCTAGTACCTGTTAAAAATCTTGCTGCAGTATTTTGGATCAGCTGAAGACTTTTTAAAGATGTTTTAGGACAACATGATAATAAAGAATTACAATAATCTAACCTAGAGCTAACAAAAGCGTGGATCAGTTTCTCAGCATCACTCTGAGACAAGATGCTCCTAATCTTGGCAATATTACGCAAATGATAGAAGGCAGTCTTAGAAACAAATTTAATATGTGAATTGAAGGACAGATCTTGATCAAAAATAATTCCAAGGTTCCTCACAGAGCTATTAAGAGAAAGAGTAATCGCATCCAAACTGAAAGTTTGATTTGGAAAGGTATTTCTAAGGTTTTTTGGACCAACAAGAATGACTTCAGTCTTCTCTGAATTTAACAGCAGGAAATTACAAGTCATCCAAGCTTTGATTTCCTTAAGACAGGCTTCCAACTTGACTAATTGATTACTATCATCTGGCTTCATTGACAGGTATATTGTGTGTCATCTGCATAACAATGAAAATGTATACAGTGCTTTCTAATAATGTTGCCTAGCGGAAGCATATATAAACTAAAAAGAGTAGGGCCTAGCACAGATCCCCGTGGAACTCCATAACTGAGCTTTGATTTGATAGAAAATTCATTATTGACATGAACAAACTGGAGCCTATCAGATAAATAAGATCTAAATCACTGCAATGAAGTTCCATTAAGTCCAACATAATGTTCTAATCTATCAAGTAGAATATTATGATCAATAGTATCAAAAGCTGCACTAAGGTCTAAAAGGACAAGTACAGAAACAAGTCCATTATCAGATGTGATGAGGAGGTCGTTAGTGACCTTCGCTAAGGCTGTTTCAGTACTATGATGGATTCTAAACCCAGATTGAGACTCTTCAAGTAAACCATTTTCCTGCAGGTGGTCAAATAATTGGGTAGCAACTACTCTTTCTAAGAATTTTGAGATGAAAGGGAGATTAGAGATTGGTCTATAGTTAGCTACAGTAAAGCTCCTGGATCCAGCGCTGGCTTTTTGAGTAGGGGTTTAATTACAGCCGTTTTAAAAGCCTGCGGTACATGGCCTAAAGTTAATGAAGAATTGATTATATGAAGAATAAAGCTACCAATAAGTGGGAAGACTTCTTTAAATAACCTGGTAGGAATAGGGTCTAAAAGACAAGTTGAAGGCTTGGATGAGGAAACTATTTTGTCTAACTCTAAAAGGTCAGTTGGAGTAAACTCATCAAGACAGTTATCAATTGAAGGAGTTGTGGTAGTTACTATATTTAAGTTAACGGTGGGAAGAATCTGATTGATTTTATCTCTGATGGATGAAATTTTATCATTGAAAAAGTTAATAAAGTCCTGACTAGTAAGCTCTAAGGGAATGCTAGGATTGACAGAGTCCTGATTCTTTGTCAACTTGGCTACAGTACTGAAAAGAAACCTGGGATTATTCTTGTTCTCTTCTATTAATGCAGAATAATAACTTGTTCTAGCTTTTCTAAGAGATTTTTTATAAATTAAAAGATGATTTCTCCAACCTAATAGATGTCATCTAAATTAGTGGAGCGCCCTTTTCTTTCTAATTGATGAGTCTTCTGTTTTAAGCTACAAGTTTCTGAGTTGAACCAAGGAGTTAGAAATCTCTGATTAGACTTTTTCTTTTTTAAGGGGGCCACCAAGTCTAGAGTCTGATGCAGAGAAGCTGTAGCACTATCTACCATGCTATCAATTACAGAAGGAGCAAGCTCTCCATAGCTTATTTCCGTTGTGTTGACACATGGCATAGAGGAAACAATCTGCATAAATTTGGTAACAACATCATCTGAGAGGCATCTACTGTAGTAATATTTTTCTTTAGGAGCCAAATAATCAGAAATAGTAAAATCAAAGGTTAACAGACAATGGCCTGACAGTACAGGGTTATGAGGAGACACTACCAGATTTTCTATTTCTATGCCATATGTCAGAACAAGGTCCAACGTATGGTGGAGATAATGAGTAGAATTTCCTACTTTCTGAGAAAACCCCATCGAGTCAAATGCCACATTAAGGGAATCACTATCTATATCTACATGTATATTAAAGTCCCCTACTATAATTATTCTATCTGATTTCAGCACTAAATCAGCTAAGAATTTGGGAAATTCGGATAAAAATTCTGAGTAGTTTGATGGAGGACGATAAACTATGGCAAATAAAATTGGGTTTAGCCTAAAATTACTAAAGTGCCCAATACTGAGGACCATGCCCTCAAAGGAATTATAACATGTTTTTTGCTTTACATTAACTAATAATTTGGAAGGGTAAATTGATGCTACTCCTCCTCCACGACCAGAACTTCTGGGATTTTGACAGTTTAAATAACCAGAGGGAGTTGATTCATTTAAACCAACATGATCCTCTTGTCCTAACCAAGTCTCTGTAAGAGATATTAAATCAATCTGATGATCAACTAACAGATCATGGACTAGCAGAGACTTGGGAGTTAGAGACCTAATATTTAATAAACCGCATTTAATTTTTAAATTATGAGGAGGAACAGAGGCCAAATCATTCAGTTTTGAGGCTTCATGTTTGCTTTACCAACTTTTTGTTTAATCACTTTGGGGTGCTTATATATTATATTTTTATTTGCTTTGGAGGGAGCAGACAATGATTCTCTGATGGGGAAGACAGGGGCTAAGTTGAGGGGTGGCGGATGAAGAGGAGCTGCAGAGAGGCGTGTAAGACTGCGACTCTGCTTCCTGGTCCCAACTCTGAGTTGTCAGGGTTTTGGAAATTTGGATAAAAAAGATGCCAGATTGTTAGATAAATGAGAAGCACCATCCAAAGTGGGATGAACGCTGTCTCGTCTCAAAAGACCAGGTTTTTCCCAAAATGAGCTCCAATTGTCAATGATGTGGGGGACTACATCCACGCCTGCCCTGAGTGTGCGACTGGTAAGACGTCCTCTTCACCACTGGCCGGGCTGCTTCTTCCCTTTTCCATCCTGGGCAGGCCATGGTCACACATGGCTTTGGACTTTGTCACCGGTCTGCCCACGTCCAACCACTATACTACCATCCTCACGCTGGTTGACAGGTTCTCCAAGGCCGCCCAATTCATCCCTCTGCAGGGGTTGCCCACAGCCATGGAGACGTCCGATCTTCTGGTCCAGCATGTCGTCAGACTGCATGGCATCCCGTGGGACATCGTCTCTGACCGAGGGCCCCAGTTCGTCTCCAGGGTCTGGAGGTCCTTCTGTGCTGCATTGGGGGCCACGGCAAGTTTGTCATCTGGTTACCACCCACAGACCAACTGTCAGTGTGAGCGAGCCAACCAGGAGGTGGAGGCGGTGCTGCAGTGTGTCACGACCTCTAACCCATCATCGTGGAGCACACACCTCCCTTGGATTGAATACGCTCACAACACTGCAGTATCAACAGCCACCAGCATGTCTCCCTTCGAAGCTTCGTTGGGTTATAACCCCCCGCTGTTCCCGGAGGAGGAGAGGGACATCGCCGTGTCTTCGGTTCGCGGCCACCTGAAGCGTTGCTGGCGGATCTGGAGGACGGCCAGGGCAGCACTCCAACGGACGGCGGAACACAACACCACGGTGTCCAATTGGTGCAGGGTCCCGGCCCCTGCCTACCGGGTGGGTCAGCAGGTATGGTTATCTATGAAGCACATTAATCTGAAGGCTGAGCGTAGGAAAACATTGCAACGGTTCATTGGTCCTTTTCCTATCAGCCAGATTATTAACCCTGTATCTGTGCGCCTGACTCTCCCCCCCTCCCTCCGCATCTGCCCAACCTTTCATGTGTCACAGGTGAAGCCCATCTGCTCCGGCCCTTTGTGTCCTCCTCCCAGGTCTCCACCTCCACCGATGGTGATCGACGGCAACCCGGCTTGGCCAGTCACCGCCATCTTGGACGTTCGTCGCCGTGGTCATGGCCTGCAATACCTGGTGGACTGGGAGGGTTATGGGCCGGAGTGGAGGTCCTGGGTGCGTCCCTCCTTTGTGCTGGAGAAGCAGCTCATCAGGAACTTCCATCGGACGCATCCGGGAAGGTTGGAACGCCTGCCGAGAGGCGTGCCGTGGGGGGGAGTACTGTCATGGCCACCAATCATCGCACCTGTGCGCGCACCTGCCTGCCATCTCCAGCGGCCTATTTATTCCATCAGGACCAGTGCTCGGTGTGGAGTTGTCTAGTTCCTTTCCCAGAATCCTGCTACGCCAGCCTTCGAGCTTCCCAGCTCATCGTGCATCTACACATCGGCTTCCAAGCCATTGCTGCTCCCTGTTCGGGCCTACGCTTCCCGGACCATCCTACAACAAGTAAGCCACCACGCTTTCCTTTCACCCTGTCTGCTTCCCCTGTGCACAAGCGGAGATCCGTGGCAGCGGACCATTCCCTTCCCGGCAGCGGATAATCAACCTCCCTTGCCAAAACCCAGCTCACCGGCCACCTGCGGGCACTGTCTTCCTGGCTGCAGCTTCAGCGCTACCTGGGCTACATCCTACCACCTTGACAGTAAGCACAATTACATCCAAAGTGCCCAACGGGCTAAGCTGTCACTAGCTGCCTCTGTCTCTTCCCAAGGTTGCCAGGTCGTACGGTGGTCTGCCGGCCACAGCTGGAAATTCAGATTACATTACATTACACTACACAACCCTGCACGCACGCATCCATTCACGCACATTTATTCAATAAAACGGTTAATTGTATCTACCTGGAGTTGTGTCCGCACTGTGGGTCACAAATACCATGTCAGCAACGAAGTTCGATTAAGTCCAACATAGTGTTCTAATCTATCAAGTAGAATATTATGATCAATAGTATCAAAAGCTGCACTAAGGTCTAAAAGGACAAGTACAGAAACAAGTCCATTATCAGATGCGATCAGGAGGTCATTAGTGACCTTCGCTAAGGCTGTTTCAGTACTATGATGGATTCTAAACCCAGATTGAAACTCTTCAAGTAAACCATTTCCCTGCAGGTGGTCAAATAATTGCGTAGCCACAACTCTTTCTAAGATTTTTGAAATGAAAGGGAGATTAGAGATTGGTCTATACAGTAGTTAGCTAAAGCTCCTGGATCCAGCGTTGGCTTTTTGAGTAAGGGTTTAATTACAGCCGTTTTAAAAGCCTGCGGTACATGGCCTAAAGTTAATGAAGAATTGATTATTTGAAGAATAAAGTTACCAATAAGTGGGAAGACTTCTTTAAATAACCTGGTAGGAATAGGGTCTAAAAGACAAGTTGAAGGCTTGGATGAGGAAACTATTTTGTCTAACTCTAAAAGGTCAATTGGAGTAAACTCATCAAGACAGATACTGTATCAATTGAAGGAGTTGTAGTAGTTACTGTATTTAAGTTAACGGTGGAAAGAATCTGATTGATTTTATCTCTGATAGATGAAATTTTATTATTGAAAAAGTTCATGAAGTCCTGACTAGTAAGTTCTAAGGGAATGCTAGGATTGACAGAGTCCTGACTCTTTGTCAACCTGGCTACAGTACTGAAAAGAAACCTGGGATTATTCTTGTTCTCTTCTATTAATGCAGAATAATAACTCGATCTAGCTTTTCTCAGAGATTTTTTATAAATTGAAAGATGATTTCTCCAAGCTAAATAGATTTCATCTAAATTAGTGGAGCGCCATTTTCTTTCTAATTGATGAGTCTTCTGTTTTAAGCTACAAGTTTCTGAGTTGAACCAAGGAGTTAGAAATCTCTGATTAGACTTTTTCTTTTTTAAGGGGGCCACCAAGTCTAGAGTCTGATGCAGAGAAGCTGTAGCACTATCTACCATGCTATCAATTACAGAAGGAGCAAGCTCTCCATAGCTTATTTCCGTTGTGTTGACACATGGCATAGAGGAAACAATCTGCATAAATTTGGTAACAACATCATCTGAGAGGCATCTACTGTAGTAATATTTTTCTTTAGGAGCCAAATAATCAGAAATAGTAAAATCAAAGGTTAACAGACAATGGCCTGACAGTACAGGGTTATGAGGAGACACTACCAGATTTTCTATTTCTATGCCATATGTCAGAACAAGGTCCAACGTATGGTGGAGATAATGAGTAGAATTTCCTACTTTCTAAGAAAACTCAATCGAGTCTAATATTGAATTAAATGCCACATTAAGGCAGTCACTCTCTACATCTACATGTATATTAAAGTCCCCTACTATAATTATTCTATCTGATTTCAGCACTAAATCAGCTAAGAATTCGGGAAATTCGGATAAAAACTCTGAGTAGGTTGATGGAGGACGATAAACTACGGCAAATAAAATTGGGTTTAGCCTAAAATTGCTAAAGTGCCCAATACTGAGGACCAGGCCCTCAAAGGAGTTATAACATGTTTTTTGCTTTACATTAACTGACATAACGCACGGCTCAGGAGACACACACGCAGGCTCAGAGTGAATTCAATAGCTTTATTCAACAACAAGGATGAGTGGATGCGTGTCTGTGGTATGTGGATGTACTGGTGGCGGACGTCAGCGTCAGGCACGGAGGCAGGAAACCGTACAGCCAGACAACCCTGGGGAGAGAGCACAGGGAGAAGGTGACGGGCACCAAACCAGTACAGCAGGTAATGAGAGATTTGTTGGCTTACTTGGCAGGGCAGGTGGCAGGCGTGCACAAGGGAGAGTCCAGAAGACAGTGACCTGACGATGCACCTGACAGCAGCCGCGAGATGGTGATGCAGGGGCGGAGTCCGCCCCGGGAAAGATCCACCTGTGCACAGGGGAGAGACTGGAACACAAGTGGAGGTATGCTTACGTGAGCAATCTTGCTGTTTGGCGAGGGGGTTCCTCTGAAGCAAGTAGCCGAAGGGAACAGACGGCTTCAGGCCGAGGCTCAGGGCAGAGCGGCTTATATGCCCCGCCGCTGACGAGGTGCAGGTGTGCGCTCAGCTGGCGCCGCTAATGAGCGGCGAGTTGTAACAGTACTCCCCCCTCTAGCTGCGCCTCCTGGCGATGGTTTATTGGGGTGCTTCCGGTGAAATTCGGTGATAAGAGAGCGATCCAACACGAACGAGGAACGAACCCATTGCCTCCATTCTGGACCATAGCCCTCCCAGTCCACCAAATACTGTAGCCCGCGACCCCGGTGTCGGGAGTCCAAGATGGTCGAGACAGTCCAAGCCGGATGGCCATCAATCATCCAAGGCACGGGCGGTGCAGCAGGAGGAGGGCAGATGGGATCAGACACCACCGGTTTCACCTTGGAGACGTGGAAGGTGGGATGGATGTGGAGGGAGGGGGGAGTAGCAACACGCACTGCCACCGGGTTGATTATCTTGGTGACGGGGTATGGACCCATGAAACGTTTAGCCAACTTCCTCCTCTCACCCTTCAGGTTCACATCCTGCGTGGATATCCAGACCGGTTGGCCCACCCGGTAGGCAGGAGCAGGTCTTCTACGCCGATCCGCCGTGGCCTTATTGCGTTCCGCTGTGTGTAAAAGCGCATTGCGCGTGGCTGTCCAGACGGAGCAACACCGCCTGAGGTGAGCCTGAACCGTGGGAACTGCCGACTCGTTCTCCAGTGAGGGAAACAGAGGGGGGTCATAACCCAGGGACACCTTGAAGGGGGACATCCCTGTGGCTGAGGAGCGAGCGGTGTTGTGAGCGTATTCTACCCAGGCAAGGTGTTTGCTCCATGACGCAGGCTTCGAGGCGGTGACACACCGGAGAGCAGCCTCCAGCTCCTGGTTGGTCCGTTCACACTGCCCGTTAGATTGGGGGTGATGGTCGGAGGAGAGGCTTACCTGGGCTCCTAGTGTCCTGCAGAAACTCCGCCAGACGTCCGAGGTGAATTGGGGACCCCGGTCAGAGACCACGTCAGCTGGTATCCCATGCAGCCTGACCACGTGTTGGACGAGAAGATCTGCCGTCTCCAAGGCAGAGGGTAGTCCCCGTAATGGCACGAAATGGGCAGCCTTGGAGAAACGGTCGATGATGGTCAGGACAGTGTCGAAGTTGTTAGAGACGGGGAGACCAGTGACGAAGTCCAATGCGATGTGCGACCAGGGCCTACCAGGGACGGGCAGGGGCTGGAGCAAACCCGCAGGGGGAGAGTTGCCGGTCTTACTGGTGGCACAGATGGGGCAGGCCCGGGCGTAGCGGGCAGCGTCCTTGCGCAATCCCGGCCACCAAAAGGAGCGTTGGAGCAGGTCAATCATTCGGGAGGTCCCACGATGGCAGGCTAGCTTGGACGTGTGAAGCCAATGGATGACCTCCCCCCGAACGGAGGACGGGACGAAGAGCCTCCCCTCCGGTTCGCCGCCCAGATCCGGCTCTGATTCCTGCGCCTTCCGGACCTTATCCTCGATCTCCCAGGTAACGGCTCCCACGATGCACGACCTGGGCATGATGGTATGAACAGCGCCCTCCGAATCCTCAGGGGCGAATTGCCTGGAGAGGACGTCAGGGAGTCCATTCTTGGAGCCCGGCCTGAATGTGATGGTGAAACGGAATCTTGCAAAAAACAGGGACCAACGGGCCTGGCGGGCGTTCAGGCGCTTGGCAGTTCTTAAATATTCTAGATTCTTGTGATCCGTTAACACCACGAAGGGCAGGACGGCCCCCTCCAGCCAGTGACGCCACTCCTGGAGCGCGAGCTTGATGGCAAGAAGCTCCCTGTCCCCCACGTTGTAATTGCGTTCCGCCGGGGACAAGCGCCGGGAGAAGAAGACGCAGGGCCGTTTGACCCCATCAGCAGGTGACCGCTGAGACAGCACCGCCCCCACCCCCGTATCCGAGGCGTCGACCTCCACGATGCACTGCAAAGAGGGATCGACCTGGCTGAGGACCCGGGAGGACGAAAACTCTGCCTTCAGCATCTGGAAGGCCGCCGCGGCCTCATCAGTCCACTGGAAACGAGTTTTAGGGGAGGTGAGACGGGTCAGAGGGCCGACTATGGCTCCAAAATTGCGCACAAAGCGGTGGTAGAAGTTGGCAAAGCCGACGAATTGTTGCACCTGCTTTCTAGACGTGGGAGTCGGCCAATCTACCACCGCTTTAATTTTAGCTGGGTCAGGGAGCACCTAGTCATGAGAGATGACAAACCCGAGAAATGACGTCCTCTTGGCATAGAACTCGCACTTCTCCGCCTTCACGTACAACCGATTCTCCAGTAACCTCTGCAGGACCCGTCTCACATGCACCTGGTGCTCATCCCTGGACTTGGAGAAGATGAGAATGTCATCCAGGTAGACGAACACAAACAGGCCGATGAAATCCCGGAGAACGTCATTTATCAGGCGCTGAAAGACGGCTGGAGCGTTGGTTAACCCGAACGGCATGACCAGGTATTCAAAGTGGCCGTTCAGGGTACGGAAGGCTGTTTTCCATTCGTCTCCCTCCCGGATCCGGATGAGGTGGTACGCGCTGCGGAGATCCAGCTTGGTAAACCAGGTCGCCCCCTGGAGGGAGTGGAAGGCAGTGTCCATCAGGGGCAGGGTGTAACGGTCCTTCTCCGTGATGTCGTTAAGGGCTCGGAAGTCGATGCACGGACGAAGCGAGCCATCCTTCTTGCCCACGAAGAAGAACCCTGCACCTAATGGCGATGATGATGGGCGAATAATACCTGCGCTTAGAGATTCCTTAAGGTAAGAGTTCATGGCCTCCTTCTCCGGCGCTGACAGGCTGTAAAGACGTCCCGAGGGGAGAGGCGCCCCCTGGCAGAGGTTTATGGCGCAGTCGTAAGGCCTGTGTGGAGGAAGGGACATTGCCTTGGACTTACTAAAGACTGCGCACAGGTCTTGAAACCCCACGGGCACCAAGGAGAGGTCCGGGGGCGTGGCATCCTTGACCACGGGAGGAGAGGATGGCGAGCAGGCAGCGGATTGGAGGCAGGTGCTCATACAAAAGGTACTCCAGGCTGTTACCTTCCCGGTCTTCCAATCCAGGACGGGGTTATGGAGACGAAGCCACGGATAACCCAGGATCACTGGAGACACTGAAGAAGGCAAGATGTAAAAGGAGATCTCCTCCCGGTGATTTCCAGAGACGATGTCAGAGACGGGATGAGTCCGGTGGGTCACCTTCCCCAGGGATGCACGGGAGAGATTGATGAGGGTGAGAGGAGTTTTAAGGGGCTGGCAACGGATGCCCAATCGGGTTGCCAGGCTTTGTGAAATGAAGCTGCCTTCCGCGCCTGAGTCCACCAGTGCATGAGTGAGATGCCCTGTTATGTTGTGGCAGAAACGGATGGGCAGCGACAAATGAGTGAGGGGAGTTGACCGGTTAGCGTCCGCGAGGCCCCCTACAGTGACTCGCGGACCTCCCCGTTTGGCTTCTCCGGGCATTGCTCCACCGTGTGCTGGTCGTCCCCGCAATACATGCAGAGACCCAGCTCACGTCGGCGTTGTCTCTCCGCTAGGGGGAGCTTTGCCCAGCCCGTCACCATTGGCTCCGACTCCTCTGGAACCTCCGGTGGCGGTAACGCCAGGGGGCGAGCTTGAAGCCGGCGTGACGAGACCCCCCGAGAGCGAGAAGGCAGCTTCCGCTCTGAGGCGCGCTTGCGCAACCGGTTGTCCAAGCTGATTGTGAGTGAAATTAGCTCCGCCAATGTTTCAGGGATGTCCCGACCAGCCAGTTCATCCCTCAGACCAGAGTTTAAACTGCGGAGGAAGATGCCGCAGAGGGCTCGTTCCTCCCAGCCAACCTCCTCCGCTGTAACCCGGAAGTCAATGGCGTAGTCCGCGGCCGATCGGCTCCCCTGCTGAAGGCTGAGGAGACGATCGGTCAGGACACTCTCCATACGGGAGTGATCAAAGACTTCCAGAAAATGTTTAACGAACTGGCCATAGGTGAGAGAGGCATAACCGGGCCTCGCCATTACAGCATAAGCCCAGGTGAGTGCCCGACCCTCCAGGAGGTTTCCTATATAGCCAATTCGGCTATGGTCTGAGGGAAAGTCCCCTGGGACGCGCAGAAACACCGACTCACACTGCATGATGAATCCCCGCGCTCCACCGAGCTTACCGCTAAAGTGGGAGGGAGTAGGAATGGGTGTGAGTCGGGCTAGGGAACCCGGGGCTGACTGGGCAGCCACTGAAGCAGCAGGAGCTGCACCTCCCTGACGAGCCGGGGGGAACGGCTGTCGGGGGTCCAGACGGTCTAACCGGTCAGTTATTAAGGTCAATTGATTAAGTATCACTTGTTGCTGATGAGCTATTAAATCCACCCGAGCCTCGAGGGTGGAAAATCGGCGTGCGAGCCCGCTGTCCGCCGAGCCGCTCTGCTGAAGCCGTACTGACATAACGCACGTCTCAGGAGACACACACGCAGGCTCAGAGTGAATTCAATAGCTTTATTCAACAACAAGGATGAGTGGATGCGTGTCTGTGGTATGTGGATGTACTGGTGGCGGACGTCAGCGTCAGGCACGGAGGCAGGAAACCGTACAGCCAGACAACCCTGGGGAGAGAGCACAGGGAGAAGGTGACGGGCACCAAACCAGTACAGCAGGTAATGAGAGATTTGTTGGCTTACTTGGCAGGGCAGGTGGCAGGCGTGCACAAGGGAGAGTCCAGAAGACAGTGACCTGACGATGCACCTGACAGCAGCCGCGAGATGGTGATGCAGAGGTGGAGTCCGCCGCCAGGAAAGATCCACCTGTGCACAGGGGAGAGACTGGAACACAAGTGGAGGTATGCCTACGTGAGCAATCTTGCTGTTTGGCGAGGGGGTTCCTCTGAAGCAAGTAGCTGAAGGGAACAGACGGCTTCAGGCCGAGGCTCAGGGCAGAGCGGCTTATATGCCCCGCCACTGACGAGGTGCAGGTGTGCGCTCAGCTGGCGCCGCTAATGAGCGGCGAGTTGTAACATTAACTAATAATTTGGAATGGTAAATTGTTGCTACTGCTCCTCCATGACCAGAACTTCTGGGATTTTGACAGTTTAAATAATCAGAGGGAGTTGACTCATTTAAACCAACATAATCCTCTTGCCCTAACCAAGTCTCTGTAACGGATATTACATCAATCTGATGATCAATTAACAGATCATGGACTAACAGAGACTTGGGAGTTAGAGACCTAATATTTAATAAACCGCATTTAATTTTTAAATTATGAGGAGGAAGAGAGGCCAAATCATTCAATTTAGAGGCTTCATGTTTAATTTGAGTTTTACCAACTTTTTGTTTAATCACTTTGGGATAATTATACATTTTATTTTTATTTGCTTTGGAGGGAGCAGACAATGATTCTCTGATGGGAAAGACAGGGGCTAAGTTGAGGGGTGGCGGATGAAGAGGAGCTGCAGAGAGGCGTGTAAGACTGCGACTCTGCTTCCTGGTCCCAACTCTGAGTTGTCAAGGTTTTGGAAATTTGGATAAAAATGATGCCAGATTGTTAGATAAATGAGATGCACCATCCAAAGTGGGATGGACGCTGTCTCGTCTCGTAAGACCAGGTTTTCCCCAAAATGAGCTCCATTTGTCAATGTAGCCCACATTGTTTGCAGGACACCACAAAGACAGCCAGCGGTTGAAAGATGACAAGCGGCTAAACATGTCATCACTGGTCAGATTGGGGAGGGGCCCAGAGAATGCTACAGAGGCAGACATTGTTTTGGCAAAGTCACACACCAATTCTACATTAAGTTTTGTGACTTGCGACTGCCAGAGACGGATGTCATTAATGCCAGCGTGAATAACAATTGTGGAGTATTTACAGTTGCTTTTAGCCAGCATTTTCAAATTTGACTTGATGTCGCCTGCTCTTGCCCCAGGAATGCATTTGACTATGGCCACTGGAGTCGCTAGGTTCACGTTTCTGACTACAGAGTCGCCAATGATCAGAGTTTTTTCCTCAGCGGGTGTGTCGCTGAGCGGGAAAAAACGATTAGAAACGTGAACAGGTTGGTGGTAAACCGGGGCTTTGCAGCTAGGCTTCCTTCTCACCGTCACCCACCCAGTCTCCTCGCTGCTGAGGAGGACCGGAGGACCGCTAAGAGGCCCTATGCTAGCGAGCTCCGCTGCAGCTAGGGGACGTCTGTCAAGATTAACTGGCGCAGACGGTGTTTCAATGCAGTGGAGCCGAGATTCTAGATCAGACAACCTTGCCTCGAGCGCCTCAAAAAGACAACATTTATTACATTTACCGTTATCACTAGAAGAGGCAGAGGTGTAGCTAAACATCTGACAGAGAGAGCACACCAGAGGAGGAGAGGAAGGAATGCTAGTAGCCATAGCAAGTGGCTAACCCGAAGCTAACAAAAACACTGATTAAAGGTGAACAGAAGGCTGAAGAGGGTGATTAGGTGACACTGAGTGCGCACATAGGTGCAAGAAGCTTGATAATAAGCTTGACATAAGCTTGATGTATGTGGTTATTGTGTATATTTTTTATCTTGATTCTTTTTTCTAAAGCCCATCCAGGGACAAGAGTTGCAAATTAGCTAATAGCTATACACTCTACGTGCAACACATCAGATTGATTGTCTTTGATTAATTGTCTATGTTTATTGCACTGTCCCTGTCAAATAAACTAATCTACTACTAATAAACAGAAATGAGAACTAACAGTAGATGGAAAAAAGTGGTTAAAATACAATTAAAAGCAAAATCCTCAGGAGAGTGAGGAGAGCAAACCACATGGACAGACAGCAATACAGGAAGTCACGATACTTTACCACAAGTGATGTGTCCCAATATGTGAATTAAAGAACAGATCTTGATCAACAATTACTCCAAGGTTCCTCACAGAACTATTAAGAGAAAGAGCAACAGCATCCAAACTAAGAGTTTGATTTAGAAAGGTATTTGTAAGGTTTTTTTTGGACCAACTAGAATGACTTCAGTCTTTTCTGAATTTAGTAGCAAGAAATTACAAGTCATCCAAGCTTTGATTTCCTTAAGACAATCCTCTAATTTGGCTAATTGATCTGTCCAGGGTACCCTGCCTCTCGCCCAAAGATGCTGGGATAGGCTCCAGCCCACCCCCCCACCCCCCGCGACTCGAAAAGGATTAAGCAGAAGAAGATGGATGGATTACTGTCATCTGGCTTCACTGACAAGTATAATTGTGTGTCATCGGCATAACAATGAAAATGTATGCAGTTCTTTCTAATAATGTTTCCTAGTGGAAACTGTCATGATTGTAATTAACAATCAGTTCACGTGTGTGATGCAGCAACAAGAGAGCGCAATCAAACCACAACACTCGTTTGAGATTTTTATTAAATGTCAAAATAACCTCACAGCTACTGAAACAGTCACTCGCCAGAGGAAACAGCCTGCGGAGAGAAGACGAGAGCCGTGAGTGGAGGAACAGAGTAAGGGAAAATGGGCTGGCCAAATTACCACTTACGTGAGCGCCAAGACAGAACTGGCAGGACCCCAGCGGGGAATAGACGAACCAGCAAGGTGAAGGGAATGGAGCTGGTGGTGCCTGACCAGGTGGAGGTTGAGTGCCGTAGATAGGCAATGATGTGACAGGAGAGCGCGCGCAGTCCCGGAGACACCCCCACACGATGGCAGCAACCTGAAGGGAGAAGAGAACGCACAGGTTAGTTGTGTCTTCACCTGTGAGAATCATATACTTGCTTGTCCTAATATGGGCAGTATACCCAGACGAGCCAGCATTGAGTCACTGAAGAGCGCTTCTTTATAAATGCTGGCTGATGAGAGGGAGCATGTGTGTCTTCTCACTCAGATGCGTTGATGACCTGAGGAGAGATAAACGGGAAGGAGGGGCGTGCTCTCGCCGCCCATGACAGGAAACATATATAAACTAAAAAGAATAGGGCCTAGCACAGATCCCTGTGGAACTCCGTGACTGAGCTTTGAGTTGGAAGAAAACTCATGCGTTGACCATGCATGTGCAAGACTGAAAGTCCCATTCACGGGGTGGCACAACCAACACAGTATACAAAGTCAAAGTAGACGAAGAGGAAGTGGAAGACAAGAATAAACGTACATGAATCATTTTGCAGCAGCAGCTTCAGCGGAGAAGAGCACTGAAAAACGATAATTCCTCCTTTTCCTTGAACTGACGCCATTGTTGTTGCTACAAAAATTTTTTTTAAAAAAATGCATCGCTCTGGCATTTATAACCGGTGAACAAACTGATCTGTTTGCACTACCCATAGGGCTGGGACGAAACTACAAATAACAGTTGTGCATATATATCAACCGCTTGGCCTGGTAGATAAAAAAAAGTGAGCATGTACAGCACGGCCTGCCCGCCAGGCTCGTCCAAAGCGCACGCAGACTAGAGGGGAAATGCAGCATGACTCCAGCTTTTTGGAGCCTGCATACGCTCGGTCAGCGCAAACCCTAAATGCATCCACTGTGCTCACTCGTGTACCAGTGTGTTTTTGGAACTATGAATTGGGCTTTACACGTGTGTGACTCCAGGTATGTGCTCTCGGATCACCTCCAACATCAAATGGGTTCATCTCATAGACTGTATAAAAAAAGATCATCGGTAACCTAAGGGCCATGACTGGTGAAAATGTCATCAAAATCCATACAGTAGTTTTTTGTGTAATGTTACACACAAACAGATAGGCATTCATTCATAAGATAAGATAAGATAAGATTATGGCAATACATGGGGAGAGCATAATTGTTTACCATCTTAGACAAGAACAAAGAGCAGGGGTTCCCTAGTGAGATAACAGGGAGGTGTGAAGAATGAATGAAGTGAATGCAATGTGACGCGAAGGTCATCTTTTGTGTGTTAGAAGCTTCTAGAGGAATGCCATGTTATTTAAGAGAAGAGTCTCTGCTGAGATGTCATTCTGTCTATGCTTGTTGTGTGAGTTGTGTAATAAATCGTCTGAGCCAAATCCGCCTCTTCATTTACACGCTCCACACTAGTGACCCAAGACGAATCATGGAACACGGAGAAAGATCCCCGGAGCCAACCTCGACGGGAACCCCCAGCCACGCATGTGCTGTTGCGATCAAGCTACCGGATTTTTGGCAGCACAACCTGCGCTCCTGGTTCCACCTCATCAAGGCGCAGTTCACCCTCCGGGGGATATTGGCGGATGACACCAAATTCCACTATGTGGTCGCAGCGCTCGACGCCCGCACGGCTCACCACGTAGAGAGCCTGCTCGATCAGCCACCAACCGACGGCAAGTACGACGTGCTGAAGGCTGCGCTCATCCAGCACTACACACTCTCGGATGGTGAGAGAGCAGAGAGACTCCTGACGTGGACCGGGTTGGGAGACGGGTCGGCCATAGACCTGATGGAGAAGATGCTGAGGTTAAAGGGCACAGACGATGACCATTTTATTTTTACCCACCTCTTCCTCCGGAACCTTCCGTCAGCGGCGAGAGCGACCCTGGCCAATTCGCCATTGCTGGCCAAGCAGGACTATCGTGCGCTAGCCCGGGAAGCAAACCGGATCATCGTCACCACCAGGGAGTTCACGACCATCGCGGCAGTGACGGAGCTTGGCGCGATGACCGGAGGAGGCGAGGAGCCATCGACGGCAGCAGCAGAGCCACCGACGGCAGCAGCAGTGGGGGGCCAAGGAACGCGGGGGAGACACGCTTTGTTTCTACCTCTGCCGCTTTGCAGAGAGGGCACGCAAATGTATACCACTGTGCCAATTCAAGCGCTCGGGAAACGCCAAGACCGGCGGTCAGTAGAAGCCGCGACCCTCGGGGAGGAGAACAAGGTGCTCTACTTGACGGACGCACGCTCAGGGAGGCATTTCCTCGTGGACACCGGCGCCCAGAAGAGTTTCATCTGGCCGACCTATGCTGACCGGCTGGCAGGATCTAGCGGCCCTGAGATGGTGGCAGCAAACGGCTCGGAGATTAAGACCTTTGGTGAGAGGACTCTACTCTTGTCTCTACACGGCCGTACATTTGAGTGGACTTTTGTCATAGCAGCATTGAATTACCATATACTGGGGGCTGATTTTCTGTGTGCACATGGTTTGTTGGTAGATGTCGCTAACAGACGCCTAGTTAATGCACTGTCCTTTGACTCTCTCCCCTGTATAGCTCGAGTGACCCGGCCAACAGCACAAGCCAACGTCACAGCTACATGCGGTAAGTTCCACACACTGCTCACTCAGTTCCCAGCACTCACTGTCCCGACGTTTTCGGCAGCCATCGCTAAACATGGGGTGGAGCATTTTATCACCACCACCGGGCCGCCCGTTTTTGCAAGACCTCGGCGCTTGGACGCAGCTAAACTGGCCATAGCGTGCGAGGAGTTCGCCAACCTGGAGAGGTTGGGCATCATCAGGCGCTCCAACAGCCCATGGGCTTCCCCGCTACACATGGTCCTTAAAGCTGAGGGTTCATGGCGACCTTGCGGGGATTTCCGCAGGTTGAACAATGCCACAGCGCACGACCGCTACCCAATTCCTCACATTCGGGATTTTTCTGTTCACCTTGCAGGAGCATGCGTTTTTTCTAAAATAGACCTGGTCCGCGGTTACCACCAAGTCCCAGTGCGCGCTGAGGACATACCCAAAACAGCGGTAATAACTCTGTTCGGTTTATTCGAGTTTTTGCGCATGCCATTTGGGCTTAAAGGGGCTGCACAGACGTTCCAACGCATGATGGATGCAGTGCTGCGCGATCTCCCTTTCGTGTTCGTCTACCTGGACGATATCTTAGTAGCCAGCGCGTCCGAAGACGAACACGAAACCCACCTCACGACGGTTTTCCGGAGGTTGGAAGAGCACGGGTTAATAATCAACCCAGCGAAATGTCAGTTCGGGGTGACGGGGATTGATTTTTTGGGGCACCGCTTCTCTCCCAAAGGAGCGGTCCCGCTGCCTGACAAAGTGCGCGCAGTGGCAGATTTTCCCCGGCCGCAAACGACCAGGGCGCTACAAGAATTTTTGGGAATGGTGAGCTTTTATAACCGTTTCCTTCCCCGCACAGCGCAGCTCATGCAACCACTGTACGCTGCGCTCAAAAAACAGAAACCCGTGGATAGGGTCGAATGGACCCTGGAGCGAGAGCGGGCGTTCTCAGAAGTCAAAGCAGCCCTGGCAAACGCCGTATTGCTGGCACATTCAGACCCAACGGCCCATATAGCGCTCACCACTGACAGATGTGGCCATAGGGGCTGTCGTGGAGCAGCGCGTTGCCGGGGCTTGGCAGCCGCTCGCCTTTTTCAGCAGGACTTTGCGCGACAGTGAATGTAAATACAGCGCGTTCGACAGAGAGTTGCTGGCTCTCCACCTGGCCATTCGCCACTTCCAGTTCTGGCTGAAAGGGCGCAGTTTCACCGCGTTCGTTGACCACAAGCTGCTAACATTCGCAATGGCCAAGGTTTCAGAACCGTGGTTGGGCCAGCAGCAGAGACAGCTGGCCGCGATCTCAGAGTTTACTACCGATATTCAGCATGTGCCGGGCAAACTGAATGTAGTGGTAGACTACCTCTTGCGCGCCATAGTGGCCCCGGTCTGCGTGGGGATAGATTACGCAGCCATGGCCGCGGAGCAGGTTAGTGATGCGGACGTACGCACGCTGCAGTCTGGACCAACAGGGTTAAGGCTGGAGAGCAGGGTGCTGCAGGATGGCATGCCCCCCCAATCTGTGACGTCTCCACTGGACGACCACGTCCTGTGGACCCGGCCGCGTGGCGCCGCCGCGTGTTTGAGTTGGTTCATTCTTTGGCGCACCCAGGAGTGCGCGTGTCGGTCAAAATGGAAGGAGAGAAATTTGTGTGGCCGAGCCTTCGCAAACAAGTGAGAGAGTGGGCGGCAGCCTGCATGGCGTGCCAACGAGCCAAAGTACACAGACACACGAAGGCTCCCTTGGAGCCGTTTCGCATTCCGGCTAAGAGGTTCGACCATGTTCACGTGGACCTCGTGGGCCCCCTCCCGCCATCACAGGGGTACATGTACCTCCTGACAATGGTGGACCGCATCACGCGCTGGCCAGAAGCGGTTCCACTGGCGGCAACCACGGCCGAGGAGGTGGCGCGCGCGTTTTTAACAGCATGGGTGGCGCGTTTTGGAGTCCCGTCGGACATTACGTCCGACAGAGGCCCTCAATTTGTTTCCGAACTCTGGTCAACAATGGCCCACAGCCTGGGTGTCACAATTCATCGCACAACCGCATACAATCCACAGGCTAATGGGTTATGCGAACGTTTTCATAGATCATTTAAAGCGGCTCTCAGGGCTTCACTGATGGATGCAAATTGGGTAGACAAGCTACCGTGGGTTTTATTGGGGTTACATTCTGCGCCTATAGAGGATCTGGAAGCTTCCCCGGCAGAGCTCGTTTTTGCTCAACCACTCCGGCTGCCCGGGGAGTTTCTGCCAGATAATCCCGCGCCGGATAGCTCCTCGTCTCAGCTGTTGCAACATAGCATAGACACAAGCACACTGCCAGGCCCTGCCCACCACAGTTTTCCGCACATTTTTGTGCCTAAAACTTTGAAAAACGCGGAGTTCGTGTTTGTCAGACACGACGTCCACCGCCCTCCACTGCGCCCACCCTATGATGGACCGTTCAGAGTGCTGGAAACAGGGGATAAGCATTTTTTGCTAGACTTGGGGGGGTAGGAGGGAAAAGATTGGCATAGACAGACTCAAACCCGCTTTCGTTGTGGCGGACGAGCAGGTGCTGTTGGCGAGGGCCCCTCGGCGTGGAAGACCCCCACGGGGAGCTCCCCAGAGAAAGGATTCCCCAGAGCACCCACACGGACAGACAAAAAGTTTTCCTCCCCAAACATCAACCCCCCAGCATGACAGCGCCGCGGAGGCGGTGAACCCTGGTTACAGCAGATACAGGAGAAGACTGAAGCCCAAGCAGCATGCGGACTGATGTTTAATGGTTCTATCACAGCATACGGACTGTTATTCTATTGTTCTATCCAAGATGCTCGGGGGGGGGGGGGTATGGCGACACATGGGGAGAGCATAATTGTTTACCATCTTAGACAAGAACAAAGAGCAGGGGTTCCCTAGTGAGATAACAGGGAGGTGTGAAGAATGAATGAAGTGAATGCAATGTGACGCGAAGGTCATCTTTTGTGTGTTAGAAGCTTCTAGAGGAATGCCATGTTATTTAAGAGAAGAGTCTCTGCTGAGATGTCATTCTGTCTATGCTTGTTGTGTGAGTTGTGTAATAAATCGTCTGAGCCAAATCCGCCTCTTCATTTACACGCTCTACAAGATAAGCCTTTATTAGTCCCACAATGGAGAAATTCCAGGATTGCAACAGCACAGGGATAGCAACACTCAGAGCAATAATTAAGAAGATACAGAAGATATAAATAAGAGCAGTGGATATACATACATACACATCAATATATAAATATATAAAGTGCGGAGCATTGTAGCAAGATGGAATAAACAGCATAACCGTCTACTTAGTTACCCTACATAGTATGAATATGTACCCACACATATTGTCATCTTCTTCTGCTTAATCTTTTTCGGGTTGCGGGGGGGCTGGAGGCTATCCCAGCATCTTTGGGCAAGAGGCAGGGTACACCCTGGACAGATTGCCAGTCCATCGCAGGGCCAACACAGAGAGACAGACAACCATTCACTCTCACAGTCATACCTAAGGACAATTTAGAATCCCCAGTTTGATGCCAATTAACCTAACTTGCATGTTTTTGGCATGTGGGAGGAAACCGGAGAAATCCCAGAGCAAACCCACGCAGACACGGGGAGAACATGCAATCTCCACACAGATCACTGTTGGTCGGGGGCTGAGATCAAACCCAGGATCCCCTGGCTAAGGCAAACTGCCCAATTGCATTACTTCCTTGGCAGAAGTTATAACCACTTGGTTTTCTGAACATTTACTTCTTGAGGAGCCTGTTAACAGAATTTTGTGATTTGAAAATATTAGGCTCAGTGGTAGTGACTGATCTGTTTGCACTCACTCACAAAAAAAGGTCTTTCCCTCACCCGTTTGCATTCACTTACACAAAAAAAAAAAATCATTATTCCCTGACCGGGAATCGAACCCGGGCCACGGCGGTGAGAGCGCCGAATCCTAACCACTAGACCACCAGGGATATATACTATCGGCACAGATAGAAGTATTTATAAAGTAACAAATATGCAGGCTTTGTGATTATCGATCATTTGCCACAGAAGGAATATCATTCCATAGAATGTATATATATATAAAAATAGTTTGATCTGATTGAGCTGTTCTTTCCATCTGGATAAAAATCCCAACGTGCTTTTTTCTAAATTAACTTCTAAACCAGTCAGGGATTCAGCTCACCTACAGTAGTCTATTACAATCAAAATGTGATTTTTTTAATGGAGTTTAACTTTTGCAGGGTTTACTGCGGCTAACAGGAAAGCATTCCATAATTTACTTTAAAAACACAAGCTTTCATATATTGTGGAGGAAGAAAGAAACACACAGGAGCCGAAAGCGGGTTTTCATCTTTACTCTTCAAACGCCACTGAACAACTGTGAACACTCGAACTCCAAAACAGAGAAACACAAACCACGCCCCCCAACCCCAAATCCCGCTGGGTGAGAGATACCTCTTCGGTCCACCACATATATTCATTACCCAAAAATGAAAAAAAAAAAAACTTTTTTGCTGTTTTAATTATTGCATTATGAAATATTATGCCCTGTGTGGCGGCATGAAATAATAAGCGGCGAACTGTGGTTTAAAAGTGGGTTTTATTTCATTCCGCCATCACAGAACTCACTCCAGCGCCGTGCAGGCGTGCCGGAGCGAGCCCAGAGGCTCTCGTCAGCAGATAGGCAATACGTGTAGTCAGAAGCAGTGGTCAGAGAGCGAGAGCATGTGAATTTCAGTCAGCTTATATACCCAGTTACAGACAATACATCAAAGGCACATTAGCATCACAGTACAGAGCAGGAAGCACGAACATTTGCATTTGAGTCATACATAACAGCAGGATACTGGCAGGAAAGAGCTAGACAAAGAGAGGCTGCCTATTGATATCAATACACACATCTCATTGTTCTGCTAATTGCTCCAGCTGAGCGCTCTGCTTGTCCATAGGCTGTGGGGATGACCCACACACTCCCCCCCAGAGGGCTCAGCAGGAAGCTGAGGCTTCAATAGTCTGGCTTTGGAAGCGAGCTGCGGGGAAGGCTCTGTGCCGAGGAGGTGGAAGGAGGGGGGTGGGGGTAGCAAGTGCCGGCCCGGGACGGCGAAGTTGTCTGGGCCGCGCAAAAATTGCATGTGGATCCACGGTGTTGAGGGGCTGTCCCGTTGAACGTGCGGTGGTCCACAGCGGCTGTGAGAAGAAACATTTGTCTCTGACTCCTCTCGCGGCTATGAAGAAAAAAAGGAGCTGCAGCAGTGTGGGACTTGGCGTGTTGACTTTAGGTGCGCGCGCAGCCCTAAAGCCCTCGGGAACAGCTGATGGCTGAATTCCCATTGTGCGCCGTGGCTGAGACCCATACAAAATCCTGTGAGCGAGCTGCGTGTGTGCTTCAGGTGTGTGAGCAGCCCTGAAGGTTCCGATGTGCAGCGGCGGAGGACGATGGCGGTCTGTGGAGCCGTTATTGTCCCGTGCGTGGTGCGCTGTCCTCGTAACCCCCCGGTGTGCGCGCGGGGGTTCGGTGCGTGGGTGGTCCGCTGTTGAGAGGCGAGTCAGGGTCAGGGAGCTTGATGGAGATCAGCGTCGTCGGCGCCGATGGTCCTCCCTGTCTTGGCTGTTGCTGTAGTTCGCTGGTGCCGGGTCGTGGTGCGTTCTGGTCCAAGCGCTGCGTTCTCCGTCGTGCACGCTCGTGTCGATGCAGAGGAGCGGTGAGAGGGAGTAGACGGTCTTTGTCCCTCGGGCTCGTGTCGATGCGGAGAAGCGGTGAGAGGGAGTAGACGATCTTTGTCCCTCGGGCTTGTGTCGATGCGGAGGGGCGGTGAGAGGGAGTAGACGATCTTTGTCCCTCGGGCTCGTGTCGATGCAGAGGAGCGGTGAAAGGGAGTAGACGTTCTGTGTCCCTCGGCCGGTCCCAGCGTGGATGTCCAGATCTCAGGCGAGGGTCGCACCATGAAGCTTTCTGCGGCTTTCCCGGTCGTGGGTGATCTCCGGAGAGTTCGCCTGGTGGTGGCTCTGCGTCGAGGTCTCCCTGTAGCAGAAGGGAGGACAGATCATTTGCGTCAGGCTGCTGCGTTCACTTGCGTTGGAGAGTCACCGCCCGGGGCTGCCAGTGTGTTCTTTTCTTGGTCGGGTCACCAGTGTGGCAGCATGAGCTGTGGGGGTGACCCACACCCTGCATCTTTTTGAATTAAAATAGTGAGATTCTTATTTTTTGAGATGGCCCTGTATGTAACCTGATTTAAGAGTCATGGCTTTGCCTGGATAATTAGATTTTGATTGTTGGTGTCTGTGGGAGTATTTTAATGCCATTATATGAAAAATAATAGTGGGATGCTGCATATCTTTCAAGAAGATCTCACAAATTCGGGACAAAAAGGTTGCAAAGTTGTGTGAAAAAAAATGCAAATTTATGCACCAAATTTTACATTTTAAAGTGACACTCCAGTCAAAGTCAAGCTTTTTTTTTTTTTGCTTGTTAACATGTCTGTAACATGTTTTTTTTTAAACTTACAAGACATATCAAGCGCTAAATCACTCTTATGTGTCATGTCTGTGTATTTCTGCTGTTAAAGTTCAGTTAAGCTCCTCCCATTGGAGAAACACAAGTTTAGATGGACTGTTTTGTGATGTCACTTTAATAGGTGAACCAATCAGGACTAAGCACTGGGCATGGCCTTGGAGGACGAGGTCAGAGCTAAAGAGTCAACTTAGCTTCCAGCGCCAGTTAGCATTTTTGGAAAGCTGCTTTGAAAATTTGACCCAAATGAAGATGGCTTTTAAACTGCTTTCAAGGACAGATGTGTTTCAGCCATTATCCTGGGTTACTGTGCATACAAGTGGGCATGTCCTTCAACCAGTAAGTCTGTATTTAATCACAGGATTTATTCTGTTTGTGTAATGTAGCACTAGCTGCCATTAGCTTTTAATATGCCCAGGATGTGGGTGGGCCTACTTAGAATTAGAGCTGGGTGATATGGCTTTTAACATGTATCATGATACATTTAGGGTTTTATCATGATACACAATGATACACGATGTATATCGCAATATTTCGAGATTTCCTGTGAACCACTAAAAAAATGTAAATGGGAAAACCTTTGCATAAAATGTGTGAATGTGTGTGAATAGATAGATGCACTTTATTGATCCCAAACTGGGAAATTACAGAATGTGTGGTCTATATAAGATAAGATAAGCCTTTATTAGTCCCACAACGGGGAAATTCCAGGATTGCAACAGCACAGGGATAGCAACACTCAGAGCAACAATCAGAAGGCAAGAAAAAAAACAAGCAAGCAAGAGCAGCTAATATACATATGTACATATTACTATAAAATATATATATACACACACACACACACAGACACACAGTGCAGAGCATTGTAGCTGGATGGAATAAATATATGAATATATGAACACACAGTGCAGAGCATTGTAGCTAGATGGAATAAATATGTAAATATATAAACACCCACAGTACGGAGCATTGCAGCTAGGTGGAATAAATATGCAAGTATATAAACACACACAGTGTGGAGCAATGTAGCTAGATGGAATAATATGTAGATATATAAAAACACAGTGCGGAGCATTGTAGCTAGATGGAATAAATATATAGATATATAAATATAAACACACCCAGTGCTGAGCATTGTAGCTAGATGGAATAAATATATAGATATATAAATATAAACACACCCAGTGCAGAGCATTGTAGCTAGATGGAATAAATATGTAAATATATAAACACACACAGTGCAGAGCATTGTTGCTAGGTGGGATGAAACAGCATAACCGTCTATTTAGTTATCCTACATGGTATGATTATGTGCCCATACATATTCTCACCCTCCATAGCGACCGGTATGTTCCTAGTTGTATGACGGAGAGGACCATTGTGTAAGTCTATTGCATCTTTTGCATTCAAAAAACTATTAGTTTGTTACGTCTTTTTGCTATCTCTGCGAGCAGCCCTGCTTAGGTTGTACAGTCTGACAGCCGTTGGTAGGAAGGACCTACGAAACCTCTCGGTTGTGCACCTGGGATGATGTAGTCTGCTGCTAAATGAGCTCCTCAGTGCATCCAGTATGTCCTGCATAGGGTGGAACTCGGACTCCAGCAGAGATGACAGTTTAGCCACCGTCCTTCTCTCTCCTATCTCCTCCATCGGATCAAGGCGTTGCCCCAGGACAGAGCTAGCTTTCTTAATCAGTTTGTTCATTAATATATCAGTTTGATATATTAATCATATATCCCATAACCTACATATGTATAAGCATGTGAGAATGTTTGGTGATTACATATGTAAAGCGACTTCACAACTCAGAACAGGACAAAGGGTCTCAACCGCCAGTGAAGATCAAAGAGCATCCGAGGCACTGCGGTGGAGACCAGATAGGTCGCCCTGACCTCCCAGGGCCAGGTGGAGGGGTACGGAGACAAAGGAGGATAATTAAGTTAATGGGGGATGTCAGCTTTGTATGCATGTCTTTTGTTGTGTGTGAGTATAAGTACACAGAGCCGAATGTGTTCGCTCTCTCACTTCTTCTGCTGTTGCACTAGATGAGACTTGTTAGAGGAGCGAAGCTGATAATAAACTTGGGTTTATAAGTCACATCGCCTCGTTATTCCAAGCTCTTCTACACTGGTGACCCTGACGCGAGGATGGACCAGTGGCGTTCCCCCGCGATCGACTCATCTGTGGCGACCCAGGCAGACGCCGGCGCCCATGCAGACAGGGGAACAGATGGACGACGTTCCCCCACGGCAGAAGTGACAGAGAAGGCTCAACCGAGCACCAGCGCTGCTGCGAGAGCCAAAGGAAGGCACTCTCACCCTGCGGACACATCAGGGACGGCCCACACAAACGCCGTCACTGTCAAGCTGCCAGACTTCTGGCAGGAAGACCCAACCTCGTGGTTTTCAGCAAGCTGAAGCCCAGTTTGCACTTGCGGGCATAACGGCTGACGATACAAAGTTTTATCACATCGTCGCCAAACTCGACGCCGCCACTTCAAGATGTGCGCGGAGCATAATCCAGTGGCTGCCGGCCCAGGACAAATATAGAGAACTGAAAGCGACCATCGTGGCGAATTTCGTCCCCTCTGCCGAGGAGAGAGCCGAGAGGATCCTGGCGGTCTACAGCCACAGAGGATGCAGACCCAAGGCCCTCATGGAGGACTTGCTGCAGCTCAAAGAAGAGGACAATGACAACTTCCTCTTCCAATTTATATTCCTCAGTACGCTGCCGCCACACATGAGAGGGACACTTGCCAACATGCGATGCAGCACCCAGCAAGACTTGCGCACGCTGGCTGGCGAAGCGCAGCGACTCGTCAACACCTGCAGGGAACAGACACCCACAGCAGCATCCGCAGACCTCAACACCGATGTCCGGAGCCACGGGAGCCACAAACCACTGAGCAGAATCCGCCCGCCATGGCAGCGACACGGCCAAGACGTAACAGACGGAGCAACGCCGAGAAGGCTTACAAATGCTTTCCCTCCTGAAAATTCACGATTTCGGGAAAACGCCAAAGCAGAGAGCTGTTAACAGCGGCAGTCCTCGGCGAAAAAAGCAAGCTTCTATATGTGATGGACGGACACACCGGCAAGCAGTTCCTCATTGACACGGGAGCTCAACTGAGTTTTATCATGCCCTCCCAAGCAGACCGGGCCATGGGCCCCCGGGGCAATGGAGCGGTGGCAGCCAACGGCTCCATCATCGACACTTATGGTGAAAGGAACCTGCCCCTCCGCATCCATGGCCGCAACTACAGATGGACATTTGTTGTAGCGGCGGTGAGTTTTAACTTGTTGGGCGCAGACTTTTTGTGTGCACATGGGTTATTGTTCGATCTAGCGAACAGACGCTTGGTTAATGCATTGTCCTTTGCTTCTATTCCCTGCTCAGTTCGAGTTTCTCCACCACCCGTGCAGGCCAGCGTCACTACAGCAGGAGGTAAGTTTGATCAACTCCTCACCCAATTTCCAGCACTCATGATTCCCAAATTCTCAGCTACAGTGGCTAAGCACGGGGTCGAACACTTTATTCCCACAACGGGCCCACCCATATTCGCCAAAGCTCGGCGCTTAGACGCGACCAAGCTTGCCATAGCTCGGGACGAGTTTATCACCCTTGAAAAACTAGGCATTATCAGGCGCTCAAAAAGCCCCTGGGCGTCACCGCTTCACCTGGTCCCGAAATCCGACGGTTCTTGGAGACCGTGCGGCGATTACCGCAGATTAAACAATGCGACAGCGCATGACCGTTACCCAATTCCTCACATTCAAGATTTTTCATTACATCTGGCGGGTGCGTGCATTTTTTCAAAAATAGACCTGGTCCGCGGCTATCACCAAGTCCCCGTTCGAGCAGAAGACATTCCTAAAACAGCTGTAATAACCCCCTTCGGTCTTTTTGAATTTTTGCGGATGCCTTTTGGCCTCAAAGGCGCTGCCCAAACCTTTCAGCGGATGATGGACGCGGTATTACGCGACCTCCCCTTCGTGTTCGTCTACCTCAACGATATGCTGGTAGCCAGCTCGTCTGAGGAAGAACACGAACAGCATCTCACTGTGGTTTTTCGGAGACTAGAAGAGCACGGGTTAATAATCAATCCAGCCAAATGCAAATTCGGCGTGCCACAAATTGATTTTTTGGGACACAGAGTTTCACCGAAGGGGGCAGTCCCACTGCCAGACAAAGTTCACGCAGTAAAAAGTTTCCCACGGCCACAAACGGTCAAATCGCTGCAAGAATTTTTGGGAATGGTTAATTTTTACAACCGTTTCCTCCCCCGTGCAGCTCAGCTCATGCAGCCCCTATATGACGTGCTCAGAAAACAAAAACCTTCCAACGCGGTCGAATGGACCCCGGAGCGCGAACGCGCCTTCGCGGAAGTAAAAAGTGCCCTAGCTAATGCCACATTGTTGGTTCACCCGTATCCCTCGGCCCGCATTGCGCTAACCACAGACGCTTCAGACCTGGCCATAGGGGCGGTTGTAGAACAACACGTCGGCGGAATCTGGCAACCTTTGGCATTTTTCAGCAAATCGCTAAACCAAACTGAGCGTAAATACAGCACCTTTGACAGGGAGCTGCTAGCGCTTCATTTATCCATCCGCCACTTCCAGTTCTGGTTGGAGGGGTGGTGTTTCACGGCTTTTGTAGACCACAAACCGCTCACCTTTGCGATGGCTAAAATTTCTGAACCGTGGTCAGGCAGGCAACAAAGACAGCTAGCTGCGATTTCAGAGTTCACCACAGACATTCGACATGTGGCAGGCAAACTTAACGTGGTAGCAGACTGCCTCTCTCGCGCTGTGACATCGCCAGAGCGCGAGGAGACAGATTATACTACCTCAGCCGCAGAACTCTTCGCCAACGCGGACACATACGCAGCCCCAATCCACGTAGGGATAGATTATACAGCCATGGCGGAGGAGCAAAGTAGTGACGCGGACGTGCGCGCACTCCTGTCTGGACCAACAGGGTTAAGGCTGGAGGAAAGGGGTTTATGCGACGGTGTGCCCCCCCTAATATGCGACATCTCAACCGGCCGACCTCGCCCGGTAGTCCCAGCTGCATGGCGCCGCCGTATTTTCGACTCAATTCACTCCCTCGCGCACCCAGGTGTGCGCACTTCGGTTAAAATGGTCGCCGAAAAGTTTGTGTGGCCTGGCCTGCGCAAAAACGTCAAAGAATGGGCAAAGACTTGCATTTCTTGTCAGCGCGCCAAAGTACACAAACACACAAAAGCCCCTCTAGAGCCTTTTCGAATCCCTGCTAGAAGGTTCGACCACGTTCATGTCGACCTCGTGGGACCACTACCTTCCTCCCAAGGTTTCACACATCTGTTAACAATGATAGACCGTACTACGCGCTGGCCTGAGGCGGTCCCTCTGGCGTCAACCACAGCGGAGGAAGTCGCTCGCGTTTTTTTGACAAACTGGGTGGCACGTTTTGGCGTCCCATCGGACATCACGTCCGATAGGGGGCCTCAATTTGTCTCGGAGCTTTGGTCAGCCATGGCCAGCAGCTTAGGAGTGACAATTCACCGCACCACCGCTTATCACCCTCAGGCTAATGGGTTATGCGAGCGTTTTCACAGATCTTTAAAGGCCGCCCTCAGAGCCTCACTAACGGATACAAATTGGGTAAATAAACTTCCTTGGGTTTTATTGGGGTTGCGTGCTGCACCTAAAGAGGATTTAGACGCCTCCCCAGCAGAATTAGTTTTTGCACAACCTCTCAGGCTCCCAGGTGAATTTTTACCAGAGAACCCAGAGCCAGGGCATCTTCCAGCCCCGAGGTTTTTAGGCAGCAACGGACCGGACTCTCTCCCCGGACCGGCACATCACTCTTTTCCACGGGTTTTTGTCCCCCAAGCTTTAAAAAACTCTGAATTCGTTTTTGTTAGGCATGAAGCTTTAAAACCAACCTTCCGCCCACCATACGATGGACCATTCAGAGTGCTGGAACCTGGTGATAAGCATTTTGTGCTCGATTTTGGGGACAGAAAAGAAACAGTCAGCATTGACAGACTTAAACCTGCCTTCTTGTTGAGAGACGAGCCTGCACGGTTGGTGAGAGCACCTCGGCGAGGTAGACCCCCCAAGAGAAAAGACTCAGCCCCCCTGCAGGGAACAAATAATCACTCTCCTTCCCAAGCTGCAGATTCCTTACAGGAGGGTCCCACCAGGACGCCCGAACGGACCCACAGCAGATTCGGAAGAAGATTAAAGCCCAGACGGCACAAGGACTGATGCAAACTACTCAAAAGTTGTTCACTAATTGTGCTGTAACAGTTTAGGACTGACTTGTGATATTACTATGCTGTTATGATTACCACTGAATTCTCTACAGGAGCATGGCTGCTGGAAAGTTTCTTCTTTGTCAAGAGGTGTAGCAGTTAGTATGTCATAATAATTATCTTAAACTGTGAATTTTCCTGTTGTCCTTTTCTTAGTCGTTTGGGGGGGCTGTGGTCTATATTAATCATATATCCCATAACCTACATATGTATAAGCATGTGAGAATGTTTGGTGATTACATATGTAAAGCGACTTCACACCTCAGAACAGGACAAAGGGTCTCAACCGCCAGTGAAGATCAAAAAGCATCCGAGGCACTGCAGTTGAGACCAGATAGGTCGCCCTGACCTCCCAGGGCCAGGTGGAGGGGTACGGAGACAAAGGAGGATAATTAAGTTAATGGGGGATGTCAGCTTTGTATGCATGTCTTTTGTTGTGTATGAGTATAAGTACACAGAGCCGAATGTGTTCGCTCTCTCACTTCTTCTGCTGCTGCACTAGATGAGACTTGTTAGAGGAGCGAAGCTGATAATAAACTTTGGTTTATAAGTCACATCGCCTCGTTATTCCAAGCTCTTCTACAGAATGGGTAGATAAGATAAGATAAGCCTTTATTAGTCCCACAACGGGGAAATTCCAGGATTGCAACAGCACAGGGATAGCAACACTCAGAGCAACAATCAGAAGACAAGAAAAAAAAAAAAAAAAGCAAGCAAGCAAGAGCAGCTAATATACATATGCACATATTACTATATATATATATATATACACACAGACACACAGTGTAGAGCATTGTAGCTGGATGGGATAAATATATGAGTATATAAACACACAGTACGGGGCATTGCAGCTCGATGGAATAAATATGTAAATATATAAACACAGTGCGGAGCAATGTAGCTAGATGGAATAATATGTAGATATATAAACACACAGTGCGGAGCATTGTAGCTAGATGGAATGAATATATAGATATATAAATATAAACAAACATAAACACACCCAGTGCGGAGCATTGTAGCTAGATGGAATAAATATGTAAATATACTGTATAAACACACACAGTGCAGAGCATTGTTGCTAGATGGGATGAAACAGCACAACCGTCTACTTAGTTATCCTACATGGTATGATTATGTGCCCATACATATTCTCACCCTCCGTAGCTACCGGTATTTTCCTAGTTGTATGCCGGAGGGGACCATTGTGTAAGTCTATTGCATCTTTTGCATTCAAAAAACTATTAGTTTGTTACGTCTTTTTGCTATCTCTGCGAGCAGCCCTGCTTAGGTTGTACAGTCTGACAGCCGTTGGTAGGAAGGACCTGCGAAACCTCTCGGTTGTGCACCTGGGATGATGTAGTCTGCTGCTAAATGAGCTCCTCAGTGCATTCAGTATGTCCTGCATAGGGTGGAACTCGGACTCCAGCAGAGATGACAGTTTAGCCACCGTCCTTCTCTCTCCTATCTCCTCCACCGGATCAAGGCGCTGCCCCAGGACGGAGCTAGCTTTCTTGATCAGTTTGTTCAGTCTCTTCCTATCGGCTGCAGTAATGCCACTGCCCCAGCAGACCACTCCAAAAGTGATGGCTGATGCCACCACCGTGTCATAGAATGTCTTCAGCAGCGCCCCTTGTACACCAAAAGACCTGAGTTTCCTCAGTAGGAACAGCCTGCGCTGTCCCTTCTTGTAGAGTGCATCAGTATTGTGTGACCAGTCTAGTTTATTGTTCAGATGAACACCCAGGTACTTGTAGGATGTCACCATCTCAATGTCTGTTCCCTGTATATTTACTGGTGCTGTGAGGGGTTGTCCTTGCCTGCGGCAGTCCACCACCAGCTCCTTAGTTTTCCTCGCGTTGATCTGGAGGCAGTTCCGATGGCACCAGTCCACGAAGTCCTGGATAAGCCCTCTGTACTCAGCTTCATCTCCATTGGAGATGAGGCCAACGATCGCAGAGTCGTCAGAGAACTTCTGTAGATGACAGTGTGTTGTGTTGTGTGAGAAGTCCGCAGTATAAAGAGTGAACAGGAAGGGAGCCAACACCGTTCCCTGGGGGGCCCCTGTGCTACTGATGATCGTGTCGGACACACAGTCCCAGGTTCTCACAAACTGAGGCCGGTTCGTGAGGTAGTCCAGGATCCATGATGACAGGTGCTGGTCCACCCCTGCGCGCAGCAGCTTGTCCTTCAGGATCATCGGTTGGATGGTGTTGAAAGCACTGGAGAAGTCAAAGAACATGATCCTCACCACATTCCCGGGCTTCTCCAGGTGGGACAGAGAACGGTGAAGGAGGAAGATCACCGCATCCTCCACCCCAATGCCATGCTGGTAGGCGAACTGGAGTGGATCCATCGCTGGTTCCACCAGGGGGCGGAGGTGAGCAAGGAGCAGTCTCTCCAGGGTCTTCATCAAGTGGGACGTCAAGGCCACCGGTCTGTAGCTGTTCAGGTCTTTGGGGTGGGAAGTGTTTGGTACAGGTACCACACAAGATGTTTTCCACAGCTGTGGTACCCTCCCCAGCTTCAGGCTCAGGTTGAAGATGTACGTCACAATCCCACACAGCTGGTCTGCACAGGACTTGAGGAGCTTTGCGCTGATGCCGTCCGGTCCCGACGTCTTCCTCGCCTTGATCTTCCTCAGCTCCGTCCTCACCTGGGTCCTGGTCAGGGTCAGGGTGGGGGGCTGTGTGTTGGGAGTGGGGGGGTGTTGGTGGAGTAGGGAGTGGGCAGCAGGACTTGATGTCTTTACAGGCAGCAGTGGTTGTTGTGCAGTCAGGGGGGAGGGCGGTTGGTCAAACCTATTGAAAAGCAAATTCAGATTGTTCACCCACTCCCTCCCCCCGTGGCCTGGGGGGAGGTATTCTGGAGCCCAGAGATGGTTTTGAGGTTTCTCCAGACCCCGCTGATGTTGCTCTGTTGCAGCTTGTCCTCCATCTTCCTCCTGAAGCTGTCCTTGCCTTCTCTGATCTTTCTCCTCAGCTCCCTTTGTACGGACTTCAGCATCTCCCTGTTCCCCGACCTGAAGATCTTCTTCTTCTCTCTCAGAAGTGTTTTAATCTCAGGGTTGATCCAGGGTTTGTTGTTTGAGCAACACCGTATGGTCTTGGTGGGAACGGATTTGTCCACACAGAAGCTGAGGTAGCCCGTGAAGGTGTGAATGAGGCCATCGATGTCCTCACCATGTGGATCGCAGAGCTGCTTCCAGGCGGTGGCTTCAAAACAACCCTTTAGAGTGTCCATTGCCTCCTCAGACCATAACATCACTGTGCGCATGGCCGGGGGTTGTCTGTGCACTAGGGGTTTGTACACCGGCCGGAGATGAACCAAATTGTGATCCGATCTCCCGAGTTGGGGGAGTTGTGATGAGGTGTACGCCTCCTTAGTGTTTGCGTAGAATAGGTCCAGTGTTTTATTGTCTCTAGTGTGGCATGTGACATACTGGGTAAATGTGGGTAGAATGGGAGACAGTGAAACATGGTTGAAATCGCCTGAGATGAGGAGAAGAGCATCTGGGTGTTCTGTCTGCAGCCTGCTGGTTACTGAATGGATGACGTCACGTGCTGTCCCAGCGTTCGCCGTCGGATTTGCATAAACAACAATGCAGATCACGTGTGAGTGTTCTCTCGGGAGATATGTAGGCCGCATGCTAACAGCTAGCAACTCAGTGTCTTTGCTGCAGTGGCGTTGTTTAACAGTGATATGTCCCGGTCTGCACCAGTTGTTGTTAACATACATTATCACTCCACTGCCCCTTGCTTTGCCACTGTCTGGTGTTCGGTCTGCCCTTATCATGTGGAAACCCTCCAGCTCAATGTTAGCATCTGCTGCTAGTTCAGTTAGCCACGTCTCAGTAAACAAAAGGAGAGAGCACTCCCGGTATGTGCTATCGTAACGGCAGATAGCCGCTAGCTCATCTACCGTTCCCAGTATAGAGCGTACATTCCCCATAATAACGGATGGGAAGGTGGGTCTGTACCTTATACTCATTGTCCGCCATCTAACACCAGCCCGCCAACCACGTCGTTTCCGCCTTACTTCTCTCGGTACGTCGAGTTTTTTCGTCAGCACCGAGTGGCGATTAAGTCCAAGCAGCTGTTCCCTGCTGTATCGTCTCCTGCTGTAAACAGTGGCTCCGTCCGCCGGCTCGGGAGGCATTTTGGCGGCGATCTGTGTGTCCGTGATGTATAAAGTGTGTAAAGAAAGAAAGAAAAAAACTCAGAATTGAATTGAGATAGCTGGTTCTGTAAAGCTTTGGTCATCCAGAGATGAGTTAAAAGTGCTATATAACTGAATTCCATTTACATTTAAAATGATGCCAGTGTGGTACATATGTTGGGTTCATATTTCCCACAAATGTATTGCTGTATGTGTATTGGGTGCTTCACGTCTCGCGGGACAAAGAAGGTCTGGATCAGCAGAGATCTGCAGGAAATAACGAGGAGGTGTGAGATTTGGCCTTTTGTCTCAGAGAAGATGCCCCAGAAGGATTTCCGGATCATTGAAGAATGAGAGACAGTGGTGACAGATCAAAGAGTTGCATTGTGACTGGGATTAAGTACCAAGTGACTGTATGTTTGCTAAAGCACCATGTGACTTAGGTTTCGATGCTCCAGGAGCATAAAAGTGTGATGTTACATTGATCAGTCTCTTGTTGAGAGGATGATAGAGCATGTGTTCTGACAATAAAGCTGAACCTGAGAAATAAACTCAGTCTCATCCTTGAGCACATCCTCTACACTGGTGACCCTATGACAAATTATGGCCGGTGACGACCTTCCCGCGCCGGACTCTTCAGGAGCCAGCCGGGCTTATGCAGCTACCGCAGTCCAGCTGCCTGATTTCTGGCAACATAGCCCGCGCTCCTGGTTTAACACTGTCGAGGCACAGTTCCATCTTCGGGGAATTTCGGCTGATGCCACGAAATTCTACCATGTAGTCGCAAAGCTGGACAGCCTCACAGCCCAGCGGGTGGAGAACCTGACTAACCACCCACCAGACGACAACAAGTATGGCGCAGTGAAAGCCGCTCTTATCCGTGCTTTCACCCCCTCGCTGGGAGAGCGAGCAGAGAAGCTCCTGGTGCTGACTGAAGGAGAGGCAGACAGGCCCGCAGACCTGATGGCGAAGATGCTGAGCCTGAGAGACGACAAAGATGATGGCTTTATTTTCACCCATCTTTTCCTCAGGACACTACCGTCAGCGGTGAGAGTTACCCTGGCCAGTTCACAGCTGCTGGCCCACCGAGATTACCACAAGCTGGGCCAGGAGGCGCAGCGACTCGTTGACGCCCATAGGCGACACATGGCCACGACGGCAGCAGCGGAGCTGAGCGCAATGCCCGGAGACAGTAGGGGGCCTGAGGCTACAGCACCAGATTTGCTGACGTCAGCAGCGGCGGAGGCCAGGAGACACGGAGCGAGTGACGTCCTCTGCTTTTACCATCGATGTTTCGCCGAGAGGGCACGCAAGTGCATTCCACCGTGCCAGTTCAAGCGCTCGGGAAATGCCAGGACCGGGAGTCGGTAGCAGCTGCGGCTCTCGGCGCGACGAACAAGCTGCTCTACCTGACGGACGCGCGATCAGGGAGGGAGTTCCTTGTGGACACAGGCTCCCAGCTGAGTTTCATCACACCTTCCAACGCTGACCGGCTGGCGCCTTCCAGCGGACCCCTGGTGTTGGCGGCGAACGGCTCGACGATCAAGACCTTCGGGGAGAAGACCCTCCCCCAGTCTTTTCACGGCCGGGCATTCGAGTGGACTTTCGTCATAGCGGCAGTCAGTTATAACATGTTAGGTGCTGATTTTTTGTGCTTGAATGGTTTATTGGTTGATCTTGCTAATAGACGTCTAGTTAATGCACTGTCTTTCCACTCTATTTCCTGCACAGCCTGGGTGGTCCCGCCTACTGCACAGGCCAACGTCACAGCTGCGGGTGGTAAGTTCCAAGCACTACTCTCTCAGTTCCCAGCACTCACAGTCCCAACGTTTTCGGCGTCAGTGGCTAATCACGGGGTGGAACATTTTATCACCACCTCCGGCCCTCCCGTTTTTGCAAAAGCTCAGCGCTTGGACTCAGCTAAACTGGCCATAGCGCGCGAGGAATTCGCCAACCTGGAAAAGCTGGGCATCATTAGACGCTCCAACAGCCCCTGGGCTTCACCGCTACACATGGTCCCAAAGGCTGATGGCTCGTGGCGGCCTTGCGGTGATTTCCACAGGTTGAATAACGCTTCAGCACACGACCGCTACCCAATTCCGCACATCCAGGATTTTTCGGTTCATTTAGCGGGGGCGCGCATTTTTTCGAAAATAGATTTGGTGCGCGGCTACCATCAAGTCCCAGTACGCGCTCAGGACATACCCAAAACAGCGGTAATAACTCCTTTCGGGCTTTTCGAGTTTTTGCGCATGCCGTTTGGACTCAAGGGTGCCGCGCAGACTTTCCAGCGCATGATGGATGCAGTTTTACGCGACCTCCCTTTCGTGTTCGTCTACTTGGATGACATTTTGGTAGCCAGCACGTCTGAAGACGAACATGAAAGCCACCTCACAGTGGTTTTTCGGAGGCTGGCGGAGCACGGGTTAATAATTAATCCAGCGAAGTTTCAGTTTGGGGTGGCGCAAATTGATTTTTTGGGACATCGCGTTTCGCCAGAAGGAGCGATCCCTCTGCCCGATAAAGTACGCGCAATAACAAACTTTCCCCAACCTCAGACGGTCAAAGCATTGCAGGAATTTTTGGGAATGGTTAGTTTTTATAACCGTTTCCTCCCTAGCGCAGCGCAGCTCATGCAACCATTGTACGCAGCACTTAAAAAACAAAAACCCACAAGTAAAATCGAATGGTCTCTGGAACGGGAGCGCGCATTCTCCCAAGTCAAATCAGCCCTGGCAAACGCGGTTTTGTTAGCACACCCAGTGCCAATGGCCCGCATGGCGCTCACCACGGACGCTTCCGATTTAGCGGTGGGGGCGGTTGTTGAGCAGTTTGTAGCAGGGAGCTGGCAGCCGCTCACGTTTTTCAGCAAAACCTTGCGCGATAACGAGCGAAAATACAGCGCGTTCGACAGGGAGCTTTTGGCCCTGCATTTGGCCATCCGCCATTTCCAGTTCTGGCTGGAGGGGCGCCGTTTCACCGCATTTGTGGACCACAAGCCGCTAACGTTTGCGATGGCCAAGATTTCTGACCCTTGGTCGGGCCGGCAGCAAAGACAGCTGGCCACGATATCGGAGTTCACCACCGATATTCAGCATGTTGCGGGCAAACACAATGTAGTGGCAGACTGTCTTTCGCGTGCAGTAGCAGCGCCAGGCCCCGCGGGGGCAGGCTCAGCAGCCGTGGCCTCGGGCCAGAGTTGTGGTGCGGAAGCGCACGCAGTCCCGGTCCGCGTAGGTTTAGATTATGCAGCCATGGCCGCGGAGCAGGTTAGCAACGCGGATGTGCGCGCGCTCCAGTCTGGACCAACACGGTTAAGGCTGGAGCACAGGGTGCAGCAAATAGGTATGCCCCCCCTAATCTGCGATGTCCCTCGTGGTTCCAGCTGCGTGGCGCCGCCGCGTTTTGACTCAATCCATTCTCTGGCCCACCCGGGGGTCCGCGCATCGATTAAGATGGTGGGGAGAAATTTGTTTGGCCGGGGTTGCGTAAACAGGTCAAGGAATGGGCAGCAGCCTGCGTAGCGTGTCACATCCTTTTCACATCCCGGCTAAGCGATTTGATCATATGCATGTGGACTTGGTGGGTCCTCTTCTGTTGTCGCAGGGGTGCACACACCTTTTGACGATGGTAGACCGCACCACGCGTTGGCCAGAAGTGGTTCCTCTGGCGTCAACTACAGCAGAAGAAGTTGCACGCGCGTTTTTAACAGCTTGGGTTGTGCGTTTTGGAGTTCCGTCGGACATAACGTCCGACAGGGGTCCCCAATTTGTTTCCGAACTCTGGTCATCGATGGCCCACAGCCTAGGGGTGAAGATTCACCGCACTACCGCGTATAACCCCCAGGCTAACGGTTTGTGCGAACGCTTTCATAAGTCATTGAAAGCAGCCCTCAGAGCGTCTCTTATGGATACAAATTGGGTGGATAAACTTCCATGGGTTTTATTGGGGTTGCGTTCTGCACCTAAGGAGGATTTGCAGGCCTCTCCAGCTGAATTAGTTTTTGCACAACCCCTCCGTTTGCCAGGAGAATTCCTTCCCGACAATCCTGCGCCAAATTGCCCCCCCCCCCCCGATCAACTGTTGCAGAGCGGCACAGGATCAAACACCCTTCCTGGCCCAGTTCATCAGTTTTCCACGTGTTTTTGTGCCGAAGGCTTTGAAAAATGCAGAGTTTGTTTTTGTTAGACATGATGCACAATGCCCAGGTTTGCGGCCGCCTTATGACGGGCCTTTCAGAGTGTTGGAAACAGGGGAGAAGCATTTTTTGCTAGATTTAGGAGGCAGAGAAGAGTTGATTTGCATAAACAGAGTCAAACCCGCTTTTGTTCTGGCTGATGAACACGTGCAGTTGGTGAGGGCCCCCCGCCGTGGCAGGCCGCCGAGAAGGCATTCTTCGGACCCCCCCACAGAGATGTGCTAACAGTTCTGATCCACAGGTGCAGGAGGACGCTGCTGAAGGAACAATGCCGACTTACAGCAGATATGGCAGGAGGTTAAGACCTAAACAATTGGTGGATTGATTTTTGATATGTGGTTATGTTTTCTGTCATTTATTGCTGATGATGTTTTGTCCCTTAGTAGACGTTTGGGGGGGTTTATGTGGCACATATGTTGGGTTCATATTTCCCACAAATGTATTGCTGTATGTGTATTGGGTGCTTCACGTCTCGTGGGACAAAGAAGGTCTGGATCGGCAGAGATCTGCAGGAGATAACGAGGAGGTGTGAGATTTGGCCTTTTGTCTCAGAGAAGATGCCCCAGAAGGATTTCCGGATCATTGAAGAATTAGAGACAATGGTGACAGATCAAAGAGTTGCATTGTGACTGGGATTAAGTACCATGTGACTGTATGTTTGCTAAAGCACCATGTGACTTAGGTTTCGATGCTCCAGGAGTATAAAAGTGTGATGTTACATTGATCAGTCTCTTTTCTTGTTGAGAGGATGATAGAGCATGTGTTCTGACAATAAAGCTGAACCTGAGAAATAAACTCAGTCTCATCCTTGAGCACATCCTCTACACCAGCATGATAACAGAAACAGACCTGTGTATTGCATTTTTTAAAAAAAATTGCATACAAAGGGGGGGGGGTGTAAAATCAAGTTAAATTTAGCAAACTTTATTGAACCAGTCAGGACAACCCCATAAATTTGCAACAAATCAGAATAAACTAGAAAAGCACTCAGAGACTGCATACCTCTGCCAAGACTCCTTCCACCTCTCATGGATCACCTCCAAAATGTACTGGGTTTGTGGGTAGGCTTAGAGCCACTTGTGGTGAAAGTTGCATCAAAGTCTGTCCATTAGTTTTGAAGAATTTTTGCTAACACACTGTGAGAAGATAAGAGCCTTGGCTGAGATAAGCATTCTCAGATCATCATCAAAATGTAGTAGGTTCATCTGTTGCCCAAGAACCACCTCTGGTGAAAATTTCATCCAAATCCTTTCAGTAGTTTTGGAGTATTGTTGCTAACACGTTGTGAGAAGATAAGAGCCTTGACGGAGGTATGCATTCTCAGATTATCACCATCATCACAGCATCTCTTCACCACAAAAACGGGTTCAAAAGAAGCAGTTTCTAAAGACAAAAATTGCAGGAAAAAAACAGACCTGGCAATGACCCTGGTGCAGGGGGAGTGACCTGAACTGTGAGATGAGTTCGGAAGAGGAGAGGGAAGTAGAACTTCAACCGGACAAATAAATGCTGACAGTTTACACTGCCACAACAATTTATGCTCGATATAGGCAATTTATGTATCACGCATAGTAGAATGTATCGATATAATGAATATATTCGGTGTATTGCCCAGCCCTACTTAGAATATTCATAGATCCTGGCATTTGAAAGAGGAATAAAAGGAATAAGATTTTCACAAGCAATTATAAGACCATTAAACTTTTTGTGGCATAATATCATTTTAGACAATGCAGATTTGTCTTTAAGGGGATTATAGCCACTCACTGCAGTGGATTTATATCCACATTTGAAAAAAGCTTTCAAATGTATAAAACTGCAGTTGTAAAGATGCGCTCCAGTGGCTCTAAAACCACCTAAATCTACCTCAGAAACAAATATGTATTGCCCAAAATAGTATATTGTGGCTTTTTACCCACAAAAAAACTTTCATTACCTTAGAATTGCTTGGAAACCGCTTTTACATCTTGCATCTACTTAAGTATGCACGGATCTGTAAATATTCAAACTAGAAAAGCACTCGGAGAGCGCAGACCTCCGCCAAGCGCCACAATTCCCCCCATACAGTGTTTGTGTGTACGTTTTCAGATTCCTTGAGCATGTAAACATATGACTAGCAATTGGATTCACAATGATTATTTGTTTATTTGACAGGGACAGTGCAATAAACACACAATTAATCAACGACAATCAATCTGATAGTGATAGGATTAGTGGTTCAGTAGTAAAAGCATTGCCTCCTTGGCGGAGGTAATAAACTGAAGTGTTGCTGTTGTGTCCATCTCCTCCACTGACGGATGCAAATTGGGTAGACAGGTTGCCGTGGGTTTTATATTATATTATTTTTTTTTTGGGTTGCGCTCCGCGGCAAACGAGAATTTAGAAGCTTCGCCGGCAGAGAGCTCGTTTTTGCGCAGCGCCTATGGCTGGCCGGTGAATTTCTGCCAAATGCGCAGCTCCTATGGCTGGCCGGGGAATTTCTGCCAAAGAATCTGTCGGCGGACAGCTGCCCGTGTGAGGTTTTGCAGTTGCGCGTGTAACGGATGCCAACTAGTACTGTTCGGCGTAGAACGTTAGTAAAAACCTCCCTCCCGAAAGCCTCATACAGTATCGGTAGCGCTGAGCTATCGGTCGGACCTTTAGCTCAGCGCGATCGTGCTGTGTCTCCCATGCTCGAACTGTGTAGTTGACTGAGAGGTCGCGGGTTCGTGTCCCGTGTGGGGCGAACTGCGCAGGATGATCTCTGTCACAATGGTGCCGTGAACCCGGGATGGGAGTGAGGTTTAAGGGGGAGAGTGTAACGGATGCCAACTAGTACTGTTCGGCGTAGAACGTTAGTAAAAACCTCCCTCCCAAAAGCCTCATACAGTATCGGTAGCGCTGAGCTATCGATCGGACCTTTAGCTCAGCGCGATCGTGCTGTGTCTCCCATGCTTGAACTGTGTAGTTGACTGAGAGGTCGCGGGTTCGTGTCCCGTGTGGGGCGAACTGCGCAGGATGATCTCTGTCACACGCGCAAACGCAGGCACGCTGGCGGGCCCAGGCCAGCAGTGTTTTCCGCGTGCTTTTGTGCCTAAAACGTTGAAGAACGCAGAGTTTGTGTTGCAGACACGACGACCAGCGCCCTCCATTGCGCCTGCGCACATGTTGAAAATGGCCGTATGTCACAGTGTTGAAAAATGCTTTAAAAAATTCCTGTATCCAGATGGTGAACCGGATCACCCCCAAAATTTAATCAGTTCTTCCTTGTACCATTTCCAACAACGCCTGAAAGTTTCATGGAAATCCGTCCAAGACTTTTTGAGTTATCTTGCTAACCAACAGACAAACAGACAGACAGACAGACAAACAGACAAACACACAAACCCCGGCAAAAACATAACCTCCTCCTGGCCTTTTCGGCCTGGCGGAGGTAATTAGCTCTACCCATACCCCCACCCACCAGTAGTGTACTTATGCTGCAAGGCCAGCCCTCCCCTCTCAAGGCTCCCCGTCTGACCTGAGAACACCGGCTGCTTTGATGACCAACTCGCCTCCCTCCTCCGGAGGCAGAAAAGGGGGGGACGGGGGTTGATGTCTCCTCCGTCCTCCCTTGTGGGGGCTGAATGTATCACCTGGGGGGTTGTGCCCCCCCCCAAACTCCTTCACTGAACCGAGTCAAACAAATGCAAAACAGATGGGTGGCTCTCATCCCGAGAGCAGACGTCTCTCTCTGGTTTGGCCTTCCCCTTCCGACCGTGTGCCTCCCGCTCCTCGGTGGGCGTTTCTGGCAGCTGGTGGACTCCAGTCTCCAAGTTGTACATGCCCGGCATGCGCTACGGGGCTCCGGAATACAGCCCCAGCGGTGGAAAATGGCAGCCATGGTCGGTTCGTGCTGTCCCTGGGAAGGCACGCTGACTGTCAGTGGTAGTAGGTACAGTTTCAGCCGGTCCTCAAAAGGCTCTTTTCCATTAGCCCTGCTTAGCCTCGATTTGAGAACACGACTCGTTTCACAACGACTCGACTCACCCTCGATTGCGTTTCGACATTACTGCTGACACGCCTGGGGTGGGTGGGATTTCTTGAACAGCAAGGCGGCGCCACACTCTCGTGACGTGAAGCGCGCGACCCAAGCAAACATAACATGGCTGCTCTACAAGGCGACTCCTCAGTCTGTGGCTTTTTTCGCCGTAAATACCAAAAAGGACCGCCAGATAAGGGTACAGGCAGTGAGACGAAACACTCTGGAATAGTTCTGCAGCTTCTGGGAGAGCCGAAGACATGAGGATACAAACTAGGTCATATATGACGGTAAGCTAATGGTTGATAATGCTAGTTTGCTGTAAGTACGTCGTGCTACACTGTAATGTCTGCAAGTTAGGTACTAAAATATGTATGCTGTGTGTGTGTGTGTTTCAGATGGCTCTGTTGTGGGGGAAATTACTGCTTCATTCGCTCTGGGCGTTCTGCACAGCCTGTCACTGATGTCACCAGCCTGTCACTGATGTCAGCACAGCTTCACCAACGATCAGTGGTTATAGAGCTTAAGAATATCTGTAGAAACGTTTATTTCCTGTACAACAAATTGCTCTGCTCTGTGTGAAAATCATGGAGAGACTGTTCAGACATCACGGACGTACCTGCTTCTGCAGCAGTCTGAGGTGGTGTCAGAAAAAAATGATCAGCTGACACAACTTGATCGCCAGTTTAATAACTATATTAGCCACAAAATATGTATTCACAAAGTAAACAGTACTGAGTTACGTATAATAAGATATATTTGATAGTTATGATGTATTTTAGGCCAAAACAAACTTGATCTAGGATTAAAGGCAATTAAAATAATGCAGTCACAAGGTTACATGGAAAATAATTGATTTACTAGATACATGTACTGTAGAAATATATATTCTGTGCATCAACAACGTACTATACATGCATCCATGTAGTATTGCACTGGGAATTGCACTGACAGTAAACCTGTGAAGTTTTTGCAGATGTCTCTTTTTTATATATGTGAAGGTTACCACCATGTGGCACAAATTAAATACTGAAAGATTGGAAAAGCTGTCTAAGAACAATCCAGCAGTTTGAGAAATCACTTTTGGTTTGGTGTAAGTCTGTCAACAAAATTATGAACCATAAAGCAGTGTGTGTTAAAATGTTAAATCCCATTAAACCCTAATCTGGGGGCTTTCAATCAGGTGTCATGGGGGGCCAAGACCCTGCAGGTTCTCTCTTCTACCCAGTCTCTTCAGCAGGTGTTGTCACTGATCTGCAGTCAGTGGAAGAAGTTCAGTGGAATCTGCTGTTGAAGACACTGGTTGGAGGTAAAGCCTGCAGGGTCTTGGCCCTCCATGGCACATGATTAAACACCCCTCCCCCCGCCCAAACCCATTATGATGAAGAGCAGATGCTAATATGACCCAGAATTCCTCCATATACATCCAACAATACAGTCTTCAGTTAATAAAATAATTGTTTTGGTTACTTTTTTCTTAAAAATGAGCCATTATTTTCAAGGTCAACGATAAATCCTTTGTACAGTTGACTCTTTTCCCACCGGTGTCTTAACAGACAAAATGGAAAATCATGATACAAACACTTAAGTCACTAAATTGTTTATTACAATCAGCAGCAAATTCCAGATTATTCAGAATGTGCAAAATTCAAACTGTAAAAAAGAATAAAACTGGAATGTGTCACACACGGCTGCCACGCTCCCTCACTGAGAAGCAACTGGATCGGCCCCTGGTCCTGGTCCAGCAGATCTTCAGCCTGCATATCTGTAAATATTGAGGCAAGGTCCAGTTGGGGTGGACATTTTCCCTCTTGCACAGACAAAAGACAAATGGGTGGTGGTTATTTAAAGCAAGTGTAAATCATATTTGGGAAATACACTTTTTGCTAAAAGCCAGTGGTGGAATGTGAATTAATGAATGAATCTTTATTTCAGATTGATTAAAGGTAAAGATTAAAAGAAAATAGAATAATATAACAAAGGGGAAAAAATCTAACAAGGTCAAATTAAACAATAACTCCTCTGATTATACAGTTCAACATAGGTTATCTGAAATGGGTGATGGCTGAAGCTGCAGCTTATATTGCCCACCATATTCCATCCAAGAATTCAAAAGAAAAACAAAACAGGAGGGATTACAATTTGAATGTGACAATAAAGTACTTCATTGTTGTATTTAACCACAATTTTCATGTAGCTGCGCTTCACTAGATTTTACAAGGGCTGGGTTACATTTAAAATCATCTGCTTTTACTGTGGCCTCAGCAATCAGAATGAATTAATACATTCACTTGAATGGAATCTAGTACTTTAACTGATGGTGTGAATCACCGAGTATGGAGTCACTCAGTCAAAATATGAAGTTTTTATCAATAAAAGTTTGTCTTGTCTGTAAAAGTGTCTCTTCTTGCCCTGGCTTCATGTGTGGGCGGTGTTTTGTACTAGCATTGCTAAAATATAAAAGGAAGCACTACAGTGGGTCTCAAATATTTGTAATGTGTCCTGTTACTGCAACTACACATATAAAGTAAATTATATTGACGACTGAACATCTCACATTCGCCAAAACATACAGTTATGAACATAACTCACAAAGGATCACACAAGTGATCTGACAAAAAAATAAATACATTAACAAGCGGTTTATTTTACAGTTGATGTGCCATATTCACACAATCAAATTAATCTCAGTTCAGTCCCTTTTATATTAAGTGGAAATTGTGCTTTTGACACTTTACCTATAAAAGCAAAGGATTTCAGTACTTTCCACAGTGGCGAGGTAGGTTGTGGGGAGGCTGATTTCCTCTTGCCTAGACAAACGACAGAAATTGATGGTGGTTAGTTTCAAGCAAGTTCAATACATATACAGGCACATCTCAAAAATTAGAATATCATGAAAAAGTTCAATATTTTTGTCACTCATTTCAGAAAGTGAAACCCATATATAGATTCATTACAGGGACAGTGATATATTGAAAGTGTTTTAATTTTAATTTTAATATTGATGATTACGGCTACAGCCCATATTAACCAACACCTCAAAGGCCAACATTTATATTTAAAAACTATTTTTTAAAGTTAATTTTATGTAATATTCCAATTTTTTGCAAAATAGAATTTGGGGTTTTCAGGGGCTGTAAGCCGTAATCAGCAAAATTAAAATAAATAAACGCTTCAAATACATCACTGGCTGTGTAATGAATCTATATAATATACAGATTTCTCTTTCTGAAATGAGTCAGTGGTGGGATGTGACAAATGCTTTGTTTCCCTGACAAGCACTGCAGGATCCACAGAATAGGTATGTAGTGTAGCCCGTGTATTTGTGCCTACATATGTTTAAGCATAAAGTGGATGCTGAGATTACATATGGAGATTGACCTCACGACCGAAGGGGACAATGGTCTGGACCACCTGCGAGGAACAACAAGAGGACGGGGGTACGATGAAAGGACTTCCCGACCCCCGGGAGACAGGTGGGGGACTGAAGGTCTGGAAGAGGAAGAAATGTCAATAGATGGTTTTGACGGGGATACGCGACTCTTCCTTTGTGTGAATCATCTGTGTGAAAAGCCTTTGTGTGAGATGTTATAAATGTGAAGCTGGGATGTAGCTCACTCTCTTTTTGCTCGTTTGAGAGAGAAGGCTGGGGATGATGTGATGCTTGAATAAACCTGAATTAAAAAGCAATTCAGCTTCTTTATTCCACGCTCCCCACATTGGTGACCCAGTGACGTGGAGAATGCCTGGAGAGGGTCTCCGCGTTCCGGACTCGCTGGAGTCTGCCCTAGCGAGCGCCATAGCCGTCAAACTGCCAGAATTCTGGCAGGACAACCCACAGTCGTGGTTCCTACAAGCAGAGTCACAGTTCGCGCTCGCAGGGGTAACGGCGGATGACACTAAGTTTCACCATGTCATCGCTAGTCTCGACAACCACACAGCCCGGTGCGTGCGGAGCTTGGTACAGCAGCCACCCGCCCGCGACAAATACAGCACGTTGAAAGCTGCCCTCACCAAGTTTTTCACGCCCTCAGCCGAAGAGAGGGCTAGGAGGCTCCTGGCTTTGCTCAACCAAGGAGGACACAGGCCAGGCGCCCTAATGGAAGACATGCTGCAGCTGAGGGGGTCACACAACGATGATTTCCTCTTCAAATACATCTTCCTAACTAACCTCCCGACGCACATGAGAGGAACGCTGTCTGGCGTACGTTGTGAGAGCCAGGAGGATTTCCGGGAGCTGGCCCAGGAAGCAGAGAGGCTCCTGGACGCCTGCGGCGAGCAGACAACGGCAGCGGTGACCCAAGGCAGTGGTGAGCCAGAGGCAGCAGACCCAACCCTGCCAACAACGGCAGCAGCGCGGCCTCGACGCGGTGGAGGTGATGGTTCAGTGGCAGAGGCGCGGCCCCGACGCAGCGGAGGAGAGGATCTCTACTTTTACCATCGGAGGTTCGCCGAGAGGGCACACAGGTGTGTGCCGCCATGCAGCTTCAGGAGTTCGGGAAACAGCAAGACCGAGGGTCGTTAGCAGCTTCGACTCTCGGCAAAAACAGCAAGCTGCTCTACATTACAGATGCGTGCTCCGGGCGGGAGTTCCTCATAGACACCAGAGCCCAAGTGAGTTTCATCACCCCAACCTATGCTGACCGGTTGGCTGGACCCCGTGGTAGCGGAGCGACGGCGGCAAACAGCTCGAGCATCAACACCTTTGGACTTTGTCTTTATGCTTACATGGCCGCACGTATGAATGGACTTTTGTCATAGCAGCGGTGAGTTTCAACATGTTGGGGGCTGATTTTTTGTGCTCACATGGTCTGTTAGTTGATCTGGCCAATAGGCGGCTGGTAAATACACTCTCTTTCTACTCTCTCCCCTGTTCAGCTCGAGTGTCCCCGCCACCAGTACAGACCAACGTCGCCACAGCAGGTGGTAAGTTCCACACACTCCTCACCCAGTTTCCAGCACTCACAGTACCCACTTTTTCAGCAACGGTCGCGAAACACGGGGTCGAACATTTTATAACTACAGCTGGCCCCCCTGTCTTTGTGAAGGCTCGGCGCTTGGATGCTGCCAAGCTCTCCATAGTGCGCGAGGAGTTCGCCAGCCTGGAGAGGCTGGGCATCCTTCGCCGTTCGAAAAGCCCATGTGCTTCGCCGCTCCATATGGTCCCGAAAGCTGACGGCTCCTGGAGGCCGTGCGGTGATTACCGCAGACTAAACAACGCCACAGCACATGATCGCTACCCTATCCCACACATCCAGGATTTTTCAATACATCTGGCGGGGGCACACATTTTTTCAAAAATAGACCTGGTTTGCGGCTACCATCAGGTTCCAGTCCGACCTGAGGACATTCCTAAAACAGCGGTAATAACCCCGTTCGGACTTTTTGAGTTTCTACGCATGCCGTTTGGTCTTAAAGGGGCAGCGCAAACGTTCCAACGGATGATGGACGCCGTGTTACGCGATCTCCCGTTTGTGTTTGTTTACCTCGACGACATTTTGGTCACCAGTATTTCAGAGGAAGAACACGAAAAACACCTCACTGCGGTTTTTAGGAGGTTGGGAGAGCACGGTTTAATAATTAATCCAGCCAAGTGCCAGTTCGGCATCGCGCAGATCGATTTTTTGGGCCACCGCGTTTCCCCAGAAGGGGCAGTTCCGTTACCGGATAAGGTGCGCGCAGTGGCGGATTTTCCCCGACCACAAACGGTCAAGTCATTGCAGGAATTTTTAGGGATGGTGAATTTTTATAACCATTTCCTGCCCCACGCAGCGCAGCTCATGCAGCCATTATATGCCGCGCTAAAAAAACAAAAACCATCCAATACTATCGAGTGGTCCCCAGAGCGGGAGCGCGCGTTCACGGAGGTAAAAAAAGCTTTGGCTGACGCTGCGCTCCTAGCTCATCCTGACCCATCGGCGCAAATCGCGCTAACGACCGACGCATCAGAGGTGGCCATAGGGGCCGTGATAGAACAGCAGGTTGCCGGGGTTTGGCAACCGCTGGCTTTCTTCAGCAAATCCTCGAGCGAGGCCGAGCGAAAATACAGCACGTTTGACAGGGAGCTGTTGGCGCTTCATTTGGCTATTCGCCATTTCCAGTTCTGGCTGGAAGGGCAGCGTTTCACCGCTTTCGTGGACCACAAGCCACTCACGTATGCGATGTCCAAAATTTCAGATCCGTGGTCGGGCCTGCAGCAGAGGCAGCTGGCCGCAATTTCGGAATTTACCACTGACATTCGACACGTAGTGGGTAAACTCAACGTAGTAGCAGACTGCCTCTCGCGCGCGGTCACGGCACCGGCGCGCGCAGAGGCAGATTACCCCACTGCGGCCGCGCAGCAAAGTAGCAGCGCGGGAGCGCGCGCGGCCCCAGTTCACGTGGGGATAAATTACGCAGCCATGGCAGCGGAGCAGGGTGCAGATGCGGACGTGCGCGCGCTCCAGTCTGGACCAACAGGGTTAAGGCTGGAGAGCAGATACTTGCAAACCGGTACACTCCCCTTAATCTGCGATGTGTCAACCGGGCGCCCACGCCTGGTGGTCCCGGCCACGTGGCACCGCCGCGTTTTTGACTCGGTCCACTCCTTGGCACATCCGGGAGTGCGTGCTTCGGTGAAAATGGTAGCGGAAAAGTTTGTTTGGCCGAGCCTGCGCAAGCACGTGAAGGAGTGGGCAAAGGCCTGCATGTCCTGTCAGCGGGCTAAAATTCACAAGCACACGAGAGCCCCTTTAGAACCGTTTCACATCCCGGCCAGGAGATTCGACCACGTGCATGTCGACCTCGTGGGCCCCCTACCGTCATCGCAGGGTTTCACACATCTTTTGACAATGGTGGACCGAACCACACGTTGGCCGGAAGTGGTCCCACTGGCATCGACCACGGCTGCGGAGGTGGCTCACGCTTTTTTAACGGTCTGGGTAGTGCGTTTTGGGGTTCCGTCGGATATTACGTCCGATAGAGGGCCTCAATTTGTCTCTGAGCTTTGGTCAGCAATGGCCAGCGGCTTAGGAGCAAAAATTCACCGCACTACCGCTTATCACCCTCAGGCTAATGGTTTATGCGAGCGTTTTCATAGATCTTTGAAGGCAGCCCTCAGAGCGTCACTCACGGATGCAGATTGGGTAAACAAACTACCATGGGTTTTATTAGGGTTGCGTTCTGCACCCAAGGAGGATTTAGATGCCTCCCCAGCGGAGTTAGTGTTCGCACAACCTCTTAGGCTGCCAGGCGAGTTTTTACCAGAACACCCGGAGCCAACCCACCTCCCGGCTCATGGGCTGCTAGTCGGCACGGGAGCAGACATGCTCCCGGGCCCCGTTCATCATGCTTTTCCACACGTTTTCGTTCCCAAAGCTTTTAAAAATGCTGAGTTCGTTTTTGTCAGGCACGAGGCTTTAAGATCAACCCTCAGACGGCCATATGATGGGCCATATAGAGTGCTGGAGACGGGTGATAAGCATTTTGTGCTAGATTTGGGAGACAGAAAAGAGACAGTTAGTACTGACAGACTGAAACCTGCTTTTGTGATGAATGACGAGTCTGTACGGGTAGCGAGGGCACCTCGACGCGGCAGACCCCCCAAGGGAAGCGTCCCGGGGCCCCCGCAGGGATCAGATAACCACTCTCTTCCTCAGTCAACAGATCCTTCGCAGAGAGGCGCCGCAGGGAAGGCGAGGCCGGCTTACAGCAGATTCGGAAGGCGGTTGAAGCCCAGGCAGCGCACAGACTGAGTGTTTGATGTTAGATGTACTGTTGATAGTAGCATGTTCACTGAAAATTGAATGTATTGTCCATTCTTCGTCGTTTGGGGGTGGTTATGTAGCCCGTGTATTTGTGCCTACATATGTTTAAGCATAAAGTGGATGCTGAGATTACATATGGAGATTGACCTCACGACCGAAGGGGACAATGGTCTGGACCACCTGCGGGGAACAACAAGAGGACGGGGATACGATGAAAGGACTTCCCGACCCCCGGGAAACAGGTGGGGGACTAAAGGTCTGGAAGAGGAAGAAATGTCAATAGAGGGTTTTGACGGAGATACGTGACTCTTCCTTTGTGTGAGATGTTACAAATGTGAAGCTGGGATGTAGCTCACTCTCTTTTTGCTCGTTTGAGAGAGAAGGCTGGGGATGATGTGATGCTTGAATAAACCTGAATTAAAAAGCAATTCAGCTTCTTTATTCCATGCTCCCCACATGTGGGTCTATTCTGACGCTTTAGAAAATTATATGAATGACTTTATAAATCACTGGTTTGAAAAAGCAATTTTAATATGACGAGATTTCGGCTCCTGTGGTCCATTTCACCAGTATCACAATACAAACAGGGAGGCTATAACCCCTGGCATGTGGAAACACATTCTAGCATTAAATTGCACACAATTTAATGCGCAGGACCAAAGTGCAATACAAAACACAAACCAGGACTTTAACCAGGCTTAACATATTTCATCGTTTTGCTCTCACAAGCGAATATTTAGGAGAAAACAAGCGCGATTCAGCAGTTGGTACTAGCTAGCTACAAAAAACGTTAGCTAAAAAACGTTAGCCAGCACAGAACAGCACTGTATGGATCAAAAAAGTGAGCTTACCACCAACAGGATAAATAAGCAAACAGATGCACATTATTACAAATCACTCACCATCGATGGTTCTCTCACGTTCGTCTTCAGTATGTACATAGTCCGGTTTCTATGCTGTGCAGCCATATAGGTCCAGGTCACTCCTCACTGTGGATCTGCCACAAAGCAGAGAAAACTCTGCACCTCTTCGTTGGACTACGGTGTAGAGTTCCGCAAAACCTACAACGCTGTCTGTATTAATATCATATTTACTCCATGACCGAGTTAGTCCATGACAATATTGCAAATGGTGGTCATCAGAAAACGGCGAAGACGGTCACTTTCGTGACGTTACGACCTGATCAATCTGCGGCGACCAGTCTGTTGACGTCACATCACGGCCCAACTCGGCTCGAATGGACCCTGCCCTAGATCAGTTACGAAAATAGCGCCTGCTAACTGGTGCTGGGGCTAATGGAAAATGCTCAAACGCGGGGTGGGTGGTGCAGTGTTGGGCTAAGCGGGGCTCGTGGAAAAGACCCCAAAACTATCTCGCCGGCCCCATTCAAGCTCACCCCCCACCCCCACACTCCCTCCTCTCTGCCTGCTCCTCCCTCTTCCCCAAGAGAATAAACTAGGGGTCTCAGTGCTTTGCCTGGCTGGTTAATGTTATAACCAGTCAAGCAAAGCAGGAATGCTTACGTACCTAGAAATGGTCTGTCCAAACTCAACCGTTTAAGGGGGGCATTCCCTAACTGGAAATTCACAGCAGAAAAACACAGACTTGGGACTGCGTTCTGATTTTGTGCTGGATAAATCTGGAAGTTGGATAATTTTGTAAGTCACAAAAAACACGTTACAGGCATGTTAACAACAACAACAAAAAAAACTTGATTTTTGACAGAGTGTCACTTTAAGATAAAAACAAATATGCCATATTTTTTACACAAAAAAACCCATGGCATGTTTGTTTTAAAAAAGAAGTACATTTTACAAACACGTCATATATATGAGAAGTCACAAATTTATGATTAAAAAGTTGTAAATTCATGTAAAAAAATTAAATTTTTAACTGAAAAAATAAAATCAATTGGAAGACAAACCCTAAAGTAGTAAAAATCACAAGCGAAGTCCCAAATTTACAAAAAAGAAAGTTACAAATTTGAAAGAAAAAATATATTAAAAAAAATCTCTCAAAAGAAAAACCTTACAATGTATAACAAAAATGGCGGTTTGCCGCTGAGTGTGAAGCGGCTGGGATGAGAATCAGCACCTCCAAGTCCGAGTCCATGGTCCTCAGCCGGAAAAAGGTGGATTGTCCTCTCCGGGTTGGGGACAGGCTCCTGCCCCAAGTGGAGGAGTTTAAGTATCTTGGGGTCTTGTTCACGAGTGAGGGGAAAATGGAGCGAGAGATCGACAGACGGATTGGAGCAGCATCTGCAGTGATGCGGACGTTGTACCGGTCTGTTGTGGTGAAGAGGGAGCTTAGTTCTAAGGCAAAGCTGTCGATTTACCAGTCAATCTACGTTCCTACTCTCACCTATGGTCACGAGCTTTGGGTAATGACCGAAAGAACGAGATCGCGGATACAAGCGGCTGAAATGAGCTTTCTCCGTAGGATTGCTGGACTCACCCTCAGAGATAGGGTGAGGAGCTCAGTCATCCGGGAGAGGCTCAGAGTAGAACCGCTGCTCCTCCACATTGAAAGGAGTCAGTTGAGGTGGTATGGGCATCTGATTAGGATGCCTCCTGGACGCCTCCCACTTGAGGTGTTTCAGGCACGTCCCACTGGGAGGAGACCCCGGGGCAGACCCAGGACTCGGTGGAGAGACTATGTCTCCCAGCTAGTCTGGGAACGCCTTGGTATCCCCTCTGAAGAGCTGGAGCAGGTGGCTGGGGAGAGGGAAGTCTGGGCTTCTCTGCTTGAACTGCTGCCTCCGTGACCCGGACCTCCGGAAAAGCGGTAGAAGATGGATGGATGGATGGATGGTATAACAAAAAAGGTAGTTTTATAAGTAATCAAATTTTTGATAAAATCTGCCATTTGCAAAAAAAAACCCCACACACATTTGAGAAACTTCTAATAATATTGTAATAATATATAATGTTGAAAGGCCTGTTTATAGTGATAACCTGTTTTACCTTAATTTCCAAAGCTTAAATATGTTTTATAACTCTATGGATGCATTTTTTTTCTTTTTCTAAAACTGGTCAGAATGGCTTTTTCCATTGTAGAGGTTGCTACCCCATGACAGTAGGTGGCTTCATTGAGGCCAAGTCCATTCAACCAAACAATATTTATTCACCTTCATCTTCATCAGCATCCTCACCTTGTTACAAGCAGCGACATTAGTACGCGATACAGTTGGGATGTGAAGCAGAGTACCATTTAATCAGCACACCCCAAACAAGCATGCATACAGTAGTTAAATAACACTTTCATTTCTGACTGTCACATTCTCAGAGATTGAGGCTAATTTTGGAAAATGTTTACACCCCAGAGAAGACTTTAATGGCATATCGGGATATTGGAGGGAACCTGAAGATGAAAAAAAAATCCCACATCCTAAGCTAATAATATTGGGAATTCGAGTCCAGCTCATGAGTTATAAAGCATTTAAAATGGACAAAACTGGGTATACATGCTCCCTCCCTCCAAAAAACAAAGGATAAGTCAGTGTTTCCAATACTAAACAGAACATTCACAAACTCAACATGCCTCATGTGCAACAGATGTACAGCAATCAAACACATAATAAATAAAAACATGTGGACAGAATTCAAATACTATAATACTACTTATCATTAAGACACACTGGAAAAAAAACAATTCAACTTTGATATGTCTATTTCAGATGGCACACTTTACAGTCTTAGACTCAAAGGAGTTCTCTGTAAAAAAAAAAAAAAGGCACTTTAATGACGAGTGAATAGAAAACCCCAGCATTCTTGAACATGTTCTTTTATCTTCTGCACGTGCTGAAGATGCTCTTTCTGGGACCTCGAAGGTTCTCTTGTGTTATCACTGCAACGCACATTTGTCTTTGTTGCTGTATTTTCTCCTCCTCATCTCCAGACCTCGTTCCAGACGCTCATCCTCCTCCAGTGCACTGCAAACACGCACACAGGAATGCATATTACCGAAGAGAGTCCAATTAACTCACAAATAAAAATTAAATAATCCAGCTTGTGCTCTTTGCCACTTAATCAGAGCTCTCGAAGTAGTAAACAATAAAAACAGTGGACTTCCGGTTATGGCGGCCACGTAGGAAGACGTGTTTCACACTGCTCTGCTCCTAAAAATAAAAAGTAGGCTAAAACTCTCTTAATTGGAACAAAAATCTATCCCAGCGTTTAGGCGCGGATATGGTAAAGACTAAGGCTGGGAAATTAGGCGGAGGAAAAAGTGATTCGTCAAAACAATCCAAACTAACAGACTTCCACGCTCGTGACGAAGCAGGAAAATCTCCAGAGGCTATGGCGGGGGAGGGAGCCAGCGGCGGAGCGGTAACTGCTGAGGAGGGGACAAATGCGGTGGTTGCTGCCATCAGCTCCATGAGAGCAGACTTTTCATCTAAATTTGATGGGATTATAGCAGCGATAGAAGGAATGAGAAAAGAAATAAGCGACTGTATGGAACGAGTATCGCAGGCGGAGCTCCGAATCTCAAGCGCTGAAGATGACGTCACCAGCCTACAATCAAAGGTGCAAACCCTGGAATTAAAATGTAAACGTCTGGAAGATAATGTCCTGGACTTAGAATCCCATTCGCGATGGAATAATTTGAGGCTGGTGGGCCTCCTGGAGGGAGCGGAGGGACGGGACCCATGTTCCTTTTTGGAAAAGTAGATTCCAGAAGCGCTGAACAACGCGGACCTGCAGTCATTGGTCATCTTAGAGAGCGCTCACCGAATCGGCCCACCGAGAGATAATAAGACACCACCGAGGACGCTGATTATGAAGTTCCTCAGCTACGGAGACAAGATGACGGTCACCAACGCGGCGCGAGCTAAAGGAGAAATTAAATACCAGGATCAACAGGTGCGGTTGTACCCAGATTTGGCCACAGGAATTCAACAATTAAGGAGGCAGTTTGACCCCGCCCGTAAAGAGCTGCGCAACGTCGGGATTCGTCTCGGAGTGATTCATCCGGCAAGACTGCTGGTCACATATAAAGGGAGAACTCACGTCTTCAAGACCCCTCAAGAGGCACAGGAGCTCATTAAGCAGATCCAAGTGGAGACTGGTGGGAGCTAAGCATGAACATGATATAAAGGTAGAACATTTAAGCATTTGTACAGGCATCTGATTGATCTGAAACATATAACATGTCTACAAAATACAGGTTGTATTATATATAAAAAAAAAAAGCTATGATGTACAAAGTTGCTATAAAACTTTGAAGTTATGTTGGAAAAACTACAGAAGAGAGTTAATGTCATTAAAAAAGTAGTAGAGTCAGGGTGATTGAGAGGAGAAAGAGAGAGTGGTTTGACTGATCCTCGCAGGTGTGGAACAGTCACTAGCTATAACAGGAGACGGAATATTTTTTTGATTTTGGGGGGATTACCATGAATGTGGGGAAGGGGAATTTGTTTTTTTGTAGTTTGTAGGATGAATGTTCAACCACCCATGTTTTTGCTTCTCTGTATGAGCATGTTTATATTGCAAGGTAATCTCAAACTCCTTATTGATCATAGATCAAAGCGTTAATCTTAATTTAACTTCATGGAATTGCAGAGGTCTACAAAATCTAAAAAAAACTTAAACAAGTTATGAATAAAATAAAAGACATAGATTCAAAAATTGTGTTTTTACAAGAAACTCATCTAATAGAGGAGGATGTAAAAAGAATTAGGAGAAGATGGCAGGGAAATGTGTTCACCTCATCATTTTCATCCCGAGCCAGGGGAGTTATGACTCTCATACATAAAACAGTCCCATTTCAAGTGAAAAATGTAATTGGAGACAAATTAGGAAGATATCTAATCATCCAAGGATCTTTGTTATTAGAAAATATAAATCTGGTGAACTTATATGGTCCCAATATAGATGATCAAAACTTCTTCGTTAATTTATTTCTTACTTTATCATCACTTACAGGGCAACTTATAATAGCAGGGGATTTTAATTGTACATTGAATCCCAGTATAGATAGATCAACAGGACTGGACTGTACGCACAATGGATGCAGGATAACCATTAATCATTTTATAAAAGAATTGAGATTGCTAGATATATGAAGAGAAATGAAACCACAAGTCAAAGCCTATTCTTGTTACTCTAATACCTATAAGACATTCTCACGTATTGACTATTTTTTGATCTCCACAGAATTGTGCCCTTCAGAGGTAAAGTGGGCTATCCCACAAAACCATTATTTTGAGAAAATGAGCTCTAAAGTTGAAATATTCTCAAAAAATCAGTGTGCCTATATCATTAAAAAGTTACCCCCTATAATTACCTTCAAGGTGTGACTTAAATATGAAAATATATTTAAATCACATAAACTTTAGAGCTCATTTTCTCAAAATAATGGTTTTGTGGGATAGCCCACTTTACCTCTGAAGGGCACAATTAAGGTCCAACATTCAAAACTGTTTCTATGATAACATTGTGATCTCTGATCATGCACCCTGCTGTCTAATATACAGTATGTAGATAAGAAATTGACAAAGGATCCAGGTAGGTGGCATTTTCAGCATAAATGGCTTCAGGATGAGGAATTTGTTAAGTACATAGAAAAACAGATAGATGAGTTCTTTGATATCAATACCACACAAACTTCAGCATGTATAAAGTGGGAGGCTTTCAAAGCTTTTATAAGGGGGCATATTATTATACAGGTTCAAAATCTAAGAAGACTTGAGAGGAGAGAGTCCAATTGGAACGTAAAATAAAAATTCTTCAAGAAAAAGTGTATGCAGGAAGTAACCCACAGTTAGAGAACAAATTACTGATTCTGAGCGTTGAATATGACAAAAAAATCAGCTAATAGAGCTGCCTCCAGTCTTCTAAGATTGAAGCAAACTTTTTATGAACAAGGTGAAAAATCCGGAAAATTATTGGCATGGCAGATTAAACAATTAGAATTTAAAACACCAATTACCAGTATTATAAGTAACGGACAGGCAGTTGTAGATCCTTTAGAAATTAATAGTGCCTTTATAGATTATTATGAAAAACTATATGATACAAAAAATGAAACTGACTTAACAAAACTAAATGGGTTTTTGGATGGATTATCTATACCGTGTATTCCAAATGAAAACAGGGAGATACTGGAGTCTAAAATTAGTCAAGAAGAAGTTGGGCTAGCCATTGATAACATGAAATCAGGAAAAAGAGCAGGACCAGATGGTCTTCCAGTTGACCTCTATAAAAAATTTAAGAATAAATTAATAAAACCACTTTTGGAAATGGTTTTAGAAGCATTTCAAAATAGTAATTTACCACCATACATGAATAATGCCTTAATTATACTGTTGCCAAAACCAGGTAAACCCCCTAATAAATGTGAAAACATGAGACCAATAAGCCTATTAAATGCTGATCTTAAGATAATCTGTAAAATTTTAGCAAGACGACTACAAGAAATATTACCAAATATTATTAACCGAGATCAGAATGGCTTTATAATGGGAAGACAAGGCTTCCATAATGTAAGAAGACTATTTAATATTATTTATTCCAATAAAGAAGCACCGGATACAGCTCTCCTATCATTGGACGCCGAAAAGGCCTTTGATAGGGTCGAATGGCCCTATCTTTTTGAAGTCCTACAAAGGTTTGGACTTGGAAATAATTTCATAAAATGGGTTCAGATAATATACAATAATGCTACAGCAGAAATCCTAACAAACAGCAATATCTCAAAATCAATAAAAATCAATAGAGGATGTCAACAAGGCTGTCCACTTTCACCCTTATTGTTTACTATGGCAATTGAACCTTTAGCAATGGCACTACGTTTACATCCACAAATATATGGAACTAAAGTAGGACCAACAGAACATAAAATCTCCCTGTATGCCGATGACATAATTTTGTTTATGTTGAATTTTAAAAAATCAATTCCGACCTTGTTAAATTTAATAAAGAACTTTGGGGAAATATCAGGATATAAAATAAATAAAACTAAATCTTCAATATTAATGCTAAATGAGACCCAGAGAAATCACCTAGCTCCTGAGGTAAATCAATTCAATGTTGTAAATCAGTTTAAATATTTAGGAATTCAAATTGTGCCTAAGTTAGAATCAGTCACCAGTGCCAACTATGAAGCCTTAATGACAGATATTAATGAGTTACTTCAGAGATGGATGTCACTACCAATGTCAATGATCGGGAGAATTAATATACTTAAAAGTAATATCTTACCAAAAATACTTTATTTATTTCAATACATTCCTTTACCACCACCTTCAGATCTATTCTCAAGAATTAAAAAAAAGTTAGTGGAATTTATATGGAACAATAGGAAGGCTAGATTACGTCTGTCCTTACTATATTTACCATTTGATCGTGGAGGTCTGAAATGTCCAAATTTTATGCTGTATTACTGGTCAGCACAACTGAGGTCTATGACATATTATTTTTCATCAAATGATCTCCCTCACTGGACTGAAATGGAATCATACAATTTACCTTTACCTCTTCCCTTATTCATATACTCAGACTCGGCTAAAAAATTACAGAAACAAGTTAAAAATCCAATTGTAAAGCATATGATCAAAATATGGTGTGAAACCAAAAAATATTTAAAAGAACCACACTTATTATCACAATTTAGCCCAATATGGGGTAATCAATATTTTACACCAGGGAGAGCGGATGCAGTATTTAAAGTATGGAATTTAAAAGGGATTCAAAAGATTCAAGACTTATATTTGTCACGTTCAGATAACATAATGTCTTTTGAAGAACTGAGGATCAAATTCAATCTTAATAGAACACGTTTTTTTAAATATCTTCAGCTTAGGAATTTTATTCGATCAAATCAAAATAATGCTCTCACCCGACCTACTTATTCATCCTTGGAAAAAATTTTGACAAAAGATAGTAAGAGAAAGGGTATTATTTCAGAGTTTTATAACTCATTGACACTATTCTCAAGTGAAAACTCACAGAAAAGACTGAATTATTGGAAAGAAGACCTGCAAATTGAAATTTCAGAGGAACAATGGGAATTGGCTTGTACAGAAGCTCAAACCAAATCAATAAATGTACGTCTTAAATTGATACATTTTAAATGGTTAATGCGGATGTATGTTACACCAGTGGAGTTAAATAGATATAACAAAAACATACCAGATACATGCACAAAATGTATGGAAAGTAAAGGAACCCTATTTCACTGTTTATGGGAATGTAGAAAAATCAGAATGTTTTGGGAAGAGATGAGGGTAACAATTGAAAAAATAATTTCAAAACAATTCACATTGAACCCTAAACTGTTTTTGTTGGGTCTGTATCCAGAAAAGCATAACTTTAATAAGAGTGAAAGAGCATTCATAGACCTCAGTTTGTTTAATGCTAAAAAATGTATTGCACTACTGTGGAAAAAGACTCATAGACCAGATGTGACTCAGTGGTTAAGACAGATGTTAACAAACCTTCCACTAGAAAGAATAACATACATACTGAAATCAAAGGAAAATGTGTTTATGGAGACCTTTCATTGATTATGTAAAGAAATGTGTGTGGACCTTGCAAATTCCAAATTGGTGAATGAATAATATGTATACTTATGTAATAGATTACCTAGACTGAACAGAGGAGCATTGTTGATGACTTGCCTTTGTTAGTGGTTGTTGGTGTTTTGAGTACATTTTTTTTGTAGTTAGTGTTTTTTTTATTTTTAAATTACTTTAGTGTTAGTGTTTGATTGTTTGTGCCATGTTTGTAAAAAAAAAAAAAGGTTCAATAAAAAATATTGTGGAAAAAAACCAATAAAAACAGTTAAAATGTAATCTATCTCGCCCAAGGATGTTGGGATGGGCCTCCCCAGCGACACAAAAAGGATTGAGCAGGAGAAGATGAATGAATGAATGATGAATATAATCTATGTGTTTGAAAAACATTTCACAAACAGGAAATAAAGAAATAAAGGGAAAAATACATGGTAAGATACATATGTTGCCCTACATCTCTTATTTATACACATACATAATATTGTGGAAAAAAGTTTTTTTCACATTTCAAATAAAAAAAAGAAATTTTGATTTTACATTTTCATTACAAGTACAGTACACAATTTCAGGCCATTTATGCTTTAATATGGATGATTATGACTTTATAGTATCTTTGAATTAAAATACAAATCACAATATTGTAGTTTTTTGACACACACCAAATTGTGTTTGTGGAAACAAAATTGGGTTGTCACTCTTTTTTCATTGAGATTCGGCCTTTTTGCCCACCCCTCCGTTCCCTCCCTCCGTAAATTGTTGCTGGTACTAGTTATCATTTTTGTTTTGATAATTTTATTTTTTTAACTCACCGCCTCTCCTTGGTGTCGATGTCTCTGATGATCTCATCCCGTTGGTTGACCAAGGACACAAGTTCCTGGAGGAGCAGCTGCTCCCTCTGCTGCTGAGTGGGCGTCTTCTGCCAGTCTACACAACACACATAGAAACCAAATTTGTTTTACAAATTTTTATTCAGAAGTTAGGGATATTTGGCTTTTGGCTGAAATTTCAGGATGCCCTAAAATGCACTATAACCTTTACAAGTGAACTTAATTTGACCTTCTCTAACCTTTTGAATGCACATGTCCAACTGTTCAATATTTCAGTACTTTTTGTGTAACTTGCTATTCTCTAACAAGGTGTTTAACAGTAAAATTCACAGGTGTTTGATCCATGAATCGACCAATAACTTTTCTGGTTCAATCAGAATTGGTATTTAAACAGTCCTCTTCATCATGCTGTTCACATTTTGACATCATGAGACCAATATGACACCCAACAATCAATCAACAGTACCTCGCCATTGCGAGGCTTCAAACAGGACAAACCCTGGTTCACAGCTAAGCTCAGACAGATCAGGAAGGAGAAGGAAGCAGCGCTGAAAAGTGGAGACAGGGACTGCTACAGGGAGGTTAAATACCGGTTTAACAGAGAGCTGAAGAGGGCTAAATCTCTATACTCAGAGAGACTCCAGCAGCAGTTCACTGCTAATGATTCGGCTTCCGTGTGGAGAGGACTGAGGCAAATCACCAACTATCGACCTAAGGCTCCTAAAGGTCAGGATGACAAAGCCCTTTGTCAAAGACTGTCCCAACACTATGCCCGTTTTGACACCTCGTCATCTGTGTCCAACTCCCCCCCTCCCTCCAGCTCCACAGCCTCCACATTCCCTACTTCATTTAAGGCACCCCCCCCCTCCTCCCCCCCTCCCCTTATCATCAGTGAGCAGGATGTGCTCAAACAGTTCTCCAGACTGAACCCGCGCAAGGCCCCCGGCCCAGACGGCGTGTCTCCCTCCACCCTGAGACTCTGTGCGAAACAGCTGGCTCCTGTCTTCACAGACATTTTTAACACCTCCCTTAAGTTATGCCACGTGCCGTCCTGCCTCAAATCCTCCACCATCATCCCTGTCCCCAAGAAGCCACGGATCACTGGACTTAATGACTACAGACCTGTAGCGCTCACCTCTGTAGTCATGAAGTCCTTTGAGCGCCTGGTCCTGTCCCACCTCAAGTCCATCACCACCCCTCTCCTGGACCCGCTGCAGTTTGCCTACCGAGCCAACAGGTCTGTAGACGATGCAGTCAACCTGGCCCTCCCCTCCATCCTGCAGCACCTGGACTCCCTGGGAACCTACGCCAGGATCCTGTTTGTGGACTTCAGCTCCGCATTCAACACCATCCGCCCCGCTCTGCTCCGGGACAAGCTGTCCCTGCTCAACGTGCCTGACTCCCTCTGCAGGTGGATCATCGACTTCCTGACGGACCGGAGGCAGCATGTGCGGCTGGGAAAGACTGTCTCAGACTATACTAGCATCAGCACCGGATCACCCCAGGGCTGTGTACTTTCCCCCCTACTCTTCTCCCTTTACACCAACTCCTGCACCGCCAGCCACCAGTCTGTCAAGTTGATCAAGTTTGCGGACGACACCACCCTCATCGGGCTCATCTCCAACGGCGACGAGTCCGCCTACAGGAGAGAGGTGGCCCAGCTGGCGTCCTGGTGCAGCAATAACAACCTGCAGCTGAACGCTCTGAAGACAGTGGAGATGATTGTAGACTTCAGGAAAGTCACTACTCCTCCGCCCCCCCTCACCCTCTCAGGCTCTCCCATCACCACTGCTGATTCCTTCCGCTTCCTAGGCACTACCATCACCAGGGACCTCAAATGGGAGCTGACCATCAGCTCACTCATCAAAAAAGCCCAGCAGAGGATGTTCTTCCTGCGGCAGCTGAGGAAGCTCAAGCTACCCACCAAGATGTTAGTGCAGTTCTACACAGCCATCATCGAGTCCATCCTCACCACCTCCATAACCGTGTGGTACGCAGGAGCCACTGCCAGGGACAGACTAAGGCTGCAGCGCGTCGTGCGCACTGCTGAGAAGGTGATCGGCTGCAAGCTCCCATCTCTCCAGGATCTGTACATCTCCAGGACCCGGAGGCGTGCTGGCCGGATCATAGCCGATCCCTCACACCCTGGTCATGTACTGTTTGCCCCCCTCCCCTCTGGTAGAAGACTTCGGTCCATCCAGACTAAAACCTCCCGTCACATGAACAGCTTCTTCCCCTCTGCCATTAGACTGCTGAACACTAAGTGACTTATTGACTCTCGTGCACCATGTACAGCAGCTCAACCAGACTCATGTCAATCATCACTGTTTTTCTTCCTGCATTACCGACTGCACTATATAGTTCTCCACAGTATCTGCTGCTGGCTAATATATATTTTAACTGTTGACCAGTATCACTTAATCTTATCCTACACTTTATTACATGTATAGTTTATTTCTCTTATCCTATCATGTTTAATGTTGCAGCATTGTACCGAGACAAATTCCTAGTTTGTGTACTACATGAACAATGGCAATAAACCTGATTCTGATTCTGATTCTGATTCTTCTCAGAGGGAAGTGGCACTGAGCTTAGAGTGTCACAGAGTGTCATCAGCAGGTTGCAACAGAGATACAGACAGACTGGAAGAGTCACAAAAAGGCATAGAAGTGGATGTCCTTTGGCCACATCCCACATTGATGACCACTTTATTGTGAGCAGTGACCTGCAGAACTGGATGATGAATGCCACTCAACTCCAGGCACATTTAAGGTGGTGAGAGGCACCTAAGTGTCATGTCAGACCATTCGAAACATTTACAGGTACATCTCAAAAAATTAGAATATCATGAAAAAGTTCAATATTTTTTGTCACTCATTTCAGAAAGTGAAACCCATATATTATATACTCACCGGCCACTTTATTAGGTACACCTGTCCAACTGCTCGTTAACACTTAATTTCTAATCAGCCAATCACATGGCGGCAACTCAGTGCATTTAGGCATGTAGACATGGTCAAGACAATCTCCTGCAGTTCAAACCGAGCATCAGTATGGGGGAAGAAAGGTGATTTGAGTGACTTTGAACGTGGCATGGTTGTTGGTGCCAGAAGGGCTGGTCTGAGTATTTCAGAAACTGCTGATCTACTGGGATTTTCACGCACAACCATCTCTAGGGTTTACAGAGAATGGTCCGAAAAAGAAAAAATATCCAGTGAGCGGCAGTTCTGTGGGCGGAAATGCCTTGTTGATGCCAGAGGTCAGAGGAGAATGGCCAGACTGGTTCGAGCTGATAGAAAGGCAACAGTGACTCAAATAACCACCTGTTACAACCAAGGTAGGCAGAAGAGCATCTCTGAACGCACAGTACGTCGAACTTTGAGGCAGATGGGCTACAGCAGCAGAAGACCACGCCGGGTGCCACTCCTTTCAGCTAAGAACAGGAAACTGAGGCTACAATTTGCACAAGCTCATCGAAATTGGACAATAGAAGATTGGAAAAATGTTGCCTGGTCTGATGAGTCTCGATTTCTGCTGCGACATTCGGATGGTAGGGTCAGAATTTGGCGTCAACAACATGAAAGCATGGATCCATCCTGCCTTGTATCAATGGTTCAGGCTGGTGGTGGTGGTGTAATGGTGTGGGGAATATTTTCTTGGCACTCTTTGGGCCCCTTGGTACCAATTGAGCATCGTTGCAACGCTACAGCCTACCTGAGTATTGTTGCTGACCATGTCCATCCCTTTATGACCACAATGTACCCAACTTCTGATGGCTACTTTCAGCAGGATAATGCGCCATGTCATAAAGCTGGAATCATCTCAGACTGGTTTCTTGAACATGACAATGAGTTCACTGTACTCAAATGGCCTCCACAGTCACCAGATCTCAATCCAATAGAGCATCTTTGGGATGTGGTGGAACAGGAGATTCACATCATGGATGTGCAGCCGACAAATCTGCGCCAACTGTGTGATGCCATCATGTCCATATGGACCAAACTCTCTGAGGAATGCTTCCAGCACGTTGTTGAATCTACGCCACGAAGAATTGAGGCAGTTCTGAAGGCAAAAGGGGGTCCAACCCGTTACTCGCATGGTGTACCTAATAAAGTGGCCGGTGAGTGTAGATTCATTACACAGAGTGATATATTTCAAGTGTTATCACTCTATAAAAGCAAGAAATCTGTGTGTGTCTGTGTCACGCTTCATAGGACATCATAGGACGGCCTATGATCTCAGGCATCATAGGACACAAATGTGTCTTTATGCTGTCACATAGACCATGTGTCTTTGAACTCAGACAAATGACACACACACAGAGACATATGACATCACTCATCTTTATGATGTCATATAGACATATGACATCACTCACAATTAGACTAACGTGTCTTTATGATGTCATATGGCTCAAAATTGGCAAGGTGAATAAGTCGGTGTCTTCCTGAACAGAGTCGAAAGCCTCTTTTTGCTCAGATGTATTTTCATGATCCTGTCCATGAACTGGAATTATGACGCACCTATCCCTCAACCAGTGATCTGAGCAAAGAAGAAGAAGACCCACCAGATGGAGAGCAATAGAATGAGGAGAACTGATGCACATCAGAAAAGATGCCATGAAGATGAAACACCTGAGGTTCCAGCAGTCCACGCATGCAATGACACTGTGAACATCACACCCATCTGAGACAGGAGGACATCAGGCAACATGTCAAGGCTGCCTTCATGTCTTTATGATGTCATATACAGTGAGTCCATGCCGGAAAGCCTCTTTTTACTCAGATCTATTTTCATGATCGCTTGTCAGCCTTTTGGCTAAGCTCAAGCGTAGTAGTGTAGTAATGATCCTTTCCATGAACTGGAATTACGACGCACCTATCCTTCAACCAGTGGTCTCAAAGAAGAAGAAGAAGAAGCAGAAGAAGAAGAACCCACCAGATGGAGAGCAATAGAAAGAAAACTACTGCACGTCAGAAAAGATGCCATGAAGATGAAACACCTGAGGTTCCAGCAGTACATCACACCCGTCTGAGACAGGAGGACACCCTTCACCAGCATAGGGTACGACAGACTTTAAAGCATGTTTCTAGGACATCATAGGATGGCCTATGATCTCTGCCTCATCATCATAGCGCGTCCTATGAACTCAGGCATCATAGGACGACTCACCATGCCTACATGACGGCAAATGTGTAACCTTGGCTAATGCCAGTCTACACTACAAATGTGTAAAATGCCAAGCAAAGCGCTGATTTTCTCCGGGTGCTCCGGTTTCTTGGTTTCTACGGGTATGCATGGATCTGCCTGATATCCTATGATGTTCCTATGATGTTGGTGTCCATAGGACCGTTTACTGGACGTCTACATGACGTCACATAAATGGAACTCTATATGACGTCAGACAGACCGTAAGGCTGCTGTTCTTATGATCTCAGAAGTATGTCTATATGATGTCATACAGAGCGCAGGAATCGCTACAATAGGACACATTGGCTGGCCGGCCGGCCGGCTGGCTGACACAGCTATTGACGCTGCCGAGGACACGGTCCAAAGACGGATAATTTTTTCACACATAGGGAGTTGTTCAGAACTCCTTATAAGAACTCCTTATACAAAGATATAGTGTGATGATAGTCAAGTCAGTGGCAGTAATTCACCTGTAAGCTGGTTGCCAACCACCAATCAAATCTAATAGAAGAAGAAGAAGAACCACACCCATTCAAAGCAGTACATCATGTCTGTGTGTCACAGATCATAGGACATAGGACATCTTCAAAGATCAAACGCAGGCATGCCTCACGATAATAGGACTCACTATGACGTCATCAACGATCATAGGACTCACTATGACACCATCAAAGATCAAAGGCAGGCATCACTGAATGAGTGCTGATGTGCTTGCTTACACCCTTTCTTACATCTGCTTTTTATGGGCATGCAAAAATACTTGCTTATACTTGGTTTCTATGGGCATACACGGGTATGTACTAGTTTATTTTAATTTTGGTGATTATGGCTTACAGCCCATGAAAACCCCAAATTCAGTTTCCCAAAAAATTAGAATATTACATAAAATTAATTTTAAAAAACAGTTTTTTTTAATGGAAATGCTGGCCAGCTGAAAAGTATGTCCATGTACACACTCAATACTTGGTCGGGGCTCCTTTTGGATTAATTTCTGTATCAATGTGGTGTGACATGGAGGTGATTAGCCTGTGGCAGTGCTGAGGTGTTATGACGGTCCAGGTTGCTTTGATAGTGACCTTCAGCTCGTCTACATTGTTGGGTCTGGTGTCTCTCATCTTCCTCTTGACAATACTCCATAGATTCTCTATGGGGTTTAGGTCAGGAGAGTTTGCTGGCCAATTAAACACAGTGACGCCATAGTCATTTAACCAGGTTTTGATACTCTTGGCAATGTGGGGGGTGCTAAGTCCTGCTGGAAAATGAAACCAGCTTCTCCATACAGCTTGTCAGTAGAAGGGAGCATGAAGTGCTCTAAAATTTCTTGGTAGACAACTGTGCTGACTTTGGTCTTGATAAAACACAGTAGACCAACACCAGCAGATGACATGGTTCCTCAAATCATCACTGACTGTGGAAACTTCACACTAAACTTCAAGCAACTTAGATTCTGTGCCTCTCCACTCTTTCTCCAGACTCTGGGATTTTGATTTCCAAATGAAATGCAAAATTGACTTTTATCTAAACAGAGGTCATCTGCTGGTGTTTATCCACTGTGTTTTATCAAGACCAAAGTCAGCGCAGTCGTCTACCAGGAAATTTTAGAGCACTTCATGCTTCCATCTGATGACAAGCTTTATGGAGAAGCTGATTTCATTTTCCAGCAGGACTTAGCCCCCCCACACACACACACACACTGCCAAAAGTATCAAAATCTGGTTTAATGACCATGGCATCACTGTGTTTGATTGGCCAGCAAACTCTCCTGACCTAAACCCCATAGAGAATCTATGGAGTATTGTCAAGAGGAAGATGAGACACCAGACCCAACAATGCAGACGAGCTGAAGGTCACTATCAAAGCAACCTGGACCTTCATAACACTTCAGCAGTGCCACAGGCTGATCACCTCCATGCCACACCACACTGATACAGTAATTAATCCAAAAGGAGCCCCGATCAAGTATTGAGTGTGTACATGGACATACTTTTCAGTTGGCCAGCATTTCCATAAAAAAAAACAACTATTTTTTAAAATTAATTTTATGTAATATTCTAATTTTTGGGGAAACTGAATTTGGGGTTTTCATGGGCTGTAAGCCATAATCACCAAAATTAAAATAAATAAACACTTGAAATATATCACTCTCTGTATAATGAATCTATATAATATATGGGTTTCACTTTCTGAAATGAGTGACATAAAATATGGAACTTTTTCTTGTTATTCTAATTTTTTGAGGTGTACCTGTACATCAGCGTGGTCTGCGTGCTAGACAACCTACAAGGGTACCTGACCACACCATCAGGCACAGGAATCATTGCTTTGCATGGGCCAGGGAGCATTTACGCTGGACAAGGGACCAGTGAGCTTCAGCGCTTTTCTCTGATGAAAGTTGATTCACGCTGAGCAGAAATGATGGCCGCCGATGATGTTGGAGACATCAAGGAGAGCACTATGCATCAGCCACTGCTGTCACCACGATACAGTCTGGGCAGGTGTGTCTAGTCAATACAGAACTGCCCTGCACCTTGTGAATGGTACAGTGACAAGCCGATACTACCTAAATAACATCATTAATCCAGTCTTTGTGCTCCTACATGAACAACACAGGCCTAGTTTCATCTTCATGGACGACAATGCTCCAGCTCACCAAGATCGCATCATTAGGGAATGGCTGCTGGAGGCTGGGGCACCTCAAATGGAGAGGCCTGCACTTTCTCCAGACCTGAATCCTATAGAAAACCTATGGGATCAGCTGAGTTGCCTTGTAGAGGCTTGTAACCCTGCACCCCACAACCTCAGTGACCTGAGGGCCGCCCTTCAAGAAGAGTAGAATGCCATGCCTCAGCAGACAATAAGTTGACTTGTGAACAGCATGAAACGTCGTTGTCAAACTGTAATTGATGCTCAAGGGCACGTGACAAGTTACTGAGACATTGACATTTTTTGTTGTGGTATACCCACCACTGTTGTTGGCTTTTGTTTCAATAAATCGTTTGAGATGAGGAAATCACCATTGCAAATCCGACGGCGAACGCTGGGACAGCGCGTGACGTCATCCATTCAGTTACCAGCAGGCTGCAGACAGAACACCCAGATGCTCTTCTCCTCATCTCAGGCGATTTCAACCACGTTTCACTGTCTCCCATTCTGCCCACTTTCACCCAGTATGTCACATGCCACACTAGAGACAATAAAACACTGGATTTGTTCTACGCAAACACTAAGGAGGCGTACACCTCATCACAACTCCCCCCACTTGGGAGATCGGATCACAACTTGGTTCATCTCCGACCGGTGTACAAACCCCTAGTGCACAGACAACCTCCGGCCATGCACACTGTGGAGTTATGGTCTGAGGAGACAATGGACACTCTAAAGGACTGTTTTGAAGCCACTGCCTGGAAGCAGCTCTGCGATCCACATGGTGAGGACATCGATGGCCTCATTCACACCTTCACGGGCTACCTCAGCTTCTGTGTGGACAAATCCGTTCCCACCAAGACCATACGGCGTCACTCAAACAACAAACCCTGGATCAACCCTGAGATAAAAACACTTCTGAGAGAGAAGAAGAGGATCTTCAGGTCGGGGAACAGAGAGATGCTGAAGTCCGTACAGAGGGAGCTGAGGAGAAAGATCAGAGAAGGCAAGGACAGCTTCAGGAAGAAGATGGAGGACAAGCTGCAACAGAGCGACATCAGCGGGGTCTGGAGAAACCTCAAAACCATCTCGGGGCTCCAGAATACCTCCCCCCAGGCCACGGGGGGCAGGGAGTGGGCGAACAACCTGAATCTGTTTTTCAATAGATTTGACCAACCGCCCTCCCCCCTGTCTGCACAACAACCACTGCTGCCACTAAGAAATCAAGTCCTGCTGCCCACTCCCCACTCCACCGACACCCCCCCCCCCCACTCCCAACACACAGCCCCCCATCCTGACCCTGACCAAGACCCAGGTGAGGACGGAGCTGAGGAAGATCAAGGCGAGGAAGGCGTCGGGACCGGACGGCATCAGCGCAAAGCTCCTCAAGTCCTGTGCAGACCAGCTGTGTGGGATTGTGACGTATATCTTCAACATGAGCCTGAAACTGGGGAGGGTACCACAGCTGTGGAAAACATCTTGTGTGGTACCTGTACCAAAAACTTCCCACCCCAAAGACCTGAACAGCTTCAGACCGGTGGCCTTGACGTCCCACTTGATGAAGACCCTGGAGAGACTGCTCCTTGCTCACCTCCGCCCCCTGGTGGAACCAGCGATGGATCCACTCCAGTTCGCCTACCAGCATGGCATTGGGGTGGAGGATGCGGTGATCTTCCTCCTTCACCGTTCTCTGTCCCACCTGGAGAAGCCCGGGAATATGGTGAGGATCATGTTCTTTGACTTCTCCAGTGCTTTCAACACCATCCAACCGATGATCCTGAAGGACAAGCTGCTGCGCGCAGGGGTGGACCAGCACCTGTCATCATGGATCCTGGACTACCTCACGAACCGGCCTCAGTTTGTGAGAACCCGGGACTGTGTTTCCGACACGATCATCAGTAGCACGGGGGCCCCCCAGGGAACGGTGCTGGCTCCCTTCCTGTTCACTCTTTATACTGCGGACTTCTCACACAACACAACACATTGCCATCTACAGAAGTTCTCTGATGACTCTGCGATCGTTGGTCTCATCTCCAGCGGAGATGAAGCTGAGTACAGAGGGCTTATCCAGGACTTTGTGGACTGGTGCCATCGGAACTGCCTCCAGATCAACGCGAGGAAAACTAAGGAGCTGGTGGTGGACTGCCGCAGGCATGGGCAGCCCCTCACAGCACCAGTAAATATACAGGGAACAGACATCGAGATGGTGACATCCTACAAGTACCTGGGTATTCATCTGAACAATAAACTAGACTGGTCACACAATACTGACGCACTCTACAAGAAGGGACAGCGCAGGCTGTTCCTGCTGAGGAGACTCAGGTCTTTTGGTGTACAAGGGGTGCTGCTGAAGTCATTCTATGACACGGTGGTGGCATCAGCCATCACTTTTGGAGTGGTCTGCTGGGGCAGTGGCATTACTGCAGCCGATAGGAAGAGACTGAACAAACTGATTAAGAAAGCTAGCTCTGTCCTGGGGCAACGCCTTGATCCGATGGAGGAGATAGGAGAGAGAAGGACGGTGGCTAAACTGTCATCTCTGCTGGAGTCCGAGTTCCACCCTATGCAGGACATACTGGATGCACTGAGGAGCTCATTTAGCAGCAGACTACATCATCCCAGGTGCACAACCGAGAGGTTTCGTAGGTCCTTCCTACCAACGGCTGTCAGACTGTACAACCTAAGCAGGGCTGCTCGCAGAGATAGCAAAAAGACGTAACAAACTAATAGTTTTTTCTGAATGCAAAAGATGCAATAGACTTACACAATGGTCCTCTCCGGCATACAACTAGGAACATACCGGTCGCTATGGAGGGTGAGAATATGTATGGGCACATAATCATACCATGTAGGATAACTAAATAGACGGTTATGCTGTTTCATCCCACCTAGCAACAATGCTCTGCACTGTGTGTGTTTATATATTTACATATTTATTCCATCTAGCTACAATGCTCTGCACTGGGTGTGTTTATATTTATATATCTATATATTTATTCCATCTAGCTACAATGCTCAGCACTGGGTGTGTTTATATTTATATATCTATATATTTATTCCATCTAGCTACAATGCTCCGCACTGTGTTTTTATATATCTACATATTATTCCATCTAGCTACATTGCTCCGCACTGTGTGTGTTTATATACTTGCATATTTATTCCACCTAGCTGCAATGCTCCGTACTGTGGGTGTTTATATATTTACATATTTATTCCATCTAGTTACAATGCTCTGCACTGTGTTCATATATTCATATATTTATTCCATCCAGCTACAATGCTCTGCACTGTGTGTCTGTGTGTCTGTGTGTGTGTGTATATATACTATATTTTATAGTAATATGTACATATGTATATTAGCTGCTCTTGCTTGCTTGTTTTTTTTTTTGTTTTTGTTTTTTTTTCTTGCCTTCTGATTGTTGCTCTGAGTGTTGCTATCCCTGTGCTGTTGCAATCCTGGAATTTCCCCGTTGTGGGACTAATAAAGGCTTATCTTATCTTATCTTATCTTATGCTTCTACTTAAATGCCCTATTTTCATGATATTATATCACTGTAGTGTGAACTCTACATTTTCTATAAATTTCACCTGAAAGACAAATATCCCTAATTTTTTGTGAGTAGTGTGTCTGTATATATATATATATATATATATATATATATATATATATATATATATATACACTACCATTCAAAAGTTTGGGGTCACCCAGACAATTATTTTGTGTTTTGCATGAAAAGTCACACTTATTTACCACCATGAGTTGTAAAATGAATAGAAAATATCGTCAAGACATTGACAAGGTTAGAAATAATGATTTGTATTTGAAATAATAAGTTTTTCCTTCAAACTTTGCTTTCGTCAAAGAATCCTCCATTTGCAGCAATTACAGCATTGCAGACCTAACATGATTGCACAAGGGTTTTCTAATCATCCATTAGCCTTCTGACACAATGAGCAAACACATTGTACCATTAGAACACTGGTGTGATAGCTGCTGGAAATGGGCCTCTATACACCTATGTAGATATTGCACCAAAAAACAGACATTTGCAGCTAGAATAGTCATTTACCACATTAGCAATGTACTGTATAGAGTGTATTTCTGATTAGTTTAAAGTTACCTTCATTGAAAAAAATGCTTTTCTTTCAAAAATAAGGAAATTTCTAAGTGACCCCAAACTTTTGAACGGTAGTGTGTGTGTATATATATATATATATATATATATATATATATATATATATATATATATACAGACACACTACTCATATATATATATATATATATATATATATATACAGACACACTACTCATATACAGTATATATATATATACAGTATATGATTGATATATATATATGATTGTATGAATTATTTGTCTGCAAAGTGAGAGTGAATGAAGGGAAGGAATAAATGTGTTTGTTTATAGTGAGTGACGGAGGGAGGGAGGCCTGAAATAGGCAAATGTGAGTTATGTTATATGTGTTAAATGTGAGTCAGGCTGTTATATTTGTGTATTTATAATATTTATAATATTTATAATTGTGTATTTATAATTTTTCTGCATTGATGTATGTGGTTATTGTGTATATTTTTTATCTTGATTCTTTTTTCTAAAGCCCATCCAGGGACAAGAGTTGCAAATTAGCTAATAGCTATACACTCTATGTGCAACACATCAGATTGATTGTCTTTGATTAATTGTCTATGTTTATTGCACTGTCCCTGTCAAATAAACTAATCTACTACTACTACTATTTCACGGAGTCCTGGCTGAGTGAACACATCCCGGACAGCGCGGTGCGTCTGGACGGATTTCAACTGTTTCGCGCTGATCGCAGCCGAGAATTTTCTGGAAAGACTAAGGGTGGTGGAATCTGCTTCTACATAAACGAAGGTTGGTGTACTGATGTCACAGTGTTGAAGAAGTTTTGTAGCTCTAACCTAGAGTCACTGTTCATAAACTGTAAACCCTTTTATTCACCGCGAGAGTTCTCCTCATTTATTCTGGTCGGAATTTATATCTCGCCTGCTGCTTGTACAACGGAGGCACTGCAGCACCTCGCTGACCAGATAGCAGAGGTGGAGGAAAAACATCCAGACTCTCTGCTTATCATTCTGGGTGATTTCAATAGAGCTAATCTCACAAATGAGCTTCCTAAATACAGACAGCATATTAAATGTCCCACCAGGGACACAAATACACTTGACCACTGTTACACAGTTTTAAGAAATGCCTATCATGCCGTCCCCCGTGCAGCTCTGGGTTTTTCTGACCACTGCCTGCTCCATCTTATTCCAACATACAGACAGAAACTAAAAACTTCCAAGCCTGTTGTAAGGACTGTGAAGAAATGGACTGAGGAATCAAAGCTGAAGTTACAAGCCTGCTTTGACTGTACAGATTGGAGTGTTTTTGAAGCTGCAGCCATTAACCTAAATGAACTCACTGACACTGTGACGTCATACACCTGTTTCTGCGAGGACATGTGTGTGCAGACCAAGACCTTCTGCATATATAACAACAATAAACCCTGGTTCATTCCTAAACTGAAGCAGCTACGTCAGACCAAGGAGGAGGCCTACAGGACTGGTGACTGGACTCTGTACAAGCGGGCCAGAAACATGCTGACGAAGGAGACCAGGCTTGCTAAGAGGAGCTACAGTGTGAAGTTACAAAAAAACTTCTCAGCTAACAACTCTGCTTCTGTCTGGAGAGGCCTACGGAATATCACCAACTACAGGAGACCATCCCCCCACCCTGCGGAAAACCTCCAGCTGGCTAATGACCTAAACAGCTTTTACTGCAGGTTTGAAAAGAACCTACAGTTCTCACCTCCCACCCACACAAAAGGATTATCTGCAGCCCCAGGAACTCCGTCCCTCCTCCACTCTGACCTCCCACCAGCACTAATGATCTGTGAAGAGGAGGTGCGCCGGGTCTTTCAGAGACAAAAGATCAAAAAGGCTGCAGGACCTGATGGTATGTCTCCGTCCTGCCTGAGAGTCTGCTCCAACGAGTTGGCCCCCATCTTCACCCGGATCTTTAACAGATCACTGGAGCTGCGTGAAGTGCCTTCCTGCTTCAAACGCTCCATCATCATTCCAGTTCCCAAGAAACCCTCTATTACAGGATTAAACGACTACAGACCTGTTGCCCTGACCTCTGTGGTCATGAAATCCTTGGAGAGATTGGTGCTGAACCACCTGAAGGTCATCACAGGCCCTCTGATGGACCCACTGCAGTTTGCCTACCGGTCAAACAGGTCAGTGGATGATGCAGTGAATATGGGACTACATTACATCCTGCAACACCTCGACTCCCCAGGGACGTACGCCAGGATCCTGTTTGTCGACTTCAGCTCAGCGTTCAACACCATCATCCCAGGCATTCTTCATCAGAAACTCCTCCAGCTCAAGGTGCCCCCCTCCACCTGCCAGTGGATCTCCAGCTTTCTGACTGACAGGTGGCAACAGGTGAAGCTAGGGAGATTTACATCCAGCTCCCGAAAAATTAGTACTGGCGCCCCCCAAGGATGTGTCCTTTCCCCACTGCTCTTCTCCCTCTACTCCAACGACTGCACCTCAGAGGACCCTTCGGTGAAGCTCCTGAAGTTTGCGGACGACACCACAGTCATCGGTTTGATCCGGGATGATGATGAGTCTGCATACAGGCGGGAGGTGGAGCAGCTGATCCTCTGGTGCAGCCAGAACCATCTTGAACTTAACCCAGCCAAAACGGTGAAGATGACTGTGGATTTCAGGCGACACCCCCCTTCATTCCCCCCACTCACCATCCTCAACAGCACAGTGTCCACTGTGGACTCCTTCAAGTTTCTGGGTACCACAATCTCCCGGAACCTGAAGTGGTCCTCCCATATTGACACTGTCCGGAAAAAGGCCCAGCAGAGGTTGTTTTTTCTGCGTCAGCTCAAGAAGTTTGATTTGCCTCAGGAGCTGCTGGTTGTCTTCTACACCGCCATCATCCAATCTGTCCTCTGCTTTTCTATCACTGTCTGGTTTGGATCTGCCACTAAACAGGACAAGACCAGACTGCAGCGGATCATTAAGTCTGCGGAGAGGATCATTGGTACCGACCTACCCTCCATTGAGAACTTATATCGGTCCATAACCAGGAAACGGGCGGGAAACATCTGTGCTGACCCATCACACCCCGGCCACAAACTGTTTGAACTTCTATCTTCTGGCCGTCGTTACAGATCACTGAAGGTCAAAACCACCCGTCACAGGAACAGTTTCTTTCCTCAAGCCATCACTCTGATGAACTCCTAACATTCACCTAGTCCTACCTGTTTGCTGTACTCATGACTTTTCATCCATTATTACATTGCACATAACTCTCACACTGCTTTTTACTTCATTCACATTATATCACTGAATCTGAGTCCACATTGAAATACTGTGTGATTGTATATTTTTTCATATATTTCTGCAAAGTGTGGTTAGTCCGAGTAAATAACTGCATATATTCCTGTATATATTTGCATCCTTTTATAGAAACGTGGACAGACTGTAATTTACTGTACATACTCTGGTTGTCATTGAATCCTTATTTAAATCCTTCACCTGAACAACGAGAGCAAGTTTTTAGCCAAAGTCAAATTCCTTGTATGTGTTGTGCATACTTGGCCAATAAAGCTGATTCTGATTCTGATTCTGATTGTGATATATATATATATATATATATATATATATATACAGACACACTACTCACAAAAAATTAGGGATATTTGTCTTTCAGGTGAAATTTATAGAAAATGTAGAGTTCACACTACAGTGATATAATATCATGAAAATAGGGCATTTAAGTAGAAGCATGCAATGGTGATTTCCATCTGATGACAAGCTTTATGGAGAAGCTGATTTCATTTTCCAGCAGGACTTAGCCCCCCCCCCCCCCCACACACACACACACACACTGCCAAAAGTAGACCTACATATATATATATGATTCCAAGGTTGTCATAGCCAGGAGCGGCACTGGGGTTAAGCTCCCAGTGCTCATAAAATGCTCCTTATGGCGTGCATCTCGAAAAGCTTCTGACAACTAAGTCCAACTCCTAGCCTGCCTGTGTGGTTTAGTCTCTAAGCCCGGCGGAACTGCTTTTACTAATAGGAGAAGGGGCGAGGGTGGATCTCTGGCGCCTTAAAACCAGATGCTTCGGGTAGATGGTGGCTCGTCAACCTGGGAAGGTAGCCCATCTACGACATTTACGACATTTACGACAGACGTCCAGTTTAATTATCGTTTCAGTGTAAATTCACTAGGCCTCTAAGGATAATTAATATATCAACTTATCATATGAAAATTATTTTTTACACTTGTACAAAATGAGGAGGAAGAATATGAAGGCAGCTCATTTCAGTGTAAACAGCATTATATCATAAGTTCATTTTTTAAAATTATACTTAACACACTGATTTATCGAGGTAATTTTTATAACGTTTGTATACCACTGTTAATAGTCTCTCGGCGCCACACCAGTCGGCTGCCTTTTGCAACAGCGGCTCGATTCCGAGTTTTTTTTCCCCTTCCTCTCTCTTTTGATGCTCTGAGTGTTGCTATCCCTGTGCTGTTGCAATCCTGGAATTTCCCCGTTGTGGGACTAATAAAGGCTTATCTTATCTTATCTTATCTTATCTAGGGGAAGGTAAACCCTGATTTCAAACCTCCGCTGCCTTGCGGCATACCCGGTCACGGGAAAGGCTTCGGGAGTCAACCCTGAGGAAAAATCCGGAGTCGGAGCCCCTAAGGCAGTTCTATGTTGTGCTCAACATCGTTCTGGCAGCTCCTGCAACGGCGCTGGTGCCAAACTGTAGCAGCCCTGCTGTTCCTTTGGATTCATCAGTGACGTGGAGAGGGGGGACATGCTGCATGGGCAACATCTTGTCCTCCATATCTTCCTGCCCAGGCTTGAATCCCACCAACGCCAACGCTGGAAGGTAGAACACCGGATCACTGGAGAGGACACTCCAGCTTCGCCTTTGGCGTAGAAAAAACACGGGGAATGACAGCTACCGGTTATAAGCCACCGCTCAATTGGCGTAGAGCGCGGCGCCAGGGGTTGTTCCCGACGGTGGGAGGGATCATCGGATCTCACTGGACAGCTACCGCCCTCCTCAAGCTGGGCAGCCCCCAGACAATAAGGTGTTGTCCCGCCACAGCTTGCTTTCCTCATTGGGTGCATGGGGATGAGGAGAAGTCCGAACAGCAGGCTGAGAACCTTCGCACCAGGCAAGACAATAAAACAAAAGAGACCAACTCTAAAACTGGGAACTTGGAAAGTCCGCACTATGATGACAGGACTCGCTGCTAACCTCAAGGACATCAACGACACCAGGAAGACTGCCATCATCAATAATGAGCTGAAGAGACTTGGAGTGGATATCGCCACTCTCCAGGAAACACGGTTGGCTGACGCAGGCACACTAAGAGAGAAGGACTACACATTCTACTGGCAGGGAAAGGGCAGTGACGAACACAGGGAACACGGAGTGGGCTTCGCAGTGAAGAACACCTTGCTGAAGATGGTGGAACCGGGCAGCACTGGCTCTGCACGACTCCTTACCCTCCGCCTGAACACCACTCAAGGCCCAGTCACCCTCGTCAGTGTGTATGCCCCAACACTGACAGCCACACCAGAGGCAAAAGACGAGTTCTACGAGAATCTCGCAACAACTGTCAGGACCATCCCCAACTCTGAACAACTCATTCTCCTTGGAGACTTCAATGCCAGAGTGGGTGCTGACCACAACTCCTGGTCCTCCTGTCTTGGACCTTTTGGCGTGGGAAGAATGAACGACAACGGACAGCGGCTGCTTGAGTTCTGCACATATCACGATCTGTGCATCACAAACTCGTTCTTCAAGACCAAGCCCCAACACAAGGTTTCCTGGCAACATCCGCGCTCAAAGCACTGGCACCAGCTGGACTTGATCCTGACCAGGCGCACCTCACTGAAGAACGTGCTAATCACCCGTTCGTTCCAGAGTGCAGATTGCGACACAGACCATTCATTGGTGTGTTGCAAGGACAAGCTGCAGCTGAAGAAATTCCATCATGCTAGACAGCCTGGAAAGGCACGGATTGACACCAGCAAGATGGCCCAACCAGAACTTGTTGAGCAGTTTGCCTCCACCTTTGAGAAGGAACTTGGTGTACCACAAGAAGGAGAATCTGCAAAGCAGAAGTGGGAAGAGCTGCGAAACACCACCCACCGCACAGCCTTGGCTACCTTTGGGAGGAAGACCTCGAAGTTACAGGACTGGTTTGATGCCAAGTTGACCAAGATGACCCCCGTCATTGAAGCCAAGCGCTCAGCACTTGCTGAGTACAAGAAGTACCCAAACGAGAAGAATCTCCAGATTCTCAGGGCTGCGAGAAGCAAAGTTCAGCAGACTGCTTGGCGCTGTGCCAACGAGTACTGGACTCAGCTCAGCCAAGACATTCAAACCGCTGCCATAACAGGGAACACTCGTGGCATGTACGATGGCATCAAGAAAGCACTTGGTCCGGCTCAGAGCAAGACGGCCCCCCTCAAATCCTCCACTGGGGTGATGATCACAGAAAAGAACAAACAGATGGAGAGATGGGTGGAACACTACTCCGACCTCTACTCCAGAGAGAACACCGTGACACCGTCAGCCCTTGATGCCATCGACTGCCTGCCATCCATGGACGAACTTGACGCCGAGCCAACCATCGACGAACTCAGCAAGGCCATTGATAGCTTGGCCGCTGGCAAGGCACCCAGCAACGACAGCATACCCCTTGACCTGATCAAGCACTGCAAGACCGCCCTACTGCTGCCATTGCATAATGTCCTCTGCCAGTGTTGGAAGGAAGGTGCCGTACCACAGGACATGAGGGACGCCAAGATCATCACCCTCTACAAAAACAAAGGGGGGAGAAGCGACTGCAACAACTACAGGGGCATCTCCTTCCTCAGCGTTGTTGGTAAAGTCTACGCACGAGTTGTTCTCATTCGTCTACAGAAGCTTGCCGAACGTGTCTACCCCGAGTCTCAGTGTGGCTTCCGTGCTGCGCGATCGACGGTAGACATGATATTCTCCATCCGCCAACTCCAAGAGAAATGCAGAGAACAGAACATGCCCCTGTATGTCGCCTTCATCGACCTCACCAAAGCGTTCGATTTGGTCAGCAGAGAGGGCCTTTTCAAGATCCTGCCAAAGATAGGATGCCCACCAAAGTTGCAAAGCCTCATCGAATCGTTTCACACCAACATGCAGGGGACAGTGCAGCACGATGGCAACGTCTCAGAGCCATTCAACATACGCAGCGGAATGAAACAGGGCTGTGTACTTGTGCCAACCCTCTTTGGGATTTTCTTTGCTATGCTCCTGAGGCATGCCTTCAGCACAGCAACAGAGGGAATCTACCTGCACACAAGATCTGACGGCAGGCTTTTCAACCTCGCCCGCCTGAAAGCCAGAACCAAAGTACGCGAGGCTCTAATCAGAGACATGCTGTTCACAGACGACGCTGCAGTCGCAACCCACACACAGCAGGAGCTTCAGACCCTGATGGACCGCTTCTCCCAGGCATGCAAGGACTTCGGGCTTACCATCAGCCTGAAGAAGACTAACGTCTTGGCGCAAGGCACGGAAGCACCACCAACCATCACCATCGACGACTACGAGCTGGAGGTCGTGAATCAGTTCACGTACCTGGGGTCCACGATCAGCAACAACCTCTCCCTTGATACAGAGATCGACAAGAGGATTGGAAAATCAGCCTTCACACTCGCTCGCCTCACCACACGAGTGTGGGAGAATCCCAAACTCTCCGTCAAGACGAAGATGGCAGTGTACAATGCCTGCGTCATCAGCACACTGCTCTATGGGAGTGAGACGTGGACAACATACGCCCGGCAGGAAAAGAGACTGAACTCCTTCCACTTGCGCTGCATTCGCCACATCCTGGACATATCCTGGCAGGACAAAGTGCCCAACACAGAAGTTCTGTCCCACGCCGGCCTTCCCTCCATGTTCACTCTACTCAGGCAGCGCAGGCTCCGCTGGCTAGGCCACGTTCACCGTATGGAGGATGGCAGAATCCCCAAAGACGTCCTCTACGGAGAACTGGCAACTGGCAGGAGAGACGTTGGCCGCCCACAGCTGCGCTTTAGAGACGTCTGCAAGAGAGACATGAAGGCCCTGGAGATTCTTGCGATCCAAGATGGCGCCCACAGCGGTCGACATGGTGCTTCGCTGCGCTCTTTGTTTGTTTTTGTTTGTCAATTGTGTGTCTGCTTGCACTTATACCCGTGAAGAACTTTTAAATATCAGGACTTTCACCCCCACGGACCTCCTCCCAGTTTTTCTAGCCCCTGCCGCCGATCTGGTTTATTGTTTGGCTCGGAAAGTGAGACGGCGGAAGAGAGGAAGACGAGCGGGCGCTCTCGTGCGACTTCGCAGGAGAGGCTCGCGAACGGCGCTGCCTGGCATATTTCTGTCCAATACCAACTCTCTCTCTAACAAGGTGGATGAACTGAGACTGCTGATGCGTTTTAAGGACCTCGCCTCCTCAGCTGTCCTCTGCTTTACTGAGACCTGGCTCCGGGAAAATATACCGGACAGCGCGCTGCGCCTCGACGGCTTCCAGCTCTTCCGTGCTGATCGTGACACAGAGCTTTCCGGCAAGACCACAGGAGGCGGAGTCTGCTTCTACATCAACTGCATCTGGTGCTCTGATGTAACGGTAATTTCCAAACACTGTTCTCCTGCCTTGGAATTTCTTGTTATCAATTGCAAGCCCTTCTATTCCCCGCGGGAGTTTGCTTCTTTCATAATGATCGCTGTGTACGCCCCTCCCGACGCGGACACGCGCGAAGCTCAGCGCGTGCTCGCGGATCACATTCAACACACAGAGCGGAGTTTTCCAGACTCGCTGATTATTGTGGCTGGCGACTTTAATCAGTGCAATCTGAGCCACGATCTCCCCCGCTACAAACAGTTTATTAAATGCCCCACCAGAGGATTAAACACACTGGATCACTGTTACACCACAGTGAAAGACGCATATCGCGCTGTCCCTCGAGCTGCGCTGGGATTATCTGATCACGTGATGGTTCACCTCATTCCCACATACAGACAGAGATTGAAGCTCACTAAACCTGTTGTGAGCACTACGAAGATACGGACCAGTGATGCTGAGGAGAAGCTGGAAACGTGCATGGAAATATCTGACTGGGGCATGCTTAAAGGAGCCACGCATGATCTGGATGAGTACACGGACACTGTGAACTCATATATCCACTTTTGTGAAGAGAACATTCTTCCATCACGCACCAGGGTGAGTTACTCTAATGACAAACCCTGGTTCACAGCTAAGCTCAGACAGATCAGGAAGGAGAAGGAAGCAGCGCTGAAAAGTGGAGACAGGGACTGCTACAGGGAGGTTAAATACCGGTTTAACAGAGAGCTGAAGAGGGCTAAATCTGTGTACTCAGAGAGACTCCAGCAGCAGTTCACTGCTAATGATTCGGCTTCCGTGTGGAGAGGACTGAGGCAGATCACCAACTATCGGCCTCAGGCTCCTAAAGGTCAGGATGACAAAGCCCTTTGTCAGAGACTGTCCCAACACTATGCCCGTTTTGACACCTCGTCATCTGTGTCCAACTCCCCCCCTCCCTCCAGCTCCACAGCCTCCACATTCCCTACTTCATTTAAGGCACCCCCCCCCTCCTCCCCCCCTCCCCTTATCATCAGTGAGCAGGATGTGCTCAAACAGTTCTCCAGACTGAACCCGCGCAAGGCCCCCGGCCCAGACGGCGTGTCTCCCTCCACCCTGAGACTCTGTGCGAAACAGCTGGCTCCTGTATTCACAGACATTTTTAACACCTCCCTTAAGTTATGCCACGTGCCATCCTGCCTCAAATCCTCCACCATTATCCCTGTCCCCAAGAAGCCACGGATCACTGGACTTAATGACTACAGACCTGTAGCGCTCACCTCTGTAGTCATGAAGTCCTTTGAGCGCCTGGTCCTGTCCCACCTCAAGTCCATCACCACCCCTCTCCTGGACCCGCTGCAGTTTGCCTACCGAGCCAACAGGTCTGTAGACGATGCAGTCAACCTGGCCCTCCACTCCATCCTGCAGCACCTGGACTCCCCGGGAACCTACGCCAGGATCCTGTTTGTGGACTTCAGCTCCGCATTCAACACCATCCGCCCCGCTCTGCTCCGGGACAAGCTGTCCCTGCTCAACGTGCCTGACTCCCTCTGCAGGTGGATCATCGACTTCCTGACGGACCGGAGGCAGCATGTGCGGCTGGGAAAGACTGTCTCAGACTATACTAGCATCAGCACCGGATCACCCCAGGGCTGTGTACTTTCCCCCCTACTCTTCTCCCTTTACACCAACTCCTGCACCTCCAGCCACCAGTCTGTCAAGTTGATCAAGTTTGCGGACGACACCACCCTCATCGGGCTCATCTCCAACGGCGACGAGTCCGCCTACAGGAGAGAGGTGGCCCAGCTGGCGTCCTGGTGCAGCAATAACAACCTGCAGCTGAACGCTCTGAAGACAGTGGAGATGATTGTAGACTTCAGGAAAGTCACTACTCCTCTGCCCCCCCTCACCCTCTCAGGCTCTCCCATCACCACTGCTGATTCCTTCCGCTTCCTAGGCACTACCATCACCAGGGACCTCAAATGGGAGCTGACCATCAGCTCACTCATCAAAAAAGCCCAGCAGAGGATGTTCTTCCTGCGGCAGCTGAGGAAGCTCAAGCTACCCACCAAGATGTTAGTGCAGTTCTACACAGCCATCATCGAGTCCATCCTCACCACCTCCATAACCGTGTGGTACGCAGGAGCCACTGCCAGGGACAGACTAAGGCTGCAGCGCGTCGTGCGCACTGCTGAGAAGGTGATCGGCTGCAAGCTCCCATCTCTCCAGGATCTGTACATCTCCAGGACCCGGAGGCGTGCTGGCCGGATCATAGCCGATCCCTCACACCCTGGTCACGTACTGTTTGCCCCCCTCCCCTCTGGTAGAAGACTTCGGTCCATCCAGACTAAAACCTCCCGTCACATGAACAGCTTCTTCCCCTCTGCCATTAGACTGCTGAACACTAAGTGACTCTCGTGCACCATGTACAGCAGCTCAACCAGACTCATGTCAATCATCACTGTTTTTCTTCCTGCATTACCGACTGCACTATATAGTTCTCCACAGTATCTGCTGCTGGCTAATATATATTTTAACTGTTGACCAGTATCACTTAATCTTATCCTACACTTTATTACATGTATAGTTTATTTCTCTTATCTTATCATGTTTAATGTTGCAGCATTGTACCGAGACAAATTCCTAGTTTGTGTACTACATGAACAATGGCAATAAACCTGATTCTGATTCTGATTCTGATTCTGATTCTGATCAACACAGAGCGCTGGGAGGACCTTGCAACGGACCACTCCAAATGGAGAGGCACCCTGACCAGACAGCTCAAGGCGGGTGAAGAGAGACTGACTGCTGCAGCAGATGAAAAAAGGACCCGCAGGAAGAACCGCCACAGACCCAGCAGCACGGAGACCACCCACAAGTGCGACCTGTGTGACAGGGACTGCCATTCGCGCATCGGCCTGTTCAGCCACAGGCGGTGCTGTTCCAGCAGAGTAGACGTTTAGGATTGTCTTCCATGGTCATCATAGACCGACGGAGGCCGACGAAATTATATATATATATATATATATATATATATATATATATATATATATATATATATATATATACACTACCGTTCAAAAGTTTGGGGTCACCCAGACAATTATTTTGTGTTTTCCATGAAAAGTCACACTTATTTACCACCATGAGTTGTAAAATGAATAGAAAATATAGTCAAGACATTGACAATGTTAGAAATAATGATTTGTATTTGAAATAATAATTTTTTCCTTCAAACTTTGCTTTCACCAAAGAATCCTCCATTTGCAGCAATTACAGCATTGCAGACCTAACATGATCGCACAAGGGTTTTCTAATCATCCATTAGCCTTCTGACACAATGAGCAAACACTTTGTACCATTAGAACACCGGAGTGATAGTTGCTGGAAATGGGCCTCTATACACCTATGTAGATATTGCACCAAAAACCAGACATTTGCAGCTAGAATAGTCATTTACCACATTAGCAATGTATAGAGTGTATTTCTGATTAGTTTAAAGTTATCTTCATTGAAAAAAAGTGCTTTTCTTTCAAAAATAAGGAAACTTCTAAGTGACCCCAAACTTTTGAACGGTAGTGTGTATATATATATATATTAAAAACTCAATTTGACCACTATTAGTTTTATGGCACCTAGCAACCTTTTTCACTAATTTATCCTTTACACAGGGGAAATCTGTACTGAGACCTAGCAATTTTAGCTAAAATATACATTTTAACTGTTTATTCATCATACTTTTTTGATTTTGTATACTTTATTGATCCCCAGAGGGGAAATTGAGGGCATCCACCTGGATGGATGAAGCAGCCACGGTACGGTGCAATCCCTTTACCATTCATACCTAGGGCCACTTTTAGAGTCTCCAATTAACCTAACTTGCATGTTTTTGGCCTGTGGGAGGAAACCGGAGAACTCCCGGAGTAAACCCATGCAGACACAGGGATAACATGCAAACTCCACACAGATCACTGTTGGTCAGGGGCTGGGATCAAACCAGGGATCCCATGGCCACGGGTGAGTTGCTGTGCTGCTGCAGTGCTAACCACTGCGCCACTGCACCGCCCACACTTCACTCCAAATATAATTTAATTGATCTTGTCAATGACAGAGTAGCTTATTCTGGCCTGATAAAACCACCTCAAGAGTGCCCGGACCTCCTGACCTTTGACCTTGATCTTAACCTTGACCCTAAGTGGAACCTCAATGCAGACCCACCTGAGGATCATTATGTGTGAGTTTTGTGAGTATTGGGGTAATCACCTAGGGGGAATTGTGATACCCATGAAATGGGGACAGATGGATGACAGGCACAACGTCATGGCATTAGCTCATTTTAGCTTTGCATGAGCTAAAACATGAATTGCCTTTTTGCATTATTAGTATAGTAGTATAACTAGTTGACATCGTTTGTTGTCATGGTGTTGTTGACTGATCCATTTTGGCTTTAGCCTATTTAGATGAATAAAATATCAATTTCTGTCAATTCTTTAATTAATTATTGAGGTTACTGTCCATTGAACCCCTCTGGCTATTGCAGCATTAGTTCTTTGGGGCACCTGTGTCTTTGATTGTTATTTGTATCCTTTGACCAGCTAAATTAAATAGTAACTGTGATGTGGTAAATCGTGCCTTTTTGATGAGAGTAATTTCTGTTTTGTTGTTCTTGGTTGCTAACCTTCAATAGCCATCATGACCCGTAGTTCTCTTGTCAGCAGCTCGAATCTCCTCTCTAGATCCTGCTCCTCTTGTCTGTGGATGCAATTGCGAATGGGAGAAGTCAAAACATGCGTGTGTTTGTGTGTGTTTACGTGTGTAGTGTGTTTATCTGTGAGGGGTCTTACAGTAGTTCCAGGTGGTCCTGTCGGCGTATCAGCGCATTCTTCTTGTTGACCAGGGTGAACCACTCCTGAATCAGCCGCTCCTCCTCGTCGCGATCACTGCCTGTACAAAAACAACAAAAACCAATGAAATGACCACCACCCCAGCGCATGAAAATAGAACATCAGCAAACATAAATCACTTCATGTGCATAACACCAGGCCACCGGCAAATCATGCTTGTTTGGGTCATGAAAAGGTTGTGAGGATGGTAATTTGGAGTTATTTTTTTTTTCCTCAGTTGCTAAGACACATGATGAAGGAGGAACCCACTTCATCTTCAGTATCAGCTTACTAAAACGGCAGTAGTCTTTTATTACACAGTTTCAGTTGTTTCCCTCCCCCCTTTTTTTTACACACTTTTTTCTTAACAATGAAAGAATCTTACTGAGCAAACTCATGGACCCCACGCATCCCCATATCAGGAGCCCCTAATGACAACTCTGATTAGCATAAAATAGATTGGGGGGGGGGGGGATAAGTCCCCTTCCCCAAAAGTGGAACCCCTCATTTGAGTCAAAGCTTCTGTAAAAATAGGAAGTCAATATGGCCAATCTGATATGTAGAAGCTATACTGGTGACAACAGAAAATGTCAAACCAACAGAACAAACAAACGAACAGATGGATGGGCGGACAGGTCAGAAACATTATACTGTACCCTTTGCAACTTTGTTGCGTGGGGAAAAATTAACACAACATTACTGGAAAGAGCATAGCTCGGTGGGGATAGTGGTTAGCACTGTGGCAGCACAGTGTGACCGCAAAAAGGTTGTGGGCTTGATCCCACCCCCTCGCCAGTGGTGACTCTTCTGTGTGGAGCTTGTCTGTGTGGGTTTCCTCCCACAAAGACATGCATGTTAGGTTAATTGTCATCAACTCAGGATAAACTGTCCTAGGTATGGATGGTTGTCTGCCTCTCTGTGTTGGCCCTGTGATAGTCTGGTGATCTGTCCAGGGTACACCCTGACTCTCGCCCAAAGATGCTGGGACAGGCTTCACCACCCACCCACCCCCCAAAAAAAGGATTAAGTGGTTGAAAATGAATATTAGAAAGACCCTTAAATCTACTGGACTAAGTGTGACAAACAGATTAACATCTTTTTCAAGTTTCCAGCTCTTTTACATAACTCTTCAATCAAAGTTCCTGATCCAACTAAAAACTAGATTTGAAAAATTAGGAAAACCTTATTGAAAAAAACGATGCGATAAAACAAAAAAAATTAAGAAAAATGTGTTTTTAAGAGGAGCACTTATTTTCCAGAAACCAAAGATGACAACTAATGTTAAAATAACTGGTTTTCTGTTGTTGAATAGAAGCAATGGATTACTTGTACCGATAACTTAAGATTTACATTTAACAAATTAAAAAGAACAAAATATAACTATTCTCATCCCAGCGGCAAACCGTCCCAGCAAGAGCTGTAGGTCATTGCTGGATGAAGCCAACAGGACAACATCATCTGCAAACAACAGAGATGAGATCCTGTGGTCACCAAGCATGACACCCTCCATTCCCTGGCTGCGCCTAGAAATCCTGTCCATAAAAATTATGAACAGGACCGGTGACAAAGGGCAGCCCTGGCGGAGTCCAACTCTCACTGGGAATGACTCCGACCGAGTGTTGGCAATGCGAACTAAACTCTCACAACGGTCGTACAGAGACCGAATAGCTCGTAACAACAAGAATAGCTCGTAACAACGGCTGGGATGAGAATCAGCACCTCCAAGTCCGAGTCCATGGTCCTCAGCCGGAAAAAGGTGGATTGTCCTCTCCGGGTTGGGGACAGGCTCCTGCCCCAAGTGGAGGAGTTTAAGTATCTTGGGGTCTTGTTCACGAGTGAGGGGAAAATGGAGCGAGAGATCGACAGACGGATTGGAGCAGCATCTGCAGTGATGCGGACGTTGTACCGGTCTGTTGTGGTGAAGAGGGAGCTTAGTTCTAAGGCAAAGCTGTCGATTTACCAGTCAATCTACGTTCCTACTCTCACCTATGGTCACGAGCTTTGGGTAATGACCGAAAGAACGAGATCGCGGATACAAGCGGCTGAAATGAGCTTTCTCCGTAGGATTGCTGGACTCACCCTCAGAGATAGGGTGAGGAGCTCAGTCATCCGGGAGAGGCTCAGAGTAGAACCGCTGCTCCTCCACATTGAAAGGAGTCAGTTGAGGTGGTATGGGCATCTGATTAGGATGCCTCCTGGACGCCTCCCACTTGAGGTGTTTCAGGCACGTCCCACTGGGAGGAGACCCCGGGGCAGACCCAGGACTCGGTGGAGAGACTATGTCTCCCAGCTAGTCTGGGAACGCCTTGGTATCCCCTCTGAAGAGCTGGAGCAGGTGGCTGGGGAGAGGGAAGTCTGGGCTTCTCTGCTTGAACTGCTGCCTCCGCGACCCGGACCTCCGGAAAAGCGGTAGAAGATGGATGGATGGATGGATGGAAAATATAACTATGAATAACTATGGGACATTTGAACTGCTATTTAAAAATATTTGATAATATAGGTTGAATTCCATGTGTTCAACAAAAGGGGTGGGCTTAAGTAAGCATTTGCATTAGGCTACACCATTTCTGTCTGTTAATTTGAGTTAATCATTTATTTATTGATTGATTTGTAGAGGTCTTTTTTAAATTGTCATACGGTATTGTGTTTTGGTGTAAAGCTTCTGGTGGACCTCAGGACGAATAACTGCTGCGGCTGGTGGGGAACAAGTTAAACTTAGCTGCACAGTGGCCATGAACTACAAATCACAAGAGATGTTACAGCCCTACTAGGGCACAGCCAGAATCGCCTGTTTACCTGGGAACGTTTTTCTTTTTTGTCTGTTTTAACATCAAGGTGGACTCACACCTATATACCCATGCCAGGATTTGAACCGTTAACCCTGTGATGCAAATCCTCAGATCCTCATCTGGTTTAAATCTGTACTCTCCAGTCCTTACGTGCTCCTGTGTGTGCACGTGCACGCCTCACCTGTTTCCATGAGGCTCCGCAGCCTCCGCTCCACCACCGCGGCCCTGCTGTCTACGTGCTTCTGCTCTGTTTCCAATGCTGCTAGCTCACTCAGCACATACTGGCTGGTGTCCTGCAGACACTGACCACAGACCCCGTCGAATACATACAAACACACACACACAACCACACGTGAACATACGAGACAATGGCCAAAAGCCATAAAGGGAGGAAAAAGAGGGGAAAATAAAGAAAAGTGGGAAGGGGAGGAAGATTCGGAGGAAGAAGAGGGTCAGAAGATTAGCGTGAGGCCAGAAAGATTGGAAAATATAAACTGTGGGAGGAGAATACTCAAACATCTGGAAATCGTTTTGGTAAAATCAACTGAGAAGTTTTTTTTGTTTTGTTTTTATGTCTACTGTAAATGTGATTTGCTTTAAACTGACCATAGTTTCCTCCTCTTGTTTGGGAGGCTGGCTCTCACTCTTTAGCTCTGCAGACACGGGTGTAGTACATGGGAAAAAAAATCAAATTACAAGAGAAAAAGAGGAGAAAATATAAGTCTTAGATGCTAAATAAAGATTTAAAATGTCAGAAAAAGCTTTAAAAACCCACCTGAATTATTAGTGTTTTTGGTTGCGGAGTCAGATGTCACATCTTCATTCTGGAGAAGGGGCAAAAAGCAGAAACAGATTTAAACTTAAATTACAACATAAAGTGTTTTCCTTTGTTTTACGTTAAATCTTGGACATTTATAGTATTAAAGACAAAAACGTGTCACCTGCGCTGACCCAGACTTGACTGCCTTGGTAACCGACCTCGGAGCAGGAACTGGGGTTATTAACTCGTCCACTAAAAACAGATGAGAAAAAACACCAGATGTTAAATTTCACCTTTTCAGTAAGTCTCAAGTGCATTTGACATTTCTGAAATCTACATATGAATTGTGAAAAGGTAAAGACTTGAAGATGGAAGTCTTCAAAATAGATCAGCTACAAAAGTAAGGCTCTTATTTTAACTACTGGTCACCCAGTTTGTTTGGGGTGGTGTGACTGGCAGGCATAGTGTAGGTAAAGTAAATGCAATGGACTACACCTTTTGAACCTCTGTACCACCTATGACCGCTCCATCACCAACACATTTTTCCAACTGAAATCAAAGTACAAGACAACGTGGATGCACCCTCTCTCTCGCCATTGGCCTCTAAAGGATTACAATATAACAAGTAAATGAGACCTGCAAGACTTCAGGATAACCAGAGCCACGAGGGGTGCTGAGTGCTGGATGGATCACTGGCTTCTCAGATCCCTGGTGAGGTTTAAGAGCCGACCACCAGCTCGTAAACAAAGGGGAAAAAAAAGGAAATTGATTGGCGCAAATTTCACAATCCCCAAAAACTTGAAGAACTCCAAACAAAAATTACAGAATCTATACAATACTTTTCCCTTCCTGAGCAGACATCTCTCACAGAGCTCGAAATCAACAAAATGTGGACATCCTTTGCCGACATACTACATGAAACAACCACCAATGTCATAGGTCATTCTCAAAAGAAACACCAAGACTGGTTTGACCACAACTAACTAACCTGCACTTATATAGCGCTTTTCTAGTCACAAAGACCACTCAAAGCGCTTTCATTAATACTAACCCTCTATTCTAAGGGCCTATAGGAAACAAATATCTAGGGACAATTTAGAACAGCCAATTAACCTAACATGCATGTTTTTGGCATGTGGGAGGAAACCGGAGAAATCCCGGAGTAAACCCACGCAACACGGGGAGAACATGCAAACTCCACACAGATCACTGTTGGTCGGGGGCTGGGATTGAACCCACGATCCCACGATCCCCACAATCCCCCGGCCAAGGGTAAACTGTGCTGCCGCAGTGCTAACCACTGCGCCACCGTGCAGCCCAACAACAAACACTTTCATGACTTGTTGGAGGAAAAAGAACAAAGCCCATCAGCAGTACTAAACAACCCCAGGTCCCAAAAAACTAGAGAGACCTTTCAGAGGCTCCGGGCTGAATCCCAAAGAGCACTAAGAAAGCTGCAAAATGACTGGTGGATCAACAAACCTGCAGAAATTCAGGGATATGCTGACACCAATGATCAACAGCACTTCTATAATGCTATAAAACAGCATATGGACCTATTAGAACAACTGTGCTCCATTAAGATCAGCAGATGGAAACAACCTAATCAAAGATACTCCTGCCATCCTGGAAAGATGGACCGAATACACGACGGCTCTAATTAACCACAAGAACCCAGTAGACCTGACCTGAATTCTTTGATGACCTACCTGCCTTCCCCACTTTTAATCAGTGTTGGTAGTAACCCATTACTGTAACGTTACAATGTAACGTGTTACTGTAACGCCACTACTTTTGCAGTAATGTGCTGTTTAATGAAATTACTGTTTAAAAATTCAGTAATGCGTTACAGTTACTGAAATCTGATAAGATGCGTTACTCGCGTTACTCGTTTTATTAATATGGATAGATATTTTTAGTGCAAATAAATACAAACTGACCCTACGTAGCTAACGCAGCCATCAGTCAACCCGTTGCAAAAGAGCCTGTTCACTACTGAGCGGAGGAAAAGATGAAGCTACTTTGTTTTTGAGGAAATAGAGAGATTATTTTTCCTTTGTCATGGTTAAGGACAAAAGCATATTGGTGGGTTGCAAGCTAAATGCGGTCGAGACCGACTGCAATCTCCAGAAGCGCCTAAGAACAGCAACAAAGTCTTACAAAGCTATGCTATGCTAAGCTAACACCGTGTTAATGGATTTACGCTGTCTGAACACCCACGGCTGGATTTCGAGCACAGGTATGCATCTGGACACTTTGTAACCCACCAAGAATTAAACCGATTGACTGCCAGATACGTCATTACAGAATGAAGATCTGATAAGTCATTTTCCATCAGACAGCTGAGACTGTGAGCCACTGAAGTTAAAACACATTTACTTACTACCTGGATAAAGATTATTAAAAATGGATTTGATCTCCAAAAGGACTGGATCATGTCTCTGTCACAGCAGATATTTGGACTGTGGATAATGGACATTTTCTTTGGATCACTGCACATTGGATTAAATCCATAATATTAAAGGTAAGAAACTGACAGCTTTAAGCAGTGTTGCCAACTCACTCTTTTTCCCTCTCTCACTCCACAAACCTCATTTCTCACTCCAAAATGAGGAAATTGTTATGTCGGAATTACCTTTCTAATGACGAGGCCAAGTGCACAGGTGAACTTCACTTTATTAAAGGGGTGTTCCCTGGTATTTATGGGGCGATGCAGTGGCGGAAGAAGAGGTGGCCGCTACTACACTGCACTTCAGAATCAGAATTAGAATCAGAATCAGAATCAGAATCAGGTTTATTGCCATTGTTCATGTAGTACACAAACTAGGAATTTGTCTCGGTACAATGCTGCAACATTAAACATGATAAGATAAGAGAAATAAACTATACATGTAATAAAGTGTAGGATAAGATTAAGTGATACTGGTCAACAGTTAAAATATATATTAGCCAGCAGCAGATACTGTGGAGAACTATATAGTGCAGTCGGTAATGCAGGAAGAAAACAGTGATGATTGACATGAGTCTGGTTGAGCTGCTGTACATGGTGCACGAGAGTCACTTAGTGTTCAGCAGTCTAATGGCAGAGGGGAAGAAGCTGTTCATGTGACGGGAGGTTTTAGTCTGGATGGACCGAAGTCTTCTACCAGAGGGGAGGGGGGCAAACAGTACGTGACCAGGGTGTGAGGGATCGGCTATGATCCGGCCAGCACGCCTCCGGGTCCTGGAGATGTACAGATCCTGGAGAGATGGGAGCTTGCAGCCGATCACCTTCTCAGCAGTGCGCACGACGCGCTGCAGCCTTAGTCTGTCCCTGGCAGTGGCTCCTGCGTACCACACGGTTATGGAGGTGGTGAGGATGGACTCGATGATGGCTGTGTAGAACTGCACTAACATCTTGGTGGGTAGCTTGAGCTTCCTCAGCTGCCGCAGGAAGAACATCCTCTGCTGGGCTTTTTTGATGAGTGAGCTGATGGTCAGCTCCCATTTGAGGTCCCTGGTGATGGTAGTGCCTAGGAAGCGGAAGGAATCAGCAGTGGTGATGGGAGAGCCTGAGAGGGTGAGGGGGGGCAGAGGAGTAGTGACTTTCCTGAAGTCTACAATCATCTCCACTGTCTTCAGAGCGTTCAGCTGCAGGTTGTTATTGCTGCACCAGGACGCCAGCTGGGCCACCTCTCTCCTGTAGGCGGACTCGTCGCCGTTGGAGATGAGCCCGATGAGGGTGGTGTCGTCCGCAAACTTGATCAACTTGACAGACTGGTGGCTGGAGGTGCAGGAGTTGGTGTAAAGGGAGAAGAGTAGGGGGGAAAGTACACAGCCCTGGGGTGATCCGGTGCTGATGCTAGTATAGTCTGAGACAGTCTTTCCCAGCCGCACATGCTGCCTCCGGTCCGTCAGGAAGTCGATGATCCACCTGCAGAGGGAGTCAGGCACGTTGAGCAGGGACAGCTTGTCCCGGAGCAGAGCGGGGCGGATGGTGTTGAATGCGGAGCTGAAGTCCACAAACAGGATCCTGGCGTAGGTTCCCGGGGAGTCCAGGTGCTGCAGGATGGAGTGGAGGGCCAGGTTGACTGCATCGTCTACAGACCTGTTGGCTCGGTAGGCAAACTGCAGCGGGTCCAGGAGAGGGGTGGTGATGGACTTGAGGTGGGACAGGACCAGGCGCTCAAAGGACTTCATGACTACAGAGGTGAGCGCTACAGGTCTGTAGTCATTAAGTCCAGTGATCCGTGGCTTCTTGGGGACAGGGATGATGGTGGAGGATTTGAGGCAGGATGGCACGTGGCATAACTTAAGGGAGGTGTTAAAAATGTCTGTGAATACAGGAGCCAGCTGTTTCGCACAGAGTCTCAGGGTGGAGGGAGACACGCCGTCTGGGCCGGGGGCCTTGCGCGGGTTCAGTCTGGAGAACTGTTTGAGCACATCCTGCTCACTGATGATAAGGGGAGGGGGGGAGGAGGGGGGGTGCCTTAAATGAAGTAGGGAATGTGGAGGCTGTGGAGCTGGAGGGAGGGGGGGAGTTGGACACAGATGACGAGGTGTCAAAACGGGCATAGTGTTGGGACAGTCTCTGACAAAGGGCTTTGTCATCCTGACCTTTAGGAGCCTGAGGCCGATAGTTGGTGATTTGCCTCAGTCCTCTCCACACGGAAGCCGAATCATTAGCAGTGAACTGCTGCTGGAGTCTCTCTGAGTATAGAGATTTAGCCCTCTTCAGCTCTCTGTTAAACCGGTATTTAACCTCCCTGTAGCAGTCCCTGTCTCCACTTTTCAGCGCTGCTTCCTTCTCCTTCCTGATCTGTCTGAGCTTAGCTGTGAACCAGGGTTTGTCATTAGAGTAACTCACCCTGGTGCGTGATGGACTTCACAATAAAACATAAAATACAACATCATCCCCCCGTAGAAAGTCAAAAAACACACACACAATCAAAACTTTCCCCAGTTTAGGACCCAAAACACACACTAAGAAAACGAAAACTGAAATCACTAAATGGCCACAACAAAACCTAAAACTAGAGAGGACAGGTGGACTACCGTCCTACCCCACACGGCAAGGTGGATTATTCTGCCACCTGTAAAATAAATAAATAAAGTCCATTAATAACTTCAAACATTGCCGTGTTCCTAAAATATAAATACACCCAGAACAATAACATTTTAGTTGGTTTTTTTTACACACACAAACATATGAACATTAGAACTTAGATTATTTTTTCAAAACTACACTACTGTCCTGGCAAGAAGGGGTAGAACTGGCTTGTGGGGGGCCCAGGGCAGCCCCTCAGCAGACCCGCCCCTGGAAGCGGCATGCCACCAGGATCACAGCTGACCTCAAAGACGAAAGCGCCTCTTCTCTTCACCACTGACCACCTCTCTCATCCAGACTCGCCATCTGAAGCCTCCTGCTGGGCACGCCGCAGCTCACTGGCATGCCTCTACGAGCCGTCTGACAGCTGGAAGTAGGCTGCGCCCCGCTCAGCCACGATGCACAGCCACTCTTGGTGTTCCTCTGGCTGTCGTTTGGCCCACATCCGCCATGAACGTCAGTCCCCTTGAGCCTGGACCAGGTCCGCAACTCAGAGGAGCTCTGCTCGGCCTGCAGTGTTACTGATCGGCACGTGGTCCCTCCGTGTCTGTCAGTCTGGCCCTGACTCCTTGTAAAGCTGCTGCAGCGGTTGCCATTGTAGCTCCAGAACCTCCAGCCCACTGTGGCCGAGCTGCGGGTACCCCCGGGTACGAGCTTCCACGGTACCCCGAGCACCAGCACTGAGACTTTCCTGCGTCAAACCTGAGTGAGGCTGGTCTGCTTGATTGCCATGGTGCCCGGTAAATCTTCGTCCCACACAGCGTCGTCCTCCACCACCAGAACTGGACAGTTCCGCTGGCCACAACCAGTCCACTCTTCCCCAGCGTCATCTTTAATGGCAAACCCCAGTCCATGAAACAGGTCACAGCTTATGATGTTTTCACCTCAGGCCGTCACGTGGAACATGAAGTCAGCCATCGCCGCCGACTTGTACTGAGCTGTTAACTCCAGTGTTCCAACTGTGCACAAGCTTCCGCCTCCATAACTGCAAAGTGGCGCTGGGTTACCTTTTTATTTTGTAGTGGGGAAAAAATTTCCTCGCTGTGGCCCAATTCAATAATGATCCCTCCGCCCCCGTGTTGACCAGCAGTGGCACCTCCTCACCATCCAGCATCACCTTGCAGAACGTGAACCCGTTGGTACTCGGGGACACCGCATGGACAGTTGTCGAGGCGGGTGAAGTTGTTTTTCTCCATGGGCTCTCCAGCTTAGACATACGACACACCCTGGCATAATGGTTCAAGCGTCCACACTTGCTACAGCGCTTCCCTCTAGCCGGGCATTCCCTAGCCTAGTATTGGTGCTTCGTGGACCCACAACCCACAAGGATTTTCTCGGGGCAGACCTTTGGCTGATAGTGTTGGTTTCCACGTTGTCATCGGTCGCGCTATCCTTGCTGTCTGGATCCGCTACTAATGCTGCGGCGGCAGGCCCCAGCTGCTGTTGTGATTGGCGCCACTTTAGCTCCGAAGCTAGCTTGCCTGCGGTCTCCACTTGGAGAGCTAGCTGGACAGCCTCGGATAACGTCAGGTCACTTAGTGCCAAAAGTAGCCTAGCTCGTAAAGCATTGCTGGTTGTGTGCTTCGCCAGCTGGTCATGTACCATCTCTTCTTCCAGTGGCCCAAAATGACACTCACTAGCCAGCTGCCTCAGGTTGGCGACAAACTGGTGGACAGGCTCACTCACCCTTTGGTCTTGCTGCTGAAACCTAATCCTCTGGGCAATCACGCTGGCAACTCGACCACGTCCTCATACGAGTCAAAAGCCCCTAGCGTATGCAGGATACACTGGCTGTCAAATGCTAAATTATGCAAATTATGCACCAGAAGCACCCCTCAGTTTATCTAGCTTACCCAGGTCAAGCGCCACGACGTAGTTTTGCAAGGCGGCAAACCATCTTGGCCAGGGCACAGGTGGCTCGCCCGGGAGCTCCAGGAAGGGCCAAAGTGGTAAAACACATGCCTCCATTTTTATTCTCGTCGCCAAAATGTCATGTCGGAATTACCTTTGTAATGACGAGGCCAGGTGCACAGTTGAACTTCACTTTATTAAAGGGGTGGTCACATACAACACAGCCACCCGGCAGGGGCATCAGCAAAGAGACCGTAACAAGGATGGCCGTCACTACACCGCACTTCACAATAAAACATAAAATACAACATCACAGAAATTACTGGTAATTTTGTATTGATTTTCTTCAGATTTTTCCCACAACAAGAGTTCTCAAGGCAGGATAAAGCAGACTGAACATGTTCTAAAAGCTCTGTCTGAAACAGTCTGTTTTCCGCCTGACATTAGTAAGCCCGTAATGTAATCCATTAATTAAATTATCTTGCTATGTATGCAAGATGATTTAAGTACGCATTTAAAAGTAATGTGAAAGTTACTTTTCCAAGTAACTAATTACTTTAATCATGCAGTAATTGGTAAGTAACTCAGTTGCTTTTGAAAAGAACTACAAACTGTAACTGGTTACTATTTTTAGTAACTTGCCCAACACTGCTATTAATCAACTTGACAAGGTCCCAACTTATGAAGAAGTCCACAAAGCCTGTCAGAGCTTAAAAAACAACAATGCTCCAGGATCCGATGGACTGCCAGGAGAACTCTTTAAGTATGGAGGATGTGGTATGGATGTATGTTGGTAAACTTCTGTTTAAGAAAGAAAATCCCACAATGGTCACTGAAATAATTTGAAAATAACAAAAGTAATAATAAATAAAAATGTTCTGAAAATTAACTAATGAAAATCAGACATTGCTTTCAAATTATGGTTCAACAGAATCATTAAAAAATTAACTAATGAAACTGGCCTGCTCAAAAATGATGATACCCTTAACTTAAAATTTTGTTGCACAACTTTTTGATGCAATCAGTGCAATCAAGTGATTTCTTTAACTCTCAGTGAGACTTCTGCACCTGTTGACAGGTATTTTGGCCCACTCCCAGTGAACTCCAGCTGTCTCAGGTTTGAATAGTGCCTTCTCCAGACTATAACATGAGAACACTATAATCTGGTACAGAGCATCTTTACCCTGTGTTTAATGTTTTTCTGTACACGGTCCCTGACAAATAAACTAATAAACTGTAACTATAACTATGTTTCAGCTACTTCCACAGATGATCAATAGGATTTCGATCAGCGCTCATAGAAGGCTACTTCGGAATAGTTCAATGTTTTGTTCTTAGCCATTATTAAGTGTTTGTAGCTGTGCGTTTTGGGTCATTATAATGTTGGAGGACCCATGACCCGCGACTGAGACCAAACTTTCTGACATTGGGCAGCACATTTTGCTCCAGAATACCTTGATAATCTTGAGATTTCATTGTACCCTGCACAGATTCAAGACACCCTGTGCCAGAAGCAACCAAGCAGCCCCAGAACATAACTGAGCCTCCTCCATGTTTCACAGTAGGTACAGCGTTCTTTTCTTTATCAGCTTCATTTTTCCTTTTGTAAGCATAGAATGTATGTGACCGGCCCAAAAGCTCCAGTTATGCCTTATCAGTCCAAAGGACAACCTCCCAGAAACTTTAAGGCTTGTCATCATGCATTTTGGCAGCTTTTTAACCTGTTGCACTTCGGTGTACCGCGGGCAGACACGTCTCTGTGTCCTAGGGCGCACAAGGGCGTCCTAGGACTGTGCGTCCTAGGAGGCACTGAAAAAAAAAAAGAAGCTGCATTTCCGTTCTTCCACTACAGATACAGCCACGAACAGAAAGCCAAAGGAGTGCTTTGATTGGTTTAGATGTGATTGACCTCTCATTCGACTAATAAGAGTCTTGAATTGGGTTTCTGAAACCTTGAAGAACCAATGACTGAAAACATAGCAAGAAGGACCCACCTACCAACGGCTGCGAATACAGCGAGCCAATTGAAGCACAGTAGTTCGAAAGTGTGCCTCCCTTGCAAAATCTGTTTTGTTTTAGCCGCTGGGTGACACACACGCGTTCGCCAGTCTTTTTTTCTTACTGCTGTTCTTATTTGTTTTGAAAAATTGTTCGCCAAAACCGCAATCATGGAAGCGCAAAACCGCAATAATGGAATTATGGTTTGACCGGGTCGCGTGACCAGAACCACGAGTCCGTAACAAGCGGACCAGCGTCATGTTCGTCTGACAATGAGGAAGAGAAGTTCACCAGCGACACTGCTGTTGTGGACAGGTAAGTGTTATAAGCTAAATTATTCTTTATCCCTGAAAATTGTAATCAGAAATGACTTTTGACCGATTGGTAAGTTACAACTGTGCGTAGTAGACCGCGGCGCACCGGGCGATGTCCGTCCTCTGTAGCGGGGGGGGGGGGGGGGGGGGAGTTGTTATCTTCTACATTATAGATATTTTAGTATAATTTTTAGTGCACTGTAGGTTATTTCTTCTTGTAAAAAAAAGCCACACATTTTTTACGTGGCATGCTTCTTTGTGTGTGGGGGCTTGTTTATTCATTCATTCATTCATGAATGAATAAACAACCCCCCCCACACACACACACACACAGCCCTGAGTGTCACCTTTCATTAGAGCCCAACATCAAGCTTCTATATTGAATCATTCAAAAGTTACAGACGTTTTTCCAAACTGTGCCATTTGGCACAATTTGGCACAGTTCAAAAACGCCTGGGAACAACCTGTGAAGAAAGCTGTGTAATATATTCATTTTTTGTGGTATTGTTACAAAATTTTGACCTCAGCTGGATAACACTTGGTTCTACATTTCTGTTGCATTTTCCAGCCCGGATCTGACAGCTGTGTGTTATTTGCAAGCATTTGTATCCAAAAAAACACCCAGGCAAAATTTATTTTCTTCAAGTTCAGTATGTTTAGATGACTGTTACTCAGTGGCCGGAGCACTTAGAGAGATTATGACTGTTTTGCCAAAAAATTCAAAGTGTTTTCTTTTAAATGAGACCAACCCCATGAAGATGCTGCAAAGGGTTGAAGAACAGCTTTTGATTTACTTTGGGTATGTTATTTTTTGGCGTTTTTAGGGAAATTGACCAGAGTGCAAGGGGTTAATGTTTTTCTGTCAGCAGTGGAGCCCTCCTGGGGCCTCATGTACAAAGGGTAGGTACACACAAAAACATGGCGTATGTTCTTTTCCACAGAAAATTTCAGATGTATCAAGAATGAAATGACTATGGAAATATGCGCAGCCCCACACCAACTTCATGGCTGGTGTAGGTACGTTTCTACTGTTATTGGTCCATTGGCGACACTTAGAGGTGATGTTGGGAGACTGATAATGACGTGAAAATTACTGTACACACCAGAGACGCATGATGAACAGACATCCAAGTGTGCACAATTAGATGAGTGGATATAAAAGCAAGCACAAAGAAGTGCTGAAAATGCCTCTAACAACAGAGGATTAGAGGATATTCCAAATCGTGCAGTGAGAAGAGAAGGATATTTTAGAGACAGAAGATTTTCTGGCTCAGGATGATGACTGGCTTGTCAGCCGGTTTAGGTTTCCACAGGCAGTCCTTGTGGAACACGCCTGTGTGCCCCACGAATATCACCCTGTCTTCAAGGCTTCATTACAACTCAGTGATTTGAGTAACTAACTCTCTTTTTTTGCTGAATAAACTACAGTTTGACAACATTCTACCAAACCTCCAACTGCCTCTGTGTGTACAGCAGTTATGTCAATAAACACATGCGTAAAGTTTGAAATGCAACAGTCTCACCCTTTCCCCGGTGCACTTCACTCATTTAGTAGTGTGTGCAATCCATGTAAGGTAAGTTGTATATACAGTGGGGAAAAAAAGTATTTAGTCAGCCACCAATTGTGCAAGTTCTCCCACTTAAAAGATGAGAGAGGTCTCCAATTTTCATCATAGGTATACCCCAACTATAAGAGACAAAATGAGAAAAAAAAAATCCAGAAAATCACATTGAAGGATTTTTAATGAATTAATTGGTAAATTCCTCGGTAAAATAAGTATTTGGTCACCTACAAACAAGCAAGATTTCTGGCTTTCACAGACCTCTAACTTCTTCTTTAAGAGGCTCCTCTGTCCTCCACTCGTTACCTGTATTAATGGCACCTGTTTGAACTCGTTATCAGTATAAAAGACACCTGTCCACAACCTCAAACAGTCAGTCTCCAAACTCCACTATGGCCAAGACCAAAGAGCTGTCAAAGGACACCAGAAACAAAATTGTAGACCTGCACCAGGCTGGGAAGACTGAATCTGCAATAGGTAAGCAGCTTGGTGTGAAGAAATCAACTGTGGGAGCAATTATTAGAAAATGGAAGACATACAAGACCACTGATAATCTCCCTCGATCTGGGGCTCCACGCAAGATCTCACCCCGTGGGGTCAAAATGATCACGAGAACGGTGAGCAAAAATCCCAGAACCACACGGGGGGACCTAGTGAATGACCTGCAGAGAGCTGGGACCAAAGTAACAAAGGCTACCATCAGTAACACATTACGCCACCAGGGACTCAAATCCTGCAGTGCCAGACGTGTCCCCCTGCTTAAGCCAGTACATGTCCAGGCCCGTCTGAAGTTTGCTAGAGAGCATTTGGATGATCCAGAAGAGGATTGGGAGAATGTCATATCCTCAGATGAAACCAAAATAGAACTTTATTGTAAAAACTCAACTTGTCGTGTTTGGAGGAGGAAGAACACCATACCTACTGTGAAGCATGGGGGTGGAAACATCATACTTTGGGGCTGTTTTTCTGCAAAGGGAGCAGGATGACTGATCCGTGTAAAGGAAAGAATGAATGGGGCCATGTATCGTGAGATTTTGAGTGAAAACCTCCTTCCATCAGCAAGGGCATTGAAGATGAAACGTGGCTGGGTCTTTTAGCATGACAATGATTCCAAACACACCGCCCGGGCAACGAAGGAGTGGCTTCATAAGAAGCATTTCAAGGTCCTGGAGTGGCCTAGCCAGTCTCCAGATCTCAACCCCATAGAAAATCTTTGGAGGGAGTTGAAAGTCCGTGTTGCCCAGCGACAGCCCCAAAACATCACTGCTCTAGAGGAGATCTGCATGGAGGAATGGGACAAAATACCAGCAACAGGACGTTTGACCTCTGTCATTGCCAACAAAGGGTACATAACAAAGTATTGAGATGAACTTTTGTTATTGAGCAAATACTTATTTTACCGAGGAATTTACCAATTAATTCATTAAAAATCCTTCAATGTGATTTTCCGGATTTTTTTTTTCTCATTTTGTCTCTCATAGTCGAGGTATACCTATGATGAAAATTGGAGACCTCTCTCATCTTTTAAGTGGGAGAACTTGCACAATTGGTGGCTGACTAAATACTTTTTTGCCCCACTGTAACTATAAAGGATGAGATTTGTATTTTGGACATAAAATACGTACTTGCAGAGTCTTATATGATCTGCTTTCAACTCACAGGTGACCGTGGCTACCCACTAAAAAGGTTCATATTGTCTTCTTTTTTGTGACAGTTTTCCTTTAATTCAACAAGCTGATCCACCTGGCTGGTCACAAATTAACTGACTGATTGATTCATCATTTAAAATAACATTGTATAAAAGATACAACATACATTTAAAAACAATGGGATAACACAAGAAAGTGCACACTTACTTCCATTGTGGTCCCTAAAAATGGTCGCAGCTGGTCTCATACCCGCAACCTTGTGCTTTGAAATCCAGCACTATAACCACTTAGCTATACACACTCCAAATCACAGCAATCAGCTGACACTTCTGAGAACGACTGCAGACGTCAGTCTAAACATGTCAAAGTTAAATAAACATCTCCTTCTTACCCCTGTCTGAATAAAGGAAACAATAAACTAATCTTATAGGGCTGTGAGCAGGCTATTGAATTACCTATATCTGGCGCAAATGCCAGAGGACAGCGTACCAAACAAAATGTTTTTACGTGCCTCTACCTCATTCAGCAGGACCTCCAACTCACATTCCGTGAAATTCCATTAAATCCATTATTTTTGATCATGGATTGCATATATCTATTTGCATCTAACTGCATATTCAAACGGAGGCGTGTCAAGGGAGGAGTCTGGTATTTTCTCATGTGCGTTCAATTTCAGGCAGATCGGGATGTACAAAGGAAATATGCTTGGATTCCTGCGTACGGACGGTTTCATACGTCTGGATTTTTTTTTGCTTACGGCGTTTTCTTGATTTAAACATACGCCATCTTTCAGTGGGAAATCCATGCAAATCTTTGTACATGGGGCCCCTGGCCCTCTTCCGTGGAGTCCATTATTGTTCAAAATGTGACCTATCTTGCAATTAGAAAGCGATGTACTTTGACCTTGGAGTTCAGCTTGAATGATTTTGGATGATTTACTAGGCTCTTTTTCTACCATACGCAGTATCTTTCTGATCAACCTGTTGTTGCATTTCCTCTTGCATCCACCTCCTGGGAGGTTGGCTACAGTCTATGAACTTTGAACTTTTAATAATATTAGTAACTGCGGTCACAGGAACATCAAGCTGCTGGGAGGTGGTCCTTAGTGGACCTTAGTTTAACACGCCCCTATGGTCAAATTATTTTCAATGTTTTCTAGGTTTATCATTATTTTTGTCCAGGCCAGTTTCATAATTTTTTTTAAATAATCCCGTTGAACCAAAGTTCAAAAGCAATGTCTGACTGTCATTAGTTAATTTTCAGAAAATTTTATTTATTATCACTTTTATGAGTTTCAAGTTATTTCAGTGACCACTATGGGATTTTCTTTCTTTAACAGAAGGTTACCAACAAATCTGTCCACGTCTGTACACGGGGAGATAAAATATGTGTAATAATAGCTAATAGAGTGCTACCTGTACTGTTTTTTAAGCTAAACACATTTTTTTTAAAAACATGCTATTTTGTTTCTATTATCAAGCCTTACCTTTACCCTGTCGTTTAGTTCTTGGTGGCGGGACAACCAGTGGGCTGCTCCCTCCTTCTTCTAGATTCACTCCTTCGTTAAGTCTGGCCATGCAGAAAGCAGCAGCATCAACATTGGTGGGAGCAGAACCAGAGAGGGCCACGCCATAGCTGGACTGACTGTTGTTGTTCTCTATCTGAAGCACGCTGAGCTCCTGGTTGGTGAAGTGTGAGCGGATCTGGCTGAGGTAGGTCATGACTATGAGCCTGTCAGGGACTGAAAGGAGGACCATGTCGGACGGCTCCAACAGACGAGAGATCCCGAGTGCCTCAAAACCATCAAATGCCTGACGTTGTCAGAAGAGAAGAACAAAGATTAAACAACACTTGAAAATGTGTTGTCCAAGGAAAGACATGATTTGGAAGCACTTTTTAGAGAGAAACATCTCCATAGCGTTACTCCTCTAAATATATTTGTAAATTAGAAGACACACGTTGGGAGGTCCAGACCCATGCCAACCCCATGACCTTTTCACTTCAAAATGGATATATATCTAGAACTTTGCATGTATTATACCACATCAAGTTTGGCATTGATACCTGCATTTGCTCTTTAGATTCTGGAGAAAGAGTTGGAGAGACTCTACCCATGCCCCCATTAACATATACATAGGTAGTAATGTTCTCTTTCTGTCAACACAGCTTTCAATAAGAAGTAATGGACTTTGACCTCACCTTTTTATTGTTGATCTTGATATCATGAGAGTCCAGCTGGTCAAAATCTCTAAAGAGGATAGAACATCTGCATGAATATTTTAGACACCAAGCTGACAATGTTTGTGGAGCCACACCTGAATGTAACATGAGATAAAAAGAAAGTTAACAAGCTGCTTACATTTTGTCTGGATGGAAGTGGTGTAGAATGGCACAGAAGGCCAGACCGTTCCTCCAAGATGTGTTGAAGTTTGTGACCTTCACCCCCTTATACTGGTTAGTGATATTCTGACACCACTGTAGCAATGACTGGCTGGAGTTCACTAGGTCCTGTGAAGAAAAAAAATATTTTTGTGCGTACAGTTTAAAAAGTAAATCAGAATATATATATATATATACGTATACATATATATACAGTATATATATATATATATATATATATATATATATATATATATATATTATAAGTTTACCTCAGTTGTGTCATCTTTCCCGTCAGCCTCCTCTCTGACCACTGGTGGAACGGGGTCAAGACTCTTGAGTTCAGAGGTTTCTTCCTCTTGTAATGTAGGAAGCCGGGATGTTTTGATCTCCCTGTGTGTGGTGTGTGTGCTGAACGTGTCTCCCAGCTGCGGTTGTGGCTTCGTCTCTCTGCTATCTGGAGAGTCAGCTGATTGGTGTTTAGGCCTATGACGGTAGAAGGAACATGACAGTTTATTTCGGCAAACCAATGAGGTTGTATGACTGGCATCAACACTGCCCTTGGTGAGTGAAAAATTTGAGGAACATGCAGGGTTGCAGTGGTGACCAGCATTAGAAAGATGTTATCAGTGTTGACTGGATGTGAGAGAGCGTGATAAGAAAAGAGCAGCAATGAAGAACTTTGCATCGGGATTTTCAGCACCATGGCTTCAGTCTAGGTTTATATTAATGTGGCATTTTTTCAGCAATGAACACATTCACTCCTCTCTCAATCAAGTGTAGCCAACACACCACTATTTATATATATATATATATTTTATATATATATATATATTAGTTACTGAAGTAGTTGACATGAATCATAAACTTACATAGGTACATGGAGGCTCTGGACACTTATATATGCACAACATATGCAATTCCTTGACACTGTACACACAGTGGCCATAAAGCTACGGTCACAAAGATTCTTACGAACGATGGGTTTGTAAGAATCTCCCAGTCCCTGCAAATTCTGGAGTTCGCAGACATTCATGGAGGGGGGCAGAGCTTCTTATGGCTGTTGTTCAATTCGCAAGCGCAACTTGAGGCATTCTTGAGAAATGAGGTGCTTTTCTGTTGTTCTTACGTTCTCTGTAATGGTGTCTTAGGATCTTCCTATGGCAAACCTACTGTCATCTTATGAAAATTTTTGTGCAACTCACGGCACTCTCAAGTCGTTAGTAGGAAGATCTTACGGCTTTCAGCACATTTTGTTGGCACAAATGTTGCATGAATGATGTATTTCTGCCTTATGAGTACCTCACTACCGCCTTATGCACACTGTACAAATCTCTGTTTCCTACGATCACTGTAAGGGGCCCTTAAGAACAACTTAAGGTGTCCTTGAGGCATACTTATGGCCATCATCATTCTTACGTTGTTTCTAAGGCATTCGTAAGGCTGCCCTATGATGAGGGTTTTTGTGGGGCGTTCATAGAAATCTTGGGCAAGACCATCGACCTGGCCACGAACATACGAACGGTCTAGGGATGCTGGATTTTTCTACAGTTGCCTTAAGAAGGTCATACGAAATGGTCCAAAAATCATTTGGACAGTGGTCGCAGCCTTTCATATGGGTGTCTGTGACCATAGCTTTAAGCTAACAGAAATACAGGCTATGATGACTTACACATCCTCTTCTATCAGGGGCTCTTCTGTTTCAGTTAGTGATATTTCCTGCAGCTCATCAGAGAAGGGGGTAATCAAGCCTTTACTGGCCTGGAATCTGGCCTCTATGATTTCACAGTCAATATCACCAGGGGCAGGAATGAGTCGCTTCATACCGCGAGACGTGGTCACCGGTGATGCGTCACCTGACATGAGGTGAAGTTTAGTCAGTAAGAACCTTTCTTCTTCTTGGAGCTGTTGGTCTTTAGAGAGTTCTTTCTGCAAGTTGTTCATATGTGGACTTTCACTCTTTGTGCTGTTTGTATCCATGTTTAGGCAGGAGGTCTTGTCTTTCTCATCTCTCATTTTAAGATTTGTGTCCGAATGTGTGTCTACTTTTGCTTCACTGTCTAATTTACTGATCTTACAGGATATATTAGAAGTGTTAGTGCTTGGAGGGAGAGGCCAAGGCACAACAGAGGACTGAAGAAGTTCCCCTTCTTCAACTACTACCTCTAGGGTATGACTTGTTTTTCTGCCAGCATTAGTTTTCTGTCCTTTAGGTGGCTGTTTTTGTTGCCCATTATGCTTGGGAGGGGGTTTGTCTATCATTGTTGGACAGATGGTTTCCTTCTGGTAAGACACAGAAGGAGGATTGGGTTGTGGCTGACTTGTTAATGACTCAGGAGGTTGAGGTTTATTTGGCAGACTGGAAGCAGAGCTCTGGTAGTGCATTTGTTCGACAGGGGGTGAAGAGGGCTTCTGGTTTACAGCAGGGAATGGGAGGCCAATACTGAAGGAAGAAATGGAAGATTTCAGAGCTGTAGATAAACACTGATGGGCATTTGACCAAAGTACTAAAACACAGATCTGCTGTCATGCTCTGTTCACATCTCATAACAAATCACCATTCATCTCAATCAGCCAGCCAAAAAAACTGAGTGCAGCAGAAGGTAGAGCTGGGTATTGGTGCTCCAGAAATCTTATTCTCAGCTAATTTCATGGCTGCCTCATGTTTTTGACATCTCACTTGTCTGGAGTTTTCCATAATCCTTTCAGAGCCTTCAAAGCACCCTACTGAACTTTTAGAGCATTGTGGTTTTACTGACACCTTTTGGTTGTTAAGTGTACTGCAGCCCCATTCATTCCATTCATATAATACATGTCAGCTCATCTGCTTTGGCAAGGAGTGGCACCAGTAGTACTCAGAATGAATTGAATGGGGCTGCAGTTCATTTAGCACAAGATGTCACTAAAACCAATTTCCAAAAAATTCCATACAGTACTACAGTACAAGAATCTGACTATTTCATATTTATACAAAAACACCAACTTGAGTTGTGTGAAACACCACATACCTGTCATTTGTCATTATTTCAATTATAATTGTATTTAAGTAGGCCAAGAAATCTTAAAAGAATTTTTCAAACCAGATCATCAATGACAGGAGCAGCTCATTCTGGCCTGGCAAAATCACTCAGAGTGCGCAGATTTAATGACTGTTGACCTTGACTGTAAGTATAGCCTAGATGCAAACCCATCTAGGATGTCCTTAAGGTCAAGGTCAATGCCTGGGAGAAGTAACTGTTTTTGGGAAATCATAAGTGCCCAGACCTTTGACAATGACCTTGACCTCAACCTGGATGCAGTCTCATCTGAGGATAATGGTAAGTGAGTTTAGAGCGATTTGAGGTAATTGCCTAGGCGAAGTACTTTTCCAAATTTATATAAGTGCCCAAACCCCTTGACCTTGAGCAAAACCTGGATGCAGACTGAGGATCTTTATGAGTGAGTTTGATGACCACTGGAGCAATTCCCTAGGAGGAGGAACAATTTAATAAAATCACATAAATTTTGAGATCTTCTGACCTTTGACCTTGACCTTGAGTACAACCTTGGATGCCAACCTACCTTAGGATCATTGTGAGTGAGTTTGGCAAGCACTGAGGCAATTTCCTTGGAGATGTAGAGATTTTTCTGAAATCACATAAGTGCCCAGATCTCCTGACCTTTGACTTTGACCTTGAGCACAACCTGGATGAAGACCCATCTGAGGATCATTATGAGTGAGTTTGGTGAGCATCGGGACAAATGCCTAGGAGTAGCGATTCCTGTGAAATGTGGATGGACGGTCACACAGATGGGTGGATGAACAGGCAGATAGACAACGGATGCCACTTCATTGCATGGCTCCCTTCAGCTTTGTCAGAATGAGCTAAACATGTATAGAATCAGCAATCAGCTCCAAATCAATTTCAGAAATGAATCAATGCTAGGTTCAACCAAACCCCACAACTGATATTTCGTTTTATGCAAACAAACCCATAACATTTTTGCATTCATTCCTCCTATTCACATATCAAACTGCACCGACTATTGAACAGCATAAGCATCCTTGCCATGTTGCACATGTTCACACTTCCATGCCTTTAGCACTACTTTTACATATCTCCCATGACCACAAGTGCAGTCCTTGTTATAAGTATTGCAGTCACTGTTGTTTTCTAAAGTTATCCATATTTTTTAGCAGGGTCAAATCACTGGCAAAACAAGTATGCAACTCCACTCCTCACATGCAGTCTGTCACACTCATGTCAGTGACAGACAGAAAATATCCATTGTACAGTAGTATAACAAAGCAAATATGCACTGAAGCAATTATAATTTCAAAAACAACACTGTTATATGTTTTTGGAATGATAGAAATCATGTCAGCACCCAGTTAAAAAAACATGCAGGAGACAAAATGCAGCAGGGCAAAAAGGTTAACTCTTAACTATTGAAACTCATTACCACAGGCAAAAGCAGGCGTCTCTTACAGCCATTTTAACAGCCATTTATTTGCCCTTTACTCACCCTGATTCTCCCTCCATGTACAGCTCAGCCAGCCAGACGGAGCCTAGATCTTCCTGCCCTTTCTCATACTCCACTTCCTCCTCCTGCTCCTCCTCTCTCAACCACACTGGGATGGCATCGTGCTTAAGACTAGATGCACCTTTTTTAATTGATCTGAGACTGGAACAGTCTGTGCGTTTCTTACCAGAAATGACCGAGTCCTCAGATTTGTCAGTTTTTGATTTGGTTTCAAGGACTGGATCAGAAGGCCCGACTGTAACTGAGCTGGCTTCAGCATTAGGTACTGCTGTGCCTGCAGGTTTAGGAGCAGATTTGGGTTCTTGTAGTTTTTCATCATATGCGATTTCATCCAATTCTGCCTCTCTCAATGGTGGACAGGTGTTAGGCTGATTGATTTCCACTTTCTGGTTATTTTGCACTGATGAAAGGCCAGGTGGTACCTCTCTCCTCAGTGGTTGGATCTCTCCATAAATGTCATTTTCTTGTCTTATATTCTGATCCTTTACGATCTTTTCTCTTGTATCCTCCTGTATTTCATCATTAATGTTTTCTCCCTGCTTCTTTATTTCTGCCTGGGCCTTACTTTTTTCCTTACTTTGCTTGTCCAACTTTTCACACTCTAAACCTTCCTCCCCCATCTTCTCTCTAACTTTTCCTGACCTATTTCTTTCTGTTTCTTTTTCCTTTTCTATTATTTCTTTCTCTTTAATAATAGCATTTTCTCTCTCATCTTTCTCTATCAAAATGTTGGTTTCTGTCCTTTCTTTCTCCCATCTCTCCATTTCCTGTTCTCTCTCTCTCTCCTTCTCAATGGCTGCTAGTCTCAGACTTTCAACTAGGCTCATCCCCCGTGTCTCATCTGAAGCCTTGGAAGTGTTTTCTTTAATCGTTTGACTGTCTGCTACATCAGAGAATGCTGTAGGTGGTGAAATTTCCACATCAAGTATTGGATCAGTTTCTGCCTCAGAAGAACAGAGAACTTCTGCATCTTCATCATATAACTCTAGCTGCGGGTCCAAGGAGGGGTGCAGATGCCCTGCATCAGACGATCCTGATGTGTGCAGGATGGAGGCCACTGTCTCGTAGCTACAGGGCAGACATGAGGGACAGGAAAACTGTGAGACAGCGCTCACCCGAAAATGACCTACATCATGAAACCAAAAACCAGACATCATACTTGATTAAGTAGTTCCTTCTCAGACTTTGTATTGGTGCTTGGCCAGAAGGGCCATGAGAAAGCACCCAAAGGAAACACTATTGTCTGTTCCTAGGAGAACCACCCTTTTACCCTTTTTCTACCCACTGCACAACATGATGACCTTTAACATCAACTCAAGCATGATAAACCATAAGATAAAACTCGTTCTGGTGCCAAGGAGTTGACTTTTTTTTTTTTTTTTTTTTTTTTTTTTTGTTACTTATTTGTACCCGTAGGTAGACTTGGTTTGCAGTCTGATGACAAGCCACCGGCTGCTGGTCGCTGCGTGCGCGAGCGCCCTAAACCTACATGTTTTTGGTGTGCGGGAGGAAACCGGAGAAATCCCGGAGTAAACCCGCGCAACACGGGGAGAACATGCAAACTCCACACAGCTCACTGTTGGTCAGGGGCTGGGATCGAACCCACGATCTCATGATCCCCGCAATCCCCCGGCCGAGGGTAAAACTGTGCTGTCACAGTGCTAAACCACTGCGCCACCGAAAAAAACCCCAAACAGATATAAAGAGAATGAAAAACAAACTCTCTATAAACCACTGAAAGTGTTCATGCCACCATATATGACAGCTCACTGAGTGGATTTTAACTCAATAATGAAACACATTCCAGAACAACAGCTATATCAATAAATGATAAATTCTCAAAAAATATATATAAATGTGATAAATAGCTTTGCATGACTTCTTTGTAATGCACTGCTTCCCCAAATAGACTTGTGGTGTAAAGTCAAATCCAAACGTGAGAAGTCTGCACACACACCAAACTTCACAGCTTGACTATCTTCCAACTTCACCAGTTTATTTTGGTCATTGTCAAGAAGAATGCTTATGTTTCAGCCTACTGGCCCTCATCGCAGCATGAAACAAACAAATGGCTTGCATGGCTTTCACACCTAAGTCAATGGGTGATTGACTGGAATGGTCACATGACAATTCATTTCCCCTGGCCACAAACAAAAACAAAGTCATATGAACTAAAAAATGAATAAAAATAAAAGGGAAGAAAAAAAATTGAAACATTATAAAACTGAATAAAAGAGAAAAAGAGAAAACAAAAAATATAATAATTAAATTAGTTTTGCAGTTTTTATATTAAAATTGTACTGCTAAAAATGCAGGACTAAAATTGCCAGGATAAAAAAAAAACAAGAAAAAGATGTATGACTTGAATAATGAATACAGCACTGAATACATCAGCAATGATACTGCAAATATAGATATTCAATAATTTAGAAATTATTTTATGTATACTTTAAAAAAATTAGTATCTATTTTCATTTTTTCTTTCTTTTTTGGTTTTCATTGTCCTAACAGTCACATATTTTGTAAAGAACACCTTCTTCCAGTCTGGAAGATCATTAAAGAAGTGAAGTGATAAGGTGATAAAAAAGAGACTTTAATAAAAGTCTAAAAACAGAAGCAAACTAAAACAAGAATATCAAAGGTCCCTTCTCATGAATTAGATAAATGTATTTCTAAAATGATTTAAGCTTTATTTGATGACTATTTATTTGCTTATCAAGTCATTACATTTAGTGTAATGTTGACAGTGTCCAGTTTTGTCTGCAAATTTATTATAATATTCAGTTTTTTTTAATTGGCAGCAAAACAACCATATTATATTCTCAACTAATACTCTCAAAACTCTCAAATCACATTGCACTATCACAGTTACACAGTTAATTTACCTTTTTGATGTGCTCCTAGAAATTTTCATTGGCCTGTTTTGTTCTGCATGAATTTAGATGCATATTTAAAAATCACCAAGTTTATCAAAGGATCAACATTAAGTAATAAACTGGGTAAACATGTCTAAGTCATGCTTAGCCTACGAATCCATTTTTGTATTCTGTGTCACACTGTGATAACAACTTTGACCACACAGGCAGGCAGAGAGACTCACCCTCTGTACAACACCCCAACCACAGCTGACATGAAGCCAGCAGACGCCTCCTTCTGCTCTGCTTCTGGTTGTGCACATATCTGGGCACTACTAGATACACACAAACACGCACGCACACAGACACACCTTGTGTAAAGCTCTTATGAAATCTCATGATGTAAATAATGAGTATGACAGCATATAGACAGAGGCTGAGATAAAGCTTCAGACAAGGTTAATTGCATCTACTCTGTAGGCTGCAGCATTACTGCAAAAGAACATTAGTCAGCACATGCGGAGGTTTGAATGCTTATGTGGCGTAACGTCATGCAGCAAATACTTCAAGGAACTATCACTGACTCACCCCCCTACTACACCTTCCTCCTCCTTTTCTTCTTTCCCCCCATTTATTTCCTTCTCCTTCTCTTCTCCTGTCTCGGTGGTGGTCTCCACCACATCTGTCCACAGCTGTTTTTCAGCTTCACACACTGGCTCCTTGTTGCTGATGAAGCCCTGCTGACCACCAGGCACAGAATGGGTCGTTTTCCCCTCATCTGCACCACTTTGTTGTGGTTTTCCCGACGGCGGGAGATCTTGTTCCGGCCACAGCTCCAGCTCTAGTTTTGAGGGAAGCAGTGGGTCCAGCGCCAGAGTCAGCCTTTCATCACCTGGTCTGGGGGTTAGCTTGAGGCAGGGAGGTGGCTCCACACTCAAGGGTCCCCCAGGCTCTTTGGGCTCCTCTTTGACTAATGGTGCAGTGGGAGGGACAATGAGACTTGTTCCCGAGTCTGTAGTGGTTGTCACTGGTTGCTGAGGAACACTAGTGTCCATTTTTGAAGCATCCTCTCTGTGAGAGCTACAAAAATAAATAACAAAACATAAAATATAGTCATTACAAACTGACATTTACTGCCAACAACACAACTGAGAAATCAAACTTGTGAGCGAAGCAGACAAGGAAAAAAAGATGGAGGATAAAGCAGAAAAGTCAACAAACAGACGTCTCCTCATCCATTCTTACCCCCTGCACAAAGGTTTTGCACCCTCCGTGGCAGAGATTGTTTCATGTGTATCTTTCCCACTTTTCCCTTCCAGCGCTTCCCATAGCGGAATCTCTGCATCGGACAGCCTCTGTGGAGGTGGTGCCCTTGTCAGTAACTCTAACATGATCACTTTATCGTGACCAGATGATTCAACCACAGGGCCTGAACCAGGCGGAGCACGTGTGGCAGATATTTTCTTTTCCACATCTACAATGTTTGACGGCAAAACTTCCTTTATGGGAGAGGCTTGCTCGAGGCTGGATTAAAGGGAGAAAAAGAAGGAATGGAAGAGCATCAAAAATATCAGCTGGAAGAATAGGACAGTCTTGATAAGCCAGAAAAAAGAAATGGTAGCAGAGGTGAGCAATATCATAAAATGAGGAATACCATGATCATTGAGAGGATATTTATTTCTGTTACTAAAAAAACAATGGATGTCCATTAAAAAATAAATTATATAATGAATTTATACATGGTAAACAGACACGTACGTATTTTATTGATTTTTAACTAGACCAGGGGTCGGGAACTGCTACTACAAGTACAGTGCTGTAAAAAAGTATTTGCCTCCTTCGTGATTTCTTTTATTTTTGCATTTGTCACACTTAAATGTTTCAGATCATCAGACATATTTTAATATTAGACAAAGAGAACTTGAGTAAATACAAAATTAAGTTTTTAAATGATGATTTCATCCGAAGAAAGCTATCCAAACCTACCTGGTCCTATGTGAAAAAGTACCCCCCCCCCATTACATTATGAATTAACTGAGATTAACCACATTTTTTTGTAATGCTGAGTTCAATTTCACAAGCCACACCCAGGCCTGATTACTGTCAGACTTGTTGAATCAAGAAATCACTTGAATAGAACCTGTCTGACAAAGAGAAGTAGGCTAAAGGATCTCAAAAAGTAACAAATTATGCCATGATCTAACCCAGAACTGCAGGCCCCACTTGCCTCAGTTTGGATACTGGTCCATGATTCAACAATAAGCTGGGCAAAAATGGCATTCTCTCTCACCACTGCTGACCAAAAGGAACACAATGGCTCATCTCACATTTGTCAAAAAACATCTTGATTCTCAAGACTTTTGGAAAAATAATTGTGGACTGACGAGACAAAAGTTGAACTTTTTGGAGCCCGTGTGTCTCGTTCCATCTGGCGTAAAACTAACACAGCATTTTATAAAAAGAACATCATACCAACAGTCAAACATGGTGGTGGTAGTGTGATGGTCTGGGGCTGCTTTGCTGCTTCAAGGCCTGGACGACTTACCGCAATTGATGGAACCATGAATTCTGCTCTATACCAGAAAATCCTGAAGGACAATGTCCGACCATTAGTTTGTGACCTCAGGCTCAAGCTCTCCAGTGTAGCTGAATTAAAACAATTCTGCAAAGAAGAGTGGGCCAAAATTCTTCAACAGTGATGTAAAGGACTTATTGCCAGTTATCGCAAACGCTTGACTGCAGTTGTTGCTGCCAAGGGGGCAATTAATTTTTCACATAGGGCCAGGTAGGTTTGGATAGCTTTTTTCTCTTAATAAATGAAATCACCACTTAAAAACTGCACTTTGTATTGACTTGGATTTTCTTTGTCTAATATTAAAATTTGTTTGATGATCTGAAACATTTTAAGTGCAACAAATAATATGCAAGAACATAAGAAACCAGGAAGGGAACAAATACTGTTTCCCAGCACTGTATATAACGACCACACTGAGAAATGTTTTTGCTTCTAAAATTGCATGAAACAAAAATTAATTGCACCAAAAATTGTAGGTAAAATAACTGAATGCTGTGTATAAACTGACCTGTCAACATTAGTAAGAGGCGGTATATTTTCCTTTTAAATACGCAGCTTTTTTTATCCCATAAATGTATGACTTTGCCTTTCTCTTAAAATCACACCAGTTTGCAACTTTAAGTAACTTTGCAACTTTTTGTTCACATTTGTGTCCTTTTTTTATAAACTTGCATTTTTTTGCATAAATATGCAACACTTTTCAACAAAATTTACTGCTTTAAAAATAGTTTTTAATAAAGAATTACAGTTTTTTTTTCTCCATAAATTTAAGAAATTTGTCTTGCAATTTCACAGGAAACAACTGGTTAAAGTTAAAAGAGCAGGTTGCAGACCCCTTGACTAGATTATTAATTAAAAAAGAAAAAAAAAATGTTCAAATGTGGTTTGATTTTTTTGTTTAAATTTAATGTATGTCCAGAACCATTTAATGTTAGCGTGTTTTCTTCCTCGGTGCCACCACATTTTGTGTTAATATTTTATGGATGAATGTGCTCACCCCCACCAGAAACGCATATAAACATACAGAAGCCATATAGTAGATCATCTCAAACCAATCACCACAAAACGGCAGAAAATGATCAAATGACAAATACAGACTGATTCAGCGAAGCTTCGTGCCATTAGGGCAGATTAAAAAAAAGGTAATTCATATTTATTACAGCCAAACAGGAAACACAGAAGGACAAACAGTGTCTTATTTCAGCTCTGACACTCACCGTTCTTCTGAGTTTATAGAGGCAGAGTTCGCTTTATTAACTGATGGCAGCACAGTGTCTCTGTCTTCTGATTGGCTGTTAGCCTGCTTCGGCGGACCGTTGATGTTTACTGGGGGAGGGAGGTGGGCAGCAGGAAGCTGAGTTGCATCTTTAGGAGGAGTGTGGAAGTCTTTGAAGCTGGCAGGAGGCGTGTGTGTTTTTATTCGAGAAACTGACAAAGAGGAAACTGTTCTCATCTTCTGTTTGTCCTCATCTGACCTGTTGGCCTCCAGGCTGAAAACAGGAGCTGCTCGGCCCTCCTTTCTCCTCCTCTCGTCTTCCTTTTCCTCCTCTTCCTCACATGTCTTTCTCCTTTCCAGCTCCTCCTTCTGTTGTAATTTCTGTTTTCTGTCTTCTTCCTCCTTCAATTTCTTTTCTGCTTTCTCCTTCTCCTTCTCCTCTCTCTGCCTCCTCTGCTCCTCTAGTCTCTTTTCTTCCTCCATCTTTTTCCTCTCCTCCTCCCTTTTCTTTTCCTCTGCCTCCTTCTTTCTCTGCTCCTCTAGTCTCTTTTCTTCCTCCATCTTTTTCCTCTCCTCCTCCTCCTTTTGCACTCTTAACTGTTCTTTCTGCTCCTTCAGGAGTCTCTCTTTCCTCTCTTCTTCTGCACATCTTTTCTCCTCTTTTTTCTTCCTCTCCATCCTTTCCTCCTCTTCCTTCAGGAGTCTCTCCTTTTCTTTATCCAGCCTCTCTCTTTCTTCCCTCTTTCTTTTCTCCTCTTCCTCTAGCTTCCTTTTTTCTTCCTCCTCCTGTAATTGCTTTCTCTTCTCCTCCCTTTTTATGTTCTCTTCTTCCTCTTTAATTTTTTGCTGCTCCTTCTCTTTTGCCTCTTTCTGGAGTTGTTCCTCCACCCTCCTCCTCTCTTCCTCCCTTCTCTTTCTTTTCTCCTCCAACACTCTTCTCTCCTCCATCATTTTCTCTTCCTCCTCTTTCATCTTCCTCATGCATCTCTCCCTCTCCAGTCTTCTCTCCTCCTCATTCCTGACTTTAGCCTTTTCCTTCTCCAGCTGTAAGAGTCTCCTCTCCTCTTCATTGCACTTCCTCCTTTCTTCTTCCTCTCTGAGCTTTTCCTGCTTGTCTCTCTTCTCTTGCAGGAGTCGTTCCTCCTCACGTTTCCTCCTTTCCTTCTCCCTCTTGGCCTCCTCCTCCTCCCGTAGGAGCCTCCTCTTCTCGTCTTCCAGCAGTCTTTTCCTTTCTTCTTCATGTCTTCTCCTTTCCTGCTCCTGTTTCAATGCCATCACTTTTTGTTCGTCTTCTTTTCTCCTCTGTCCCTCCTCTTGTTTCATCTGAGTTTCTCTCTGTTTCCACTCTAACTGCTTTGTCAGTGATGGCTTTTCTCTCTTTTCATTGGGTTTCTGTTCAAGACTGTAGAACAGATGAACAATGTTGCTTAAAATCCTGCATACCACTGTGCACCGCTTCACCAGGATCAGCAGTTCACATTCTGTATGCAGCCTTTTTTGGGTTATTTTCTACAGTCTCTATCAGAGCTTGACATTAGCATTAGCTTCCTGGTGAAATCCTGGTGAACAGTTCCAAATTTCCGTTAAAAAGCTAAATTACCAACAATCACAAATTTACTATAAGCAAGTCACAAATTTAAAAGAAAAAGCTGTAAATTTGTGTGAAAGAAAACATCGTAATTTGTATGATAGCATTTGCATCTTTGACATAGAAGTTATAAATCTATGATGAAAAGACACAAATCTGCAAGAAAATAGTCATAAATTATCCCTAGAAAACCTGTAAATTTTCAAGAAAAATGTATAATAAAAGAAATCCCAAATTTACAAGAAAAACTCACAAATCTACATGAACAGGGTTGCAAAGTAATGCCAAAAATAAAAGAAAATTATAAATTTAGAAGAATAATCAATTTGCATAAAAGACTGCAAATTTATGAGAAAAAAGATGCAAACTTATGAGTATCCTGAAAGGGCTGAGTGGCTAGTAATAGAGGTGAGTCACCAGAGGTCTCAGGGTACAATATTACCATGATATTTGAGTTCTAACATAACTGCAACATATGTCATGATATGATGTCACAATACTTGAATTGCGATACAATATTACCACAATAGTTGAGTCATGATATAATTATTACAATGAAATACTTAAGTCATGATATTATCATGATAATTGAGTCATGATACAATATCACTATAGTTGTCATGTTCTGATATCATCACAATAGTTGAGTCATGATGCAACATATCATGTTAGTTGAGTCATGATATGATATCACAGTGGTTACGTCATAATATGATATGATAGTTGAGGAGGTAATGTTTTTAGAGGCGTTGGTTTGTCTGTTAGCAACATTACTCAAAAAGTTATGAACAGATTTTAATAAAATTTTCAGGAAAGGTGGGTAATGGCACGGGCAACAGATGATTAGATTTTGGTGATGATCTGAGAGTGCATACCTCCATCAAGGGCTTTGTTTGTATATGTGCAGCGGGATTACACAAAAACTACTGGATGGATTTGGATGAAATTTTCACCAGAGATGGTTCTTAGGCTAGAGACAAATTCAATACATTTTGGTGATGATCCGAGAATGCATACCTCCACCAAGGCTCTTATCTTCTCACAGTGTGTTAGCAACAATACGCCAAAACTAATGGACAGACTTTGATGCAATTTTCACCAGAAGTGGCTCTAGGCCTACACATAAACCCATTACACTTTGGAGGTGATCCATGAGGGGCGTAAGGAGCCTTGGCAAAAGTATGCGCTCTCTCAATGCTTTTCTAGTTAAGTCATGATATGATATTATGACAGTTGAGTCATGATATGATCACATTAGTTGAGCCATGATATTATTATAGTGATATTGAGTCATGATATAATATCACAATAGGTAAGTCATGATATGATGTGATCATGATAGTCGTTAAGGCATGATATGACATCAAAATAATTGAGTCATCTTCTGATATCACAACAGATGAGTCAAGATATGCTATAATAGTTGAGTCATGATACAATATCATGACAGTTGAATCATAATGCAATATTATCACAAGAGTTGAGTCCTATGATTATCACATTATCACAATACTTTAGTCATGATAAGATATAACAATCAATTGCACAATCAAAATTGTGATATGTTGAGTGTTGTGATTTTCACTCCCACATCTTTGTAATGTCCAACTCCCAGCTAGATCTCACAAATCACCCCTTTGCTGTGCTGACTTCACCATACAGTGAGCACTAAGCACCATCTAGTGGACTGAAAAGTCAGTTGACTTCTATTACTCTGGTACCCAACAAGTTCAGTTTATATATGCAACATTTATTATTTTTTTTGATAAAATATTCCAATATTAATGTCTCTTAATTGTAACAACATTGTGACAACTATCATATTACACTTTCTCCCACAACCTCTAACCTAGAAACTTTGGGAAACTCGTGGCTGGTGAGCACAAAAGTTAATGTCAAGCCCTGATCTTTAACCATAAAATATGAATACTCACCCCTTAGGACATCTTTTGATAGTATCAGTTTTAGAATCATCTTCTTCCAAAAACAACCCCCCTGATACTTGTCTCTGGTTAAGTGACTCAAGGATGACATCATCAAAGTCAGGATCAGGTTCACACTTTGCCAGCGGTGGCTTTTCGGCCTTAATGTGGCTAATCATACTTTCGCTGGTTTTCACATCAGCTTGCCCTTGAACACTTGGTTGCTTAGGAGTTATAAATGCCGCCACTACAGTAGTAGCAGGCTTCTCGGGCATGGAGAGCTCACAGCAGGAGAAGGGCCAAGGAGGGGGCGGGGCTATTATCAGCTCTGAGCGGGTTTGGGGAGGACTATGGACAGAAATATGGAAAATCAGGCTAGCATGTACTTGGAGGTCAGTGCAGCAGAACGGCAGGGGACAAAACACTGCAACTGTTAAATAGTGTTAGCGTCAGACAGGGACACACAAAGAGTGACTGCAGTCACAATCCTTGGTCCAAAAACTGAGGAAACAAACACACACACACACACACACACACACACACACACACACACACACACACATGCCAGCAAGATTAGACACTAAATATTCTCAGTTGATTTTAAAGTGCTGCTAATCCAGGGGTCTGAAACCTGGAAAGAAAGACGCACTTTGAAAAATTTCTGGCCATAGAAAATAATTAAGTACATTACACTGCACAACTTGTTTGAGCAGCAATAAAAATAAGCCAAACACATATAAACTGACCTGTCAGCATTAGTACTACTCTACTTTTGATAATTTGGTGATTTATTATTGTAAAATCTTCTGCTTTATTAATGCAGATCTACAAATTTATTCTTGTAAATTTGTAAACATTTTTCTTGGAAATGTAGAACTTTTTCTGATAAATGTGCAACTTTTTCCTGGCAAATTTGTGAAGTTTCTAATAAATTTTGTACTGTTTTTTTTTTTTTTTTTTTGGGTATACAATATTGCATGGTAGAGTTTTAACTTGCACTTGTAGATGTAGAGATGAAGTGTGTTAACTGATGATGGTTGTTTAAAGTGTTCCTAAGCCCACGTGGTAATACCCTTTAAAGAATATTGGTTTTTAATGCAGGTTATGGGCATTCAGTGTTGGTTTTCGGTCTTGTCGCTTATGTGCAGAAATTTCTCCAGATTCTCTGAATCATTTGATGATATTATGGACTGTAGATGATGAAATCCCTAAATTCCTTGCAATTATACATTGAGAAATGTTCTTAAAACTGTTGGACTATTTGTCCATGCAGTTGTCTACGAAGTGGTAAGCCTCGCCCCATCCTCGCTTGTGAACTACTGAGCCTTTCAGCAATGCTCCTTTTACACCAAATCATGACCCTGACCTGTTTCCAATTAACCTGTTAAGATGTGGAATGTTACAAAAAGGTGTTTTTTGAGCATTCTTCAACTTTCCCAGTCTTTTGTTGCCCCTGTCCCAGCTTTTTGGAATGTGTTGCAGGCATCAAATTCAAAATGAGTGAATATTTGCAAAAAAAAAAAAAAGTTTATCAGTTTGAACATTAAATATCTTGTCTTTGTAGTGTATTCAAGTGAATACAGGTTGAAAAGGATTTTCAAATGATTGTATTTTGTTTTTATTTATATTTTACACCTTGAACCAACTTCACCAGAACTGGAGTTGTAACTATTTCAAAAGAGAGTGCCTTGGAAAGGTTTAGATATTCAAGATTTTATTATGTATTCATTTATTTACACTTAAGGGACTTAATGACACACCACTCTATTTTTGGCCCAATTTGGGGGGAGCTTTTCCCTTTTACGAATGGCTGGAATGGTCAGCAATGATCGCTGACCTCAACCCCATAGAAAACCTGTGGAGTTATTTGAATGACTCCACAGGTGCGACAGCGTAATCCTCTTCCACAGACTCCGCAGGAACTCCGGGCAGCGCTGACTGAAGAGTTGGCTGCCATCACACAGGATGACATCCGGAGGTTGTGCCTGTCCATGAGGAGGGCTGTTACTGCCATAATCAATACAGACAGGGGCACACTAATTACTGATTGTGTCTTTTTTTTTTTTGTAACTTTCACTACAACAATGTATGGTGCTCAAGTTTCTTGACATCTTTTTTGGTGTTTTAACTAGTCTAGGCTGATTCTGTCAAAAGTGAAGCCTCACACTTCACTCATTAGTTTTTTTTCTCACATTCCACACCCTTCTAGTCAGTGGTGGACACAGTACTGCCTAACTTCTATTTTGGAACATGTCATTACGGTATTTTCAGTCAGGACTTTTTGACTTATTGGACTGGAATATGACCAAGTTGGACATCGCTTTCACGTCTGGTTTTTGATCTGAGACTGTGGAAACAACATATTGGTTTCTCAAGTGTTATGTCCACCACCCCTTATGAGGATGCTAATCACCTTCTCCTCGCTCATCAGTTTGGGGCTCATACCTCAGTCGAGTCAAACCATGCAGGCTGAAGATAAACACACTGTCCCATAATCTCACCTGACTTTTGCAGCTGTGTTTGCTGTGATGACTGACTTTGAATCTTGGCCAACTGGCTGGCTGGATGTTGTGCTGTTTTCTACACTCTGATTATTTTTAGGCGAAACTCTGTCTTGGCTCGGAGCAGCTTCCTTCACAGTGGTGGTCGTTTCCTCACCCACCTTGTCCAGTGGGAATGTTGGAGCTATAACATATAAAAAGAGGATCAGAAAGTGGATTATGTGACTTTGGAGAGGAAGAAACAGGAGGAGGTGTTTAATATTTCATTGTTAGACTTTTAAATAAGAGGAAATGCCTTTGAAATGACCCTAGAGAGAAATCAGACTAATTTGCTGGTCAGTGTACCTGACTGAGGAGCAGCTGAAGGATGAGTGAGAGTGATAGGGGAGGAGAAGAAAGCAGGGGAGGAAATAGAAGAGGAGTGAGGAGGTGAAGAGGGCAGGAGAGAGGCAGGACGGGTGGGAGCCTCTGGGTCACAGAGAGCCTCAAGATCAGGACTAGTCAACAAGGGGACAGGGGCGATGTCACGCTCAGAGGTCATCCGAGACCCCTGAGTGCCTGTGAAAAATACAGGAAAGATGAGCAGTTGAGGTAGAAAATAATGGAAAAAGTGAAACACAGTGGATTTTTGTCTTCTCTACCTGACTCTAAACTGGACGGGGGAGCTTTGGGAAGGGTCGGTGCTGACACAAGGGAAGAAGAGGCATCAGAGGAGAAAGGAGATGGGGAGGAGGGACGGGCGATAGGCTTGACAATTTGAGGTCTGAAAATGTGAGAGCGGCCTGACAGAGGATCAAAGAAAACGTTTGTCATTTGAAGTAATGAATGAATAATGAATGGTCAGTATTATATTGGGTTAGGAAGGGTAAGCAGAGACAGACCAGAGGCTGAAGCTGAGTCACCTGCAGGTCCGGCCTCTGGGGGGAGCCGCTGATATGACATAGGAGCTGAAGAAAAGGAGAACCATTGTGAAGTCTGAGACGGAAAAAGAGTTGTAGTGCCGCAGAACTTAAATGCATGCATTTTCTGTATTTCACAGCTGAGGTGATCTGCATGTCTGGATGAAAAATACATTTTAATGCAACAATAACACCTCTTTTATGTGGTGCTATATGATATGTGCAACCACTGGCTAAAATAATGGAATCATCACTCTTGGATTATGTTAATTCAGCTGTTTTATTTTGCAGAAGGAAAAAAAAAACCTAAACGGATATGCCACAACTCCATTTTTATTTAAACCTAAACATTCTGGCATCATTAAAAGAAAAACAAACAAAAAAAATTCTAAAATATAACGAAAGAGATTTGCTGTAATTAATGGCTTTTTTTCAGATTAAGCAGAGAAAAAAAAATAAAGGAATCAGACAATCATAAGGGAAAATGGAATCATCAACAAAGTCACTCCCAGTGAGTTCTCAGCTGCACCTCCATGGGCTTTTATGACAGCTTGTGTTCTTTGAGGCATGAACTTTACTTTATAAAAAACAAAATTTTCATCAGATTAGGTTTTAAATTTCTCATAAAGCAGTTGACTGATCAGTTCTGCAGGACGAAGCCTCGGCATAGACCATTTTCTTCAATTTCCACCATAAATTTTCAATCAGAGTGAGATTGCGACTGCTTGATAGCCACGACACTGAGGTCTGTCCTGAAGAACAGTTTTTACTGTGAGGTGATGGTAACCATCTCCCCTTCATCTGACATGCCCCATGTCAGGTGACATGCCCCCATACCACCAATGACTGTGGAAATTTGCTTGTTTTCCTTAGACAGTCATCTTTATATATTTTATTGGAATGGCACCAAAAAAAGTTCCAGTGATCCTCAGTGATTCATCACTGAGGATCACTTTCATCCAATCATCCACAGTCCAGGACAGCTTCTCTTTAGCTCACAGTAATTTTGTTTTCTTCTTTATGGCTGTTAATGATGATTTATGGTTGGCTTTTCGGTATGAAAATCCAATTTCAGCCAATTTCCTACAGTTTGTTTGCTTATACTGACTCCTCTTTCTGCCCATATGGTTTTCTTTTTCTTTTTTGTTGGGCATTTTCTATTTTCAAGGCTTTGAGTTTTCTGTCCTGAGACACCTTTCTTGGTCTAACTGTATAATTCTGTTTTACAAGCTTCCCATTTTGTTTGTACTTACTCCAAATTTTAAATACAGCAGACCAGGAACAACCAGCATCATTTGCCACACTAGGTTGAATTACTTTCTTGAAGGAGTTTTAGAGCCTTTTCCATTGTTTCAAGTGACAGCTGTCTTGTTGGGGCCATGTTTTCTGTCAGGTCCAACAGCCAGGTGCAACAGTTCATTAGGGTCTGCAAGCATTCACTTTTAAATGCAGAGCATTTGCATAGTTAGGCACATTTTTCTTATATAAATTCAAATTAAAAGATGATTCTCTCTTTTTTTCCGCTACATGACCTAAAAATGGCAGCAATTTAATTTATTTTTAAAGGTATGAAGGTAGGATGTTTAAGATAAGATAAGATAAGATAAGATAAGCCTTTATTAGTCCCACAACGGGGAAATTCCAGGATTGCAACAGCACAGGGATAGCAACACTCAGAGCAACAATCAGAAGGCAAGAAAAAAAACAAGCAAGCAAGAGCAGCTAATATACATATGTACATATTACTATAAAATATATATATACACACACACACACACAGACACACAGTGCAGAGCATTGTAGCTGGATGGAATAAATATATGAATATATGAACACATAGTGCAGAGCATTGTAGCTAGATGGAATAAATATGTAAATATATAAACACCCACAGTACGGAGCATTGCAGCTAGGTGGAATAAATATGCAAGTATATAAACACACACAGTGCGGAGCAATGTAGCTATGTTTAGCTGTTAAATGTTTAGCTGTTAAATAAAAATTATTTTATGTCATACCTGTGATTTGTTTTCTTTTTTCCCTACAAACTAAAACAGCTGAACATCCTCCAAAAGTGTTGATTCCATCCTTCTCACCAGGGGTTGTAGTGGCAGTCCATCGGTGCCTACATTACACTGGTGACCGTAAACTGAGCATTGAGCTGAAGAAGGAAGGTGTTAATGCTGAAATAAACTAGTAACTGAACAAATTAAGCTGGAATCATGCACTTGCTCTTAGGTTAGCTTTTTAACCTAAAAACAACGACACCAAGATCATGCAGAGATCCTCAAAATGCACAGCTCCTAATCTAATGCGAAATAAAGGTGAACAAGAGGAAAACAGGATAAGCTAAGAATAGGGGTTGGCAAGCTCTAAAATTGAAGGTGCCATTTTAAGAAGTTTTGGGCCAAAAAAACCTCTTCAGAGAGCAGTATTTGAGTCTTAAAATTAAGAAAAAAAACCTGAGTTGACTGGTATGTCAACATTAATAGTCTGTATTATGTCCATCTAAAATATGCAACTTTTCTGTCATATATTTGAAAATTCTCTATTAAAATTGTGCCCTTTTTTGCTGTAATTTTCCCCTCATATTTTTTAGATTTTTTCCTCATAAATTTCAGATTTTTTTTTCTTGTAAATTAATTTTTTTTTCTTACAAAATTCCAAACTTCCTCTCATGAAATTTTTCCCCCCATTTGTTTCCCATTTGTTTTTTTGCTTTTTTTAAATAATCAAAATACATCAACCCACTGGATATTTGCCAAAGAGCGCCATGTGACTTCAGGACCACAGGTTGGAGACTTAAACAATCACACAGGAATCAGTTTTCTGAAGCGCATGCAGCATGCCTGTCTACCAACCAGCCTTGTGTTACCTTTTGCTGAGCCTGACTGGAAGATTCTGGGCAGGGAAGGGGGCTGAGAGATGGTCCAGGTGAGTGGAGGATGAGAAGATGGCGGCTGGGAGGACAGGGTGGGTTTTGGGGGTGAGGAGGAATTAGAGGAAGACTTTGGGAAGGCTATGGAGGATGATGTGGAAGGTGGAGCGGGAGAAAGTTTGGGAGTTACAGAAGTAATAGCTGCACCGGGAGTCTTAGGGAGAGTGGAAGCTGTGTTTGAATTTGAAGACTCCACTGAGACAGGAGGTAAAGAGGACACAGATTCAGAACATTCTAAGGACGGAGGACGTGAGGAGACATCAGACTGAGGAAGGACGGAGGAGGTTAAAAGAGAGTTTTCTGTGTTTAGAGGATTAACCACAGCAGAAGACCCAGGAACACCAGACTGGGCTAATTTTTTATGTTTGGACTTGGGGGAAGGCTGTGGGGATGGGCCAGGGGAGGGCTGGATCTCCCAATGGGCAGGGGTGGAGGAGAAGGGATGCTTGGAGTGACGGGGTGAAGGGCGGGGGGCAGTAATGGGTAGAGGAGGGCGAGAGTGGAGGGCAAGACTGGGAGAGCCACCATCATGTCCACTGGCTGGATTAATAGGTGGAAAAATGGATGGATTGATGAGAATGACAATGAAAATTAGATTACTGTTGGCTGTTGGGATCACATGAAGTCAGCTGCAGAGGTGGGCAGTGTCAAGTTACAGTCAAGTAACCTGTTCATTAAAATTCTACCTTTGTGAGTAATTTTACTGCAGGAAACTTTTTACTCTTACTTGAGCATACATTCACAAAGAAAAAAACTGTGCTATTACTCAAGTACATTTGTTTGTATGGTGTGCAACATTTGACCATTCCTTGACAAATAGCATACTGAAAAAAGGGTGGTCTAATTTTTGCACACCACTGTAGTTACTGTTGATTTCCCCGATTTGAAAAAAAAAAAAAAATGGGTGTGAATCAAGTTTTTCTCTTATCAGATTTGAATTCATCTTACTTCTGTTCTGGCTTGAGAAATATTTGATTTTTTGCAGTTTTTATATGATTTACAGTATCTCACAAAAGTGAGTACACCCCTCACCCTCCGCCAGGAGGTTATGTTCTTGCCGGGGTTTGTCTGTCTGTTTGTTTGTCTGTTTGTCTGTCTGTTGGTTAGCAAGATAACTCAAAAAGTTTTCGACGGATTTCGATGAAACTTTCAGGTGTTGTTGGAAATAGTACAAGGAAGAACTGATTAAATTTTGGGGATGATCCGGATCACCGTCCAGAAGAAAACCGCCATTACGGAAAATGCCATTTTCGTGAATAACTACAGAACCACTAATCCTATCATTGTCAATCCAATTGCTAGTCATATGTTTTCGTGGTCAAGGAATCTGAAAACGTACACACAAACACTGTATGGGGGGAACTGTAGCGCTTGGCGGAGGTCTGCGCTCTCCAAGTGCTTTTCTAGTTCATTATATCTTTTCATGGGACAACACTGAAGATATGACACTTTGATACAATGTAAAATGGTCCCTGTACAGCTTGTATAACAGTGTGAATTCGCTGTCTCCTCAAAATAACTCAACACACAGCCATTAATGTCTAAATCGCTGGCAACAGAAGTGAGTACACCCCTAGTGAAAATGTCCAAATTGTGCCCAATTAGCCATTTTCTCTCCCCAGTGTCATATGACTCATTAGTGTTACAAGGTCTCAGGTGTGAATGGGGAGCAGGTGTGCTAAAATTGGTGTTATCACTCTCACACTCTCATACTGGTCACTGGAAGTTCAACATGGCACCTCATGGCAAAGAACTCTCTGAGGATCTGCAAAAAAGAATTCTTGCTCTAAAGATGGCCTAGGCTATAAGAAGATTGCCAACACCCTGAAACTGAGCTGCAGCATGGTAGCCAAGACCATAGAGTGGTGTAACAGGACAGGTTCCACTCAGAACAGGCCTCGTCATGGTCGACCAAAGAAGTTGAGCGCACGTGCTCAGTGTCATATCCAGAGGTTGTCTTTTGAAAATAGACATATGAGTGCTGCCAGCATTGCTGCAGAGGTTGAAAGGGTGGGGGGTCAGTCTGTCAGTGCTCAGACCATACGCTGCACACTGCATCAAATTGGTCTGCATGGCTGTCATCCCAGAAGGAAGCCCCTTTTAAAGATGATGCACAAGAAAGCCCGCAAACAGTTTGCTGAAGACAAGCAGACTAAGGACATGGAGTACTGGAACCATATCCTGTGGTCTGATGAGACCAAGATAAACTTATTTGGTTCAGATGGTGTCAAGCGAGTGTGGTGGCAACCAGGTGAGGAGTACAAAGACAAGCGTGTCTTGCCTACAGTCAAGCATGATGGTGGGAGTGTCATGGTTTGGGGCTCAATGAGTGCTGCCGGCACTGGGGAGCTACGGTTCATTGAGGGAACCATGAATGCCAACATTGTACTGTGACATATTGAAGCAGAGCATGATCCCCTCCCTTCGGAAACTGAGTCGTAGGGCAGTATTCCAACATGATAACGACCCCAAACACACCTCCAAGATGACCACTGCCTTGCTAAAGAAACTGAGGGTAAAGGTGATGGACTGGCTAAGCATGCCTCCAGACCTAAACCCTATTGAGCATCTGTGGGGCATCCTCAAACGGAAGGTGGAGGAGCGCAAGGTTTCTAACATCCACCAGCTCCGTGATGTTGTCATGGAGGAGTGGAAGAGGATTCCAGTGGCAACCTGTGAAGCTTTAGTGGACTCCATGACCAAGAGAGTTAAGGCAGTGCTGGAAAATAATGGTGGCCACACAAAATATTGACACTTTGGGCACAATTTGGACATTTTCACTTGGGGGTGTACTCACTTTTGTTGCCAGTGGTTTAGACATTAATGGCTGTGTGTTGAGTAATTTTGAGGGGACAGCAAATTTACACTGTTATACAGTGGGGGGAAAAAAGTATTTAGTCAGCCACCAATTGTGCAAGTTTTCCCACTTAAAAGATGAGAGAGGTCTCCAATTTTCATCATAGGTATACCTCAACTATGAGAGACAAAATGAGAAAAAAAAAATCCAGAAAATCACATTGAAGGACTTTTAATGAATTAATTGGTAAATTCCCCAGTAAAATAAGTATTTGGTCACCTACAAACAAGCAAGATTTCTGGCTCTCACAGACCTGTAAATTCTTCTTTAAGAGGCTCCTCTGTCCTCCACTCGTTACCTGTATTAATGGCACCTGTTTGAACTCGTTATCAGTATAAAAGACACCTGTCCACAACCTCAAACAGTCAGACTCCAAACTCCACTATGGCCAAGACCAAAGAGCTGTCAAAGGACACCAGAAACAAAATTGTAGACCTGCACCAGGCTGGGAAGACTGAATCTGCAATAGGTAAGCAGTTTGGTGTGAAGAAATCAACTGTGGGAGCAATTATTAGAAAATGGAAGACATACAAGACCACTGATAATCTCCCTCAATCTGGGGCTCCACGCAAGATCTCACCCCGTGGGGTCAAAATGATCATGAGAACGGTGAGCAAAAATCCCAGAACCACATGGGGGGACCTAGTGAATGACCTGCAGAGAGCTGGGACCAAAGTAACAAAGGCTACCATCAGAAACACACTATGCCACCAGGGACTCAAATCCTGCAGTGCCAGACGTGTCCCCCTGCTTAAGCCAGTACACGTCCAGGCCAGTCTGAAGTTTGTTAGAGAGCATTTGGATGATCCAGAAGAGGATTGGGAGAATGTCATATGGTCAGATGAAACCAAAATATAACTTTTTGGTAAAAAGTCAACTTGTCGTGTTTGGAGGAGAAAGAACACCATACCTACTGTGAAGCATGGGGGTGGAAACATCGTGCTTTGGGGTTGTTTTTCTGCAAAGGGACCAGGACGACTGATCCATGTAAAGGAAAGAATGAATGGGGCCATGTATCAAGAAATTTTGAGTGAAAACCTCCTTCCACCAGCAAGGGCATTGAAGATGAAACGTGGCTGGGTCTTTCAGCATGACAATGATCCCAAACAAACCGCCCGGGCAACAAAGGAGTGGCTTCGTAAGAAGCATTTCAAGGTCCTGGAGTGGCCTAGCCAGTCTCCAGATCTCGACCCAATAGAAAATCTCTGGAGGGAGTTGAAAGTCTGTGTTGCCCAGCAACAGCCCCAAAACATCACTGCTCTAGAGGAGATCTGCATGGAGGAATGGGCCAAAATACCAGCAACAGTGTGTGAAAACCTTGTGAAAACTTACAGAAAACGTTTGACCTCTGTCATTGCCAACAAAGGGTATATAACAAAGTACTGAGATGAACTTTTGTTATTGACCAAATACTTATTTTACTGAGGAATTTACCAATTGATTCATTAAAAATCCTTCAATGTGATTTTTTTTTCTTATTTTGTCTCTCATAGTTGAGGTATACCTATGATGAAAATTGGAGACCTCTCTCATCTTTTAAGTGGGAGAACTTGCACAATTGGTGGCTGACTAAATACTTTTTGACCCCACTGTACAAGCTGTACACTGACTACTTTACATTTTATCAAAGTGTCATATCTTTAGTGTTGTCCCATGAAAATATATAATAAAATATTTACAAAAATATGAGGGGTGTACTTACTTTTGTGAGATTATATATTATATTATATTAAAGGGCCCATATTGGTACTTAATATTTGAAGTTTCTGACTCATTTAAGAGAAAAGCCTCATAATCTGTGAAAATAAAGTTGTAAATTTAAAAGATTAAAGTTGTAAATTTTTGCATAAAAAGTCACTAATTTATCACAGAAAATTTACAAAAATATGAGAAAAATGTATTGCATTCATTAGAACAATATCACAAATTTATGAAAACATCGCAAATCTATCAGTAAAAATGTCATCAAGAAAAATGAAAACAAGAAAAAAATAAAGTCATGAGAAAAGCTTCACAATTGATAAGATAATTTATAATTTTATAAGAAAAAAGTAACAAATTTTCAAGAAAAGTGACAAATTTATGAGAAAAAAAACTTACATATTCAGGACAAAAGCATGACAGTTAGTACTCAAGTAACTTTTTTGTAGATACTTTCTTCCTCGTATTTCTTTGGGGGCGACTCTCACTTATTACACCGCCCACCTCTGAATAACTGTGGCACTATCATGTGAATCCTTTGTTAACAGTGATAAGGCATGTGACAGTGATAAAGTATTCTGTGGTTTGTTTCATTTAATGAAAAATGAAAAAAAAAAAAAAAACAACTTTTGGCATACAAGGTAACACATGTAAAATGAGGACACTAGTGTAATGACACCATTCATTTCTAAATGTGACCTGCAGTCATTCTCAAGAAATGGATGGAATTAACTGGGGTTCGAGGTTAATTTATGACCAAACATATAGTAGAAATATGCAGCTCAGGAAAAAATTAAGAGACCACTACAAAATCTTTCCTAAATTAACATCTACATCTATGGCAGCCATTCAATTTTAGTATCTGTTGAGGTCCAACACAAGGACATGTCAATGGAGGTCCTGATTAGGTGATCATGTAAGATCATCTGAGATGCATGAAAGCTGTGAATAAAAATCAGAGTTATTACACAAATACAGATTTGAGTTTTTCCTAAGTCAGAACTTAAGTATTGTTGTCTTTAAGAATGAGCATGATCTTGTTTTCTTTGCATTGTTTGATCTAAAAGCACATCTACAAGCAACATCTTTTTTGCTCTTTTGGCCAGTTGTCATTTTCTGTAAATAAATGCTCTAAATGACGATATTTTGACTTGGAATATGGGTGAGTTCTTTTCAGTAGGCCAGAGAATAAACACAAAATTGTTCATTTGACACAAGTACAAATGTATAAATCGTAAAACCAGATAAAGTGATAATTTTGCGGTGGTCTCTTTGGGCAATTATTTTTTTCTGAAGCTGTTCAGTATAAATATTGCAAGTATAATTTAACACTAAACTTCAGAAAACAACATCTACATTTTCTACCACAAAATCTCCCAGCAATGAAGGACAAGTCTTTTCATAAAGAATTAACACATGGCTATAGTTTTTATTCTCAATGGGGACCACAGAGGAAACCATTTTATATCAAACTGACAACTGTTAACTAAGCTTAAGAGCTCTTTTGAATTGGAGTGTAATATTCAATGGCGTCTCTGCATTACAGGCTGGCGGGGCCAGACTCCGCTGGATGTTGCTGTGAAGCAGTCCATGCACAGTCAGCAATTACATCTAAATAACATTTTCAACAGTATGCTTTTTTTCTTTGTGATTAATGGACATTTCTGTGCATTTATACAGTCTAAATATCTTGCTGTATGTCTTGCATCAATGCCAGGATTTCTCCTAAATAGTGATGTTTCATTTCCCATGGGGCTGGCCCCTTAATGCCTTTGTAAGGTGATCCTGCAGCGTAAAACTGTATAGGCATGCTCCAACTGCTTTCAGTGTTGCACTGTGGGCAGGCTGTGGGGCCTCAGACTCCCGACCCCACAGCCAATCAAAAGTACATTGATAGATGTGACGTATGTTCATTGCTTCATTTTCCTTGGTTATTAACCTACGGCTAGTTAGCCACCACTAACAGGGTAATATGAATCAAGTGGACAATTTATTTAAAGCTTCTTCTTCCTCTATTAGATTTGATTGGTGGTTGGCAACCAGCTTACAGGTGCATTACCGCCACGTACATCACTCTATATCATCACTCTAGCTGGTCAGGAGCTCGTCTCCACCAACTCTGTATAAATTTAAGGCTTTGCCATTAGAGCAGAAATTAGAGATTAAACATTTGCCAGGGGATTTAAACATCGCACTCATTCGGAAAAACACAAAAACTGATTTTTCAACTCAGAAAAGAAAGAAAAACGACTTGCTAAACATGAACGCAGCAATTCGCATGTGGAAAGTGCCATTAGATTTGACTTGCTTGGGAGAGTTAATATAGTGGCTCAGACTGACTGCTCACAAACAATTGATCTTCACAAGTGGAAGAGAACAGCTATTTTTCTTGGTGGAATAATAACATGTCTAAGACTTTGTGGGAAATGTGAACCTGTACTATGGGGACATAATGAATCATCAGCCTCACCAAAGCCAGAGACGTTTAAGATCAGTTTTGCAAGTGCAGTGTGGTGATGCCGACTTCCTGTCGCATCACCGCACTGCCCTATATAGCGGGATGGGTCATCATCGGCACCTCTCTTATGCTGGATGATCCCACTAGGTGCTTGCCGTGTACTGCTTCTATATTTCTTCAATAAAGCTGTGTTCGACGTTACCACTCTCTTCGCCTCATTCATCACCAGGTTTGTGGACATACAGTAACAGTGATGTGTGCAGGCGAATCCAGGCTCCTTTGGCGTTACAACACACAGCTTTGAAGACATCTCAGTTCATTCATGGATTGATGGACTTTGACAAAAAAAAAGTGACTGACAAGTTTGCCCTGATGAAAGATCACCGTGCAGCCTTTCTTTTCAAGTGAACGTCACTGGTGAGTCTATTTACATTACTGATTTTACTCCACATGCAGAAATGTAGCTGAAAACCGGAGATGTAACAATTTCAGCCACTGACATTCTGGGTATAAATACATTTTGGGCAGTAGTTTTTACTTCATTCAACTACTTTATAAGGAGGATGTATGGAAAAGCACCACATACATCATAGACTGATCGTGATAAGAGTATTAATGAAAAATAAACACTGCCATTCTGATATTTTTCCAGTTCACTCTTTAGCCAAGCTATTAATCAGAGGTGGGTAGAGTAGCCAGAAATTGGACTCAGGTAAAAATAGCCTTATCTCTATATCGATTACTTAAGTGCATGCAAAAGCAGCCACTAAAAATATGCTAAAGTAAGACTAAGTTACTTGAGTACTGACTTTTACTTTGCTTACTATATTTTGCTGGTTTGTGAAGTGCCACTTCAATTTGTGACTTTTTCTCAAAAATGTACAACTTTTCAACTTATACATTTTTAAATTTATAAATTATTTGCACCTTTTTAATGCAATTTTTTTCTCATGTTTACTTTTATTTATACATCATCTGTGATTTTATCATCTTGTACAGATGATGCTTTACTCAGAAATTTTTGAGATTTTCTCTCAAATTTGTGACTCATTTTTCAAAAATTTACAATATTTCCTCATGAAATGAAAACTTTTTTAAATAAATAAGCAACTTTTTCCATGTAAAGCTGAAGCTTCTTTCCTCAAAAAATATTGTTTTTTGTTCATAATGTGTGTCTTTTTACATACATTTGAGATGTTAGTCCTTAAACTTGACATTTTCTTATAGATTAAGAACTCTCTACTTATAAATTAAAATTTTGGTGGTAAATTAGCTTTTTTTTTTTTTTTTTTTTTTTTGCCACTAGTCCAGCAAGGTTCCAAGGTTGTCATAGCCAGGAGCGACACTGGGGTTAAGCTCCCAGTGCTCATAAAATGCTCCTTACGGCGTGGGTCTCGAAAAGCCTCTGACAACTAAGTCCAACTCCTAGCCTGCCCGTGTGGTTTAGTCTCTAAGCCCAGCGGAACTGCTTTTACTAATAGGAGAAGGGGCGAGGGCGGATCTCTGGCGCCTTAAAACCAGATGCTTCGGGTAGATGGTGGCTCGTCAACCTGGGAAAGTAGCCCATCTAGGGGAAGGTAAACCCTGATTTCAAACCTCCGCTGCCTTGCGGCACACCTGGTCACAGGAAAGGCTTCGGGAGTCAACCCTGAGGAAAAATCCGGAGTCGGAGCCCCTAAGGCAGTTCTCTGTTGTGCTCAACATCGTTCTGGCAGCTCCTGCGACGGCGTTGGTGCCAAACTATAGCAGCCCTGCTGTTCCTTTGGATTCATCAGTGACGTGGAGAGGGGGGACATGCTGCATGGGTAACATCTTGTCCTCCATATCTTCCTGCCCAGGCTTGAATCCTACCAACGCCCAAAGCTGGAAGGTAGAACACCGGTGCGCATCGGCCTGTTCAGCCACAGGCGGTGCTGTTCCAGCAGAGTAGACATTTAGGATTCTCTTCCATGGTCATCATAGACCGACGGAGGCCGACGAAGTCCAGCAAAAGCTAGCGGTACTCAAATACTTTGCAAGCAGTTTCATGAACTGGTCAGTCAGAAAGCAACTCATACCGGTTCGGACATCGCCAAGGTTAACAAGGTCAGGAGTTCCTGGCAGTGGAAGGCGAATTACAGAGCTGCATGGAGGAATCTGAACAGACCTAAATGAAACAGTCATTGTCGCCCCCGACAGACTGCTATAGTGATGATGATGATGATTTTTTTTAACCTCTTGCACTCCGGTGTACCGCGGACAGGCACGTCTCTGTGTCCCAGAGCGCACGAGGGCGCACGAGAGCGCGTGCGCCCTCGTGCACTCTAGGACGCACGAGGGCACTGCGTCCAAGCGAGCACTGAAAAAAAAAAGCTCCATTTCCATTCTTCCACTACAGACACAGCCGCGAACAGATCAGATATGATTGACCTCTCATTCGACTAATAAGAGCCTTGAATTGGGTTTCTGAAACCTTGAAGAACCAATGACTGAAAACCTAGCAAGAAGGACCCGCCTACCAACGCTGTGAATGCAGCGAGCCAATTGAAGCACAGAAGTTCACGAGCTGTTTTGTGTAAGGCTGGGTGAAGACAGACTGCTGCAGCAGATGAAAAAAAGGACCCGCAGGAAGAACCTGCCACAGACCCAGCAGCACGGAGACCACCCACAAGTGCAACCTGTGTGACAGGGACTGCCATTCGCGCATCGGCCTGTTCAGCCATAGGCGGTGCTTTTTTTTTTTTTATTCCAGCAGAATAGACGTTTAGGATTCTCTTCCATGGTCATCATAGACCGACGGAGGCCGACGACGAAGGTCGTAAATCATTCGCCAAAACCACAATCATGGAAGCGCAAAACCGTAATAATGGAATTATAATATAATGGAACCGGGTCGCGAGACCAGAACCACGAGTCCGTAACAAGGGACCAGCGTCGCTTTGGTCTGACAATGAGGAAGAGAAGTTTGCCAGGACGCTGCTGTGAAGAGGTAAGTGTTATAAGCTAAATTATTCTTTATCCCTGAAAATTGTAATCAAAAAATGACTTTTGACCGATCGGTAAATTACAACTGTGCGGCGCACGAAGTCCGAAGTCCATGCGCCGCGGTACACGGTTCGTTCGCCGCGTCCAGACCGTGGACCGCGGTGACTGCGCCGCGGTCGCCACATGACTATTCCATCATGTAGCGATGGCTGATGTCCGTCCTCTGTAGCGAGGGGGGGGGGGGACAACCCCCCCCCCACACACACACACAGCCCTGAGTGTCACCTTTCATTAGAACCCAAGATGAAGCTTCTATATTGAATCATTCAAAAGTTACAGACGTTTTTCCAAACTGTGCCATTTGGCACAATTTGGCACAGTTCAAAAACGCCTGGGAACTACCTGAGGAAAAAGCTGTGTAATATATTCATTTTTTAAAATAAAATAAACTATTACCATGTACCCTCTAATATAATCTACAGTCATGTGAAAAAATTAGGACACCCTGTATAAGCCTATGTGTTTTTAACAGATTTAGACAGACAATATATACAGTATATATAACAGATTAGTCTTCTGTTCACCGTTCATTGGTGTTTGTGTTAGCTTCGGGTTAGCCACTAGCTATGGCTACTAGTCAGATGTTTAGCTACACCTCTGCCTCTTTTAATGATAATGGTAAATGTAATAAATGTTGTCTTTTTGAGGTGCTCAAGGCGAGGTTGTCTGATTTGGAATCCTGGCTCCGCTGCATTGAAACACCGTCTGCGCCAGTTAATAATGACGGATGCCCCTGAGCTGCAGCATTGCTCCCTAGCATAGGGCGGCCTGCTATCAGTCCTCCGGTCCTCCTCAGCAGTGAGGAGACTGGGTGGGTGACGGTGAGAGGGAAGCCTAATCGCAAGGCCCCGGTTTACCACCAACCTGTTCATGTTTCTAATCGCTTTTTCCCACTCAGTGACACACCCGCTGAGGAAAAAAACTCTGATCATTGGTGACTCTGTAGTCAGAAATGTGAACCTACAGACTCCAGTGGCCATAGTCAAACGCATTCCTGGGGCCAGAGCAGGCGACATCGAGTCAAATTTGAAAATGCTGGCTAAAAGTAACTGTAAATACTCCACAATTGTTATCCACGCCGGCATTAATGACGCCTGACTCCGGCAGTCGGAAGTCACAAAACTTAACGTGGAATTGGTGTGTGACTTTGCCAAAACAATGTCGAACTCTGTAGTATTCTCTGGGCCCCTCCCCAATCTGACCAGTGATGACATGTTTAGCCGCTTGTCATCCTTCAACCGCTGGCTGTCTGTGTGGTGTCCTGCAAACGATGTGGGCTACATAGACAGTTGGAGCTCATTTTGGGGAAAACCTGGTCTTAGACGAGACGGCGTCCATCCCACTTTGGATGGTGCGTCTCTTTTATCTAACAATCTGGCATCATTTTTATCCAAATTTCCAAAACCTTGACAACTCAGAGTTGGGACCAGGAAGCAGAGTCGCAGTCTTACACACCTCTCTGCAGCTCCTCTTCATTAGCCACCCCTCAACTTAGCCCCTGTCTTCCTCATCAGAGAATCATTGTCTGCTCCCTCCAAAGTAAATAAAAATATAATGTATAAGCATCTCAAAGTGATTACACAAAAAGTTGGTAAAACTCAAATTAAACATGAAGCCACTAAACTGAATGATTTAGCCTCTGGTCCACCTCCTAATTTAAAAATTAAATGCAGTTTGTTAAATAATAGGTCTCTAACTCCCAAGTCTCTGCTAGTCCATGATCTGTTAATTGATCATCAGATTGATTTAATTTCCCTTACAGAGACTTGGTTAGGGCAAGAGGATTATGTCGGTTTAAATGAATCAACTCCCTCGGGTTATTTAAACTGTCAAAATCCCAGAAGCTCTGGTCGTGGAGAAGGAGAAGCAACAATTTACCATTCCAAATTACTAGTTAATGTAAAGCAAAAAACCTGTTATAATTCTTTTGAGGGCCTGGTCCTCAGTATTGGGCATTTGAGCAATTTTAGGCTAAACCCAATTTTATTTTCCATAGTTTATCGTCCTCCATCAACCTACTCAGAATTTTTATCAGAATTTGCCGAATTCTTAGCTGATTTAGTGCTGAAATCAGATAGAATAATTATAATAATAGGGGACTTTAATATACAGTACATGTAGATGTATAGATAGTGATTGCCTTAATATGGCATTTAATTCAATATTAGACTCAATGGGGTTTTCTCATAAAGTAGGAAATTCTACCCATTATCTCCACCATACGTTGGACCTTGTTCTGACATATGGCATAGAAATAGAAAATCTGGTAGTGTCTCTTCATAACCCTGTACTGTCAGACCATTATGATCTGTTAACTTTTGATTTTACTATTTCTGACTATTTGGCTCCTAAAGAAAAATATTACTACAGTAGATGCCTCTCAGATGATGTTGTAACCAAATTTATGCAGATTGTTTTGTCATCGATGGCCCTCGCAGGACATCAATGAGACGCTATAGGCCAGCCAATGAGTTTGCATGTTTTATTGACAAAAGGTAAAAATGACAAATAAACAGCCACATGGGGAAAAACACGAACAAAGGCTACAGCGAAGACACAATATAGAAATACACAGACTAGGAATACACTTACTGAGAGTAATGAATCAAAAGGGAGACTGGAGTCGGGGTTAGGGACTCCAGCCGAACGTTGTGTGGACCCAACATTATTCAATTCAATTCAATTCAACTTTATTTATATAGCGCCATTTCACAACAACAGTCATCTCATAGCACTATCAACTGTAGGGGGGAACCCCCACAGTTGCAGAAAGACCCCAGCAATCAGGCGATCCCCTGTGAGCAAGCACTTGGCGATGGTGGAGAGGAAAAACTCCCTTTTAACAGGAAGAAACCTCCAGCAGAACCAGGCTCAGGGAGGGGCAGTCATCTGCTGCGACTGGCTGGGGGGTGAGGGGATACAGAAGAAGAAAAGAACAGACATGTAGCGAGCAAACAGCACGATGGGGACTCAATCTATGGGAGAGAACAAACAAATGTTAATGACCAGCAAAAAAAATATTTCATAGAGAGTAAGGAAAGGAGTGAGGCCCAGTGCATTACTGGAGGTCCCCCGGCTGACTAAACCTATTAGCAGCATAACTAAGGGAGGGTTCAGAAACACATGATCCCTCCCTAATTGTAGGCTATATCAAAAAGGTAGGTTTTAGCCCTATTCTTAAAAACAGAGATCGATTCTGACTCCCGAATCCAGATTGGCAGCTGATTCCACAGGAGAGGAGCTTGATAACTGAAGGCTCTGCCTCCCATTGTACTTTTGGAGATTCTAGGTATTACAAGTAATCCTGCATTTTGGGAGCGTAGTGCTCTGTTAGGATAATACGGTAGTATCAGATCTTTTAAATAAAAAGGAGCCTGATTGTTTAGAGCTTTGTAAGTAAGAAGAAGGATTTTAAACTTAATTCTAAACTCTATGGGAAGCCAATGAAGGGAGGCCAGAACCGGAGAGATATGATCTCTCTTTCTAGTACCTGTTAAAACTCTTGCTGCAGCATTTTAGATCGTTATGCGAGGTCGCAGCAAGGAGAAAGCCTCAGCTGTTCCCTTAAATAATGCACTACGACTAATCAGGAAAGGAGAATGTAATCAACAGAATGCAATCCAGCTGTCATTGCGCGGCGCGTCACTGACAGTTGGAAGTCCCGCCGTGACGCTGTCACAACAAAAGCCCTGGAAGGCCATAACAGATAAGAACGGAGAAAATACTGAACAATCCGAGCGCGGACAGAATTAGCGCTCAGACCATGACAGTACTCCCCGTTCACAAGGCGCATTTCAGGCGCAAACGCAGCATCCAGACCACCACCCCCCAACCAGAAGGCTACCAGGGCCGACCCAGGGAGGGGGAGGGAGAAACAGGCCAGGAGGGCGAGAACCAGAAAAAGGAAAAACACCATAACAAGAAAAAAAAAAAACACACAATGGAGGGCAACAAACATAAACAAAATGATGAGGCTACACACGCCACACACAATTCTAGAGCACAGTTGAAATACAATAAAAAATATACATCACATCCTGCCTGGTCAGGCAACAAGAAAAACCAAAATACAGGTACACTGCAAAAATACTCAAGTTACCTTAAAAATACCAGAAAAAAAACTCAAAAGCTACAAAGTAGAGCAGCAACACTACGAAAAAGTCCCATATTATAACCAGGCAAAGACAAAAACAAAAAGAGCATCTCTCAAACTACAGAGGAAGAAAAAAAAACACCACTTACAGGGATGCCGGCAGGTAGAGCACAAAGAGGAAAAAAAAGCAGTTTGGGTGGTCTACCCGCATCCACAGTCCAAATCCCTGACTGAAAAAAAAGCAGTTCGGGCGGCCTACCCCAGTCCCAGGCCTGGAGAAACAGTACCTCTGGTGGCCGGACCAGTCGCTGAACCAACAAAGCAGTCCTTCGGGCAGCCAACCCAAAACGCCGAACTGGCGAAGCAGTCTCCCAGGCGGCCAACCCGTGTCCTTAGGCCACCAGGACCGGAGAGGAGAACTCAGAGGTGGCCTCCCTACCGAGAGGCATAGCGAGGGAAAGCCGAGCCGAATACAGGGAACCCCAGCGGCACCCAGTGGAGAAGGACTGGGGGAAAGATGAGGGGCCAGTCCGGCGTCAGACAGCGGAGGATCTGCAGCTCCATCACTGAGCTTAAACCGAACCAGCGCTGCGCTCTTGCTGGACCCCGATCGGGCCACCCACCCACAACAGACCCCGACTGGGCCAGAGCTGCACCCACGACAGACCCCGAATGGGCCGGAGCTGCACCCACGACGGACCCCGACTGGGCCGGAGCAGCACACACAACGGACCCCGACTGGGCCGGCACAGCACCAGGGATGACCTCCGAGCATGAACCTGGAGCCTCCAAGACGACGACCGGAGCAGATTTGTCACCGGTGACCCTGAGAGAAGGCTCAGAGGAACAAAAAGAACCGGGATCAGGATCACCGGCAGCGGTAGAGCCCGGCGAGACAAGCTTGGATGCAGCGATCGGCCACACCCGGCTCGTTTCCCTGAGAGACAGGCAATAATGCTCCAGAACAGAGAAGAGAAAGACAAAATAGAGCACTTGCCTGGGCTCGGGCTCCACCGCCGTCCAGGACTTTGACGATCCAGGTTCAATGAGCTGGAGGTCCACTCCTGGTTCTCACTCGACTGCGGCAGGCTCCGCAGCTGGCATGATGGTCATCACAGTCTGAGGACTCCCTGGCGCTAAAGTCCACGCTGAAGGCCCGCAAGGCATGGTGGCAGGGGATCCGTGGCCTGCTGGGTCGGACTGCTCCTCAATGAAGACCCGGGAACGCTTGATCGTCAACACAGGCTCCAAACGGCAGTCCGCCCTCCTCCTCTGCCCGTGATGTGGCTGCGGGACTGGTACCAGACTCTCCAGGGACGCAGGCTCCCTCTTCATCCGGCGGTGTATTCCTGGCACCGGGGGGATGCTCACTGAGAGGGGAAGGAGACACAGAGGATGCAGGTTCACTATTCATAGCTACAGGAGGTGGAGGGAGTTTGGGGGACTGTGAACCCCGAACTCCACCCCCAGGAGTCAGACAAGGCAATTCATAATATGGAGTGAGAGAGAGAAACAGCACTTGCCTGTTCACCTGAGGGCCGATGGTGCTCCCCTTTCCCCTATGGATGGTAACAGAGGGCCCCCCAGGAAGATGAAGAGGAGCCACTCGCACAGGATCGGTGACGGGCACAGCCGGGGCAGGACTCGTGGAGCTCACAGCAGCTGGAGAGAGCATCGAGGAGGAGGGAGGAGCAGTCGAGGCAGTCCGGGGACGAGGAGCTGACGGAACAGCGGGGACCGATGGCCCGGAGACAGAGTCTGCTGTCTTTCCCTTCTGCTGTGATGCAGGGGCAACAACTGGCTGGGAGGCAGAGTTCTCACGGCGGCCCGGAACTGGATCCAGACGGGGATCTCGCTGAGGCTGGTTAAGAGCAGGATGAAGACGTTTAACAGCAGAGGGCGAGGCTAGAGTTAGGTTTGGGAAACGCCACTGCTGCGCAGAAACGGAGGCTAGCAGCTCGGCGTATTTGGGGAAATCATCAAGTTCGGGATGGGCCTCCACCAGTCTGACTGCCGCCACCAAATGCTTCAAGATTTGCGTGGGATGGAAGGAAGAACGAGCCTCAGCCACACGGCCCCAGATGAGCTCAGCTGCCCACTGCGTCTCTTCTGGGGGAATCCCGGCTGACTTCCTCCTCCGCTGTGGATGGGACCGGCACCTGGGTGACATGGACTCCTGGGCTGGATGGGTGACAGGAACTGGATCCCGAGGCGAGGAGTGCCTCACCTTCGGCTTCCTGCCGGAATTCCCCTCTGGTCCACGGGTCCTCTCCTGGAGTGCCGTGATTTCTGCGATCCTCCTCCTGACTTTGGTGTGGTCGGCATGGCGAGGATTGTGGTTAACTGCCGCCTCTTCGAGGTCCAAGTACCAGCGTGAGCTGTTGGGAGCGACGCCGCAGCGAGCATTGGAGAGCAGGCCATCTAGCTCAATTAGGAACATGATTAGATCCTAGCCCAAGCTCAAAGAATAGCCCTTCCCTGGCGACACCATCTCCTAACATGCTGGTACACAAAAAAGGGAAAAAAACTACAAGCCCGAAAAACAAACTCACGGTGACCAGCGTCTCGTTTTGGCTGTGACCTATTGTCATGGATGTTACGTGTGGCTCTGGGGAGCCACACAATGAGAGCCAAGGGTGAGCCAGTGAGTTGTGATGTTTATTGTAGGCAACGGGTGAGGGACAAGGAAAGCACAGATACTCATACAGAGGAACACTCACAAGTAGTACAACACAGGAGTAGACGCCAGCACCGGGCGTAGGGGTACGAAGCATGAATACTCACAGCGGGTAGCACACATAGGAATGCTGTAAGAGGAGTAAAGGACTGACACCAGACGTAGGGGCTTCAGTCTAACAGTGCTGTATGTCGCCGCCCCGAGTGATCGAGGCTGCTCCTTTTTATCCTCATTGGCAGCGCCCCAGCTGATGAGGATTAATTGGCCCCAGCCGTCCCGTGACACTGACAGCTGGGAGCCAGCTGAGACGCTGCCCAATGAGAGGCAGGGAAGAAAAGGGACATGGGCTGAGCGCCGGGACCCGGCGTCTCATCCCATGTGACAAGAGCCTCCCCCTCACGGTCGGGCTCCAAACGACCAGGAACATCCCAGCCCCCCCCCCCACCACCACCACCACCACCTAGGGTGGGCGGAAGGGAGGTGGAACCGGAGGGAGAGAAGCGTAGAAAAAGAAAAAAGAAAAAAAAAACCATGAGTGAATACAGAGTACCGGAGAGAGAAAACACAAATACAATACTCTATATTACACGGGGAAAAATTAACCCAGGACACAGATGGGGAGAAAACTGAGTACGGGAACAGATAAAAAAAAAAAAAAAACATTACTCAAGAACAGACAAATAACGAGCAGATCGGACAAAGGGAGAGAAACAAAACCCACCAAAAAAAACAAAAGGTGACAGGAACTGATGGGCAATTACGGAGTACGGTTGGAAAAAGAACAAAACACATAACTCCATAACGCACGGACAAGGCTAAGATCAAGGCAAAAAAGGAAGAAAAATGCTGAGTACGGACAGTAAAACACAATACACAGCACTATAAATATATACATTCACCAAAAGGACAAAAGATTACCCCCGAGTGACCTTAATAATAACAAAAAGGGTAGGCGACACCCGAGGAATATGGCAGGCAGAGTCCAAAATGGCCGAAATGGCTCCAGAGGTCTCCCCGCCCATTGTCCAGTTGGCGAACCGGGGAAAGGGAAATGTTCGGACGGCCAACTCCAGACCAAAGTCCCAAGAAACCAGTCCACCAGTAGCCGTGCCAGGCCACCCAGAAGCAAACACAGTTCGTCGGGGGGTTGGACCAGATCGCCGAACCGGAAGTCTTGCAGGTCGAGCCGCCGACCCGCATCACTCAGCCACCAGGACCGCTGAGACGGGCGAAGGGTCAAAGCGGACCCCGGTGGAAGACGCTCAGGGGAGAGCCAATGGCGAGGTAGACAAGCGTCAGGCCGCCGGGAAACAGCCACCTCCCCACCGGACCTGAACAACACTAGGGCCGCACCCACGTCGGGCCCCGATTGGGCCTTAGGCGAACCCACGTCGAACACCGCTGGAGCAGCACCCACGTCGGACCCCGATTGGGTCTCAGGCGAATCCACGTCGAACACCGCTGGAGCAGCACCCACGATGGACCCCGACTGGGTCGGCACCGCACCAGAACCGACCTCCAACATTGAACCTGGACCCCTCAGCACCACGAGGAATGGCAACTCCTGGCCGGCAACCCTGGAAGAAGGCTCAAAAGAGAAAACAGAACCGGGATCAGGATCACCGGCAGCGCCAGAACCCGGCGAGACGAGCTCGGACGCAGCAGGCGGCTGCACCCGGCTCATCTCCCCTAGAGACAGGCTAGAGTGCTCACAGATAAGAAGAGAGGAAAGAAAGGAGAGCACTCGCCTGATCTCGGGTTCTGACCCCGTCCAGGACTGCGATGATCCAGGATCCGTCGTCAGGAGGTCGTTGTCAGGCTTCCACTCAGCTGCATCGGGGCCCGCAGCCGGCACGATGGTCAGCGCAGCTTGAGGTTCCTCCAGCGTTGGTAACCACGCTGACGGTCCACACGGAGTGATGACAGGAGAACCTCGTCCCACTGGACCGAACCGCTCCTCCGTGGAGACCCGGGGACGCTTGGTCGTCGGCGCAGACTCCACGCAGCAGTCAGTCCTCCTCCTCCGTCCACAACGTAGCTGCGGAACCAGAACCGCAGGCCCCCTCCTCGTCCCACGACGTCGACCCGGAGCCGGGGACTGCTCGGCGGAGAGAGACACAGAGGATGCAGGATTGAGATCACAGGTTACAGCAGGTGGTGGGAGTTCAGGAAGCTGCAAACCCCGAACTCCACCTCTAGGGATATGACAGAGCAAATCACAAAACTGATGTGAAAAAACTGGGACTTGCCTGCCTCCTGGAGGTCGGGTGGAGCCTGCTGTCGTAGACGTCGCTTCTTCCCCTCCCCGCCGGGCGATAACGAAGGACCCCCTGGGAAGACGTCTGGGGATCACTCGTGTCGTCTCCAGAAGAGGGCACGCCAGGTCAGGATTCCAGGCACACACAGCAGTCAGGAAGCACGTCGAGGAGGAGGGGATAACAGCCGGGATGAGCCAGCCCGAATGCCTTGGGATGACAGCGGGGGAAAGAGGCTCGGAGAACGGGGCTGTGAAATCTCCATGCTGACGAGACCAAGAGGTGACAGCTGCGTGGGGGAAAAGGTCCTGGCGGCAACCCGGAACTGGATCCGGACGGGGGTCGTGCGGAGGCGCCTGGGCGTTGTGATGACGGCTATTCCCAGGGAACGAAGCGAGGGGGGAACCCAGGAATAGCCGCTCCTGATCAGAGATCGAGGCGAGGAAGGCGTTGACCACAGGAAAGCTTCGTAGCCCTGGAGTCCTCTCCACCAATCTCACTGCCACCACCACATGCCTGAAGATGGAAACTGGAAGCACAGCGGAGCTCGTGACAGCCGCTCGGCCCCGGACATAACTGCTGTCAGCTGCGGCTCCTTCAGGGGAATCCCAAGTGACGTGGTGCAGAACGGGGAAAGCCCTCTGGACGGCGCAAACTCCCGGGCTGGAATAGAAGCAGGAACGAGTTCCCGAAGCGGGGGGCAACGTCATCCACTTCGGCTTCCTGCCGGGGTTTCCTTCCAACCCACGGAGCTCCTCTCGCAGTGCGACCATGGCGTCTCTCCTGGCACCGGCCTCAGGATGGTAAAACTGACTAGGCAAAGGGTCCAGGAGGCTCTCAGCATGGTCCAGATGCAGGCGTCTCGCGTTGGAGGCGTCGTGCAGGGTGAAGAGCGTCCTGTCGACAGCCTCCGGGATGGACCTCAGCTCGTCGCCCTGGCGTCGGACGTGACTCCTGGGAGACGGCTTGCTAACGGCGCTGACACCCGGACAGGAAGGTATGAGTCCACACAAACTCATGGCCGCCGGCAACTCGTCTGGCGGCGACATACTGTTACGTGTGGCTCTGGGGAGCCACACAATGAGAGCCAAGGGCGAGCCAGTGAGTTGTGATGTTTATTGTAGGCAACGGGTGAGGGACAAGGAAAGCACAGATACTCATACAGAGGAACACTCACAAGTAGTACAACACAGGAGTAGACGCCAGCACCGGGCGTAGGGGTACGAGGCATGAATACTCACAGCGGGTAGCACACATAGGAATGCTGTAAGAGGAGTAAAGGACTGACACCAGACGTAGGGGCTTCAGTCTAACAGCGCTGTATGTCGCCGCCCCGAGTGATCGAGGCTGCTCCTTTTTATCCTCATTGGCAGCGCCCCAGCTGATGAGGATTAATTGGCCCCAGCCGTCCCGTGACACTGACAGCTGGGAGCCAGCTGAGACGCTGCCCAATGAGAGGCAGGGAAGAAAAGGGACATGGGCTGAGCGCCGGGACCCGGCGTCTCATCCCATGTGACAATGGATGGCCCTCGCGGGACATCAATGAGACGCTATAGGCCATGAGTTTGCATGTTTTATTGACAAAAGGTAAAAATGACAAATAAACAGCCACGTGGGGCAAAACACGAACAAAGGCTACAGCAAAGACACAATATAGAAATACACAGACTAGGAATACACTTACTGGGAGTGATGAATCAAAAGGGAGACTGGAGTCGGGGTTAGGGACTCCAGCCGAACGTTGTGTGGATCCAATGTTATGCGAGGTCGCAGCGAGGAGAAAGCCTCAGCTGTTCCCTTAAATAATGCACTACGACAAATCAGGAAAGGAGAATGTAATCAACGGAATGCAATCCAGCTGTCACGGCGCGGCGTGGCTCTGACAGCCAGAAGTACCGCCGTGACGCTGTCACAACAAAAGCCCTGGAAGGCCATAACAGATAAGAACGGAGAAAATACTGAACAACCCGAGCACGGACAGAATCAGCGCTCAGACCATGACATGTTTCCTCTATGCCATGTGTTAACACAACGGAAATAAGTTATAGACAGCTTGCTCCTTCTGCAATTGATAGCATGGTAGATGGTGTTACATTCAAGTAGGTTCATTTTGTCTTCTTTTAATTAGTTACCTTTTGTTCTTATTAAAGACAAAAATAGAAAGAAGATGTCTTTACCTTCCTCGGGTGACAGACTGAGTTGAACCTATTAAAAAACAGATTCAGTTCTTCAGCTCTCTCCTGGCTCCCAGATGGCTGCCCGACTCTCCCCTTGTACCCAGTTATTTGTTTCATTCCCTCCTACACATCTTTAATGTTGTTTTGCCTGAGTTTCTCTTCCAACTCCTCCTATAATTGTCCTTGCACCTCCTCAGCATCTCTCTCAGCTCATGCTGCACTCCCCTCAGTTTCTCCTTGTCTCCAGCCCTAAAAGCTCTCTTCTTTTTGTTCAGAAGTGCTTTCAGGTCACTGGCGACCCATGGTCTGTTGTTGGAGAAGCAGTGTACAGTCTGAGTTGGCATGGTCATGTCTTCACAGAGTCTAATGTATTCTGTGATGCAGTCGGTCACATTGTCTATGTCCACCCCATGTGGTTCACAGAGTACACTCCAGTCTGTCGTCTCAAAGCAGTCCTGCAGTGCATCAGCAGCCTCCTGTGTCCACCTCCTCACAGTCCGTGTATAAGCAGGCTGCCTTTGCACAAGGGGGACGTACTTGGGTGTTAACATGACCATGCAGTGATCTGATTTACCAATGGGGGGTAGAGCTGTGGCACTATATGCATCTCTGACATTGGCATACAGAAAACATGTTAGTTATGCAGATATGCTTAGTTATGCTGCTAAAAGGTTTAGACAGCCGGGGGACCTCCAATAATGCACTGGGCTTCACTCCTTTCTTCACTCTCAATGAAATTTTTTTTTTTTTTTTTGCTGGTCATTGACATCTGTTTGTTCTCTCCCATAGATTGAGTCCCCATCATGCTGTTTGCTCTCTACATGTCTGTTCTTTTCATCTTCTCTATCCTCTCACCCCCCAGCCAGTTGCAGCAGATGACTGCCCCTCCCTAAGCCTGGTTCTGCTGGAGGTTTCTTCCTGTTAAAAGGGAGTTTTTTCTCTCCACCGTCACCAAGCACTTGCTCACAGGGGATCGCCTGATTGCTGGGGTCTTTCTGCAATTGTGGGGGTTTCCCCTGCAGTTGAAAGCGCTATGAGATGACTGTTGTTGTGAAATGGTGCTATATAAATAAAGTTGAATTGAACTGAATTGAATAGATTTGGACATATGGATATTTAATATTAATGTTAAAAATACTGGGAGATTCATGTAATGCAATTAAACAATTAAAAATGAATTAAATACTTTTTCAAATTTTCTGGGACATGCAATTCTAAACAAACAGTGAGGAATAAATTAGGACACCCCCCATCTTTTTTAGAACACCCCCACATTCATTCCTGTCAGGAGCCGAGTCAGCTTGGTTTCCCCAACTCGGTCTTGACCTTCCTGTGGGTTTAGGTGCCGCTGTGTATGTGTATACTATGTATTTCAGTGCTGCTTCCCTATCCTTATCCATTGCTCTCTAGCCGGCAGCTGTGAGGCAGCTCTCTTTGGCTCACTCTTGGGTGAGCGCTGGCTGACAGCCTGCTGGTCCGACCACGCCCCCTTACTCATTACCGTCAGCTATTCTCACTCCCATCTGCCATCTCTCCGCTCTCGCCCAGGCGCTCATGTACTTAAACAGCCTTTTGCCAGTCACGCATTGCTGGGTCATTGAATTGTCAGTGTGCAGTCTGTTGTCAGGACTGTAACGATGTGTAGCCACTCTGCATTAATCATGGTTCTCTCACGTCCGCACAGCGATACCGGCTATGGGACACCAGTGTGGTTACACGTTTCTCCTCCTGTGTTCGCGGGGCGATGCCGGCCCCCGAACGCCAACTGTAAGTGTGCCTTTGTGTTGTTGTACGTCTTCACCCTTTGGACTGTTTGTCATTACTTTAATAAATGTGTTGTGGTGTAACCTGCACATAGATCCTCATCATTTAAACCCCTCTCCGTGCACTTTTATGCAGCGCACGGGGAGGTTTATGACACATTCCCACTTAAAATGGCTAAAATAAATGTTAAAAAATGCAAATAAAAACAACAACAAGGTCAGACATAGATATGTGAACATTTATAAATAAAGAACTGAATATTTAACGGGGTGCCCTAATTTTTTCACATGACTGTAAATGCTATGAAATTTTTAAAGAATGAAAATGACAAAATATGCACTTTTTTGTTAACAAGTTACTTGAGTAAATTTAACTAGCTACTACCCACCTCTGGTTTTAGATTACAGCTTTAAAACTGTTGAATGTGAAATCTATTTTTTAAATTTTTAATTTATTTTAATATAATGTGACTGTCATTTTCTTAAACACAAAAACTCTGTGTGTCACCCTTGGCTGAATCATTCCTGGTTTTAATTTTTCATCCCATGATCCTTTTTTTTTTTTTGTTACTTATTTGTACCCGTAGGTAGACTTGGTTTGCAGTCTGGTGACAAGCCACCGGCTACTGGTCGCTGCGTGCGCGAGCGCCCTAAACCTACATGTTTTTGGTGTGCGGGAGGAAACCGGAGAAATCCCGGAGTAAACCCGCGCAACACGGGGAGAACATGCAAACTCCACACAGCTCACTGTTGGTCGGGGGCTGGGATCGAACCCACGATCTCATGATCCCCGCGGTCCCCCGGCCGAGGGTAAAACTGTGCTGCCACAGTGCTAAACCACTGCGCCACCGTGCAGCCTTGGTAGTGTTTATCATCAAAATGATAATTATGTGGTATTCAAAGGCCTACCCAGTCATGTGGGAGGTACTGCAGAGCAAATGACACGAGGGTGTGAAATACCGCAGTCTAAACCGAGCCACCTAACAGAGGCATCCCTCTCTCTGTCTCGGAAGAGAAACAAGCAGCAGAAGGAAGAGACAAAAAGGCCCACAGGGAGCTACCTGAAGTGGACCCAGTGGAGTTTCTCTTGTCAGGTGGAGGAGGGGCGGGGCGATTTGGGCGAGTTAGAGTGTGTGGAACAACTAGAGAGGAAAGAACAAGAAGCGCAGAGGAGAGAGAAAAAGAGACATAAGAGAGTACAGGAAGGTAGAGAAGGAAATAATTTGGATCAGAGGGAGAAAACAGTGCTGTTTTTTTAGTGTGCCTGCCTACCTGCAGTCACAGATTTCTTGTCCTCCTCTTCGTCACTCTCATTGAAGTCATCCAGGTTGCCGATATCTGTGGGTTTGACGCTCATCAAGCTGGCAAGGCTTTGCATGTCTTCATCACTGAAAGGTGACATTTATCACAAATGTATTACAAATTGGTGCCTAATGAGCACATAATAAAGAATTAAATGTTTGATGAATACAGAACAGTTGAACATTTACAGTATATCTAATTGTGAGTTCCTTTTCTCAGAGCAAGATGGATTTGGAGTGTGCCCAGCAAGCACTTCCTTCCTTGTCAAGACTGATGTAAAGTTTGTAATTGAACTCAACATGGGTTCACCTATGTGCCATGCATCAACAGTGGTGTCAAATGCCCTATTTACTGTTAGCATGTTTGCTGTCATGTGTCTGGGGGCTAAGACCCCAGACACAGGCTACTGTTGTATTTTGTTTCCCTGTGTTGTCTGTTTATTGTCTAGGTTTGTTCTGCGTTCTGTGGCTGCCCCTCTCTTTCTCTCCAGGCACTCTCCACTGGCTGCTCAGTCTGCTGCTGCGGTAGCAGCCTGTAATCAGCGCACCTGCAGCAGCTACACACCTGTGTTCACTCTATGTCATTAGTTCTCCCTGTATTTATTCTCTGTCAGTTCATTCTCTGGTTGTCGCGGTGTTAATCGTTCACCTGATTAGTCGATTCCCTGCGACTAGTCACAATCCTGTTTGACTACGTTGGTGCTGTTTCCCCGGAGCTCAGCCTGGCTCCGGCACTCACTAAAAGTCTCCTTTTTCCCTCTCAAGTTCACGTTTTGTTATTCTTCCCCAGAGGTCCAGTCTGACCCTGGGGCGTGACGTGGACTCCAACTTCCTAGCCTAGCAGTGTATCCTGTGCTGCTTAGCCTCAAATTGACTGTTCGTGTTGGACACTTTTGTACTGCTACCTCTTTGTTTAATAAACACACACTTCACCTTGCACGTGGGCTCACCTCTTTCCCTCCGTACGGCGCGTAAAGGCGCATGTACGGTATATGACATTTGCTTTACATGTCTCTTTTAGTTGGCTGTACACACAGTACTGTCCAACTATCTTTGAACATGTCGCTAAGCTGTTTTATATACAGATTATTTGCATAATACTTTTGTCTTCATTACCATTGCTGACAATGGCTAATAGCTTGCAGACCAATTCTACAAGCTCATAAAATGAAACAAAAGAAAAAGCAGCTAATTTAAAGAGTCAAGGAGTTTTGTTTTTTTTACCTTAAATTCTGTCAGTCAAATGATAACCTATTTCTGTTATATCTGCCTGAAAGCAGTGGTAAAGGACCTTGATTTTATGGAACATAAACCTATTTTTGTGGGACGTGGTAGACTCAGGCTGCATTCAGACCAGGATAGTCTGGGGGTCTTGGTTCGACTGGGCAGGGAGTGCCGAGAATTTTCACACCTTCGTTTGGTTTGGTTTGCATTCACACTGCAGTGGACCAAACTGCCTGGACAACGTCATGCAATGACGAGCAACAACTGCTCATTTGGGGCACTGTAGCTGAAACCACCACTGACCAGGAAGAAAAAATCTCGGTGAAGAAGAAAAATCAGGCTCATCGATTGGCCAGGACCAAAAACAGAATTTTGTTCCCTTCAGCCGAGTTGTTTGTCCACCACAAACGAGACATTTTTAACTTTTCTCCTCGGCTTTCACCGGTAAAAGGATTTCTCAGATTCATGCGGTTGTCTTTATTGTTATTTTCTACCCAAAATGCACTATGGTAAATGGCACTTCCTCTTTTCAGACTACATGTTGCTATGGTTACACAAACGATGAGGGGCACTTCTGCCCTTTGGTCCGCTGGATAATCCATTTGGATTCACACTGCAAGCAGAGTGCACCAGACTTTGTTTGCAAGACAAAAAAGACCCTTGTTTTCAGGGGGTCCAGACTTCGTTTGTTTTGTGCACACCAGAGTTCCAATATGCATTCAGACTGCACCAAATGAACTGAACTATGCGCTGAAGCCACTGTTTGGTCCTTTGGTCCGGACCAAACAGTGGCTATCTGAATGCGCCCTCAGACATGACATCATTTCAACAGGTGGTTTTCAACTTTAAATGGAAAAGGAACGTAAGCTACCATAACATTTTGAATCAATAACTTTGTCAAACACATGTTGAAGTGTCTACTACTGACATGTTACAGTTCAAGGTAAACACCATTGTGTACATTTTTGCATTATTTTTTAGATCAGATATAGAGGTGGTAATAACTAGTAAAAATTTACTAAAGTAGCCCTTTCACAAAATTGCACTTTACTGAGTCATTTTATTGTAGCACACTTTTTTACTTAGTATATTTTTAATGAAAAATCTGTACTTTTACTCCAGTACATTTGGGCATATTCTTTGAATCACTTTTAATTTCACTAATTTGAAAAATGGTTAGAAATGTTCTTGTTAATATTGTAAAGTTTTTGAAAGTTTACCTGTTTTAATGGAATAATTAAAAGAAAAAAACTTGCACAATATTCTATTTTTTTTTTTCATTTGTACTAGGTAATTTGGCTCATATTAGCAAGTCCATGAGGATAGTTGATATTCTATTTTCCTTGGACAACACATTTAAGAGAACAACCTCACAAAGTAACTTTTTTTAGAAGAAACCTTCATACTCTTATGCAAGTGATTTCTTTAGTGATTCCTGGTATTTGTGCTTGAGTAATAATTACTATTACAAGGTAATGATAGGTTTACTAAAGTACAATTTCTGGATACTCTTTCCCCCTTTGATCAACAAGAAAAAACAGATTATAATCTATCATAGCTGCTACAATAAAAATGAAATCAACTAAAACTTCTCACGTGGCTTTTCCCTCACGAACAAAGACACACGACAGTGACAGCTTGAGTGTGGCCTCCACCACTTTGACAGACAGTGGCTTCAGATTCAGTGTCAGGTCAGTCTGGGTGGGTGTTGGACTGGCGAAGCGCTTCAGGTTGATGTCGGCAGATGCCAGCACTTTACGGTGACCCTTGTTCTCCTGTATGTGAGCACAGCGAACAACTATGAAGGTATTTTGTACTGAATTCCATTAATTCTATACATTAATTACATTAAGTCTGCATCTCAAACTAAAAGTCAGATTTATAGTAGTGGATCCATTTTACTGACTAAACAATTTTGGATAATTCACAACTTAGAAAACATGTAAATACAAAGTAGAACGGTACTTACACCTTCAAGGACAAAGGTCCAATCTTTATCTTCATACTCATCAGCATTGGGATCCTGAAGGAAGATAACAGAAATGTAAATATAAATGCCGTCCACATCAACTGTGTCTATAATAAGATATGCACAGAGGTGGGGAGAGTAGTCGGAAATTGTACTTAAGTAAAATTACTGTTATTTTATGATGCTAATTATACAGATATAATTGAGAGTTGTCACCAACAAAGTTAGATTAAGAGAAAGAAAGTGGCAAAAAAAAGAATTTACATAAGTAGGTTTATTTTTTTGAAAAAAATAAAATAAACAAGCAAACTGGTAGTGTGAGAAAAATAAAATTTAAACTATCTACATGTACAGTGCCTGAATATAATCCAAACTATATCATATACTGTACAGAACAAGTAAATGGTAATAAACTAAAGATATGCTGAGCCACGCTAGAAGGACAATGGTTTCACTGAAATAAAATTGACCCAAGGTGTGGCTCACCCCAAAATTCTAATTTTATAAGAAAAGCTGCACATGTATAAGCAAATGGTCACAAATTAAAAAAAGAAACAAATAACAATTTTCAAGAAAAAAGACTTATTAGAACAGTCATAAAGCTATGAGATTAAAAAAAATGTTAAAATTTCATTTTTTATATAAAATTTATTTCTTATTCTTTCTCGATATTACTAACATAAAACTATAAAATTGGTCTGAAATTTCCAAGGGCAAAGTGGCAAATTTGAAAGAGAGAGAGAGAGAACCAGATACAGCGCCGTGGACAAAATTGTTGGTACCCCTCTGTTAATGAAAGGAAAACCCACAATGGTCACAGAAATAACTTGAATCTGACAAAAGTGGTAATAAATAAAAATTCTGTGAAAATTAACCAATGAAAATCACACAGTGCTTTTGAATTGTGGTTCAACATAATTACTTTAAAAAACAAACTCATGAAACAGGCCTGGACAAAAAATGATGGTACCTCTAGAAAAGATTGAAAATAATGTGACCATAGGGACATGTTCAACCAAGATGTGTCCTCTAATTAACATCACAGGTGTCTACAAACGGCCTATTTAAAGGGTGACAAGTAGTCACTGTGCTGTTTGGTGACATGGTGTGTACCACACTAAACATGGACCAGAGGAAGCAAAGGAGAGAGTTGTCTCAGGAGATTAGAAAGAAAATTATAGACAAGCATGTTAAAGGTAAAGGCTATAAGACCATCTCCAAGCAGCCTGATGTTCCTGTGACTACAGTTGCACATATTATTCAGAAATTTAAGATCCACGGGACTGTAGCCAACCTCCCTGGATGTGGCCGCAGGAGGAGATGGATAATACGAACGGTAACAAAAGAGCCCAGAACAACCTCTAAACACATTCATGGTGAACTCCAAGGTCAAGGTACATCAGTGTCAGATCGCACCATCCGTCGTTGTTTGAGCCAAAGTGGACTTCATGGGAGACGACCAAGGAGGACACCACTGTTGAAAACAAATCATAAAAAACCCAGACTGGAATTTGCCAAACTGCATGTTGACAAGTCACAAAGCTTCTGGGAGAATATCCTATGGACAGATGAGACAAAACTGGAACTTTTTGGCAAGGCACATCAGCTCTACAGTATATTCAAAGACGCAAAAATGAAGCATACCAAGAAAAGAACACTGTCCCTACTGTGAAACATGGAGGAGGTTCTGTTATATTCAGGGGCTGCTTTGCTGCATCTGGCACCGGGTGTCTTGAATCTGTGCAGGGAACAATGAAATCTCAAGACTATCAAGGTATTCTAGAGAGAAATGTGCTGCCTAGTGTCAGACAGCTTGGTCTCAGTTGCAGGTCATGGGTCTTGCAACAGGATAATGACCCAAAACACACAGCTAAAAACACCCAAGAATGGCTAAGAGTGAAACATTGGACTATTCTAAAGTGGCCTTCTATGAGCCCTGATCTAAATCCTATTGAACATCTGTGGAAGGAGCTGAAACATGCTGTCTGGAGAAGGCACCCTTCAAACCTGAGACAACTGGAGCAGTTTGCTCATGAGTAGTGGGCCAAAATACCTGCTGAGAGGTGCAGAAGTCTCATTGACAGTTACAGAAATGGTTTGATTGCAGTGATTGCTTCAAAAGGTTGTGCAACAAAATATTAAGTTAAGGGTACCATCATTTTTGTCCAGGCCTGTTTCATGAGTTTGTTTTTTAAAATAATTCTGTTGAACCACAATTCAAAAGCATTGTCTGATTTTCATTGGTTAATTTTCATAGAATTTTTATTTATTACCACTTTTGTCAGATTCAAGTTATTTCTGTGACCATTGTGGGTTTTTCTTTCATTAACAGAGGGGTACCAACAATTTTGTTGACGTGTGTACATTTGGGAAAAAAGGTAAAAAAAAAATTATTAGAAAAACAGAATTCAAAAGGAACAGCAGCAAATCCACAAGAAAAGTGGCAATCTTATGAGTATAAAAAATACTGGCAGCAGCCAGTGGTACCTCTCAGCCTCTTTGTTTGTTGTTGAAATGTAGTTTATATGGCATTTTGACCTTGATCTTTGACCTTGCAATCCCAAAACCACAGTCAGAGGTCAGGGTGACAGGGTGAACCTATGTACAAAGTTTGGTGACCCTAGCTCTACTCATTCTATTGCACAGGGCAGCACTGTGGTACAGTGATTAGCACTGTTGCTTCACAGCTTGAAGATTCCAGGGGTATGAGCCTTTGTATGTGCAGTCTACATGTTCTCCCGGTGCTATGTGGGTTTACTCCAGTGGTTCCGGTTTCCTCCCATGATCTGAAGACATGAATGTTAGGTTAATCGGTGACTCTAATAGGCCCTTAGAATAAAGGGTTAGTGTACCTACTAGTTAAGTGCTTTGAGCGGTCTTTGCGATTAGAAAAGCTCTATATAAGTACAGGTCCTTATCCCTTATCTCACAGGGCAAGCTAACCTTGACTTTTTGACCCCAAACCCATAGTCAGAGGTTAGGGTCTCAGGGCCAACAAGTACACCAAGTTTGGGGACCCTAGCTTTACTCGATCTATAGTAACAGGGGAAAGCGTTGACCTTTTGACCCCAAACTAGTGATGGGTAGTGATGGTGTGATGAATCTCTGAGGCTTTCCTTCCAACTGTGCCGAAAAAAATTCAAAGCTTCAAGGCTTCGGTCTACTAAGGACAGTGACATCTGGTGGCCAACTGAAGCCATAGCAGCCTCTCAAGAGCGCAGCTGAAGCACCGACACTGCTTCAATTCCATATCAGCAATAAAGTTCAGAAAAGACTGTGTGGTCATTTTAATCTGCTGATATTATTTTAATCTTCTGATATTCTGCTATAAATAACAGAATAAGAAATGTAAAATGTTGGTTCCGGTTCATTTAGAAAGCTTTATTTAAAAAATTGGACTAAGTCTATACAAACAACACAACACTCTGAGCCGATGAAAGCGTCAAGACATTTTGAACCAATGAAGTATAAACTGAAGCAGCAATGACGTTTGAACCTTCAGACGTCATCAATCTCGTGACAGTGGTGTTCTGATACAAGCTCTGACACAGTGCTTTGAATCCCTCTGCTTCAGAAGAGTGAGATAAGCTCCAAAGCCTTGGTATCATTTTCCCATCACTACCCCAAACCCATAGTCAGAGGTCAGGGTCTAAGGAGGCAACATCTGTACCAGCTTTGTTAACTCTAGCTTTACTCATTCTATATTAATAGGGCACAGGGAAAGCTAATCATAACCTTTGACCCTTTAACTCCAAACCCATAGTCAGAGGTCAGGGTCTAAGGGTCAACATCTGGACCAAGTTTAATGACTGTAGCTTTACTCGTTCTATACTAGTAATGCAATGGGAATGTTAACATTGACCTTTGACCTTTTGACCCCAAACCCATAGTCAGAGGGCAGGGTCTAAGCCATCCAAGACTTTTGTTAATTCCTTTCTGTAGTTATCGTATTCACAAGATTTTGGGAAAATTGACCTCTGACCTCAACCAAAAGGTCAGAGGTCACCCAAATTCAAACTTATCTGAGATTTTTTATAGATACACCCATGGTATCAATTTGAAAGGCCAACGTCATTTCTTTCTGTAGTTATCGTGTTCACAAGGTAGGTGTTGACGCAACCGCTGCCGCCACTGCTACTGCCGCTGCTACTATCACCCATCTGTGTGACAGGGTGACGACAGTACCCCTTCAGCTTTTAGAGGCCAAGGGGTAAAATGTGCATGAAATCAAATTTCTTCCTAAATGCACTCAAGCAAAATTACTCTATAACAAAATTTCTTGGTGAATTTTGTTACTACTCACCTGTGCGTATACATAATTTATGTTTGCATGAGCATAAGGTTCCCCACAAACTCAAAAGTCTACACACTTGATTCCCATGATGTTCAAACCATGTAGAACCTCCTGATGTGTTGTGTGATTGTCCTCTATTTTTATTACACTTATTATTCAGTGCAAGTTGTATGGTCCGGATCTGGTACCTTAAAGAGAGTCACAGAGATGTCGATGTTTTCGGGGACCGACCACATAACCATGCCACTGTAGGGGTTCTTGATCCCAGGCTGCCAACTGTGGAGCTGCACACAACAAACAGCACATTAATGAGAGCGTCCTTGTGTTAGTGTCTGTGAGTTTGTGCTGTTTTTGTGGTCTCACCTTGGAACACATGCGTCTGTTCCTCCTGGTCCACACCACCCTCAGCTTGTCTGGTTGCCTATGGAAACAGAAAAAAACACATTAAAACAGAAGTGAAACCACTACTGGACAGTTATGCCTACTGCACACTCAGCACATCTGCAGAATGAGATGTTTTGAAGTCATATTTATTAATAATAATGCACTGGATTTATATAGCACTTTTCATGATACTCAGAGCACTTAGTGAATCCATTATTCATTCACTCCACAGACAGTGGTAAGCTACCTCTGTAGCCACAGATGAAAACATGGCTGCTAATCCACCCAGCCATCCCATTCATATATCACTGCTATGGACACTGGAAGCAAGGTGGGCAAGTGTCATGCTCAAGGACACAACGGCAGGATGGAGAGCAGGATTCGAACCACCAACCCTCTGGTTATTGAACAACCTGCTCTATCTCCTGAGCCACTGTCACTCCAACAAATGTTTTGGAACTATTGCTATCTACTTGCATCAGAGGTTGTTGGTACCTTTACAAGAAATGCTGCAAATTTAAAAGGAACATTTATTAGGGCACTAGTAGACGGATTTGTGGAGGGGACTGAGCAGGATCACCTGAGGATGAATGTCAGCAAGACCAGAGAGATGGTGACTGACTTCTGTCATGTTCAGGTGAGCGCACCCCCCCTCCTTCCTGTCAAAGATTCCCCTACTCCTCAGGCAATCATTACAACTGCGTGAGTGGACGCACCTGCTGCTCCTGCCTCGCCAGCGCATAAGAGGATCATCAAGCTAAGGCTTCAGCGCTGGCTCGTTGGGTATACTGCCTGCAGAAACTAACAAGCAAACTAACATTATATTCAGAGGAGTTTACCTTATTCCTCTCCTCTCTCTTTTCTTCCCCAGGTTGCTGCCATCAGTGTGGTGCGTCTTCAGGGATTGTTGTGCGCTCACCTGCTCCATCGTCCTCACCCCGCTTCAGCTACCTGTCTCCACCAGGTCAGACACCACCCAGTAACATCCCTTTCCTATAACATCCCTTTCCTATTCCCTGCCAGCGTAATCCTGCTGGTTTGTCTATTCCTGCTGGGTTTCTCTGACGGGCTCTCTGCTCAGCTCACGTAAGTGGCTAATTTGTTTCTTCTTCTTTACCACTTCCCTCCCTCCCTCCTCTTATTAATCATCTCTCATCTCTCCCCAAAGGCTGAGTCTTCCTCTGGCAAGTAATGTTTTCCTCAACGAGTGCCCTTTGTTTTGAAATTAATAAACTGTTTAAACGTTGCTTCTCTGTGTCGTGCAAGTTTTCTCTGGTGTGGCATCTGCACATGAGCTGACTTTTCTATCACTATGACAGAACGAGCTAGCCAGAACGTGAGCTTAGTGGGGGCTGCATCAGCGGAACACTCCACTCTTCACCGCCTTGACGCCACAGAGAGGCAAGTGGGCGTGCTCATGCAACAGCTGCAAACAATTACGCAACAGCTGACCACGATCACCGAGCATTTGACCCACATATCTCGTTCGGGTCCTTCCACTCCACCTGCTGCTCATGTTTCTTCCACCGTACACTGAACAACTTCCATTCCCTCACCTGCCCCATACACGGGAGAGGTGGGGAAATGCAAGGATTTTCTTTGCCATGTTTGGCTTTATTTGGGCCAAGTGGGCGGGGAGTACCCAGACAGCATCTCCAAAATTCATTTCATGACCCTCCTGCTGCAGGACCGAGCCCTTAGTTGGGGCCGATCTGTTCTTGACAGCCCGGAGGGTCCCAGCTACACATTCGATCGTTTTGTTACTGAGTTTTCCCGCACTTTTGACCAAACAGAGAGTGAGGGCAATATTATGAGCCGCCTTCTGTCTCTCCACCAGGGAAGTCAGTCTGCTGCCGATTTCTCAGTGGAGTTTCGGGTCGTTGCGGCAAACTCGGGATGGAATGAGGTTGCGTTACGCAGCGCCTTCCTCCAGGGTCTAAATGCCAACCTCCATGACGACCTGGCGGTTCATGCTGTTCCCTCCTCTTTGGATGGTTTAATTGAGCAGGCTGTCGGTTTGGACAACCGGCACCGCGAGCACGCGAAGGAGAACAAATCCTCCTCTCGCCCGCCCTTCGCGCGTGTGCCCATCCAGGCTACTGACACAGGTGGGGCCGACACTTCTTCTGAACCAGTGGTGCTCGGCCGGACTCGCTTGACTTTGGAAGAGTACCAGCAGCGTAGGAGGACCGGTGCATGTCTGTACTGTGGCTCTTTAGAGCATAAATTGGATGACTGCCATCTGGAGCCAAAAAGATGTGGCTCGTCAGTAGCCATGGGGGGTCTGACAGGTGGGCACTCTTCTTCATCCCCCCGGTAATTTCTCTATTTTGACCCTGATCCAATTGCCGGGGGTCAAGGAGGAGGATTATGGCTTTGATTGATTCGGGGGGAAGCAGAATTTCGTTTCTTCCCGGCTCATGCGGGAAATGGGCATTCCCACCAAAAAACTGTCCATTCCACTGAATGTCACCACCTTATCTGGCAGAAATGTGGCCTCAGTTTCCAAATGCACAACGCCAATTTCCGTCCTTCTTTCTGGGAACCACCGGGAGGAGATATTGTTCCTTATCCTCCCAAATTCATCCTCCCCGGTGGTTCTGGGTTATCTTTGGCTCCAGAGGCACAACCCCATTATTAGCTGGGCGCAAAACTCAATTCCTCCTGGAGTCCATATTGTTTGGCATCATGTCTTAGTTCGGCCGAATGGTCACCATCCTGACCCGTCTCCTCCCCTCCGGTGGAGCCACCAGATCTCACCCCCCATACCCAAGATCTATTATGACCTTGAGGAGGTCTTCAGGAAATCAAGAGCTCGCTCCTTACCACCTCACCACTCATACGATTGTGCCATAGACCTCCTCCTGGGTGCGTGGCTGCCATCCAGTCAGCTCTACAGTATATCTGGTCCGGAGAGGAAGGCAATGGAGAGGTACAGGTACATCTCAAAAAATTAGAATACCAAGAAAAAGTTCAATATTTTTTGTCACTCATTTCAGAAAGTGAAACCCATATATTATATAAATTCATTACACAGAGAGTGATATATTTCAAGTGCTTATTTATTTTAATTTTGATGATTATGGCTTACAGCCCATGAAAACCCCAAATTCAGTTTCTCAGAAAATTAGAATATTACATAAAATTAATTTAAAAAAATATTTTTTTAATACAAATGTGGACCGACTGAAAAGTATGTCCATGTACACACTCAATACTTGGTCGGGCCTCCTTTTGGATTAATTACTGTATCAATGGGGCATGGCATTGAGGTGATCAGCCTGTGGAACTGCTGAGGTGTTATGAAGGTCCAGGTTGCTTTGATAGTGACCTTCAACTCATCTGCATTGTTGAATCTGGTGTCTCTCATCTTCCTTTTGACAATCATCCATAGATTCTCTATGGGGTTTAGGTCAGGAGAGTTTGCTGGCCAATCAAACACAGTGATGCCATGGTCATTAAACCAGGTTTGCTACTTTTGGCAGTGTGGGGGGGGGGGGGGGGGGTAGGCGCCAAGTTCTGCTGGAAAATGAAATCAGCTTTTCCATAAAGCTTGTCAGCAGAGGGAAGCATGAAGTACTCTAAAATTTCCTGGTAGATGACTGCGCTGACTTTGGTCTTGATAAAACACAGTGGAAAAACACCAGCGTATGACGTGGTTCCTCAAATAATCACTGACTGTGGAAACATCAACCTAAACCTCAAGCAACTTAGATTCTGTGCCTCTCCACTCTTTCTCCAGACTCTTGGACTTTGATTTCCAAATGAAATGCAAAATTTACTTTTATCTGAACAGAGGTCTTCTGCTGGTGTTTGTCCACTGTGTTTTATCAAGACCAGTCAGCACAGTTGTCTACCAGGAAAATTTTAGAGCACTTCATGCTTCCCTCTGCTGACAAGCTTTATGGAGAAGCTGATTTCATTTTCCAGCAGGACTTGGCACACCCCCAGACTGCCAAAAGCATCAAAACCTGGTTTAATGACCATGACATCACTGTGTTTGATTGGCCAGCAAATTCTCCTGACCTAAACCCCATAGAGAATCTATGGAGTATTGTCAAGAGGAAGATGAGAGACACCAGATCCAACAATGCAGACAAGCTGAAGGTCACTATCAAAGCAACCTGGGCCTCCATAACACCTCAGCAGTGCCACAGGCTGATCACCTCCATGCCACGCCACATTGATACAGTAATTAATCCAAAATTTGCCCTGACCAAGTATTTTTGATTTTTTTTTTATTTTGTATACTTTATTGATCCCCAGAGGGGAAATTGAGGGCATCCACCTGGACGGTACGGCGCTATCCCTTTACCATTCACACACACATTCACACCTAGGGTCACTTTTAGAGTCTCTAATTAATCTAACCTGCATGTTTTTGGCCTGTGGGAGGAAACGGGAGAACTCCCGAAGTAAACCCATGCAGACACGGGGAAAACATGCAAACTCCACACAGATCACTGTTGGTCAGGGGCTGGGATCAAACCAGGGATCCCATGGCCAAGGGTGAGTTGCTGTGCAGCTGCAGTGCTAACCACTGCGCCACCGCACCGCCCTGGACATACTTTTCAGCCAGCCAACATTTCTATTAAAAACTATTTTTTTAAAATTAATTTTTACCTTCGCCAAGGAGGTTATGTTTTTACCGGGGTTTGTCTGTTTGTCTGTCTATTACCAACATAACTCAAAAAGTTATGAATGGATTTTGACGAAATTTTCAGGACAAGTCTGAAATGGGACAAGGAAGAAATGATTAGATTTTGGGAGTGATCCGGATCACCGTCTGGATCCAGGAATTTTTTAAAGGATTCTTTATAATTGCGAGATAGGGCCATTTTTAGCATATGTGTATATAACTCCACAATAAATGGTCAGGACGCTTGCCAAAAAAATACAGGATAAGATCCCAATAGGTTCTAGGAAATATCAAAGACTGAGCGGGATCCTGCAAAAAATCCGGATACTGTGATCCAGAACAGGAAATAATAGGGGAATTTTCATCACTGTAAGGTAACAAATTAAGATATAAACATACAACAAACACCAAAATATAGCCAAGACACTGAGGAATCAGTACTGTGCCAATGGATTTGTTGTATCTTCAAAAGCTATGGAGCTATATCCAGAAGAAAACCGCCATTACTGAAAAAGTGATTTTTGTCAATAACTACTGAACTAATAAAGATATCAATGTGAATCCAATTGCTAAAGGTATGTTTTGATGGTCAAGGAATCTGAAAATATAGATAAAATAAATGTAGGACTATTATATTTGGGGAAAATCCCAATATTAGGGAGAACTGAGGTACTTGGCGGAGGTCTGCGCTCTCCGAGTGTTTTTCTAGTATGTAATATTCTAATTTTTTGAGAAACTGAATTTGGGGTTTTCATGGTCTGTAAGCCATAATCATCAAAATTAAAATAAATAAACACTTGAAATATATCAGTCTCCGTGTAATGAATCTATACAATATATGGGTTTCACTTTCTGAAATGAGTGACAAAAAATATTGAACTTTTTCATGATATTCTAATTTTTTGAGATGTACCTGTATATTAAGGACTTGTTGAATGCCGGCCTCATTTGGCTTTCCTCGGCTCCTCTTGGGGCAGGTTTCTTTGTCGGTAAGAAGGACGGATCTTTACGCCCGTGTATCGATTACCGGGAACTAAACGCTATTACCGTCAAAGACAAATATCCTCTGCCCCTGGTAAACTCCGCATTTGAGCTCCTTCAACACGCGCGGGTGTTTACAAAATTATATTTACGCAATGCGTATCACTTGGTCTGTATTCGTGAGAGGGGCGAATGGAAGACGGCCTTCAAAACACACTTGGGGCAGTTTGAGTACCTTGTTATGCCTTTTGGACTCACCAGTCTCCCTGCCGTCTTCCAACGCCTCATTAATGACGTCCTCCGTGATATGGTGAACCTATTTGTTTTTGTATAACTGGATGATATCCTGATTTTGTTTCCTGCACGCCAGAGGAACACAAGGTCTATGTCAGGGCTGTGTTACAACGGCTCCTGGAGAACCAACTTTTTGTGAAGGCCGAAAAGTGTGTTTTCCAACTGCTCCACTTCCTTCCTGGGATTTATTGTGGTGGAGGGGGAGCTGAGAGCCGACCTGGCCAAGGTGAAGGTTGTGTTGGATTGGCCTACACCCCATTCCTGCAAGGAGCTCCGGCGCTTCTTGGGGTTTGTGAATTTTTATCGCAGGTTCATCAGGAACTACAGTGGGGCAGCACAGCCTCTCACACAGCTGATCTCCATTAAGGTGCCATTTCTCTGGTCCGAGGCAGCCAAACAGGCTTTTTCCAAATTAAAAAGCCTGTATTCCAATACGTCCATCTTGGCTCAGGTTGACCCTCAGCTTCAGTTTATCCTGGAGGTGGACGCTTCCGACTCGGGGGTGGGCGCTGTCCTTTCGCAGTGCTCAACCTCCGACCAGAAGCTCCACCCATGTGCTTATTTTTCTTGGGGGCTCAGACCATCTAACCAACGCCCCCCCCCCCCCCGTCCCGCTCCCAGCCTATTTTGTCATCTTTGTGCATCCTTGGAGGCCTTACCTGGGAGATTGAGCAGAGGGTCCAACAGGCCCAGTCCCTGGAACCCAAACCGACAGGGGTGCCCAAGGATCGTCTGTTTGTTCCAGCCGCCCTCCACAGAGACGTCATCCAGTGGGGCCACTCCAGCCACTTCGCCTGTCACCCTGGAGTGTCACAAACCACAGACCTTGTCCGATGAGTGTTCTGGTGGCCCACTCTGCGGAGGGACATCCTGGATTATGTGAAAACATGCCAGACCTGTGCTCGTAATTAATCTAACTCCTCACCACCTGCTGGCCTGCTTCACCCGTTACCCATCCCCAGTCGACCTTGGCCCCACATTGCTTTGAATTCTGTCACAGGACTTCCCCCTTCACAAGGCAATACAGTGATCCTCACCATTGTCGACCGCTTCTCTAAGGCGATTCATTTAGTACCCCTCCCCAAGCTACCCTCCGCATCAGAGACCACTGACCTTCTCACAACTCACGTCATTCACCTTCACGGAATCCCTTTCGACATTGTGTCTGACCGGGCCCACAATTTACATCAGAGGTTTGGAAATCTTTCTGCCGATCACTGGGAACTTCAGTCAGCCTCACTTCAGGTTACCACCCACAGAGCAACGGGCAGGCTGAGCGTACCAACAAGTCCCTGGAGGCCGCCCTCAGATGCGTAGCAACTGATAATCCCTCTATGTGGAGCACCCATCTGACCTGGGTGGAATATGCCCACAATTCGGCTGTCTCCCCTGCCACGTGTCTCACACCCTTTGAGGCCTCCATGGGGTACACCCCCCCCCATTGCCCATGGCGGAGAGGGAAGTCGCAGTGCCGTCCGTGGGGGCTCATGCATGCCACTGTCGCCAGCTCTGGAGAGCCACCCGAGCCGCCCTTTCCGCTCTACAAAGCGTAACTGCCAGTATGCGGACCGGAAACGGACCCCTGCTCCCAAGTATGTGGTCGCGCAGCACGTCTGGCTATCGGCAGACCAGATATTCTTAAAGATGGACTCCAAGAAATTATCACCTCACTTCTTGGGCCCATTTCCCATCGCCAAGATTGTCAACGACATCACAGTCCGCCTACAGCTCCCACGGACTCTCCGTATCCACCCAACATTTCACGTCTCAAAGATCAAACCCCTCTCCGCCAGTCCTCTCTGTCCCCCCCCACCCCCCCCCCCCAGGCCACCTCCTCCTCCTCGAATCTGATGGCCAAACCACCTACACGGCCCAGAGAATTCTGGACGCTCACCGCCGGGGCTGAGGCCTCCAATACTTAGTCCACTGGAAGGGCTACGGCCCTGAAGAACGGTTGTGGATCCCCAAGTCCTATTTCCACGTCAAAGGGATGGTCCGGGCCTTTCACCAGGCCTATCCAGAGAAGCTCAGTGGACCGCCAGGAGGCGTCCCTTGGGGGGGGGGGCACTGTCATGTTCAGGTGAGCGCACACCCCCTCCTTCCTGTCAAAAATTCCCCTACTCCTCAGGCAATCATTACACCTACATGAGTGGATGCACTACCAGCGCATAAGAGGATCATCAAGCTAAGGCTTCAGCGCTGGCTCGTTGGGTATACTGCCTGCAGAAACTAGCAAGCAAACTAACATTATATTCAGAGGACTTTACCTTATTCACCTCCTCTCTCTTTTCTTCCCCAGGTTGCTGCCATCAGTGCGGTGTGTCTTCGGGGATTGTTGTGTGCTCACCTGCTCCATCATCCTCACCCCGCTTCAGCTACCTGTCTCTACCCGGTCAGACACCACCCAGCTCCATCCCTTTCCTACTCCCTGCCAGCGTCATCCTCCTGGTTTGTCTATTCCTGCTGGGTTTCTCTGTCGGGCTCTCTGTTCAGCTCACGTAAGTGGCTAATTTGTCTTTACCACTTCCCAACCTCCCTCCTCTTATTAATCAGCTCTTATCTCTCCCCACAGACTTGAGTCTTCCTCTGGCGAGTGACATTTTCCTTAATATGTGCTCTTTGTTTTTAAATTAATATATTGTTTAAACGTTGCTTCTCTGTGTCGTGCGAGTTTTCTCTGGTGTGGCACCTGCATGTGAGCTGACTTTTCGATCAATATGACAACTTCAGGAAGAAGAGGACACCTACACAGCCACTGCGGATTAGGGGGGAGGATGTGGAGGTAGCGGAGGACTACAAATACCTGGGTGTCGTGATCAGCAATGGACTGGACTGGAAATTTAACACCGATGCTGCATACAAGAAGGGGATGAGCAGACTCTACTTTCTGAGGAAGCTGAGATCCTTCAACGTGTGCAACAAGATGTTAGAGCTTTTCAACTAGACCGTTGTCGCCAGCACCATCTTCTTTGCTGCTGTCTGTTGGGGTAGCAGTATCAGAGCCAGCGACACCAACAGATTTGACAAGATTATCAAGAAGGCTGGCTCTGTAATTAGTCTCAGGCTGGAGACCTTTGAATCTGTGGTGGAGAAGAGGACACTGAACAAACTGCGATCCATCATGGACAACCCTGATCACACCCTGGACAGGCAGTGGAGCACTTTCTCCAGCAGACTGCTACAGCTTCCCTGCTGAACGGCCAGGTTACAGGAAATCTTTCCTGCCACATGCCATTTCACTGTACAATAACTCACTCTAATGTGGAATCTTGGTCGTAATTATGCTGCCATATTGTACCCGACAGTCTAATTAGGACCTCACATTTCACCCTGTGCCCAATAGTCCTGCATTGTACAGCTAGTACGATCCATGTATCTATATGGGTCATCATCTATTCATCTGTGGTGTAGATGGCGGTAGGAATGGCGGGAATAGCGGTAGGAAGCAGGAAAGAGGATGTTTCGAATTCGGTGGAGTCTAAAAGAAGCAAACGTAAATGTAAAGAAATTCAATCAAGAGCATTATCAAGTGCTGATGAATCAGAAGATGGAACTATTCCGGAATAAACAGAAGGAGTGTAAAGTAATCATTAAACTTACTCAGGAAGGCGCATCATTTCGTGAGTGGAACCCAATTAAGCTCACAAATGCAATTAATGGGTTACTTGGAGAAGTTTTAAATGCAAGAATTCTTCGTAGTGGTTTATTACTAGCTACATGTAAAGATAGTGTTCAACAAGGAAAAGCAATCAGAGTCAATAAGATGGAGGGGAAAAATGTGCAGTGTTCAGTATTGGAAGGAAATAAGGCAATGACAGGAGTGATATTGGGCATTTCAATGGCTGTCTCAAATGATGAAATAATGAAAAACTTAACTGGAGCAAAAGTGACAGAGGTACAAAGATTGAAAACTAATAGAAATGGTGAAAAATGTGATAGTCTCTCGGTAATGTTAAAATTTGATGAAACAAGACTGCCACGTAAGGTGTATATTGGCTACATGAGATATGAAGTCAGACTTTAGGTTCCTCCTCCACCCCGATGTTTCAAATGTCAAAAGTTTGGTCATGTAGCAGCAATATGCAAATGTAAACAACAATGTGCCAGATGCTCCGGTGAACATGAATATGGAAAGTGTGAAAGAGGAGCCAAATTAAAGTGCCGTAACTGTGGTGGTGGACATAGCTCTGCATATCAAGGTTGTGAAGCCAGCAAAAGAGCAGCAGAAATTCAGCGGGTAAAAGTCTTCCAGGGATTAACATTTGCAGAAGCTATGAAAAAGGTGCCAGCTAAAAAAGTGGGAGTGGACTCCCAACGGGGAAAGTGTGCAGGCTTGCAGTGCATGCAGGAGAATTAAGGAAGATTCTCTGGCTACGAAGGAAAATAATTCTGTCTTGTTTGTGGTAGATGTGATAAACTGCACTGCGCAGACTTCCAAGAAAACATAAAAAATCAAAATTATTGTGAAAGCAGCAGAAAAATATCTTGGCATTAAGGGGCTACATTGGGAAGCAGTTGAGGACTTGTTAAGTGGGGGATCTTTAAGTTCACAGACATCATGGGCTGGTGGATCAGCTGCCAATCACATCTAAAAGAAGAAAAAGAAGAATGAGATGAGACGTAGATACGGAATACAGCTCCTGACCAGATAGAGTGATGATGTGGAGTGAGGTGCGTGGTGGTGATGCACCTGTGGGCTGGTGGCTAGCTGCCAATCAAGTCTAAAAGAAGAAGAAGATGACGATTGTTCAGAAGAACTTATTACAAAGATATAGAGTGATAAGTCAGTGACGGTAATGCACCTGTAAGCTTGTTGTCAACCACCAATCAAATCTAAAAGAAGCTATAATTCAAGAAATCTCTGTCTGTCCATCTGTCATGACCATAGGACTCACTAAAAGATCATAGGATCATCTATGACGTGCTGTAGCATCATCTCACTTTGGCTCAGCAATAATTATTCTTCTGCTTAAAGACATTTTTGTTTCACCCAGGAGTAAGACAAAGAAATGGATTTTCTCCCCAGGCTACAGCTAAAATCCCATTCTTTTGTTAAAACCAGCCTAAGGAATTTCCCCAATGTCCGGCTTCATTTCTATTGCCCCCATAAACATGCAACAGACCCACAAATTCCCTTAAACTCTGGGAAATGCTGGATTTAACCAGTGAACTTTAAAGTACATTATTACAAACTCAATTCTAAACCTTCATTCTTTTCAGAACTATGAAAATTAATCTGTGATTTTATATATATGCATGTTAATGTTTACATGAATGTTTATTCCTGCATGTTGATTTAGAAGCACTGCTTATAAGATACACTAAGGTTAGTTTAGTTATACATAAGTGTGTAACAGTATATTCCAATGTATTTAAAATTGTGTGTATTCCTGATATCACATTTCACCAGTCTTCAGAGAGACCCCACCTTCTTCATCTCATTGGTCCCTTATAGACTGTTTGTTCATTGGATGGAAAGTTCATCGGGCCTCCCACGAAGGACTCTCGTTGGCTGAGATTCCGATCGATCCCGGAAGCCCGTGAAGCTGAACAGAACTTATAAAAGGCGAAAGACTCTTCGCTCCAGCCTCTTTTCGGCTGCTCTCTTTTCCGGATCATCTTCTCTCTTTTCCTGTTCCCGGTTGCCCTTTCTTTTCACCGATCGTCTCTCTCTATTGTCTACACACAGCAAGGAAGAACAAAGGACCGTCTGAACAAAGACTCCGACCACGTGTCGTTTTTCTGAACACAGAGCAGATAACTCGTAATTTGTTTATGTAACTTTGTATCTTAATGTTTTCTTTTTCCCTTAAATACCTAGGAATTCCTATTTCTTTGAGCTCAATTCTTAATCGGAGTTAAACTCCAATTTTTATTCATCACTTTTTCTTTGTTAAACTTTCTGTAAAATCACCGTTTGTTTAATTTTAATGTAAACTTTAATCTTGACTTTATTTTTATATTTTTCTTGACCAAGCACCCACCAGAAGCTATTATTTTATCTAAAGTCCGAAAGTTTTTTTTCTCTTCTAATTTGAAATCTGATCAGATATCTTTAATTATTCCCGAAGACCTGCAGCCGTTTGTCTACCAGGAAGAAAAGACGCAGCTCTCCACATCACGCGCAGGCTGAGGAATCAGCGCGCTTCTGCAGCATCTCAACCATCGAGATCCAACTTACGATCTCATGAATATCATTCATCGTCAAGAGAATATTTGCGGGACAAATATTCTGGGTTTTGCCCCTGAACAACACTTCAAAACTTCATGAGGACGACTACAGAACCATCATCGAACGAGGATCACGTGAGCTGCAAACTTTTAATTCATCTGCTGAATTAAACGTCTGAGGTTCGGTAATAATTTGTGTATCTAATCAGATGCAAATTAAGAAGCCCTTAACATAACTCTTCTCTTCATTAAAATTCCGTTTTTATTTTCTTAAGATGAATCAAGGACTTTTTCACATAATTAGTAAACTTTCTCCATAAATTTGCGTTGTTTCCATAATCTGTTAACACAAACTGATAGAAATTGGTTTCTCAGTTTAACCCTGGTTCCGAAAATATTGACATTGTTAATCTATCATTTACAAGATTGATTTTATGATTAATGAAATTACTGCAATGTCTGTTAATCATTTCGTTTAATAAATATTTAAAAATGAGAGAAGTTGTTGAGAATTTATTTCATTCTGAGTCTGTTTCAAGCCCAGGTATCGAATTCACGGAAAATTTTTGAGACTGATTATTGATTAATTTATTGAGTGATTAAACAGGTATAAAGTGAAATTAAAGATTAAATTGCTTCTTAAAGATAGAAGCTGGTGCCCCTTACAAGTGTAATTAACTTTTCTGATGTATATGAAATAAGATTTGATCTCAGATTCCAATACATCAATATAAATTAAATAATTCATACCTGATCATATTCATATTTATTAATATCCCATATATTTCCTCCTATACGTGCCTATGATGTCTACATGATTTCTACATGACATCATATAGACAGCATAGTATAGAGCAGGAATGTCAAACTCAATCCATTCGGGGCCAAGTCCCTGCACATTTTACTTCCACCCAGTCTCTTCAGCAGGTGATTTTGCTAATCAGCAATCAGTGGGAAGAAATTCAGTTAAATGCACCTGTGGAAGCCACTGGGGGGGAGGTAAAACCTGCAGGGTCTTGGCCCAGAATGGAATGAGTCTGACATCCCTGGTATAGAGTGATTCAAGAAAATCTCTGTGTGCGTGTGTGTGTGTGTGTGTGTGTGTGTGTGTGTGTGAGATCAAAGGCAGGTATCACTCATGACCATAGGACGGTCATGAACCGGGCTTGGGATCCTCCCGAGCTCGGCTTCATGGCTTTTTCCTGTTTTCATATTTATCCGTGTTTTGTGATATCTTTGGCGTTCCATATTGTTTCTCAGTTCTTCCTTGTCATTGTTTTACTTGGGTTGCCATGTTCTGTTGTATTTTTGGTGCCTTGATTTGTCTGTTTATATTTCTGGATTATCTGATTATCTTTTGAGTTATTTGTAGTTATTCCTTAGTCTGCTTTTGGTTTTGTTTATATATTTATTTTGTGACTGGCAGTGGTCAGAGGGCTTTTTTGGGTCCTGTTGTGCCTCCTGTCTGCAGGTAGCCACTCCCCCTCCCCTGTCAGTGCTTGACAGCTGATTCCAATCTGTCATTGCTTTTCCTCTCTGCTCAGGCCAGCCCACATACACCACCTGTCATCACTCAGCTCGCTATGCCATTATTTAAGCTCTGTTTGTTCACTGGGGTTTTCTCGGCTCATTGTATTGTCAACCGTTCACCAAAGCACCATTTGCCCTGGTGATTTCTTCACTGTAAGTACCTGCACCTGCCGGTTGTTAGTGTGTTGTTTTTTTTCTGTGTTTCCCGGCGCCTTCTTTGTACAGGGCTGTTGTGTTTTGGGTTGCTCAACACAGCCTGTACTGTTGCTCAGGAGCGTTTTGGATTTATGTATTAGCGCTTTGGGTTTTTACCTCCGTTGTCTGTTACCAGTCAGTTTGGGGACAACTTGCGTCGACTCCTGACTGTACAGTTCACTTATTTGTTCTTAGGAATTATTGTTTGGACTTCATGTTAATAAACACACAATATCCTCCTGCAAGTGGGTTTTTTGTCTCTTCTGCCTCGGAGAGGCAGCAAATCATGACAGAATGAGCCCACCCGAATGAGAAAACCAAGCGGAGGAGTCGTATGTGTTATTTTTCATCTTTTTGTGTTTTTTCCTACCCACCTCTCTTTTGGAGCACCATGGGCCATCTGAACGAAGTGGCGCGGTGGGCGGCTTCCTTTCTGGAGGTCATCCTGGCGCAGATGCAGGCTTCCTCTTCCCCAAAGATGGTCTGGGAGGGCCGAGACAGCACGGCACAGGTAATGGAAGTGTTCCCTAGCCTATGGAATCACTTGGAGGCTACAGATATATTCAGCTTCATATACTCCCAGCGGGTGGAAGAACCCCCGACGCCGGATCTGTCCCTTACGAAGAAGAAGCACGCACGCCATAAGAAGCCTTCAGCCTCTCCCGCGGCAACTCCGCCTCCTCACCCTGAGCCTTGGCCTGCTCCATCAGATGAGGAGCTGGAGGAACGAAGACTGGTGTTGTTGGCTGAGCTGGACCTCCTCCTGGAGGCAAAGCCGTCACTCCTTCCGCAATTGATCCACAAGTCGGAGGAGTTTGTTCCCATGGAGCCAGAGTTAGAGCCGGTGATCGAGTGCTCCCAGATCCCGATGCTTCCTCTCCACGGTGAACCTTCGTGCCCTTCTCCCACTCGTCACTATCAATCCCGGAGGTCCCGACAGAAGAACATCCCTACATCTCAGCCAGTAATCCTTCCTTCTCAGAGGGAGGAGATTGCTGCAGTAGAACCGCCGGATCCACCTTCCCTTCCAGCTGCCCCGCCAGCACCTATTTCTTCCTCCACTGCTGCTGCATTTCCCTGCTCTCCTGTATCCGCTGAAGTGGGTTGGGCCATCAGCTTCCCGGTTCTGCCCGCCTCCGTGCCTGCTGAGGTGGCTCCTCCACCTTCAAGAGAGGAGTCCAGGCCCACCATGGACACGGAGAGGGATGACTGTGCACCTGATGCAGCAGGCAACACCAAACACCAGGAGAACAGGCAAGTTATATTTCCTTCTATTTTAACTGTTGATGAATTGACTTACCTGATTCCTGGTCAAGAGACTTAGGGTCACCTGAGTTTTCTTCACCTGCTGCAAATAACAATTCCTCACTTGCCCTCTCTGTGTCCCCTCCTCTTGCTTTTGAGTGTTTGTCGGCCCAGGAACCCAGCCACCAGAGGAGGGAGGAGCCTGCGGTGCTGGAGGACAGCCCCGCTGTCACCTTATGGACCGAGGGAAGGCGCTGAACCGACGCTCGCCATGCAGAGCCCAGTGCCAACGGTGAACCGGACCCCAGCCACTGCGCTAGATGAGCCTCCCGGCTGGACTACATCACCTGGCACCTCCTTTGTACAAGGCTGTTGTGTTTTGGGTTGTCCAACATAGCCTGTACTGTTGCTCAGGAGCGTTTTGGGTTTATGTATTTCTTCCCCCCACTTGCCATTACGCTGGGAGCACTTTGGGTTTTTTCCTCCGTTGTCCGTTACCAGTCAGTTTGGGGCCAACTTGCATCTACTCTTGACTGTACAGTTCACCTGTTTGTTCTTTGGAATTATTGTTTGGACTTTATGTTAATAAACACACAATATCCTCCTGCAAGTGGGTTTTTTGTCTCTTCTGCCTCAGAGAGGCAGCAAATCATGACAAGGACTCACTATGACCATGACAAGGACTCACTATGACATCATCAAAGATCAAAGGCAGGTATCAGTCATGCTCACTCACGATCATAGGACATCAAAGATCAAAGGCAGGCATCACTCACGATCATAGGATTTGCTATGACATCATCAAAGATCAAAGGCAGGCATCACTCATGCTCACTCACAATCATAGGACATCAAAGGCAGGCATCTTCTTCTTTAAGATTTGATTGGTGGTTGGCAACCAGCTTACAGGTGCATTACTGCCACGTACTTTACTCTATATCACCACTCTATCTGGTCAGGAGCTGTAGTCCTTCTATCATCATTGCTGTGTCCAATCGAACCTCGACTCTATCTTCAGACATCACTCTTCTTCGTCTCCTTGCACTTCACTCTATATCATCACTTCACTCTATATCATTACTCTACACATCTTATCCAGCAAGCCTCTCAAAGGCAGGCATCACTCACAATCATAGGACTCGCTATGACATTGTCAAAGAACAAACGCAGGCATCATCCACGATTATAGGACTCACTCTGACATCATCAGAGATCATAGGACTCGCTATGACATCATCAAAGATCAAATGCAGCATCATAGGACTCGCTATGCCGTCATCAAAGATCATAGGACTCACTATGACATCATCAAAGATCAAAAGCAGGTATCACTGAACGAGTGTTGACGTGCTTGCTTACACCCTTGCTTACACCTGCTTTCTATGGGCATGCAGAAATACTTGCTTATACTTGGTTTCTGCAGGCATGCACATGTGTGCACTAGTTATTATTAATTTATAAAAAAGAGTAGTACATTTGTGAGAAAAAATAGCAACAAAAAAATTCCAAATTTTTGGGAAAAAAGTCACAAATTTACAAGAGAAGAAGTCAATTTCCTAACAAGGGGCTCGATGGCTAGCGCCTGGTGGCCGGGTTCCCGTCCATGGGACCTGGCCGGGCTCAGCCTGAAGGAGTTACATGGGTCCGCCCTCCAGTAGGCTCACCACCTGCAGGAGGGACCATGGGGGTCCGCTGCTATGTGGATCAGGTGGTGGTCGAAGGCTGAGACTTTGGCGGTCTGATCCCAGGCTTCGTAAACTGGCAAATAGTAAATTTAATAGGTAAAAAACAATTTAATGTAAAAAAGTCACATATTTACAAGAAGAAAAAAAAATACATTTGAGGAAAAAAGTCTCAAATTTAGAAGAATTATTTATTTGTAAATAGCAAATTTATTAAGAAAAACATTAAATTTACAAGAAAAAGGTAAATTTACAAAACAAGTCATAAAATTAGATGAAAAAAGTTTAAAATTTAAGAGAAAATTTTCTCAAAATTCAATGACAAAAAGTGCATTACAAAAAGTATAACCTTTACCAGAGGAAAAAAAATCACAAATTTAGATTTATTTTTATTAAAAAAAATTCTAATTAGCAAACTAATTTTATTATAGTATTATATTTAAGAGAAAAAAATTCATAAATTTGCAAGTGAAAATGTCACAAATTTAGAAAATTAAAATTAAATATTTAAAAGAAAAAGTCACAAGTATACAAGACAAAAGAGTCATTTGGGGGAGAAATAATTCTAATATTTAAGAAGAAATAAATAACAATTTTCAACGGCAAAACAGTAAACTTGTTAGAAAAAAATACTAAATTTATGAGAAATTTTTCACAAATTTAGGTGAATTACTTTATATTTGTAATATCATATTTATTACAAAAACATTACATTTACAAGAAAAAGTAATACACATAATAAAACTAGTACATGAGAGAAAAAAGTCACAAATTTAGTTGGAAAAAGTTTAAAATTTATGAGAAAACCACAAGCTTTACAAGGAAAAAAAAACATTCTCTTAAAGAAGTAGGAAATTACAGTACAACAGATAATTTATGAATTAAAGAAAAGGCTGCAAAGTTCCACATTTATAATTCAATTCAATTCAATTCAACTTTATTTATATAGTGCTAATTCACAACGACAGTCATCTCATAGCACTTTTAAATGTAGGGGAAACCCCCACAATTGCAGAAAGACCCCAGCAAACAGGCAATCCCCTGTGAGCAAGCGCTTGGTGACGGTGGAGAGGAAAAACTCCCTTTTAACAAGAAGAACCCTCTAGCACACAGGTGTCAAACTCATTCCATGGAGGGCCAAGACCCTGCAGGTTTTACCTCCACCCAGTGTCTTCAACAGGTGATTTCTCTGAATTTCTTCCTACTGATCGCTAATCAGTGAAAACACCTGCTGAAGAGACTGGGTGGAAGTAAAACCTGCAGGGTCTTGGCCCTCCATGGAATGAGTTTGACACCCCTGCTCTAGCAGAATCAGGCTCAGGGAGGGGCAGTCATCTGCTGCGACTGGCTGGGGGGGTGAGGGGATAGAGAAGATGAAAAGAACAGACATGTAGAGAGCAAACATTAAAGGGGAGAAGCCCAGTACATTATTGGATGTCCCCCGGCTGTCTAAATCTATTAACAGCAGAACTAAGGGAGGGTTTAGAGATACATAATCCCTCCTAATTGTAAGCTATATCGAAAAGGAAGGTTTTTACCCTATTCTTAAAAACAGAGATCGAGTCTGACTCCCGAATCCAGATTGGTAACTGGCTCCACAGGAAAGGAGCTTGAAAACTGAAGGCTCTGCCTCCCATTGTACTTCTGGAAATTCTAGGTATTACAAGTAATCCTGTCTTGGACCATTTGGCGTGGGCAGAATGAACGACAACGGACAGCGGCTGCTCGAGTTCTGCACATATCACGATCTGTGCATCACAAACTCGTTCTTCAAGACCAAGCCCCAACACAAGGTTTCCTGGCGACATCCGTGCTCAAAGCACTGGCACCAGCTGGACTTGATCCTGACCAGGCGCACCTCACTGAAGAACGTGCTAATCACCCGTTCGTTTCAGAGTGCAGATTGCGACACAGACCATTCATTGGTGTGTTGCAAGGTCAAGCTGCAGCTGAAGAAATTCCATCGTGCTAGACAGCCTTGAAAGGCACGGATTGACACCAGCAAGATGGCCCAACCAGAACTTGTTGAGCAGTTTGCCTCCACCTTTGAGAAGGAACTTGGTGTACCACAAGAAGGAGAATCTGCAAAGCAGAAGTGGGAAGAGCTGCGAAACACCATCCACCGCACAGCCTTGGCTACCTTTGGGAGGAAGACCTCGAAGTCACAGGACTGGTTTGATGCCAAGTTGACTGAGATGACCCCCGTCATTGAAGCCAAGTGCTCAGCACTTGCTGAGTACAAGAAGTACCCAAACGAGAAGAATCTCCAGATTTTCAGGGCTGCGAGAAGCAAAGTTCAGCAGACTGCTCGGCGCTGTGCCAGCGAGTACTGGACTCAGCTCAGCCAAGACATTCAAACCGCTGCCATAACGGGGAACATCCGTGGTATGTACGATGGCATCAAGAAAGCACTTGGTCCGGCTCAGAGCAAGACGGCCCCCCTCAAATCCTCCACTGGGGAGATGATCACAGAAAAGAACAAGCAGATGGAGAGATGGGTGGAACACTACTCCGACCTCTACTCCAGACAGAACACCGTGACACCGTCAGCCCTTGATGCCATTGACTGCCTGCCATCCATGGATGAACTTGACGCCGAGCCAACCATCGACGAACTCAGCAAGGCCATTGATAGCTTGGCTGCTGGCAAGGCACCCGGCAACGACGGCATACCCTCCGACCTGATCAAGCACTGCAAGACCGCCCTACTGCTGCCATTGCATGACGTCCTCTGCCAGTGCTGGAAGGAAGGTGCCGTACTACGGGACATGAGGGACGCCAAGATCATCACCCTCTACAAAAACAAAGGGAAGAGAAGCGACTGCAACAACTACAGGGGCATCTCCCTCCTCAGCGTTGTTGGCAAAGTCTACGCACGAGCTGTTCTCGTTCGTCTACAGAAGCTTGCCGAATGTGTCTACCCTGAGTCTCAGTGTGGCTTCCGCGCTGAGCGATCGATGGTAGACATGATATTCTCCATCCGCCAACTCCAGGAGAAATGCAGAGAACAGAACATGCCCCTGTACGTCGCCTTCACGTCAACCTCACCAAAGCATTCGATCTGGTCAGCAGAGAGGGCCTTTTCAAGATCCTGCCAAAGATAGGATGCCCACCAAAGTTGCAAAGCCTCATCGAATCGTTTCACACCAACATGCAGGGGATACTGCAGCCCGACGGCAACGTCTCAGAGCCATTCAACATGCGCAGCGGAGTGAAACAGAGCTGTGTACCTGCGCCAACCCTCTTTGGGATTTTCTTTGCTATGCTCCTGAGGCATGCCTTCAGCACAGCAACAGAGGGAATCTACCTGCACACAAGATCTGACGGCAGGCTTTTCAACCTCGCCCGCCTTAAAGCCAGAACCAAAGTACGCGAGGCTCTAATCAGAGACATGCTGCTGGCAGACGACGCTGCAGTTGCAACCCACACACAGCAGGAGCTTCAGACCCTGATGGACCGCTTCTCCCAGGCATGCAAGGACTTCGGACTTACCATCAGCCTGAAGAAGACTAACGTCTTGGCGCAAGGCATGGAAGCACCACCAACCATCACCATCGACAACTACGAGCTGGAGGTCGTGAATCAGTTCACGTACCTGGGGTCCACGATCAGCAACAACCTCTCCCTTGATACAGAGATCGACAAGAGGATTGGAAAATCAGCCTTCACACTCGCTTGCCTTACCACACGAGTGTGGGAGAATCCCAAACTCTCTGTCAAGACGAAGATGGCAGTGTACAACGCCTGCGTCATCAGCACACTGCTCTATGGGAGTGAGACGTGGACAACATACGCCCGGCAGGAAAAGAGACTGAACTCCTTCCACTTGCGCTGCATTCGCCACATCCTGGACATATCCTGGCAGGACAAAGTGCCCAACACAGAAGTTCTGTCCCACGCCGGCCTTCCCTCCATGTTTACTCTACTCAGGCAGCGCAGGCTCCGCTGGCTAGGCCACGTTCACCGTATGGAGGATGGCAGAATCCCCAAAGACGTCCTCTACGGAGAACTGGCAACTGGCAGGAGAGACGTTGGCCGCCCACAGCTGCGCTTTAGAGACGTCTGCAAGAGAGACATGAAGGCCCTGGAGATCAACACAGAGCGCTGGGAGGACCTTGCAACGGACCGCTCCAAATGGAGAGGCACCCTGACCAGACAGCTCAAGGCGGGTGAAGAGAGACTGACTGCTGCAGCAGATGAAAAAAGGACCCGCAGGAAGAACCGCCACAGACCCAGCAGCACGGAGACCACCCACAAGTGCGACTTGTGTGACAGGGACTGCCATTCGCGCATCTGCCTGTTCAGCCACAGGTGGTGCTGTTCCAGCAGAGTAGACGTTTAGGATTCTCTTCCATGGTCATCATAGACCGACGGAGGCCGACGACAAGTAATCCTGCATTTTGGGAGCGTAATGCTCTATTATGATGATAGGGTAGTATAAGATCTTTTAAATAAAAAGGGGCCTGACTGTTTAGAGCTTTGAAAGTGAGAAGAAGGATTTAAACTTAATTCTGAACTCTGTGGGAAGCCAATGACGGTCACCAAAACCAGAGAGGTATGATCTCTCTTTCTAGTACTTGCTAAAACTCTTGCAGCAGCATTTTGGATCAACTGAAGACTTTTTAAAGATATTTTAGGACAACCTGATAATAAAGAGTTACAATAATCTAATCTCGAGCTAAAAAAAGCGCGGATCAGTTTCTCAGCATCACTCTGAGACAAGATGCTCCTAATCTTGGCAATATTACGCAAATGATAAAAGGCAGCCTTAGACACAAATTTAATATGTGAATTGAAAAACAGATCTTGATTAAAAATAACTCCAAGGTTCCTCACAGAACTATTAAGAGAAAGAGTAACTGCATCCAAACTAAGAGCTTAATTTGGAAAGGTATTTGTAAGGTTTTTTGGACCAACAAAAATGACTTCAGTCTTATCTGAATTTAATAGCAGGAAATTACAAGTCATCCAAGCTTTGATTTCCTGAAGACAGGCTTCTAACTTGGCTAATTGATTACTATCATCTGGCTTCATTGACAGGTATAACTGTATGTCATCTGCATAACAATGAAAATGTATACAGTGCTTTCTAATGATGTTGCCTAACGGAAGCATATACAGTGGGGCAAAAAAGTATTTAGTCAGCCACCAATTGTGCAAGTTCTCCCACTTAAAAGATGAGAGAGGTCTCCAATTTTCATCATAGGTATACCTCAACTATGAGAGACAAAATGAGAAAAAAAAATCCAGAAAATCACATTGAAGGATTTTTAAAGAATTTATTTGCAAATTATGGTGGAAAATAAATATTTGGTCACCTACAAACAAGCAAGATTTCTGGCTCTCACAGACCTGTAACTTCTTCTTTAAGAGGCTCCTCTGTCATCCACTCGTTACCTGTATTAATGGCACCTGTTTGAACTCGTTATCAGTATAAAAGACACCTGTCCATAACCTCAAACAGTCAGACTCCAAACTCCACTATGGTCAAGACCAAAGAGCTGTCAAAGGACACCAGAAACAAAACTGTAGACCTGCACCAGGCTGGGAAGACTGAATCTGCAATAGGTAAGCAGCTTGGTGTGAAGAAATCAACTGTGGGAGCAATTATTAGAAAATGGAAGACATACAAGACCACTGATAATCTCCCTCAATCTGGGGCTCCACGCAAGAGCTCACCCCGTGGGGTCAAAATTATCACGAGAACGGTGAGCAAAAATCCCAGAACCACATGGGGGGACCTAGTGAATGACCTGCAGAGAGCTGGGACCAAAGTAACAAAGGCTACATCAGAAACACACTACGCCGCCAGGGACTCAAATCCTGCAGTGCCAGACGTGTCCCCCTGCTTAAGCCAGTACATGTCCAGGCTCGTCTGAAGTTTGCTAGAGAGCATTTGGATGATCCAGAAGAGGAATGGGAGAATGTCACATGGTCAGATGAAACCAAAATAGAACTTTTTGGTAAAAACTCAACTTGTCGTGTTTGGAGGAGAAAGAACACCATACCTACTGTGAAGCATGGGGGTGGAAACATCATACTTTGGGGCTGTTTTTCTGCAAAGGGACCAGGACGACTGATCCGTGTAAAGGAAAGAATGAATGAGGCCATGTATCGTGAGATTTTGAGTGAAAACCTCCTTCCACCAGCAAGGGCATTGAAGATGAAACGTGGCTGGGTCTTTCAGCATGACAATGATCCCAAACACACCACCCGGGCAATGAAGGAGTGGCTTCGTAAGAAGCATTTCAAGGTCCTGGAGTGGCCTAGCCAGTCTCCAGATCTCAACCCCATAGAAAATCTTTGGAGGGAGTTGAAAGTCCGTGTTGCCCAGCGACAGCCCCAAAATGTCACTGCTCTAGAGGAGATCTGCATGGAGGGATGGGCCAAAATACCAGCAACAGTGTGTGAAAACCTTGTGAAGACTTGGAGAAAACGTTTGACCTCTGTCATTGCCAACAAAGGGTACATAACAAAGTATTGACATGAACTTTTGTTATTGACCAAATACTTATTTTACCGAGGAATTTACCAATTAATTCATTGTAACTAGCACCTAGCAACAATGCTCTGCACTGTGTGTGTTTATATATTTACATATTTATTCCATCTAGCTACAATGCTCTGCACTGGGTGTGTTTATATTTATATATCTATATATTTATTCCATCTAGCTACAGTGCTCAGCACTGGGTGTGTTTATATTTATATATCTATATATTTATTCCATCTAGCTACAATGCTCCGCACTGTGTTTTTATATATCTACATATTATTCCATCTAGCTACATTGCTCCGCACTGTGTGTGTTTATATACTTGCATATTTATTCCACCTAGCTGCAATGCTCCGTACTGTGGGTGTTTATATATTTACATATTTATTCCATCTAGCTACAATGCTCTGCACTGTGTGTTCATATATTCATATATTTATTCCATCCAGCTACAATGCTCTGCACTGTGTGTCTGTGTGTGTGTGTGTGTATATATACGTATATTTTATAGTAATATGTACATATGTATATTAGCTGCTCTTGCTTGCTTGTTTTTTTTCTTGCCTTCTGATTGTTGCTCTGAGTGTTGCTATCCCTGTGCTGTTGCAATCCTGGAATTTCCCCGTTGTGGGACTAATAAAGGCTTATCTTATCTTATCTTATCTTATTAAAAATCTTTCAATGTGATTTTCTGGATTTTTTTTTTTCTTATTTTGTCTCTCATAGTTGAGGTATACCTATGATGAAAATTGGAGATCTCTCTCATCTTTTAAGTGGGAGAACTTGCACAATTGGTGGCTGACTAAATGCTTTTTTACCCCACTGTATAAACTAAAAGAGTAAGGCTTAGCACAGATCCCTGTGGAACTCCATGACTGAGCTTTGAGTTGGAAGAAAACTCATTATTGACATGAACAAACTGGAGCCTATCAGACAAATAAGATCTAAACCACTGCAGTGAAGTTCCATTAAGTCCAACATAGTGTTCTAATCTATCGAGTAGAATATTATGGTCGATAATGTCACAGGTTGTACTAAGGTCTAAAAGGACAAGTACAGAAACAAGTCCATTATCAGATGCGATAAGGAGGTCATTAGTGACCTTCACTAAGGCTGTTTCAGTACTATGATGGATTCTAAACCCAGATTGAAACTCTTCAAATAAACCATTTCCCTGCAAGTGATCAAATAATTGTGTAGCAACAAATCTTTCTAAGATTTTTGAAATGAAAGGGAGATTAGAGATTGGTCTATAGTTAGCTAAAACTCCCGGATCCAGCGTTGGCTTTTTGAGTAAGGGTTTAATTACAGCAGTTTTAAAAGCCTGCGGTACATGGCCTAATGTTAAAGGCATTAGGCCAACCAGCTTACAGAGAAGTTACATATTCAAAAGGAAAAATTTGCCTGCTATTGAGAAGTCATATGTATATTTGCTAATTAAGTGCTTCAACTTTATTTTAAGGCTCATATATATATATATATATATACAGTATATACTGTATATTGTACTTGACAGAAAAAGATGCAACAGTCTGTGTCAAGTGTGTCAGCGACTATTTTATGTAACTGTGGCTTATAAGGTATCTCGCTTTCTAGCGGATGTTTACTGATGATACGTTTCTGTGTGCCTTCCATTCCATTTCAGCATTGTGGCACAGGAAGTGAAACAGGAAGCTGCAGAGCCATGTGACCTGACTCAACATAAAAGGCGTGACAGGAACAGGGAACCCCCTTTCACACACACACATACACACACACACAGTAGACCCGCATATTGTGCTTCTATAATGTTTCTATTACATCTGCCATTATTGCTAACTTCAGAGTAATAACATTAACTTGCACCAACACTGACACTTAACAGGTTCTTTATTTTCTAATGCTCCACTTCATTTCAACACAGAAATATGACATCAGTTTACAGACACATAATATCGTCTCTAGTGTCAGTGTGAGTGTTTGAGTTTCCGTGTGCATGTCTTTGTTAGGTATGTATGTTAGGGGGTCAGGGACGGGCTTCAGAAATAGCCTAGCATGCTCAGAGCAGAGAGTGGCGACGGCTAAGTAAAGAAGAAAAGGGAGGCCAAAAAAAATATTCGCCTTTGAAACCTGTGGGGCCAGAAAAATAGAATCCAGAACACAAAGATGCAACCACATCAAGAGAACATTATGACAATGTGTGTGGGTGAGACTGGTTTTACAGAAGCAAACACTGATGGTGCAACTTGTAATTAATGTACACACAGTTGAGCTGACAGTAGGTGTCTGTCCATGACTGGTTGACTGTTACACAGCATACGTCTCCCCTGTGTTGAAATGTTAGAGCGGTGGTTGTGACCATTAGACAAGGGCCAGCTGCATGTTTATATGTTTACCCTCAGAGAAACCTCCTCACTTACTCCCCAGCCTGTCTCATGGTTTGGTCCCCTGAAGCATTCCTGAGACATAAAAATAGTCTCGTTGCTAAGTCTTTAATTATGTCTGTACCACTTCACTGTCTCTGTCAACATTGCTTCTTCATTTTCATACTCCTGACTGCTGATCCTTCTCTGTTTTTCTGGCTCTGACCGCCACAGAGTTAATAAGGAAATCAGCTCATTTATGCACATTCACTCCTGTCTAACATGAGACACGCATAAATGTAATAGTTCTGCGTGATTCATGAAAGCCCCACGTGGTTTATTTTCTGTCAGTAAAACCTCTGAGTTTAATCATACATGAACAATGATGCCTTGGGCTAACATGATTAACAATTTGGATGAATCTCCGGTGTTTCGACATGTTCTCTCCAGTGCTGCCAGATCTCACGGGAGAAACAAGCAACAAGCCCAAAAAAGCCTAACAAGCAACCTACCACATTGTGTAAAATAGAGGCTGCTTGATAACAGTATAGATATATAGACTTATTTTTGTTTGCAGTGAAATGACTGTAAACACAGTCAGCATTGAATAATGGAATTTTATAAACTCTAATTGAATCGGTGAATTCAAAAAGGGCCCAAGTCCACACTTTTTCAATGGGGACTTGGGCCCTTTTTGAATTCACCAAATCAATTAAAGGAAAATACATATGCATTCTTATAATTCTGTGCAACCAGTGAACAATAAAAATTGATTTCTGGCATCAACTGGGGATTCTAAATTGTCCTTAGGTATGACTGTGAGAGTGAATGGTTGTCTGTCTCTCTGTGTTGGCCCTGCGATGGACTGGCGATCTGTCCAGGGTGTACCCTGCCTCTCGCCCAAAGATGCTGGGATAGGCTCCAGCACCCCCACAACCCAAAAAGGATTAAGTGGAAAAAGATGGATGGATGGATGGATGGATGGATAGTTCACCGGTTGCGCAAGATTATAAGCTGTGTTTCCATACCAAGAAGCTCAAAATCTGTTAATTTTTTGGGAAATTAATGAGGTAAAAGTGGAACCGTTTACTACTATGCTGACTTTTGTCACCGTTTCAGCAATTGAAAATAAAAACTGATTCCAACATCCTGCATGTGGGCGTGAAATTAATGACTTTCCTGCTGCACAGATAGTGTATTATGCACTAGTTATAAAGTCATGCTGATCAAACTCTGAAACTTTCCTGACAAAACTAATCGGCTACTGGTTGTCTTATCTGCTGACAGGCTGCTTACATAATTATTCCACCCAATATTGTAATCTGAATTGATAAGATGTACTTTGGTGAGAAGTGACGTCTGGGCAAAAGTTTAAATGTAAAGGGGAAACTTTTTGATTTTTTTTTTTTTTTCCATATCACGTCAGTATTTGACACTGAAGTACACTACCGTTCAAAAGTTTGGGGTCACCTAGAGAATTATTTTGTGTTTTCCATGAAAAGTCATACTTATTTACCACCATGAGTTGTAAAATGAATAGAAAATATGGTCAAGACATTGACAAGGTTAGAAATAATGATTTGTATTTGAAATAATAATTTTTTCCAGATACTCAACCTGCTCAAAGGAAGGTCAGTTTTATAGCTTCTCTAACCAGCTAAACTGTTTTCAGCTGTGCTAACATGATTGCACAAGGGTTTTCTAATCATCCATTAGCCTTCTGACGCAATGAGCAAACACATTGTACCATAAGAACACTGGAGTGACAGTTGCTGGAAATGGGCCTCTATACACCTATGTAGATATTGCACCAAAAACCAGACATTTGCAGCTACAATAGTCATTTACCACATTAGCAATGTATACCGGTATTAGATATTAGAATGTATTTCTGATTAGTTTAAAGTTATCTTCATTGAAAAAAACAGTGCTTTTCTTTCAAAAATAAGGAAATTTCTAAGTGACCCCAAACTTTTGAACGGTAGTGTAGCAGTAAAAAAAAAAAAAGTTCCATAATTAAACACATCCAAGTCAAGATTTCCCACTCCATTGTCCCTAGCATTTCAAACAGTTCTGGAGTTTGATTATTCATTGTCCTCACTGCCTAGCAGTGATCTGCAACATGTACCGGACATGTGCCTCTAAGGACTGCAGCCCTGAGATTACGGGTGATGTCTCACTGGGCTGCGACAGCTCACAACTAGTTGGAGAATGGCATTCATGAAGATTTTTCCGACATTTCTCCAAATGTTCACGGGTGTTTGCAATTTCCTTTTGTATGTAGCAGGGCCTCACTTTTGTGTTGCAGAAATGTTTAATATTTTCAAAAAATCTGCCTAACAACTTTTCTCTCAAAATAGTCGCAGAGTCGTTGCGGGTATCTTGGACCCATCCCAAACCCTTTTCAATTTAGTTTCCATGAGTCGGCAGGTGCGAGAAAAATTAAACAACTTTGCGAGGGGGTGGGGACCTTTTACACTAAGCCGTGACTGCCTGGAGACAAAACGCAGCTGCAGCAGTGACGGATATTCCAGCATCAAACCCACAGCGGCCCGGTACGTTGCAGCATCCTGCTACCTGTCAGCAGCAGAGTGGCCAGGATGGTACTTGACCGCAGCAGTACTGAGGAGACATGCAGCAGTCTTCAGCATGTTTGTTTGTTATACTGGATGTCAGGCTGGTCTGCATGTACCCCTCTGTTAATGAAAGAAAAACCCACAATGGTCACAGAAATAACCTGAATCTGACAAAAGTGGTAATAAATAATAATTCTATCAAAATTAACCAATGAAAATCAGACAATGCTTTTGAATTGTGGTTCAACAGAATTATTTTAAAAAACAAACTCATGAAACAGGCTGGACAAAAATCAGGTTCAGGTTCAGGTTCAGGTTACTTTATTTGTACCCGTAGGTAGATTTGTTTTGCAGTCTGGTGACATCCATATTTACAAGCCACTAATTAAATTCAACATAGACACAAACACAGGCACACATGAAGCTGACTATAAACATGATAAAAATACTCAAGGCTCCATCAATCAGGGTATAAAAAGACAAAGAGATGAGGGAGAAACCAGAGGTAAGAGAGAAGGGTCATATTAAAAGTTAAAAACTAGTCAAAGAGGTTTAAAAAAACAAAACAAACAAACAAACAAACAAACAAACAAACAAACTCAAAGGTCTAAAACCCAATAAAATATTTAGAACCCAAGTGACATCCTACAAAAATAAGTAAATATAAAATGAAGTTAATAAATAGGTACCTAAATTATGTACAATATATTTTTACAGCTTGTTCAACTCTTTGACAGCAGCAGGGACAAAGCTGTTTTTGTAACGCTGGGTTCTACTTTTTGGGACAGCAAACCTCCGTCTTGAGGGAAGAAGCTGAAAGTGGCAGTGCAAAGGGTGGGAGTCATCATTTAAAATGGAGGTAGCAATCCTCTGTACTTGTCTGGTGTACAGGGATGTCAGGCTCAGCTGTGACTCACCAAGCAAACGACTGGACCATCTAACTACCTGATCCAAGGATTTCCTCTGTTTCAGTTTTATCTGACCAAACCATGACACTAAAGAAAAGGATAAAACAGATTCAATAAAAGCCCGATAAAACATTGTCATTATGGTTCGGTCAACTTGGAAGCGTGCAAGTTTTCTCAAGCAATGCAAATGTTGCTGACCCTTTTTGCACACCCTTTCACAGTTCACTTCAAAGTTTAAATTACTATCAATAGTCGTCCCAAGATATTTGTACGACTGTACACATTCAGTGGTCTGGCCTTTTAGTATGGTGACTTTGTGCCTGGGATTTTTCCTCCTAAAGTCAATAATCATATCTTTAGTTTTTGTTGTATTCAGCTGCAGGTAGGAATCCTCACACCAGTGAACAAAATCATCAACTACTGGGCCGTGGCCACTCTCACCATCCTGGAAGAGACTGACAATAACTGAGTCATCAGCATACTTTATAATGTGTCTGTTGTCATGTCTGCTCCGACACATGTTTGTGTACAGGATGAAGAGTAGTGGTGACAACACACACCCCTGAGGAGAGCCAGTAGAAGAGCACTTTTGGTCAGACAATGTACCATTGACCCTTACTCTCTGCGTCCTGTTGGTAAAGAAATCCAGAATCCAACCCACCAGATTATTGCTCAAGTCAAATTGTTGCAGGAGCCTTTCAACTAAGATATGAGGTTGGATTGTATTAAAGGCGGAAGAAAAGTCCACAAATAAAAGCCTGGCATGTGTCCCATTAAAATCCTGATGTTTAAAAAGCATGTTAAACAGAGTGACAGTGGCATCCTCCACTCCTCTGTGAGGCCTATAGGCAAACTGCAGAGGATCCAATGCCTGCTCAGTCTGCCTTAGGACCTCACATCTGACCAGTTTTTCAAGAATTTTCATTAAAATTGAAGTCAAAGCAACTGGTCTAAAGTCGTTTACCATTTTAGGACAGCTGGATTTTGGAACGGGAACAACCACGGCATCTTTCCAGATCTTAGGCACATGTTGTGTCTGTAAGGACTTATTGAAAATGTAATGAAATATAGGACTCAGTTCATGTGCACAGGACTTTACCAAGCGCCCACATATATTATCAGGGCCCTGACTTTTGTTCACTTTTACAGCGCAGAACTCCCTTTTAACATCCTGCACCTCAATATTAAAGTGCTGATTGTCTTTGAGTTTCTGTTTCAAATCTTGGATTTCTGTGCTGAAATCAAAGGAGTCAAAATGACCATAAAAACAATTAAGAGCATTAGCCAGCTCTGTGTCTGAATTAAAACCATCTAAAAACACACGATTATTGCGCTCTGTGCTCTGAAGGCCTGCAATAGTTTTCATACAGGCCCAGGCTGAACCAAGTTTCTTTGTTGCCATCTTGCTTTCCAATTCTGATGGTACCCCTAACTTAATATTTTGTTGCACAACCTTTTGAGGCAATCACTGCAATCAAACAATTTCTGTAACTGTCAATGAGACTTCTGCACCTCTCAGCAGGTATTTTGGCCCACTCCTCATGAGCAAACTGCTCCAGTTGTCTCAGGATTGAAGGGTGCCTTCTCCAGATGGCATGTTCCAGTTCCTTCCACAGATGTTCAATAGGAGTTAGATCAGGGCTCATAGAAGGCCACTTTAGAATAGTCCAATGTTTCGCTCTTAGCCATTCTTGGGTGTTTTTAGCTGTGTGTTTTGGATCATTATCCTGTTGCAAGACCCATGACCTGCGACTGAGACCAAGCTGTCTGACACTGGGCAGCACATTTCTCTCTAGAATATCTTGATAGTCTTGAGATTTCATTGTACCCTGCACAGATTCAAGACACCCTGTGCCAGATGCAGCAAAACAGCCCCAGAACATAACAGAATCTCCTCCATGGTTCACAGTAGGGACAGTGTTCTTTTCTTGGTATGCTTCATTTTTGCATCTGTGAACATAGAGCTGATGTGCCTTGCCATAAAGTTCCAGTTTTGTCTCGTCTGTCCATAGGATATTCTCCCAGAAACTTTGTGGCTTGTTAACATGCAGTTTGGATATTCCAGTCTGGCTTTTTTATGATTTGTTTTCAACAGTGGTGTCCTCCTTGGTCGTCTCCCATGAAGTCCACTTTGGCTCAAACAACGATGGATGGTGCGATCTGACACTGATGTACCTTGACCTTGGAGTTCACCTTGAATGTGTTTAGAGGTTGTTCTGGGCTCTTCTGTTACCATTTGTATTATCCGTCTCCTCCTGTGGCCACATCCAGGGAGGTTGGCTACAGTCCTGTGGATCTTAAATTTCTGAATAATATGTGCAACTGTTGTCACAGGAACATCAAGCTGCTTGGAGATGGTCTTATAGCCTTTACCTTTAACATGTTTGTCTATAATTTTCTTTCTAATCTCCTGAGACAACTCTCTCCTTTGCTTCCTCTGGTCCATGTTTAGTGTGGTACACACCATGTCACCAAACAGCACAGTGACTACTTGTCACCCTTTAAATAGGCCGACTGACTGATTACAAGTTTGTAGACACCTGTGATGTTAATTAGAGGACACATTTTGGTTGAACATGTCCCTATGGTCACATTATTTTCAATCTTTTCTAGGGGTACCATCATTTTTGTCCAGGCGTGTTTCATGAGTTTGTTTTTTACAATAATTCTGTTGAACCACAATTCAAAAGCATTGTCTGATTTTCATTGGTTAATTTTCATAGAATTTTTATTTATTACCACTTTTGTCAGATTCAAGTTATTTCTGTGACCATTGTGGGTTTTTCTTTCATTAACAGAGGGGTACCAACAATTTTGTCCATGTCTGTAATAAAGTAAAATAATAATTTATATAGTCTAGATTTGGATGGTCATCAATGGATGGTCATAAGTGTAGAAAAACTCTCAATTTTGTCTTGCACATGTTGCAAGAATGTTCTGCAACATTCATGTGAAATGTGTGCGAACTACCGTTGAACTCCGGGTCAAAGTTTGCGCGACATTAATACAATATTCATGAGACATACGCAAATGTGGCATATATGCCAATTCAGTGTGATTCCATGTGAAAATAGTTACAAATTCATGTATCTGTCACACATTTTTTTACCTCCAACTAGTCATGCGGTGCCATAGCCCAGTGAGATACCGCCCTAAGGCCTGAATAGTGTTTTTTTGCCTTGTTGTTATGGATATGATGGATGGAGCAGCTCCTGTTTCCTCCCTATCCTGATTAACTCACAACAGGTATCCTCTTCTTGTTTGTCTTCAATAGGAATGAGTAAGTAATAACTCTACACATCCATTTATATTGGACTAGTGACAGAGAAAATTATCATATAGTATATATATACTACTCACAAAAAGTTAGGGATATTTGGCTTTCGGGTGAAATTTATGAAAAATATAAAAAGTTCACGCTACAGTGATATATTATCATGAAAGTAGGGCATTTAGGTAGAAGCATGCAATGGTGATTTCCTCATCTCAAACAATTTATTGAAACAAAAGTCAACAACAGTGGTGGGTATACCATAACAAAAAATGTCAGTGTCTCAGTAACTTGTCATGTGCCCTTGAGCATCAATTACAGCTTGACAACAACATTTCATGTTATTCACAAGTCGACTTATTGTCTGCTGAGGCGTGGCATTCCACTGTTCTTGAAGGGCGGCCCTCAGGTCATTGAGGTTGTAGAGTGCAGGGTTATGAGCCTTTACACAGCAACTCAGCTGATCCCATAGGTTTTCTATAGGATTCAGGTCTGGAGAAAGTGCAGGCCACTCCATTTGAGGTACTCCAGCCTCCAGCAGCCATTCCCTAATGATGCGACCACAATAATCTGGAGCACAGTCATCCATGAAGGTGAAATTAGGCCTGTGTTGTTCATGCAGGGGCACAATGACTGAATTAAAGATGTTATTCAGGTAGTATCGGCTTGTCACTGTACCATTCACAAGGTGTAGGGCAGTTCTGTACTGATTAGACACACCTGCCCAGACTGTAACACCACCACCACCAAAGGCTCGTCTGGTGACAACAGTGGCTGATTCATAGCGCTCTCCTTGATGCCTCCAATATCGTTGGCAGCCATCATTTCTGCTCAATGTGAATCAGCTTTTATCAGAGAATAGCACTAAGGCCCATGGGTCCCTCGTACAGCGTAAATGCTCCTTGGCGCATGCAAGACGATGACGCCTGTGCCTGGTGGTGTGGTCAGGTACCCTTGCAGGTCATCTAGCACGCAGACCATGCTGTTGTAAACGGTTTCAAATGGTCTGACGTGACACTTGGGTGCCTCTCACCTCCGTTAAATGTTCCTGGAGTTGAGTGGCATTCATCATCCGATTACGCAGGGGACTGTTCACAATGAAGCAGTCATTAGCGTGGGATGTGGCTAAGGGATGTACACTTCTATGCCTTTCTGTGACTCTTCAAGTCTCTCTGTATCTCTGTTGCAACCTGATGATGACACTCTGTGACACTAAGCTCAGTGGCGACTTCCCTCTGAGAACATCCTGTTTGAAACCTCGCAATGGTGAGGCAGTGTTGATCAATTGTTAGGTGTTGTCTTGGTCTCATGATGTTAAAATGTGAACAGCATGATGAAGAGGACTGTTTAAATACCAATTCTAACTGAATCAGGAAATTTATATGTTGATTCATGGATCAAACACCTGTTGTGAATTTTGTTGTTAAGCATCTTGTCAGAGAACAGCAAGTTATGCAAAAAGTACTGAAACACTGAACAGTTGGACATGTGCATTCAAAAGGTTAGAGAAGGTCAAATTAAGTTCACCTGTAAATGCTAGTGCATTTTAGGTGCATCCTGAAATTTCACAGAAAAACTGAATATCTCTAACTTTTTGTGAGTAGTGGGTGTTCACACACACACACACACACACACACACACACACACACACACACACACCATCATCACCATCATCATCGTCATCATCATCGTCATCAACATCATAGCAGTCTGTCGGGGGCAACAATAACTGTTTCATTTAGGTCTGATCAGATTCCTCCATGCAGCTCTGTCCTTCGCCTTCCGCTGCCAGGAACTACTGACCTTGTTAACCCGGGCAATGTCCAAGATGGTATGAGTTGCTCTCTGACTGATCATGTCATGAAACTGCATGCAAAGTATTTGAGTACCGCTACCTTTTGCTGGACTAGCAGCACATTCTTGGCAGATAGAGGTATTATCAGTGGCAAGGACAGGCCAAGACAAACTGACTCCAGTGTCTTGTTGCAGTGACTGACCAGATGATAGGTTTGTTTATCTCTGCTCTTTGTGTAGTGCATGTCACAATGCACCGACTGGAAAAAGTCCACCAGAGACCTTGCAACAGATGTGCGTATCTGCCAGGATGTCCAGTCTCTCCCTGTGTAACTGGGAGTGGTCCACCACAGACCTGTGACAGATATTGTTTTTAGTTCTGCCAGGATGCCCAGTTTCACCCTCCACGCCCTCGGAAGGGCGGGGTTGCCGTTTGAGTCGCTGACCGCCCAACCCAAGAGACAGGTAGTACCAGTTTTCATGATTATCCGGTAGCAAGCAAACCAATGCCTGACCTGACACACACACACACACACACACACACACACACACACACACACTCACACACATGTATATAATTATTATTATATAATAGTGTATTATTGTAAAGGCCATGTTCATACATATCCAATCTGAATGTTGATTATGTCAATACTTTGTCAACTCAGACAGACAAACTGGAGGTAATTACTGAATTAATGATGCTCACTTTTTTGTAAGCTGCAGATACATCGTAAATAGTTTACATCTACTTTTTATTATCAATTGATTACATTAAAACCTACTTGTACAGATTTGATCATACTCTGAGTTACTAATTTCATTAATTTGAATGATGTTATTTAATGCCATTTTTGTTTCTTTACATCACATGGGTTATAATAGAGGTATGCAGGTTAGTTTGAGTTTGATTGTCAAAGTCACTGACTACTCAAGTAATTCTTTGTACCTTCTTTCGTCAGAGGTGGAGATCACTTTGAGAGATGAAAAAATGGACAGATCTCTCAACGATTTTACAATCAGCGCCCAGCAATCGCCAAGATCTCTCAATAATCTCTCAAAGATCTTCCAGTGATCTCCATGGCCTCAAAAGTAATGATTCATTCCAAAACAATCTCTCAGTGATCACCAAAGGGAAGTGATCTCTCATTGATCATTGATCTCTCAGCAATGTTTCAATGAACTCTACTGGCCTTTCATCGAACACTCAGCAATCCCTCACTGATCTCTCAGCCATTTCCACCTCTCTATCATTGATTGAAAGATTGCTGAGGTCATTGGGAGATCGATGATACTGTTGAGTGGTCAAGGAGCACTCACTGATCTCACTGATCTCCCAATCATGTCTCAGCAATCCTTCAATGAATGTTGAATTTTTCCACAATGGTAGAGCTGACAGAAAGCAGTGAGGGGCTGTTGAGTGTTCGATGAAAGAAAAATAGAGTTCACTGAAAGACTGCGGTGGGGATCACTGAGAGATCATTGGGAGATCAGTGAGATTATTGAGTGCTCCTTGACCGCTCCATGGTCTCATCAATCTCCCAATGATCTCTCACCGACCTTTCAATGATCTCTCAGTGATTCTTTCAATGAATGCCAATTTTTTCCACTGCGAAGGTGGAAATGGCTGAAAGATCAGTGAGGGATCGAAGAGCACTAGAAGCCTCTCAAATTTATACCTCTTTGGTCAACCAAGAAACTCTCAGCGATCCCTCAGTGATCTCTCAAGGATCTGTCAAAGATCATTATAGATCACCATTAACGTTACCGATAACTGAATTTTTGATTGTACAAAGATCTCCCAAACATTTACACAGAAATGACTTTTTGAAGCTTAAGGAGATCATTGAGAGTTCTTGCCTATAGACCTGACCCCTGTGGGCTGTTCAGTCTATCACATGAGGTGGGCTTGGGAATCAAAGCCGTGTCATCATCCTAGGTGCACAGCCGAGAGGTTTCGCAGGTCCTTCCTACCTATGGCTGTCAGACTGTACAACCTAAGCAGGGCTGCTCGCAGAGATAGCAAAAAGACGTGACAACCTAATAGTTTTGAATGCAAAAGACGCAATAGACTTATACAATGGTCCCCTCCGGCATACAACTAGGAAAATACCGGTCGCTATGGAGGGTGAGAATATGTATGGGTACATAATCATACCATGTAGGATAACTAAGTAGACGGTTGTGCTGTTTCATTCCATCTAGCTACAATGCTCCGCACTGTGTGTTTATATATTTACATATTTATTCCATCTAGCTACAATGCTCCGCACTGTGTGTTTATATATATATTTATATATTTACTCTATCTAGCAACAATGCTCCACACTGTGTGTGTTTATATATTTACATATTTATTCCATCTAGCTACAATGCTCTGCACTGTGTTTATATATTCATATATCTATTCAATCTAGCTACAATGCTCCGCACTGTGTGTTTATATATCTACATATTATTCCATCTAGCTACAATGCTCCGTACTGTGTGTGTTTATATATCTGTCTCAGACTCTGTTAGCATCAGCACCGGATCACCCCAGGGCTGTGTACTTTCCCCCCTGCTCTTCTCCCTGTACACCAACTCCTGCACCTCCAGCCACCAGTCTGTCAAGCTGATCAAGTTTGCGGACGACACCACCCTCATCGGGCTCATCTCCAACGGCAACGAGTCCGTCTACAGGAGAGAGGTGGCCCAGCTGGCGTCCTGGTGCAGCCACAACAACCTGCAGCTGAACGCTCTGAAGATAGTGGAGATGATCGTGGACTTCAGAAAAGTCACAGCCCCTCTGCCCCCCCTTAAACTCACAGACTCTCCCATCACCACTGCGGACTCCTTCCGCTTCCTGGGCACCACCATCACCCAGGACCTCAAGTGGGAGCCGACCATCAGCTCCCTCATCAAAAAGGCCCAGCAGAGGATGTTCTTCCTGCGGCAGCTGAGGAAGCTCAAGCTACCCACCAAGATGTTGGTGCAGTTCCACACGGCCATCATTGAGTCCATCCTCACCACCTCCATCACCGTGTGGTACGCAGGAGCCACCGCCAGGGACAGACTAAGACTGCAGCGCGTTGTGCGCGCTGCTGAGAAGGTGATCGGCAGCAAGCTCCCATCCCTCCAGGACCTGTACATCTCCAGGACCCGGAGGCGTGCAGGTTGGATCATAGCCGACCCTTCACACCCTGGACACGCACTGTTTGCCCCCCTCCCCTCAGGCAGAAGACTTCGGTCCATTCAGACTAAAACCTCCCACTACATGAATAGCTTCTTCCCCTCTGCCATTAGACTGCTGAACACTAAGTGACTTATTAGACTCTCGTGCACTACGTACAGCAGCTCAACCGGACTCATGATAATTATCACTGTTTTCTTTTACACTACCGACTGCACTATGTGGAACTCCACAGTATCTGCTGCTTGTTAATATATTTAAAAATTGCATAGATTAGTATTACTCATTCATATTCTACATTTTATTGCATGCATAGTTTTTTATTTTTATCTTTAGTGCTACTCCATGTTGAATGTTGCAGCATTGCACCGAGACAAATTCCTAGTTTGTGTACTACATGAACAATGGCAATAAATCTCATTCTGATTCTGATATTTATTCCATCTAGCTACAATGCTCCGCACTGTGTGTGTGTATATATATATATATATATTAGATTAGATTAGATTCAACTTTATTGTCATTACACATGTATGAATACAAGGTAACGAAACACAGTAATACAAGTAATACAATATACAGTATATTATATATATACAGTATACAGTATATACTTGCTGCTCTTGTTTTTTTGTTGTTGTTTTTTTTCTCTTGCCTTCTGATTGTTGCTCTGAGTGTTGCTATCCCTGTGCTGTTGCAATCCTGGAATTTCCCCATTGTGGGACTAATAAAGGCTTATCTTATCTTATCAACCCAGCGCACATACAGGAGAAACGCCCTCTTCTTCCTCAGTGTAGCGGAAACATCCACAACACGGTAGCAAATGGCACACGAAACAGACCGTATAGGATACATGTAAAAAGCTGAGCTTATACTTACCATTTCTTAGTGCACTCCAAAACGAGCTCTTGGTAGGAGGCGACGAACTGAAACTTTGAAGCCTTTTTACCAACTCTCTGCAGTCTTTTCCACACAGAAGTCATCCTTTCCTGAGGCTGAATGACACCCAAGAAACAGGAAACAGACAGAAACCCCTTCACACGACTATAATCCAACTATGTCTACGCCTTAAAAGGCTTTCCTCTTCTTCCTCTGCCACTGATGATGATGATGATGATGATGATGATTAACTTCACACAAGCTGCGACTTGCGCTCATTGGAAATAAGTTGAATCACGCATAAGCAAAAAAGAAAGACAGGGTTGCACGCAGCAAAGAGGAACCGAGTCTTTCAGCTAGCTATAAATTAAATGGCAGGAAGTTGAAGTTTCAAAAGCTCTCGCTAGCTCTCTAATCCACATGGAGAGCGCACAGCTGACGCCAGCGGGGGGGGGGGGGGGGGGGGGTGCTACTTCCTCGAGAGCTATTCGCCTCCCCTTTCCTTTACTGAGGCAGGATATGCAAAAAAAGTGTCCACTGGTGATGCAGCAGAATGCAAAGCATGACAATGCACAGATGTAATGACAGTCCTCACCCTCACACCTTACCAGACTTTGATCCCCCACTATCTGGAAGTGTCTTATCTAGCATGTCATTCAGTCAGCTCTGCAAATGTTCGCCTCTTGAAACTAAAAAAAAAAAAAAAAAAAATCTATGCTGTGTATTGAAATGCAATTGGCGTTTGAAAGTTTACATTTATTAAATGTTCTTTTTCCACATGATGACATAGTTGACCATCATAGATGACCTTTGGGCTGCACGGTGGCGCAGTGGTTTAGCACTGTGGCAGCACAGTTTTACCCTTGGCCGGGGGATCGCGGGGATCATGAGATCGTGGGTTCGATTCCAGCCCCCGACCAACAGTGAGCTGTGTGGAGTTTGCATGTTCTCCCCGTGTTGCGTGGGTTTACTCCGGGATTTCTCCGGTTTCCTCCCGCATACCAAAAACATGTAGGTTTAGGGCGCTCGCGCACGCAGCGACCAGCAGCCGGTGGCTTGTCACCAGACTGCAAACCAAGTCTACCTACGGGTACAAATAAGTAACAAAAAAAACAAAAAAAAAAAAAAGTGACTAGACTGGTCACACAATACTGATGCACTCTACAAGAAGGGACAGCGCAGGCTGTTCCTGCTGAGGAGACTCAGGTCTTTTGGTGTACAAGGGGCGCTGCTGAAGTCATTCTATGACACGGTGGTGGCATCAGCCATCACTTTTGGAGTGGTCTGCTGGGGCAGTGGCATTACTGCAGCCGATAGGAAGAGACTGAACAAACTGATTAAGAAAGCTAGCTCTGTCCTGGGGCAGCGCCTTGATCCGATGGAGGAGATAGGAGAGAGAAGGACGGTGGCTAAACTGTCATCTCTGCTGGAGTCCGAGTTCCACCCTATGCAGGACATACTGAATGCACTGAGGAGCTCATTTAGCAGCAGACTACATCATCCCAGGTGCACAACCGAGAGGTTTCGTAGGTCCTTCCTACCAACGGCTGTCAGACTGTACAACCTAAGCAGGGCTGCTCGCAGAGATAGCAAAAAGACGTAACAAACTAATAGTTTTTTGAATGCAAAAGATGCAATAGACTTACACAATGGTCCTCTCCGGCATACAACTAGGAACATACCGGTCGCTATGGAGGGTGAGAATATGTATGGGCACATAATCATACCATGTAGGATAACTAAGTAGACGGTTATGCTGTTTCATTCCATCTAGCAACAATGCTCTGCACTGTGTGTGTTTATATATTTGCATATTTATTCCATCTAGCTACAATGCTCCGTACTGTGGGTGTTTATATATTTATATATCTACATATTATTCCATCTAGCTACATTGCTCCGCACTGTGTGTGTTTATATACTTGCATATTTATTCCACCTAGCTGCAATGCTCCGTACTGTGGGTGTTTATATATTTACATATTTATTCCATCTAGCTACAATGCTCTGCACTGTGTGTTCATATATTCATATATTTATTCCATCCAGCTACAATGCTCTGCACTGTGTGTCTGTGTGTGTGTGTATATATATATATTTTATAGTAATACGTACATATGTTTATTAGCTGCTCTTGCTTGCTTGTTTTTTTTCTTGCCTTCTGATTGTTGCTCTGAGTGTTGCTATCCCTGTGCTGTTGCAATCCTGGAATTTCCCCGTTGTGGGACTAATAAAGGCTTATCTTATCTTATCTTATCTTAGTTCCCAGAGGTCTTAATGGAAGGTCTGTGATATGCTTTGGCCAAAACACCTCAGAAATTGAAGCACCAAGGTGCTGATGCCTCAGTGCCAGAGCCTTGGCAGAGGTATCCAATTCAATTCAATTCAATTCAATTCAATTCAGCTTTATTTATAATGCGCCACATCACAACAAAAGCCGTCTCGTGGCGCCACAATGCAGATAAAAAAAAAAAAAAATCACAGGTATGCGTTCTCGGATCATCAGCAAAATGCTATGGAGTTCCTCTCTAGCCCAAGGACCACCGCTGGTAAAAAAAATTCATCCAAATTCATCCAGTAGTTTTGGAGTACATGCTTGCACAGTGAAAATAATCTGTAAACCATGCCCATACTGTTGGCGGCAGCCAAGAGCCACCAAACTGATTTGAACAGCTGCAATCAAAACATAAAAGAAGAGCACGGTGGCAGGCGTTTTTAAATGGCAGAAGTGATTGGAGGTACGTGAACACAATGACAATCAAGACGAACAGGAGTTTTTGCTGTTTAGTGGAAAAAAGACAGGCAAAAAGACAGACATTTGTTCACCCGCATTTGTTCACCCAGTATTGGCGGATTGTTCAGTACTTCCCTCTGGCGGGAGTTTCTGGGTGCATGCGCAGTTCACTGCGACCACAACAGAAATGTTCAGGATTTGTAGTTTTTAGCAAGTTTTTAAACAAGTTTTACCTCATCTTTCCTCTGCAAAACTAAACAACAAACCAGTGTGAAAATAATTGATGTGATGAATTAATGGTATAGTTGCTGAATACGTGTTTTTTCAGTAACTGCCATTTTTTTAACAGTTCAGCTCCACGTGCCGTAAAAAAAAACATGCCATGTGCTGTAAAAAAGTCACACTGCCACCTGTAGTGGCCCGCCATAGTTATTACGATACCTTTTTCCCCGGCTCCATTGACGTTAAAGGTGAAATAAATTTGTGTTTATTTTGAAAACAAAGCTTTATCTCAGAATTCTGGCAAATTAAAAGTTGAGAAAATATGGCGATACAATGATAAAAGCCTTTAGTTGCACTTAATTCTGACTGGGTGAGCTGAAAAGCTGGTAACAAACAGATACACATACACACACAGACATGCTGACTGATTACTGTATGTCTCCGATTTCACTGAGGCATAATTAATGTTCCAACACAATTTTCCACCAAGATTATACCCCCCCCCCAAAAAAAAATAAAAGACTAATTTCAGTGTATGTTTATTTAAATCACTCATTTCTAAGATCAGTGGTTAATGCTAGCGTTAGGTGGTTAGCTAATAGCTCCAGTGGTGAACACATCCTGAGTTAACTTACATAAAATTGGCTGAATGCCACAATATAAAGTCCAAACAAAGCAATGTTGGGGACAGTGTTGTGTCTTTTAGTGGTTGATATGATCAGGCCCCGGGGAAAAATAACGACAGAAACAAGCCTGAATGTTAGCTAACTCTGCTAATGGCAGCTAACCGTTACTGGTCGATGCGCCATCCTGGTCAGAGTATAACAAAACTATAGTAAAATAGGCTATGTCATGGAAGGAAATACATCGTCAGATGTCTGTAGATGATCCAGCTGGGTTCATGGATGTTTAATCTAGTGGTGTAAATAGATCATATAGAAGATTGCCATAAACCAACCACAGTCACCCAACTAAGCTAATTCAGCTAAATTGATACAAGATATGTAATTGACTGTGGATTAAGGCAGTGTTTTTTAACCAGGGTGCCCATTCAGGTTTCTGTGGAAAATGATCTAATTTCACTTGGTAACTGGTCCAAAAAACTGCAAATAATTTACCGTTGTTGTGCATGGGCTCTGTAGACACCCATGCATCAATGGACAACAATGGCAGACTGTTTGCAATTCTTTTTTGGTTTTTTTTGACCAATTAAGAAGTGAAGTTAGATCATTTCCCACAAAAACATGAATGGGCACCCTGGTTGAAAAACGCTGGATTAAGGAAACAAGTGGGAGTATGGCTATCCCAAAGGGAGAATAAAATGGCCCTAAAATTGCGATCACTCCCCAAAGCTAGCTAATTGTCTGGTTTGGACACTCACTGGGAAATGCAAACGTCATTAAAAGGCCACAGTTGTCTCCAGGCCACAGTTGTAAATAAGAATGCTCTTAGTCTGTCTTGCCTGGTTAATTAAAGATTAAATTTGAAAAAAAAAAGGGTGTAGATAAAGCTTGAAGGTTGGTATCACTCCAATGACTTCTGGTTCTTCGGAGCCAAATGTAATCCTCTGCATTAATGACACATAAAAGATGACTGTTAAAAAAGGGACAGGGTGGTGGTTTTGGGAGGGGAATTTTTACATTGGTAACCACTCCAGATGCACAAAATCATACACAAAAGTACTGGAAAAAAAGTGAACCATATACGTCACCTTTAAAACTCAAGTCACTTCCTGAGTTTCAGTCATCTGGCAGAGAAAAGTGTGTTTCATCTACATAGATGAATAGTTTCCACTGCTGAGGGCTAATGGAGCCCTGTCAGTATGCCTGTGTGTGTTGAAGCTGGGTTAAGGTGCAGGGATTTTCCTCAGTGAGAGCAGGAGTGTATTTTTAGGTGTGTGTGTGTGTGTGTGTGTGTGTGTTGGGGGGGGTTACCAACGATGGATGGCCGGATGGACAGGGGCAGCTGGGGTGGAGGAGTGTGGGGCAGCAGCAGTGGGAACAGCTCTCCCATGACTCAGAGTTGGTCTAATGTTACTGGATCCAGTATTCAGGGCCACATTATTATCGTCCCTTTCCTCACCAAACACGCACCCCCACCCCCACCACACACGTTTCCATTTAAACAGACCTGACAGCTGTACAAGTCTCTTTAGCTGATAGCTTTCTATTGTGAAACTGTGCTTGTGAAACAATGAGGTTGTGGAGAGAGGGATAACCAGGCCGAGCATTCAGAGCAGATGAACTTTATTCACTTTCTCACATCTCTCAGAATCAGAAAACATTAACATTAAGTAGCAGGGACTCTATTTTATATTACCACCCTCACACGTCCCTGCTGCCCGAGGTCTTGCATCACAATTCATTCTCGCATCACAATTCCTTTTGCCCCCCAGCCCCTTAATCCCCATGCTCTTCCGTCAGAGGAAATTACTGCATCTCCCTTCCTTCCAGTCTGAGATGAATACCACAGCATGGGTCCCCCATACCGCCCCCCCTAGAGTCTCAGACTGAGTTTTAACCCTCACGTCCTCTCGGCTTCAGCCTCTGCCCATAGCTGCTGTAACGAGGGGTCTTTGGCTCCACGGCGCTGCTGTGCCAGTGGGGCGTTCCTGGGGGTGTGTCCGTCTGTGGGTGGACAATGGGGGGGGACATTTAGCATGCTCGTGTGACTGTTCTGATGAGTCGTTTACCTGGAGAGTTCTCGGGGGGGGGGGGGGGGGGTCTTCCATGCCGAGGAGCTCGAGCCAACACCACCTGCTCGTCCGCCACCACAAAGGCGGGCTTAAGCCTGTCTATGCAGATTTTCTCTTGGCGACCCCCCAAGTCTAACACAAAATGTTTGTCCCCGGGTTCCAGCACTCTGAACGGGCCATTGTAGGGTGGGAGCAATGGGGGCTGGTGGGCATCGTGCCTGACAAACATGAACGCCGCGTCCTTCAAGGTTTTTGGCACAAAAGCGCAGAGAGATGGGCTGGGCCAGGTAGCATCCCTGCTTCTGCGCTATGCCATGAACACGGGGATGGATGGGTGTTTGGCGCGGGGTTATCTGGTAAAAATTCCCCAGGGAGCCGCAGCGGCTGAGAAGAAACAAGCTCTGCTGGGGAAGCCTCCAAATCCTCTTTCGCTGCGGAACGCAACCCTAATAGAACCCACAGCAACTGGTCCACCCAATTTGCATCCGTAAGCGAAGCCCTGAGCGCTGCTTTCAGTGACCTATGGAAATGCTTGCATAACCCATTGGCCTGTGGGTTGTAGGTGGTCGTGCGATGAATTGCGACACCCAGGCTCCGGGCCATCGTGGACCAGAGGTCGAAAACAAACTGAGGGCCCCGATCGGACGTGATGTCCGAAGGGGTGCCAAAACGTGCCACCCATGTTGTCAAAAAAGCGCATGCCATGTCTGCGGACGCGGTGGAAGCTAGCGGGACTGCTTCTGGCCATCGTGTGGTGCGGTCCACCACTGTCAGGAGGTGCGTGAACCCCTGCGATGGCGGGACGGGGCCCACGAGGTCCACATGAACGTGGTCAAACCTCTTAGTCGGGATATGGAACGGCTCCAAAGGGGCCTTTGTGTGCCTGTGCACTTTGGCTCACTGGCACGCTACGCAGGCTGCAGCCCACTCTTTCACCTGTTTGCGCAGGCTCGGCAAGATGAACTTTGCTCCCACCATTTTGACTGGCGCGCGCACTCCTGGGTGCACCAGGGAGTGAATGGACTCAAAAACGCGGCGGTGCCAAGCGCGTGGGACCACCAGGCATGGGCGTCCTGTGGAGACGTCACAGATTAGGGGGGGGGCCCCGTCTTGCAGTGCCCTGCTCTCTAGCCTTAACCCTGTTGGTCCAGACTGGAGCCCGCACACGTCCGCATCGCCGATCTGCACCGCAGCCATGGCCGCGTAATCTATCCCTACGTAGACTGGGGCCACTAATGCACGTGAGAGGCAGTCCGCTACCACGTTAAGTTTACCGGCCACATGCTGAATGTCGGTCGCAAACTCCGAGATCGCGGCCAGCTGTCTGCTGCCGGCCCGACCATGGTTCCAAAACCTTGGCCATCATGTACATTAGCGGCTTGTGGTCCATGAACACAGTGAAGGTGTGCCCTTCCAGCCAGAACTGGAAGTGGCATATGGCCAGGTGGAGAGCCAGTAACTCTCTGTCGAACGCGCTGTATTTACGCTCACTGTCACGTAAAGACCTGCTAAAAAAGGCAAGCGGCTGCCAAGAACCAGCGATGCATTGCCCCACGATGCCCCCTATGGCCACGTCCAAGGCATTGGTAGTGAGCGCTATCCGAGCCGCCGGGTCCGGCTGCGCCAGTAGTGCGGCGTTTGCCAGGGCTGTTTTTACCTCAGAGAACGCCTGCTCCCGCTCAGGAGTCCAGTCGACTCTGTCCGCCGGTTTCCGTTTCTTGAGTGCTGCGTACAACAGCTGCATGAGCTGGGCTGCGCGGGGGAGGAAATGGTTAGAAAAGTTAACTATCCCCAAAAACTCCTGCAGTGCCCTGACCGTCTGAGGCCGGGGAAAATTCGCCACTGCGCACACCTTGTCCAGCAAGGGTATCGCTCCCTCCAGTGAGATGCGGTGTCCCAAAAAAATCGATCCTCATCACGCCGAACTGGCATTTCGCTGGGTTGATTATTAACCTGTGCTCCTCTAACCTCCGGAAAACCGTCCGTTCATCCTCGGACGCACTGGCCACCAGGATGTCATCCAGGTAGACGAACACAAATGGCTGATCGCACAACGCCGCATCCATCATGCGTTGGAATGTCTGTGCCACGCCTTTTAACCCGAAACTCAATCAGACCAAACGGGGTTATTACTGTTGTTTTAGGTATGTCCTCCGCACGCAGTTGGCCCTGGTGGTAACCACGGACCAAGTCTATGTTAGAAAAAATACGTGCCCTGGCGAGGTGAACGGAAAAATCCTGAATATGGGGGATCGGGTAGCGGTCGTGCACTGTGGCGTTGTTTAATCTGCGGAAATCTCCGCAAGGTCGCCACAATCCCTCGGCCTTAGGGACCATATGTAGTGGGGATGCCCATGGGCTGTTTGATCGTCTGATGATGCCCAGCCTTTCCAAGTTGGCAAACTCCTCGCGCGCTATGGCCAGTTTAGCTGTGTCCAGGCGCCGAGGTTGTGCAAAAACGGGCGGCCCGGTGGTGATAATAAAGTGCTCCACCCCGTGTTTAGTGATGGCCGCTGAAAATGTCGGGACCGTGAGTGCTGAGAACTGGGTGAGCAGTGTGTGGAACTTACCCCCTGGAGCTGTGACGTTGGCTAGCGTTGTTGGCCCTGCTACTCGAGCTGTACAGGGGAGAGAATCAAAACACATTGCATTAATCAGGCGTCTGTTAGCAACATCGACTAGTAGTCCATGTGCACACAAAAAATCAGTGCCTAAGATTGGGAATCTGCATGCCGCTATGACGAATGTCCACTGGTACATACGGCCGTGCAGGGATACAGTCAGTGTCCTCTCACCAAAAGTCTTAATGTCTGAGCCGTTTGTGGCCGTCAGCTTAGGGCCGCTAGCTCCCGCTAGCCGTTTGGGGCAGGATGAGGCTCTTTTGGGAGCCGGAGTCCACGAGGAACCGTCTCCCCGAGCGTGAGTCTGTCACATAGAGCAACTTGCTTTCTTCACCAGCGGCCGCAGCTGCTACCGACTGCCCGTCCTGGCATTTCCCGAATGCTTGAATTGGCACAGTCGCACCCATCGGCGTGCATCCTCTCCAAAATGGCGGTGGTAGGAGCAGAGCGTGTCTCTCTGGCGCTTCCTGGCCCCCGCTGCCGCTATCATCACTGGCTCCTCACTTCCACTGGCTGTCTCGCTGGGTTCCGACGCCACTGCGTTCACTGTGAGGGCTCTGGTGGTGAGGATGATCCGATCTGCCTCTTGGGCTAGCACACGGTAGTCACGCACGGTAGTCACGCGTGGCCAGCAACGGCGAGTTGGCAAGGACCGCTCTGGCCACCGTTGGGAGGTTCCGGAGGAAAAGGTGGGCAAATAGAAAATGCCCATCGTCCATGCCCATCAATGCCAACATCTTCTCCATCAGTTCGACCGCCGACCCGTCTCCCAACTCGGAGCGCGTCAGGAGACTCTCCGCTCTCTCGCAGTCCGAGAGCGTGTAGTGCCGGGTCAGCGCGGCTTTGAGAGCCCCGTATTTGTCGTGGGCTGGACGCTGTTGGAGCAGGCTCGCTACTTGCTGAGTCTTGCGAGCGTCCAGCACTGCAACCACGTAGTAATATCTGGTGTCATCTGCTGTTATTCCCCGGAGCACAAACTGGGCCTCGTGTGGAGGAACCAAGACTTCGGGTTGTGCAGCCAAAAGTCTGGTAGTTTGACCGAAACAGCGCACGTGTTGCTGGGCCTTCCTGTCCGGGTCATCTCCGGGATGTTCGCTTCGTGTTCCATTATTTGTCAAGGGTCACCAGTGTGGAGAGAGGGATAACCAGGCCGAGCATTCAGAGCAGATGAACTTTATTCACTCTCTCACATCTCTCAGAATCGGAAAACATTAACATTAAGTAGCAGGGACTCTCTTTTATATTACCACACTTACATGTCCCTGCTGCCCAAGGTCCTGCATCACAATTCATTCTCGCATCACAACTCCTTTTGTCCTCCAGCCCCTTAATCCCCATGCCCTTCCGTCAGAGGAATCAGAATCAGAATCAGAATAAACTTTATTGCCAAGCATGTAAAAAACACACGAGGAATTTGACTTGACATTGGTGCACGTGCAAGCGCGACACAACGACACGGCAGCCATAATAGGCGCCTCATCAAACAGAGATAGATAAGAAAGGGAGGGGAGGGAACGACACAATGGGGGAGGAGAGAAAAAAAAACTTCGTTATCAGAATACAGCTTATGAATATTTAAGCAGATTATGATTACAATGAAAAACTAGAAAAGCACTCGGAGAGTGCAGACCTCCGCCAAGCGCCACAATTCCCCCCATACAGTGTTTGTGTGTACGTTGTCAGATTCCTTGAGCATGTAAACATATGAGTAGCAATTGGATTCACAATGATTATTTGTTTATTTGACAGGGACAGTGCAATAAAGACACAATTAATCAATGACAATCAATGTGATAGTGATAGGATTAGTGGTTCAGTAGTAAAAGCATTGCCTCCTTGGCGGAGGTAATAAACTGAAATGTTGCTGTTGTGTCCATCTCCTCCACTGACGGATGCAAATTGGGTAGACAGGTTGCCGTGGGTTTTCTATTATATTATTTTGGGGTTGCGCTCCGCGGCAAACGAGAATTTAGAAGCTTCGCCGGCAGAGAGCTCGTTTTTGCGCAGCGCCTATGGCTGGCCGGTGAATTTCTGCCAAATGCGCAGCTCCTATGACTGGCTGGGGAATTTCTGCCAAAGAATCCGTCGGCGGACAGCTGCCCGTGTGAGGTTTTGCAGTTGCGCGCAAACACAGGCACGCTGGCGGGCCCAGGCCAGCAGTGTTTTCCGCGTGCTTTTGTGCCTAAAACGTTGAAGAACGCAGAGTTTGTGTTGCAGACACGACGACCAGCGCCCTCCATTGCGCCTGCGCACATGTTGAAAATAGCCCTATGTCACAGTGTTGAAAAATGCTTTAAAAAATTCCTGTATCCAGACGGTGAACCGGATCACCCCCAAAATTTAATCAGTTCTTCCTTGTACCATTTCCAACAACGCCTAAAAGTTTCATGGAAATCCGTCCAAGACTTTTTGAGTTATCTTGCTAACCAACAGACAAACAGACAGACAGACAGACAGACAGACAGACAAACCCCGGCAAAAACATAACCTCCTCCTGGCCTTTTCGGCCTGGCGGAGGTAAAAATCTCTCAATAGCACAGAGCAACAATCAACCACAAAAAACCAAAAGACCAAAAGTCAGAGAGGATCAGTGAATGGATGGGTGTAATTCAGTATAAGTGAATCAGTGTGTTCATGTATGTTGAATGCAGGTGGGTGTTTATCAGTTACTGGAGGCAGCAAAATCTCTCCCAGCCGAGATGTTATGTCTTAGTGTCTGAAACTCGGAAGCATGTCCTTGAGGCATGGCAGATGGAAATTTCCTGAGCCAGTCACATGTCCTTGAGAGTTCAGATGCAGCCCCAGAATGTTTATGCAGAGAAGCACAATCTTCTGTTTTGTCTTAATCCAGGAGGAAAATAGTCAACAGGGCGACGAATTCAAGGTCTGATAGATACAGATCACTCAGAGCATAGAATTTTTTCATCTCTTGCAATCCTGTGTTCATAATTTCCATACATAGGCTTTAAATCCATTCCATGGAGGCACCAAAAACGACTCCAGATGTTTCCCTTCTAAAACATGGGTAAACATGTCCGGTAGAGTCCATCCCTCTACAGTGCATGCCAGATGGTAATTTCCATGTTAGTCATTGCCGTTAGTTAGTGCACTCCCCCGTCTGGTCGAATTGTTGAAGAAGCAGCTATGCCGGGACCGCTTTTGATTAGCTCTTCCAGTTAAATTTTCGATACACCAGGAAAACTCCAGAGCCAATCAGCAGAAAATCCTGTGATCGTAAAGCCAAACCAGATAGATGTTTTCCACATCATCAGTCGAATCATGCAGACACATGCGTTCCAATCCATGGGTCTCTCCATAGGGGCTCCCCCTGGCCCGAATTTATGTAAAATGTTGCTAATTTTATTAAAGCCGCTCACCAAATCCATTTTTTTCGTTTGGATCAAGATTCAGCCAGAAGAACAGCGACGCAGACAAGACAGCAAGCTGGGATTCTCAGTTAGGGAGGGAAGGAGGGTGAAAGAGGGAGCAAAGGAAAAAGTGACTGTTCTCTCTGAAGGGCAGAAGTAGAAGGAAAGTACTGCATCTCCCTTCCTTCCAGTCTGAGATGAATACCACAGCATGGGTCCCCCATAAGGTTGCACATGTGGGTAAACTAATAATACAAGCCTGCAGCTTCAGACTGCTCTAAACACATGATCAATCATAGCTTTTCTGTATGCTCTCGATCTTCATAATATCTAAGACAGGAGGCACCATTAGGTCTTTAGACAGATAACCGAGCTCAGCAGTTGCTCACCTACTGTTCAGACCTTGTGTGTGTGTGTGGGGCAACCAATCAGAGAAAAGCTGGTTTAAATTTAGACTGGCCGATTTCAAAAGTGTGGGAGCTAAAACTGCTTATTTCAAACTATGAATAAGCTAGGGTTTTGAATGAGGACAGAATAAATAATAATCTTTTTTTTTTTACTTTAACTTAAAAAGCTACTTAGTTACTGTACATTCCAAACTAGAAAAGCATTCAGAGAGTGCATACCTCTGCCAAGGCTCTGTCCCTCCCTCCCTTTGTCCATCCATCTGTCTGTAGCTCCATGCCTCCATACATTGTGAGATAGGGCCTTGGTGGAGGTATGTGCTCATGGATGACCTCCAAAATCCAATGGGTTCTTCTGTAGCCCAAAGGGCCACCTCTGGTGAGGATTTCCTCAAAATCCATCCAGTAGTTTTTGCGTACACCTGCTAACACATTGCTAGAACGCTGAGCCATGGCGGACGTATGCATTCATGGATCATTTCCAGAATGTAATGGGTTTATGTGTAGCCCATGTGCCACCTCTTGTGAAAATTTCATCAAACTCTGTCCAGTAGTTTTTGAGTAAGATTGCTGCATAAATACAAACAAGGGCCTTGGTGGAGTTATGTGTTCTTGGATCATCACAAAAATGTAATGGGTTCATCCTTAGGCCAAGGACCACCTTTGTAATGTATTAAATATGAGTAATATTATATTGTGTGTTATGGGTAACGACTACATCTTTCCAGCTCTGCCGCCACCCAGAGTATAAAAGGCTGACCCGGAAGAGGCACGGTCTCTTTTCGACCAGCACCTCTGCCTCGACAGGAGCGCCTTAGATTTCAGTGAGTTTATACAATAAAGTACCATTGTACTGCATCTTCAGCCTCATCATTGAAGTATTGGTTATGGACATAACAACCTTTATTGAAAATTTGATCCAAATCTGTCTGATACTTCTTGCATAATCTGCTAATAGACAAACAGACAAACGCTGTCAAAAACAACCTTCTTGGTGGAGGTAATTAAAATGCAGTATCTTCTTTTCCTTCTTTCGGCTGCTTCCTTTAGGGGTCACCACAGTGGATCATCTGCCTCCATCTCATCCTATCCCTTGCTCTGTAACACCAACCCTCTCCGGGTCCTCCTTCACAACATCCATGAATCTTCTCTGTGGTCTTCCTCTTTTCCTCCTGCATGGCAGCTCCACCTTCAACATCCTTTGTCCAATATATCCACTTGCCCTCCTCTGCACATTTCCAAACCATCTCAGCCTCGCCTCTCTTACTTTGTCTCCAAACCGCTCAACCTGAGCTGTCCCTCTGATATACTCATTTCTAATCTTGTTCCTCCTAGTCACTCCCAGTGAAAATCTTAGCATCTTCAACTCTGCCATCTCCAGCTCTACCTTCTGTCTTTTTGTCAGCGCCACCGTCTCTGAACCATACATTATAGCAGGCCTCACTACTGTCTTGTAAATCTTCCCTTTCACTCTTGTTGCTACCCTCCTGTCACAGGCTGCATCCTCCTGTCTTGCTGCTACCCTCCTGTCACTCCTGACACTCGTCTCCACCCACTCTCCCTGGACTCTCTTCTTCACCTCTCATGCATTTTCCATTGCTTTGGATGGTTGACCCCAGGTATTTAAACTCATCTACTTTCACTACCGCTACTCCTTCCATCTTCACTGTTGCACCTGCCTCCCTCTCATTCACACTCATGTATTCTGTCTTGCTTCTACTGACTTTCAGTCCTCTTCTCTCCAGAGGATACCTCCACCTCTCCAGGTTCTCTTCCACCTGCTCCCTACTCTCACTACAGATCACAATGTTGTCTGCAAACATCATGGTCCACGGAGACTCTTGCCTGACCTCATCTGTCAGCCTGTCCATCACAATGGCAAACAACAAGGTATAGGAGCTCAAAAATGTGCATAATTTGAGTCTGGGCTAGCAGATGTAAGAGGGTGGTTGGGCCATTGTGCTGCCTCCCCCAACATGAAATTTTGTTCTGTCAGATCTTTGATGTTGTCCGAATATCTGGTTGTTGGGCCTGTGCTATGTGTCCAATGAAGGAGAGTTTCCTCATATCAATGTCCTTCAGAAGGCAAAGACCTCTTATCTTTTTGCCAACCCAAATGTTGCTGCGCTTCTCAGTCTAGCTGATATGGAGGAGTCAACGATAGTTCCATAGTTCAAAAGTTCATAGTCACTTTCGATCTGTTTGACCCAGCATTCAGAACCATATGTTGCAAGAGGAAGTTCAAGGCTTTTCAGAAGTTTAACTTTGGTCTTTGTAGATATGCCTTTATCCTTCCAGATTTTAGTAATTTTTGCAATTTTTTCTTTTGGTTTCACTTGTGTCATTGTAATTATTTGTAAATATCGCTCCAAGATCGTAGAATTCTTTGACTGTTTCAACTTGTTTGACATTAATGATGAAATTTTTTGTCTCATTAGAATAGAATAGAATAGAATAGAATAGAATAGGCTTTATTGTCATTGTACAGTAGCACAGTACAATGAAATTGTGGGTGCTCTACCAGGCTACTGTGCAATAAAGGGAGAAGGATTAGATAAAACACGGTTACAGAGCACACGACTAAACACATGACTGAAATAAAAATAGATGAAATTAAAAATAAAAATAAAAATGGCCCAGGGTAATGGAAATATACACAGGTATGGTAGCGGCTACGCGGGTGAAACTACACACGTGGACAAAATTGTTGGTACCCCTCTGTTAATGAAAGAAAAGCCCACAATGGTCACAGAAATAACTTGAATCTGACAAAAGTGGTAATAAATAAAAATTCTATGAAAATTAACCAGTGAAAATCAGACAATGCTTTTGAGTTGTGGTTCAACAGAATTATTTTAAAAAAACAAACTCATGAAACAGGCCTGGACAAAAATGATGGTACCCTTAACTTAATATTTTCTCGCACAACCTTTTGAGGCAATCACTGCAATCAAACCATTTCTGTAACTGTCAGTGAGACTTCTGCACCTCTCAGCAGGTATTTTGGCCCACTCCTCATGAGCAAACTGCTCCAGTTGTCTCAGGTTTGAAGGGTGCCTTCTCCAGACAGCATGTTTCAGCTCCTTCCACAGATGTTCAATAGGATTTAGATCAGGGCTCATAGAAGGCCACTTTAGAATAGTCCAGTGTTTCACTCTTAGCCATTCTTGGGTGTTTTTAGCTGTGTGTTTTGGGTCATTATCCTGTTGCAAGACCCATGACCTGCAACTGAGACCAAGCTGTCTGACACTGGGCAGCACATTTCTCTCTAGAATACCTTGATAGTCTTGAGATTTCCTTGTACCCTGCACAGATTCAAGACACCCTGTCCCAGATGCAGCAAAGCAGCCCCAGAACATAACAGAACCTCCTCCATGTTTCACAGTAGGGGCACGTGTTCTTTTCTTGCTATGCTTCATTTTTGCGTCTGTGAACATAGAGTTGATGTGCCTTGCCAAAAAGTTCCAGTTTTGTCTTGTCTGTCCATAGGACATTCTCCCAGAAGCTTTGTGGCTTGTCAACATGCAGTTTGGCAAATTCCAGTCTGGCTTTTTTATCATTTGTTTTCAACAGTGGTGTCCTTGGTCGTCTTCCATGAAGTCCACTTTGACTCAAACGACGACGGATGGTGCGATCTGACACTGATGTACCTTGACCTTGGAGTTCATCATGAATGTGTTTAGGGGTTGTTCTGGGCTCTTTTGTTACCATTCGTATTATCCGTCTACTCCTGCGGCCACATCCAGGGAGGTTGGCTACAGTCCCGTGGATCTTAAATTTCTGAATAATATGTGCTACTGTTGTCACAGGAACATTAAGTTGCTTGGAGATGGTCTTATAGCCTTTACCTTTAACATGCTTGTCTATAATTTTCTTTCTAATCTCCTGAGACAACTCTCTCCTTTGCTTCCTCTGGTCCATGTTTAGTATGGTAAACACCATGTCACCAAACAGCACAGTGACTACTTGTTACCCTTTAAATAGGCCAACTGACTGATTACAAGTTTGTAGACACCTGTGATGTCAATTAAAGGACACATCTTGGTTGAACATGTCCCTATGGTCACATTATTTTCAATCTTTTCTAGGGGTACCATCATTTTTGTCCAGGCCTGTTTCATGAGTTTGTTTTTTAAAGTAATTCTGTTGAACCACAATTCAAAAGCATTGTCTGATTTTCATTGGTTAATTTTCTTAGAATTTTTATTTATTACCACTTTTGCCAGATTCAAGTTATTTCTGTGACCATTGTGGGTTTTTCTTTCATTAACAGAGGGGTACCAACAATTTTGTCCACGGCTGTACGTACATAAGAGTGTAGAGTGCACACACACAGTTGAACACACAGTTGAGTAAAATGGCCCAGGATTATGGAAAATATACATAATAGTGGTTTCACGGATGGGCCATGAAAGTGAGGAGTGCAAAGACAGGTGAGTTATTGTGATAATTAAAAGGTCCTCAGTTCTGAGCATTTGAGCGTTCAGAGGGATGGGGATGGGGCCTCTGACTGTTTGCAGTTCGGATGGTCCAGGGGAAGAAACTGTTTGTCAGTCTGGAGGTGTGGGACCTGATCGACCTGAACCGTCGTCCAGAGGGAAGCAGGTTGAACAGGTGGTGTGCGAGATGTGAGGGGTCTCCTGTGATGGCCGTGATCCTTCTGAGACAGGAGGATCTGGAGATGTCTTCCAGGGAGGGCAGAGGGCCGCCGATAATTTTTTGGGCAGTGTTGATGACCCTCTTCACAGCCTTCCTGTTCTTGGCCGTGGACCTGGCGTACCACACACCCAGACAGGAGGTGAGCATGCATTATTGTTATTCTCATTGGTTGTTTCCATAACTTTTGTTTTGCTCACATTTAGATAAAGTCCTGCTACTCCACTCGCTGTTTTCACTTTGGTTGTTAAATCCATTAATTCAGTCATTGATCCGACAATGAGGACAATGTCATCCACATACCAGAGATTGATGATGCTCCTTCTTGCCTATTCCTCCATTTCTCATTATCTGTTCAGCATAAATGTTCAAAAAATGGGGAGACAGTATGTAGCCTTTTCTCACACCTTGTCCAAATTTAAAAGAATCTGAAGTTCCATATATTGTTCTTATAGTGGCTTTTTGGTGGTCAGAGATTCTTGATTAGCTGAATGACGTGTTGGAAATCCCACTGTGTTTATTGTTTGCCATAGTATTTCTTATGCAGCCATATTGAACGTTTTTTTTGTAGTCGATGAAACATAAATACAAGGTTTTTCTTCCTGTTCTCTGTTCTTTTCAGTTACCATTTTGAGATTAAGAATTTTGTCTATTGTTCCTTTCCCAGGTTGGAAACCATGTTTTTCTTCTGTGATTTCTTCATTCAATTTTGATTTCATGAGTTCGCTGATAACTTTCAGAAGGATTTTGTTGCTACTGCAGTGCCTGATTAGAGAGATGGTGCAGTTGTTTGTGCATTCAAGAGTGTCGTCTCTCTTAGGGATGGGTATGAATTCAAATGTCGTCCAATCTATTGGGCATTCCTTTTTAACCCATTATGTTACTTTTTTTTTGGACTTATTTTGTACCCGTAGGTAGATTTGTTCTGCAGTCTGGTGACAAGCCACCAGCTGCCGGTCGCTGCGTGCGCAAGCGCCCCTTAACTCCCTAACCTGCATGTTTTTAGCACGTGGGAGGAAACCGGAGAAATCCCGGAGTAAACCCACGCAAACACGGGGAGAACATGCAAACTCCACACAGATCACTGTTGGCTGGGGGCAGGGATCGAACCCACGATCCCCGCGATCCCCCGGCCGAGGGTAAACTGTGCTGCCGTGGTGCTAACCACTGCGCCACCGTGCAGCCCACTACTACTACTACTACTACTACTACTACTACTACTGCATAGTTTGTGAAAAAATTGTCATACAGTCCCCATCATTTTTAACTAGCTCCAGTGGTATGCCGTCTAACCCTGGGCTCTTGTTGATCTTGATGTCCTTAAAAGCATTTGCAGTGTCAGAGTAGAGGGGCGGAGGTTCAGTTATTGTTTCTCCAAAAGAGGTGGTGGACAAGTTTGATACTATGTTATAATTTATTTTATAAAGGCTCTCACAACATGATTTCCACCTGTTTTTAATGTCAGTCCTGTCACTAAGTATTGTTCCATTTTCATCCTTGGTGGCATCTCTGAAGATCTACACTACTCACAAAAAGTTAGGGATATGTGGCTTTCGGGTGAAATTTCAGGATGCACCCAAAATGCACTATAACTTTTACAGGTGAACTTAATTTGACCTTCTCTAACGTTTTGAATGAACATGTCCATCTGTTCAGTGTATCAGTACTTTTTGCGTTACTTGCTGTTCTCTAACAAGGTGCTTAATGGCAAAATTCACAACAGGTGTTTGATCCATGAATCGACCAATAAATTTTCTGGTTCAATTAGAATTGCTATTTAAACAGTCCTCTTCATCATGCTGTTCACATTTTGAGATCATGAGACCAAGACGACACCTAACAATTGATCAACAATATCTCGCCATTGTGAGGCTTCAAACAGGATGTTTTCAGAGGGAAGTCGCCACTGAGCTTAGAGTGTCACAGAGTATCATCAGCAGGTTGCAGTAGAGATACAGAGAGACTGGAAGAGTCACAGAAAGGCACAGAAGTGGATGTCCTTTGCCCACATCCTACACTGATGACTGCTCCATTGTGAACAGTCCCCTGCGGAACTGGATGATGAATGCCACTCAACTCCGGGCAAATTTAAGGGAGGTGAGAGGCACCCAAGTGTCACGTCAGACCATTTGAAATGTTTACATCAGCGTGGTCTGCGTGCTAGATGACCTGCAAGGGTACCTGACCACATCATCAGGCACAGGCATCATTATCTTGCATGGGCCAGGGAGCAATTACACTGGACAAGTGACCAGTGGGCCACAGTGCTGTTCTCTGATGAAAGCTGATCCACGTTGAGCAGAAACCTACACCTTGTGAATGGTAGTGACAAGTCGATACTACCTGAATAGCACCATTAATCCAGTCATTGTGCCTCTGCATGAACAACTCAGGCCTAATTTCATCTTCATGGACGACAATGCTCCAGGTCATCAAGATCGCATCATTAGGGAACTGGAGGCTGGGGTACTTCAAATAGAGTGGCCTGCACTTCCTCAAAACCTGAATCCTATAGAAAACTTATGGGATCAGCTGAGTCATAAGTAGAGGCTCATAGCCCTGCACCCCACAACCTCAGTGAGGTGAGGGCCGCCCTTCAAGAAGAGTGAAATGCTATGCCTCAGCAGACAATAAGTGGACTTGTGAACACCGTGAGATGTCATTGGCAAGCTGTAATTGATGCTCAAGGGCACATGACAAGTCACTGAGACACTGATGTTTTTTGTTGTGGTATACCCACCACTGTTGTTGACTTTTGTTTCAATAAATTGTTTGAGATGAGGAAATCACCATTGCATGCTTCTAAAAATGCTCTACTTTCATATTATATCACTGTAGCGAGAACTTTTTACATTTTCCATAAATTTCACCCAAAAGCCAAATATCCCTAACTTTTTGTGAGTAGTGTATAAAGGCAGGAAATGTGTCAATGAGTTAAAATCCACAGATAACTCAAACCATAAGATGATTGATGAGGCAGTCTATTCACACACACACACACACACACACACACACACACACACACACACACACACACACACACACACACACACACACACACACACACACACACCATTTAGACCAGCAGAGATGTATTCTAACAATATCCACAGTATGTGCTGATTATAAATAGAGAACAGCGTGAGACTTCATCTTCAAGGCGTCACTTCACAGCCAGAACTTCCCCACCATGCTGTTAATTTCAATGAAGAGGAAGGCCTTCCTGAGTTTTATCAGGATCAGAGACTGTGCCTCCTAGTGGCCATTTGGGGTATTACTACCATCTGAAATGGACTATAGAACTTATTTTGGACACCTGAGGTTTGGGCACAACTGTAATTTATCTGTCCAGTAAAAAAAAGACTGTTTAGCTGTACTTGTAAAACAAAGAGTTTAAAAGACATTCGCCATCCACTAACTAAATAAAATATCAAGTTGGGATATCAAGTTTCACATTAAGACTGGTGTTAATTATATTGCAGTAATAAAGAGTTTCCAGTTGGTTTAAAAAAGTATAGTCTTTATTCAAAATAGAAATCCTGCGTGCCCATTCATCTGGAAACTCAGTGTGTTCAATTCATTCATACTGTAAACCCCCTTTGTAATAAATGTTTTTTCTTTGCAATGTGTGAAAATTAGTAACTTTTTCCACAAAACTTTATTTTAATTAGTAGGAGGATCATTTTCCTTTTATTTGAGTACATTTGTGAATTAAACTGTCCTTTTACTCAATTACATTTTATCATACTCTTGTTTATACTCCCTTTACACAGGGGTGGAGATTATTAGCAGATCATTGAGAGAGCTGGTCAATTTTTGATCAATCAATAATCTTCAGTGATCGCCACAGTCACCACGGTCTCCTCAAAGTTTTGACTCAGTCCAAAACACACAAGGATCTTCCGAATGATCCCAAAGATAAAAAAAATCGGACCAATCTCTCAACAGTCTCCGTGCTGAAAGGGGCCTTATTATGCAATATCTTGTTCAAACTAGAGGTTACTACATATTTAGTGACTTTATTTCATTTATTGATGTATTTTAGTGAAATCAGAGTTGAAATCTTTGTTCTATTCTGGCTCAAGTTATTTTGTTACCGTCTGTTTCTTTACATGATTTGGATTATATTAGTGGTTAGCCTACAAATGGAAACTTTATATTTGTTTTCTCGTTTGAGAAAAAAATCTCAGATGTGTTTGACAAATTAACAAGGGGAAAACAATACATTTATCTGAAAAAAATGCAAAATACAAGAAAAAAATGAGAAAAATTAGGTGAAAAAATTTTGGATTCACAATGAAACAAGAGCACTCTGAGGCGAGAGCAATATCCCCCTCCTCCATTTTCTTTGAAGATCCTAATACTTACTGATAAAGCAGTTCTCAGCTTTTCAATATAATTGCCGTGGCAGAACCAAATTATGATAAGTCCATCTTCCCCAAATATACAACAAAGTATACAACCCATAGTTGTAGGGCAGGATCCCAAGGTGAACCTGTATAGCAAGTATGGTGACCCTAGAGAGCTTTACACACGTTCTATAGTAAGAGATCATATGGAGTGCCAACCTTGAACTTTTGACCCAAACCTGTAGCCAGAGGTTATGGTCTCAGAGTGAACCTGTGTACCAATGTAGGTGAAGATTCACCCTTTGTATCTGCACTGGTAGTTAGCTGACGGTCGCCCCTGAGTGTCGGTCAGGAGACAAGATGCAGACTCCTGAATTTGGTATAGGGTTCTTCACTGCAGGGTTAGTTGACAAGATATCTCTCAACAGGTATGGGTAGGTGTTGGGTAGATGTGGGTAGGTGTGGTCTTATAGCATAAACATAAACATGTCAAGTTATTGTTGAAATATACCCAGGAACAACCTACTGTATAAGCATTTAGCAGACAGAATGTTATACGTATAAACCATCCAATAAATAGGCTGAGAAATAACACACAACTGAAACATAGTTACCTCAATAGATTGAAGAAATTCACCTTAACAGAAAAGACTAAACAGGTAGATAGATAGATCTTTAATTGTCATTGTCACAGGTACAACGAAATTCAAAGTGCTCTCCAGTCAGTGCCCCATTTACAAAAAACAATTCCCCATTTATAAAAAAACATAAACCTAAAATTACTAAAAATCAGTTAAAAATAATAATTTAAAAAGAATAAATATCTAGCCACATTCACACAGACATCAACACAGGACATCATGCACACACAGTCATTGCAAAAAAACATTCAACAACATACAATCATGTCCATTTTGCACATTACTTCCTCATTTTGTTCAGAATGGGTATTGCTGTTGGGTAGAAGCTGTGTTTGAATCTGTTTGTCCTTGTGTTCATTAGTCTATATCGTTTCCCAGATGGCAGTAGTTTAAACAGTGAGTGTCCAGGATGTGAAGTGTCCTTTAAGATATTTTGGACTTTCTTCTGGCAACGGGAGCGGTGTAGGTCTTCCAGCGTGAGGAGAGGGCAGCCAATGATCTTCTGGGCGGTGTCGATGACCCTCTGGAGTGCTTTCCTCTGCGCTACTGTACAACTACTTTACCAGATGCATATACAGTATATTAATATGCTCTCAATGGAAGCTCGATAAAAGGACACCAGCAGTCTCTGTGTGATGTTCTCCTTCCTGAGAATCCTCAGGAAGTACAGGCTCTGCTGGGCCTTTTTCACCAGGGGAAGGGTGCCCCCTGGTGGTGGAGATTAATAGGGTAACTGTAAAGCAACCACACCCTGGTTAAGTGCCAATTAACAGTGTTTCAGTGTACAAACTAGTTAGGATTTAAATGCTCTTAACAACAGCAAACCATCCAATACAATTCAGAACAGACTTATAAGTTTACACCAGTCTACCAATTGAGATAATATTGTGGAATGTGTAAATGATGAGGCAAGTTGGTCTCAAGCAGTTTATTACACATTCTCTCTCATGAGCATAGTAGAAAAGAGGGCATCTCACACAGAACTCTTCACTTATATACTCAGGTCCTTCTACATATCAAAAGGTCACATTGCATTCACATAAAAGATCACACTGCATGCACTTCCTTAATCCTTTAACATCCCCCTCACACACTCTGGCACACAAAGCATCCTCCAAGCCGTCTCTGACATACAAAAGATCACATTTCACAGCTTCCTGTTATCTCAAAGGAAACTCTGCCCTTTGTTCTTATCAAAGATGCTGCTCATTATGTTTTGGCCATGTGCGGCCACACCACCCCCCTCGAGCATATTGGATCGAACAAAAGAATAACAGTCTGTATGCTGAATCATTACACATCAATCCACATGCTGCTTGGGCTTCAGTCTTCTACCGTATCTGCTGTAACCAGGATTCACCGCCTCCCCGGCGCTGTCATGCTGGGGAGCTGCTGTCTGGGGGTGAAAACCTTTTGTCTGTCCCTGTGGGTGTTCTGGGGAAATTCTACTCTGGGAAGCCCCCCGTGGGGGTCTTCCGCGCTGAGGGGCCCTTGCCAACAGCACTTGCTCGTCCACCACCACAAAAGCGGGTTTGAGCCTGTATATTATGCCAACCTTTTCCCTCCTACCCCCCAAATCTAGCAAAAAATGCTTGTCCCCTGTTTCCAACACTCTGAACGGTCCATCATAAGGTGGTCGCAGTGGGGGGCGATGCATGTCATGTCTGACAAAAACAAACTCCGCTTTCTTCAAGGTTTTAAGCACAAAAATGCGCGGAAAACTGTGATGAACGGGGCCCGGCAGCGTGTCTGTGTCAATGCTACGCTGCAACAGCTGAGACGGGGAGCTGCCTGGCGCAGGATTATCCGGGAGAAACTCCCCGGGCAGCCGAAGTGTGGAGTTCAGCTGGGGAAGCTTCTAAGTCTTCTTTAGGCGCAGAACGCAACCCTAATAAAACCCACGGTAGCTTGTCTACCCAATTTGCATCCGTCAGTGACGCCCTGAGAGCCGCTTTCAATGACCTATGAAAACGTTCGCATAACCCATTAGCCTGAGGATTGTACGCGGTTGTGCGGTGAATTGTGACACCCAGGCTGCGGGCCATTGTTGACCAAAGTTCGGAAACAAATTGAGGGCCTCTGTCAGACGTAATGTCCGACGGGACTCCAAAACGCGCCACCCATGCTGTTAAAAACGCGTGCGCTACCTCCTCGGCTGTGGTTGACGCCAGTGGAACCACCTCCAGCCATCACGTGGTGCGGTCCACCATTGTCAGAAGGTGCATGCACCCCTGTGATGGCGGGAGGGGGCCCACGAGGTCCACGTGAACATGGTCGAACCTTTTAGCCGGGATGTGAAACGGCTCCAAGGGAGCCCTCGTGTGTCTGTGTACTTTGGCTCGTTGGCACGCCATGCAGGCTGCTGCCCACTCTTTCACCTTTTTGCGAAGACTCAGCCACACAAATTTCTCTCCTACCATCTTGATTGACGCGCGCACTCCTGGGTGCGCTAAAGAATGAACCGAGTCAAAAACGCGGCGGTGCCACGCGGCCGGTACCACGGGACGCAGTCGCCCCGTGGAGACATCGCAGATTAGGGGGGGCATACCGCCTTGCAGCACCCTGCTCTCCAGCCTTAACCCTGTTGGTCCAGACTGGAGCGCGTGCACATCCGCATCACTAACCTGCTCCGCGGACATGGCTGCGTAATCTATCCCCAAGCGGACCGGGGCCGCCACGGCGCGTGACAGGCAGTCTGCCACTACATTCAGTTTACCCGAGACATGCTGAATATCGGTAGTAAACTCTGAGATCGTGGCCAGCTGTCTCTGCTGCCGGCCCGACCAAGGTTCTGAAACCTTGGCCATCGCAAATGTTAGTGGCTTGTGGTCAACGAACGCGGTGAAACAGCGCCCTTCCAGCCAGAACTGGAAGTGGCGAATAGCCAAGTGGAGAGCCAGCAACTCCCTGTCAAACGCGCTGTATTTACGTTCACTATCGCGCAAAGTCCTGCTGAAAAAGGCGAGCGGTTGCCAAGCACCGGCTACACGCTGCTCCACGACCGCCCCTATGGCCACATCTGACGCGTCAGTAGTGAGCGCTATGCGGGCCGTTGGGTCTGGATGTGCCAACAACGCAGCGTTTGCCAGGGCTGCCTTGACTTCCGAGAACGCCCGCTCTTGCTCCGGGGACCATTCGATCTTATTTGCGGGTTTCTGCTTTTTGAGCGCGGCGTACAGTGGTTGCATGAGCTGCACTGCGCGGGGGAGGAAACGGTTATAAAAATTCTCCATTCCCAAAAACTCCTGTAACGCCCTGACCGTTTGTGGTCGGGGAAAATCTGCTACCGCACGCACTTTGTCAGGCAGCGGAACCGCCCCTTCGGGAGAGACGCGGTGCCCCAAAAAATCAATCTGCGTCACCCCGAACTGACACTTCGCTGGATTGATTATTAAACCGTGCTCTCCCAACCTCTGGAAAACCGCCGTGAGGTGGGTTTCGTGTTCGTCTTCGGACGCGTTGGCTACCAAAATATCGTCCAGGTAGACGAATACGAAAGGGAGATCGCGCAGCACCGCATCCATCATGCGCTGGAACGTCTGTGCAGCCCCTTTAAGCGCGAATGGCATGCGCAAAAACTCAAATAGGCCAAACGGAGTTATCACCGCTGTTTTGGGTATGTCCTCAACGCGCACTGGGACTTGGTGGTAACCGCGGACCAAGTCTATTTTAGAAAAAACGCACGCTCCTGCCAAATGAACGGAAAAATCTTGGATGTGAGGAATTGGGTAGCGGTCGTGCGCTGTGGCGTTGTTCAACCTGCGGAAATCCCCGCAAGGTCGCCACGAACCGTCAGCTTTACGGACCATGTGTAGCGGGGAAGCCCATGGGCTGTTTGAACGCCTGATGAAAACTCCCTCAAGATGGCGCCCACAGCGGTCGACATGGTGCTTCGCTGCGCTCTTTGTTTGTTTTTGTTTGTCAATTGTGTGTCTGCTTGCACTTATACCCGTGAAGAACTTTTAAATATCAGGACTTTGACCCCCACGGACCTCCTCCCAGTTTTTCTAGCCCCTGCCGCCGATCTGGTTTATTGTTTGGCTCGGAAAGTGAGACGGCGGAAGAGAGGAAGACGAGCGGGCGCTCTCGTACGACTTCGCAGGAGAGGCTCGCGAACGGCGCTGCCTGGCATATTTCTGTCCAATACCAACTCTCTCTCTAACAAGGTGGATGAACTGAGACTGCTGATGCGTTTTAAGGACCTCGCCTCCTCAGCTGTCCTCTGCTTTACTGAGACCTGGCTCCGGGAAAATATACCGGACAGCGCGCTGCGCCTCGACGGCTTCCAGCTCTTCCGTGCTGATCGTGACACAGAGCTTTCCGGCAAGACCACAGGAGGCGGTGTCTGCTTCTACATCAACTGTAGCTGGTGCTCTGATGTAACGGAAATTTCCAAACACTGTTCTCCTGCCTTGGAATTTCTTGTTATCAACTGCAAGCCTTTTTATTCCCCACGGGAGTTTGCTTCTTTTATACTGATCGCTGTGTACGCCCCTCCCGACGCGGACACGCGCGAAGCTCAGCGCGTGCTCGCGGATCACATTCAACACACAGAGCGGAGTTTTCCAGACTCGCTGATTATTGTGGCTGGCGACTTTAATCAGTGCAATCTGAGCCACGATCTCCCCCGCTACAAACAGTTTATTAAATGCCCCACCAGAGGATTAAACACACTGGATCACTGTTACACCACAGTGAAAGACGCATATCGCGCTGTCCCTCGAGCTGCGCTGGGATTATCTGATCACGTGATGGTTCACCTCATTCCCACATACAGACAGAGATTGAAGCTCACTAAACCTGTTGTGAGCACTACGAAGATACGGACCAGTGATGCTGAGGAGAAGCTGGAAACGTGCATGGAAATATCTGACTGGGGCATGCTTAAAGGAGCCACGCATGACAAACCCTGGTTCACAGCTAAGCTCAGACAGATCAGGAAGGAGAAGGAAGCAGCGCTGAAAAGTGGAGACAGGGACTGCTACAGGGAGGTTAAATACCGGTTTAACAGAGAGCTGAAGAGAGCTAAATCTGTGTACTCAGAGAGACTCCAGCAGCAGTTCACTGCTAATGATTCGGCTTCCGTGTGGAGAGGACTGAGGCAGATCACCAACTATCGACCTCAGGCTCCTAAAGGTCAGGATGACAAAGCCCTTTGTCAGAGACTGTCCCAACACTATGCCCGTTTTGACACCTCGTCATCTGTGTCCAACTCCCCCCCTCCCTCCAGCTCCACAGCCTCCACATTCCCTACTTCATTTAAGGCACACCCCCCCACCTCCCCCCCTCCCCTTATCATCAGTGAGCAGGATGTGCTCAAACAGTTCTCCAGACTGAACCCGCGCAAGGCCCCCGGCCCAGACGGCGTGTCTCCCTCCACCCTGAGACTCTGTGCGAAACAGCTGGCTCCTGTATTCACAGACATTTTTAACACCTCCCTTAAGTTATGCCACGTGCCGTCCTGCCTCAAATCCTCCACCATCATCCCTGTCCCCAAGAAGCCACGGATCACTGGACTTAATGACTACAGACCTGTAGCGCTCACCTCTGTAGTCATGAAGTCCTTTGAGCGCCTGGTCCTGTCCCACCTCAAGTCCATCACCACCCCTCTCCTGGACCCGCTGCAGTTTGCCTACCGAGCCAACAGGTCTGTAGACGATGCAGTCAACCTGGCCCTCCACTCCATCCTGCAGCACCTGGACTCCCCGGGAACCTACGCCAGGATCCTGTTTGTGGACTTCAGCTCCGCATTCAACACCATCCGCCCCGCTCTGCTCCGGGACAAGCTGTCCCTGCTCAACGTGCCTGACTCCCTCTGCAGGTGGATCATCGACTTCCTGACGGACCGGAGGCAGCATGTGCGGCTGGGAAAGACTGTCTCAGACTATACTAGCATCAGCACCGGATCACCCCAGGGCTGTGTACTTTCCCCCCTACTCTTCTCCCTTTACACCAACTCCTGCACCTCCAGCCACCAGTCTGTCAAGTTGATCAAGTTTGCGGACGACACCACCCTCATCGGGCTCATCTCCAACGGCGACGAGTCCGCCTACAGGAGAGAGGTGGCCCAGCTGGCGTCCTGGTGCAGCAATAACAACCTGCAGCTGAACGCTCTGAAGACAGTGGAGATGATTGTAGACTTCAGGAAAGTCACTACTCCTCTGCCCCCCCTCACCCTCTCAGGCTCTCCCATCACCACTGCTGATTCCTTCCGCTTCCTAGGCACTACCATCACCAGGGACCTCAAATGGGAGCTGACCATTAGCTCACTCATCAAAAAAGCCCAGCAGAGGATGTTCTTCCTGCGGCAGCTGAGGAAGCTCAAGCTACCCACCAAGATGTTAGTGCAGTTCTACACAGCCATCATCGAGTCCATCCTCACCACCTCCATAACCGTGTGGTACGCAGGAGCCACTGCCAGGGACAGACTAAGGCTGCAGCGCGTCGTGCGCACTGCTGAGAAGGTGATCGGCTGCAAGCTCCCATCTCTCCAGGATCTGTACATCTCCAGGACCCGGAGGCGTGCTGGCCGGATCATAGCCGATCCCTCACACCCTGGTCATGTACTGTTTGCCCCCCTCCCCTCTGGTAGAAGACTTCGGTCCATCCAGACTAAAACCTCCCGTCACATGAACAGCTTCTTCCCCTCTGCCATTAGACTGCTGAACACTAAGTGACTCTCGTGCACCATGTACAGCAGCTCAACCAGACTCATGTCAATCATCACTGTTTTCTTCCTGCATTACCGACTGCACTATATAGTTCTCCACAGTATCTGCTGCTGGCTAATATATATTTTAACTGTTGACCAGTATCACTTAATCTTATCCTACACTTTATTACATGTATAGTTTATTTCTCTTATCTTATCATGTTTAATGTTGCAGCATTGTACCGAGACAAATTCCTAGTTTGTGTACTACATGAACAATGGCAATAAACCTGATTCTGATTCTGATTCTGATTCTGATTCTGATTCTGATGATGCCCAACCTCTCCAGGTTGGCGAACTCCTCGCGCGCTATGGCCAGTTTAGCTGCGTCCAAGCGCCGAGGTTTTGCAAAAACGGGCAGCCCGGTGGTGGTAATAAAATGTTCCACCCCGTGTTTAGCGACAGCTGCCGAAAATGTCGGGACCGTGAGTGCTGGGAACTGAGTGAGCAGTGTGTGGAACTTACCGCTTGCAGCTGTGACGTTGGCTTGTGCTGTTGGCCGGGACACTCGAGCTGTACAGGGAATAGAATCAAAAGACAGTGCATTAACCAGGCGCCTGTTAGCGACATCAACCAACAACCCATGTGAGCACAAAAAATCAGCCCCCAATATATTGAAATTCAATGCTGCTATGACAAAAGTTCTCTCAAATGTACGGCCGTGTAGAGACAGAAGCAGAGTCCTCTCACCAAAGGTTTTAATGTCCGAGTCATTTGCTGCTGCCATCTGGGGGCCGCTGGAACCTGCCAGCCGGTCGGCGTAGGATGGCATGATGAAACTCAGCTGAGCGCCGGTGTCCACGAGGAAATGTCTCCCGGAGCGTGCGTCCGTCAAGTAGAGCAGCTTGTTCTCCTCCCCGAGGGTCGCAGCTGCTACCAACCCCCGGTCTTGGCGTTTTCCCGAGCGCTTGAACTGGCACGGTGGTACACATTTGCGTGCCTTCTCTGCAAAGCGGCAGTGATAGAAACAAAGGATGTCTCTTCCACGTTCCTTGGCGCCCGCCGCCGCTGTCGTCGGTGGTTCTGCTACCGCCGTCAATGGCTCCTCGCCCTCTCCGGCTGTCGCGCCGAGCTCAGTCGCCGCCGCCGTGGTCACGAGCTCTCTGCTGGCCATGATGATCCAGTGTGCCTCCCGGGCCAGTGCACGGTAGTCCCGCTTGGCCAACAACGGCGAACTGGCCAGGGCCGCTCTCGTCGCTGACGGGAGGTTCCTGAGGAAGAGGTGGGTAAAGATGAAGTGGTCGTCGTCCGAGCCTTTCAACCTCAGCATCCTCTCCATCAGGTCAATGGGCGTGCAATCTCCCAACCCGGTCCACACTAGGAGTCTCTCTGCTCTCTCCTCAACCGAGAGCGTGTAGTGCTGGATGAGTGCGGCCTTCAACGTGCCGTATTTGTCACTGGCTGGTGGCTGCTCCAGAAGGCTCTCCACATGCTGAGCCGTGTGGTTGTCGAGCTTTGCGATCACATGGTAGAATTTTGTGTCATCTACCGATATCCCCCAGAGGGCGAACTGCGCCTCAACCAGGTGGAGCCAGGAGCGCGGGTTGTGCTGCCAAAAGTCCGGTAGCTGGACTGTAACGGCATACGCTTGGCTGGGAGCTCCCAACGAGGCTGGCTCCGGGGAATTCTCTTCGTGTTGCATGCTTCGTCTTGGGTCACCAGTGTGGAATGTGTAAATGATGAGGCAAGTTGGTCTCAAGCAGTTTATTACACATTCTCTCTCATGAGCATAGTAGAAAAGAGGGCATCTCACACAGAACTCTTCACTTATATGCTCAGGTCCTTCTACATATCAAAAGGTCACATTGCATTCACATTAAAGATCACACTGCATGCACTTCCTTAATCCTTTAACACCCCCCTCACAGACTCTGGCACACAAAGCATCCTCCAAGCCGTCTCTGACATACAAAAGATCACATTTCACAGCTTCCTGTTATCTCCAAGGAAACTCTGCCCTTTGTTCTTATCAAAGATGCTGCCCATTATGTTTTGGCCATGTGCAGCCACAATATATCTAAAACAGAACAAAGGAAAGATCAAAGATAATCACTGCATGCTTACTAATTAAGGTGTTAGCGCCTCCTCATCCATCCATCCATCCATCCATCTTCTTCCACTTAATCCTTTTCGGGTCGCGGGGGGGCTGGAGCCTATCCCAGCATCTTTTGGGCGAGAGGCAGGGTACACTCTGGACAGATCGCCAGTCCATCGCAGGGCCAACACAAAGAGACAGACAACCATTCACTCTCACAGTCATACCTAAGGACAATTTAGAATCCCCCGTTTGATGCCAATTAACTTAACTTGCATGTTTTTGGCATGTGGGAGGAAACCGGAGAAATCCCGGAGTAAACCCACGCAGACACGGGGAGAACATGCAAACTCCACACAGATCACTGTTGGTCGGGGGCTGGGATCGAACCCAGGATCCCCCGGCCAAGGGTGACTTGCTGTGTTGCTGCAGTGCTAAGTTATAAGTAAAGGAACATCAATCTACAGGATACATGAATGAACACTCAGAGGACATATACGTATAGAATAAACATACTTACAAAGTGTCAGAAATGCACACCAACACAGCCGGACTGTTACAGCCAGCAGCTACACCCATAGCAACCGAGTCCAATGGGGAAATTCCAGGAATGCAACAGCACAGGGAAAATGACACTCAGAACAATAATTTAGTAGATAAGAGAATAAGAGCAGTGAATATACATATGTACACATAAATATATAAATATATATACACAGTGCGGAGCATTGTAGGTAGATGGAAAAAAAAATATATATAGTGAGAGAAAAATTCCATATTATCAATACTATTATTGATATTAATAATGTATTATATTTGAGAAGTATCATACCTTTCATATGCCATGTTTAATGTTTATATGTGCATTCCATATAGGATAAGTTTATATATTCTTGGCCTGTTTCTGTGAGCAATTTCAGAGAGTTCAGACAGGGTTAGTACATGCGTAAGGAATAATCTTATAATCTCTTTGACATGTCCTGTTTCGGGTCACAGGAATGCACAGGAACTCATCTTATAGATTAGTGTTTCATGGACATTCTGTTAGTTTTATGGATCTCATGTCTTCATGACCCATGTCTCCAGAGTGTCTGATGTCCGCCTGAATAAGCTCAGTTATCAGGACTGTCCCGTTCTGTCCCTTCCCTTATCCTCATCCTCACTCTCCTTTCTCCTACCTATATATATATCAGACTTAGAAGAATGGATCCTTTAGAGAGTCTAGGTGTGTCTGAATGTCATGCCTTGTAACCTCTCCCCCAGGTGGCCAATGGGGTGGCTCCTTATATTTTTGTAATAAATGTACATAAATTCAACCTTCCGCCTGATTATTTGACTTTGAATAATTTAAGCTCAAAATTATTCTACCATATAGATATACAGTATATCGTGTATCGCGATAAAACCCCAGATGTATTGCAATACATGTTAAGTCATATCGCCCAGCCCTAGTCAGATGTCAGGATCCAAAGATGAACCTGTATACCAGGTTTGGTGGCCCTAGCTTTTCTCATTCATTCATTCATTCATTCATCTTCTTCCGCTTAATCCTTTCCGGGTCGTGGGGGGGCTGGAGCCTATCCCAGCGTCTTTGGGCGAGAGGCAGGGTCCACCCTGGACAGATCGCCAGTCCATCGCAGGGCCAACACAGAGAGACAGACAACCATTCACTCTCACAGTCATACCTAAGGACAATTTAGAATCCCCAGTTTGATGCCAATTAACCTAACTTGCATGTTTTTGGCATGTGGGAGGAAACTGGAGAAATCCCGGAGCAAACCCACACAGACACGGGGAGAACATGCAAACTTCACACAGATCACTGTTGGTCGGGGGCTGGGATCGAACCCAGGATCCCCCAGCCAAGGGTGAGTTGCTGTGCTGCCGCAGTGCTAACCACTCTGGCACCGCACCACCTTTTCTCATTTATATTAAATGTAGTATTTACCATTTATCGCAGTGCAACTGCAATGTTAACTCTGAACTTTTACCCCTTGACCCCAAACTAGGGCTGTCGTGGTAGAGGAATTTCCCCTGCGGTGATGGTGGACAGCTCAACACCGTGGTATGTGGTATTATTGCAAATGTTTTTACGACCCTGTGGATTCAAGAGGTGGAAGTGGCTCGGGAGGTAGAGCAGGTCGTCCAATAACCACATGGTTGGCGGTTTGAATCCCACTCTCCCCCGATATCCTGCCGTTGTGTCCCTGGGCAAGACACTTCACCCCCAATTGCTCCTGGTGGGTCTGGAAGCACCCTGTTGGGCAGCATGCCACCATCAGTGTGTGAATGGGTGGATAGCAGGATCTGTAAAGCACTTTGGTCATCAAGAGATGAGAATAAAAGCGCTATATGGTGGACTGCCGCAGGCATGGGCAGCCCCTCACAGCACCAGTAAATATACAGGGAACAGACATCGAGATGGTGACATCCTATAAGTACCTGGGTATTCATCTGAACAATAAACTAGACTGGTCACACAATACTGACGCACTCTACAAGAAGGGACAGCGCAGGCTGTTCCTGCTGAGGAGACTCAGGTCTTTTGGTGTACAAGGGGCGCTGCTGAAGTCATTCTATGACACGGTGGTGGCATCAGCCATCACTTTTGGAGTGGTCTGCTGAGGCAGTGGCATTACTGCAGCCGATAGGAAGAGACTGAACAAACTGATTAAGAAAGCTAGCTCTGTCCTGGGGCAGCGCCTTGATCCGATGGAGGAGATAGGAGAGAGAAGGACGGTGGCTAAACTGTCATCTCTGCTGGAGTCCGAGTTCCACCCTATGCAGGACATACTGGATGCACTGAGGAGCTCATTTAGCAGCAGACTACATCATCCCAGGTGCACAACCGAGAGGTTTCGTAGGTCCTTCCTACCAACGGCTGTCAGACTGTACAACCTAAGCAGGGCTGCTCGCAGAGATAGCAAAAAGACGTAACAAACTAATAGTTTTTTGAATGCAAAAGATGCAATAGACTTACACAATGGTCCTCTCCGGCATACAACTAGGAACATACCGGTCGCTATGGAGGGTGAGAATATGTATGGGCACATAATCATACCATGTAGGATAACTAAGTAGACGGTTATGCTGTTTCATTCCACCTAGCAACAATGCTCTGCACTGTGTGTGTTTATATATTTACATATTTATTCCATCTAGCTACAATGCTCAGCACTGGGTGTGTTTATATTTATATATCTATATATTTATTCCATCTAGCTACAATGCTCAGCACTGTGTTTTTATATATCTACATATTATTCCATCTAGCTACATTGCTCCGCACTGTGTGTTTATATACTTGCATATTTATTCCATCTAGCTGCAATGCTCCGTACTGTGGGTGTTTATATATTTACATATTTATTCCATCTAGCTACAATGCTCTGCACTGTGTGTGTGTGTGTATATATATATTTTATAGTAATATGTACATATGTATATTAGCTGCTCTTGCTTGCTTGTTTTTTTTTTGTTTTTTTTTTTTTTCTTGCCTTCTGATTGTTGCTCTGAGTGTTGCTATCCCTGTGCTGTTGCAATCCTGGAATTTCCCCGTTGTGGGACTAATAAAGGCTTATCTTATCTTATCTTATATAAGTGAACGCCATTTACCATTTTTATAACTTAGGTGGCAAATGAGGGAAGCTGTAAGTCTCGCTGCAGCTCACTCTCAACTTTATGTGCGTGTTGTACAACTGTGTGGAGCTCCGCACTTAATGCAGGCATGAAATGCTGATTGTTAAAAAAAAAAAAAAGATAATTTTCAAAAAGCAGTGGCGATAACTAAATGTGCGTTCACACCAAACACGAATGGACAAATTTTTCGCGCAGCACGATTACATTAAACTCGATGTAAACACGTGAACAGACATGACTTACCTTTCTGAGTGAGATGCAGACAGGCAAAGCTGCCTTTATAACTTCTTCAGCTGTGTTGAACCCGCTGTGGAAATTCCCAAAATAATGTCATGCTTAGGTTTGCATTATCCAAACGGGGGCTCACCTCAAAATACTGTCTCCCGAAACTTCATAGAAGATGGGTTTGCTACGATGTCCGTAGGTCATAGGTCCGTAGTTATTTACCTTGGATATGTAAAAAATGCTTAGATAACTTTATATACCACATAGGCTACTACTAGGTTAAATAGATGATGATTCGTATGAATCTATGGACAGTACTGACTGTACAAAGAAGGGTTATAAGGCCCAGGGTGAAATGCGAAGTACAAATTAAGACTGTAAGGTGCAGTATAGCAGCATTGTTATGTTCAAAATTGCACATTACAGTAGAGTGAGCTATTGTACAGTGAAATGACATGTGGCAGAAAAGATTTCCTGTACCTGGCTGTTCAGCAGCGAAGCTGTATCAGTCTACTGGACAAAGAGCTCCGCTGTCTGTCCAGTGTGTGGTGGAGGGCGTGATCAGGATTGTCTATGATGGATTGCAGTTTGTTCAATGCCTTCCTCTCCACCACAGTCTCAAAGGTCTCCCACCTGAGACCAATCACATTGCCATCATTCTTGATAATCTAGTCTGCTGGTGTTGCTGGCTCTGATACTGCTACCCCCCAGCAAACAGCAGCAAAGAAGATGGCCCTGGCAACAATGGTCTGATAGAAAAGCTCCAGCATCTCGCTGCACACACTGAAGGACCTTAGCTTCCACAGAAAGTAGTCTGCTCATCCCCTTCTTGTACACAGCATCGGTGTTAGATTTCCAGTCCAATCCATTGCTGATCACGACACCCAGGTATTTGTAGTCCTCAACTACCCCCACATCCAACCTGCATTGTATTACATACAACTACTGTATCAATTTGAAAAGCCTATATCATTTCTTTCAGTATTGTGTTTAGAAGCTTTCGGGAAAATCTGACCTCAAGGTCATCCAGTGAGAGGCAAATTGCAATATGAGCATCATCAGAGTATCTCAAACCATGGTACTAAGTTTCAAAACAATCGGAACAAAACTTTAGGAGTTGATTTCATAAAAGTGCGACAGATGGACGGACTGATCCATAACATAATCCCTCTTTGGTCTTCGCCCAAAGGGCTCTTTGACCCCTTTGCGCTTTGACTGATGGGGGATAAAAATGAATAAATTTACATGTGAGAAGTAACAAATTTCTGAGGAAAAAAAAGTTACATATTTTAGTGAAAAGTCAAGTTTATCCCAAAAGTCTCAAATGTATAAAGTCTAATTTTTATACAAAATTTATATAAATCCCACCAGTTTAGAGAAATAAGTTTCAAATATACATGAAAAAGTCACAAAATGACATATGAGGGGAAAAAATGCAGTAATTTACAAAAGGTGAAAATTTATTTTTAAACAAGTTTTAACTTTTAAAGTACATTTCTGAGAAAAAAATGTCGCATTTGTAAGGCAAAAGTCCACAAATTTGAGAAAAGATTCACAAATAGTTTAGTTACTCAATATTCAAATGTTTTTTTCAGTGGATATTTTCTGAATCAAGTAATTTTTTGTGACCATTCTTACTTACAGTATACTTTCCTGTTTCTTGCGTACAATTTCTTGCTACTCTCCCAAACATGAAGAGAAGCAGCTTAATACTCCCTATCAAAAGGGAAGATTTGACTTTTAAAAAAAGCTAAATATCAAAGATTTATTAAGAAATTATATCAGTGTCAAGCCTCATGTAATCTGAGAAAATATGTCATTAACTGAAGTGGCAGAGAGGTTAGTATCACTAATCCTCTGGTTGTTTGTGTGAAATTTAGCATGTGCTTCATTTTGTGCAGTAGTCAAAAAATTAGGAAAAGTGATGTTACACCTTAAGTGAAGTAAATATTACTTCTGACAGTTATTTTACTGCACACCAGGATTCTCAGTCAACATCACAAAAACTCCTGAAAATGCCTCCCAGCGGATTTTTTTGTCAAAACAAGCAGCATGTTTCAGCACGCAGATGAAGTGATAAAGAACAAAAAAGTGTATCTTACTTGCCTTTCTTGATTCTTTCACCCCGTTAGCTGTCACTGCATTATACAAGAGATGGCAAGTAAAGCTAGTCAGTTTGCTCAGAGACACTACAGCCAGATATGCACACCACCGTCACCACTGAGGTGATATTGTGAGACAAATTTGGCCATAGAGCAGTTAAAACTATCATAGATAAGAACCGATTTCCTTGCAACCATGTGCACCAAAACAGCTAGAGTTAAATCACACTGTGCAATCATAAAAAAAATCAAATCCAACTTAAAAAAAGAATGTCAAAAACCTGTTGATAGTTTCTCCAGTGTTCAGCCTTATATTTTTCAGGAAGTCTAAGTTGTAGGTTGTTGAAGACAAAGATGTGAACTCCTCCTTGGAATATCCATTATCAGCACTTAACATGGCCCTAGACCGTTGTACTATTGGATGGTCAAATGAAAAGACTGAGCTGGCAGGGCAAAGATTATGCCTATCTGATGTTATTACACAGAACAGAAATCATACCAAGGCTGAAAGCATTACAGTGAAGGACGCAGCTGTGTTCAGAGGAAAAAGCAGGGTTTTGTTATGTGGCTGTATAAAAGCGACATATATTTTTCACTGTAATATAAATGTATCACATTTCTATGACACTGTTCTAGTCTGTCCTCCTCATGTGTTTCGACTGCACATTCACACAAATTCAGTCAAAGTTTTTGATGATTATAAACCTTTTATAGTTCTAGCATTTATTTTGTCAAAAAACTCATCGACATATGGACAGGAGGAAGTGAGATTAAAATCCTGAAGACTCTCTGCACACAATATAAATGCAGATTATGTTGTCATTCAGCACCAACTTTTTCCACTGAAGAAAATTTCACAGACAAGACATTCCTTGTAGGTGTGCATTTGGAAGCCTTTTTGAATTAACCAGAGCCAATCAGCTAAGAACAATTTAACATTTATTTCTGTCATGTAGCTGAGTAAATATTTAAGATATGTATTGGCCTGACAGATTGAAATCAACAGCAAATGACTGGAATTCAAAATTCTTACATGTCATGTACTTGGAACAGAAACAAGCAAACTGAACGTTATATTTTTGCCAGCTGTGTAACTTCAGGACAAACCTGTGCATGTTATAGAATTTAACTTCTAAATGCATTTCTGACCAACTTTAAATTCACTTCTAAGCAAGAATTGAGCAAAAGTAGTAACGCTGAACCAGAGTCACTGTTCCTCAAATGAGGCAAGTAGAAGCAGCGTTCCTATTGCTCCAGGTTTCCGGCCGGTGTATGGCTGCTACTGACTGAGCTCTTTGAGGCTGCGCAGAGAGTTGGCACAGCTATTGATGAGGCTGCAGAGCTGGATACTTGCCTCCAGGGAGGCCGAACTCTGTAACTGGTTCGTGGCCCAGCGAAGTTTGGTAAGAACGGCTTCCTCTGCTTCTTCCAGCACAGTTTGGAGGGAGGAGTTCTGTGGGCAAACTGGGGGACGAGCAGGTGCCAAGGTCGTGCTGGAAGCGGGAGTTGGAGGAGCAGGGTTGGCAGGTGGAGGTAGGGGGTTTCTCCCCCCTGCAGCAGCCCCCTCACAGTGTTCTGGCCTGGGCTGAGGAACGGTCACAGCTCCATGAGTGCTGCTGGGACCTCCGTTGAGTTGAGATGCCAGGGACGGTGCAGGGGACTGTGCTGCAAGCTGCCTTTCTCTCACCTGTGACAAGGCAGCCTGTGGGTTCAGAGCTGAGAGAAGAGAGCGGAAGGAAGACATTAGACCAAATGACATGAGCTCATTTCGCCTTTGCTGGAATGAGCTAAAAAAAAAAGTGGCACCTAGATAGGAGAAAAGAGATTGAGTGGGAAAGCTCAAAAACAAGTGCACATAATAAAAAAGACAAGTTGGAAGCAAAACCCAGAAGAGATATCTTCTGTTAGCAGTTGTATTATGTTTAGGGCTTTTTGAGTTAATATTGACTTAAAACCTGTGTTTAGTGCATAGTGAATAGGTAAAAATAATAATAATAAAAAAATACACCCTTAAAACCCCCAACCTTAACTAATGCTAGGAATGTTTTACCACATGAAAGATTAAATACAACAAATAAATGTTAATCCGAACCACCACATGATAAAGTAAGATTGAAAGTTTGGCATTAAATGAAAAAGTTAGAGGTGTTTTTACCTGGGTTGTCCTTATCAATATCAGAGTCCAGCTCCTGACATGAGACACAATAGTTTTTCTGCTGTCTGTCCTGAAGAAGAATGGTCTAGAGAGACACAAACAGATGCACACATATTTGACTTCAGTTTGCACTGGTGCCTCACAAACAGCAGGCTGACAGAATTGTCATAGTTTGCCTCATCTGTATTATGTTTTCCCCCCAGTAACCAAGAAACCTACTTTAATGCACCATCGTGAGGAATATTTCAATGTCTGAAAATGAATGCTGAGAAGACATGATGCTTTACCCTTTGACGTATTTTAGGCACAGCTCTTGACAAGTGTTTTTTGATTCATGGGACGTTTCAGTTATTCAAGAGGATTAACTATCCAATCAAACTGAGTGTCCTTCACCATTTACACAACTGAATAAATTTATCTGAATCACTTAGTCAATTATTTTTCATTTCATCTGTGACTCATGTATATTAGACATGCATGTGAGCAGCCAGACCTGCTCTGCAAAGATGTAGTAAGACATCTGTGTGACCCTCCCACCCTACAGCTAGCTGGGAGTGGTATACTGCAGTAAAACTCTGTCAGTCTTTAATCGTCTTGATAGCTGTTTTGACGCTGCTCACTGATTTAATGTCATGAGCCACACTGGTAATCTTCATATGCCATTTCAGAGTATCTTTATATTTTAATTTTCCTTGTCTTTTGTCACAAGACTGTCTAATGTGCATTACTGTGCAAGTTGTACACTCTCAAAGATGCCAAGATTTCTAGTGGGACTGACAAGGAGGGACGGGATTAGAAGGACAGCTCAGGTAAAACTGAGGCATTGCTGAGATGGTTTGGATATGTGAAGAGGAGGGATAGGGGGATACAGTACATTGCACAAAGGATGATAAAGATGGCGCTGCCAGGTAGAAGGAAAAGTGGAAGACTACAGAGATGATTTACGGATTAGTGAAAGAGTGCATGGAGAGGGTTGGTGTGACAGAAAAGGATGTAAGGGGCAGGGTGAGATGGAGGCAGATGATTCGCTGTGGTGAAGGGGGGGGGGAGAAGAATAAAGACCGTGCACAAGTGTCACGGCTGTGTACTTGTCCGTTTGAAAGAATAACTATTGGAAAACAAGCACTGATCATCTGACAGGCATTACAGATATATCTACACTAACAAGACAAGGAGAGAGATGATGCAGGTGTTTTTAAAGTAACAGCTCCGCTAATCTTCACTCACCCCGCAAACTTCGCAGCACTCTCCCAGCATCTTGTACCCCTTCAGCAGGTAGTCTCCCATGAGCTTGCTGATTTTGTCTTGTAGCTCCCGGCGGGCCTGAATCACCTTCATCTCTGCTTCTGTTGGAGGTTCCCACTCGAAGTCCTCTTCATCTGTGGGACAGTCACAAGTAACTGCTGTTAACCCAAAATGAGTATCACATGGTGTTAAAATACTCAAGAAAGGTACTTAACATCAACATGTGGCACGACTACATGTAGCCTATGTTTTCTATAGGTCGTGTGATTTAATGGCTAGATTATTCTGGCACGTTGTTGTTTTTCTTCTAAGCAGATGTCAAAGCTGAGCTGCTCTGCTATGACAAGCTAGCTAGCACCCGACTAACGGCTGTTTACGGCGGCTGAGACAAAATTATCTGGTTAAAATAATACAAGACTTTATATATGTGGGAAATGGTATGTAATAGAAGTACTCTTGTGACTAAGAATTGTAAAAGTAAGCTTAATAATAAAATAAGTTCACAAACCTCCATTCAAAGCCATGTTGCTCCGGGTGCTACACGTTGTGCGTGGTGACGCCAGACACTTCAACTGACGTATACGCGTAGACGCCGCAACTTTTCCATACACGCCGTATACGTCAACGCGTCCGCCATGTTGGTAAGGGCTAAAGCGCTGGAGAGAGGTGTCAGTGGTTCAAGTGAGAGCAAGACTTGTAAACCAGTGTAACGTCGGGGCTGTGATAAGGGGCGGGGGAATTCTCCCAGCATGCTTTGCGCCCCGGGGGATTCAAAGACTATCATTATCTTTGTGTTCTGAGTGTTATTGTTGTGCCGTTATAATTGTGTTATAAGTCCAGTTGTGATAAGTGTTGTTTTCCCTGTGTGTGAGAGATTACGTGTCTGTGTCACCCTGAGTGAGTATCTGTGTGAATGACCTCCCCTCCGTTCTGCGTGGCACTTTCCACGGCTAAGATGTGGAGGGTGATAATATTGAGTGAAGTGATGATATAGAGTAAAGTATGAGGATGTGGTCTATATTAATCATATATCCCATAACCTACATATGTATAAGCATGTGAGAATGTTTGGTGATTACATATGTAAAGCGACTTCACACCTCAGAACAGGACAAAGAGGTCTCAACCGCCAGCGGGGATCAAAGACCATCCGAGGCACTGCGGTGGAGACCAGATAGATCGCCCTGACCTCCCAAGGCCAGGTGGAGGGATACGGAGACAAAGGAGGGGGATTAAGATAATGTGGGATGTCAGCTTTGATATGCATGTCTTTTGTTATGTGTAGGTTTAAGTATGTAGAGCTGAATATGTTCTGCCTCTTTCTACTTCTGCTTCTGCACTGAGATGAGACTTGTTAGAGGAGCGAAGCTGTTAATAAACTTTGGTTTATAAGTCGCATCGCCTCGTTATTCCAAGCTCTTCTACACTGGTGACCCTGACGCGAGGATGGACCAGAGGCGTTCCCCCGCGATTGACTCATCTGAGGCGACCCAGGCAGACGCCAGCGCCCATGCAGACAGGGGAACGGATGGAAGACGTTCCCCTACGGCAGAAGAGAGGGCTCAACCGAGCACCAGCCCCACCGTGAGAGCAGAAGAAAGGCGCTTTCACCCGGCGGACACATCAAGGACGGCCCACACAAGCGCCGTCACCGTCAAGCTGCCAGAATTCTGGCAAGAAGACCCGAGCTCGTGGTTCCAGCAAGCTGAGGCTCAGTTTGCACTGGCGGGCATAACGGCGGACGAGACGAAGTTTTATCACATCGTCGCCAAACTCGACGCAGCCACGTCAAGATGCGCGCGGAGCATAATCCGACAGCCGCCTGCCTATGACAAATACAGAGAGCTGAAGGCGACCATCGTCGAGAACTTCGTCCCCTCGAGGAGAGAGCAGAGAAGATCCTGGCGATCTACGGCCACAGAGGATGCAGACCCAAGGCCCTCATGGAGGACATGCTGCAGCTCAAGGAGGAGGACAACGACAACTTCCTCTTCCATCACATCTTCCTCAGCGCTCTGCCGCCACACATGAGAGGGACGCTGATCAACATGCGGTGCAGCACCCAGCAGGACTTCCACGCGCTGGCCCGAGAAGCGCAGCGACTCACCAACGCCTGCAGGGAACAGGTGGCCACAGCAGCATCCGCAGATGCCCAGAGCAACGGAGAACCACGGACAACCGAGCAGAGCCCGCCCACCATGGCGGCAACACGACCAAGACGCAGCAGGCGGAACGACATCTGCTATTACCACCACCGTTTCGCCGAGGGGGCGTACAAATGCGTTCCCCCCTGCAAGTTCAAAAGTTCAGGAAAACGTCCAAACCGAGAACTGTTAACGGCTGCGGTTCTCTGCAAAAAAAATAAACTTCTTTATGTGACTGACGGACACACCGGCAAACAGTTCCTAATTGACACTGGAGCTCAACTGAGTTTTATCATGCCCTCCCACGCAAACCGGGCCATGGGCCCCCGGGGCAATGGAGCGATGGCAGCCAACGGCTCCATCATCGACACTTATGGTGAAAGGAACCTGCCCCTCTGCATTCATGGCCGCAACTACAGATGGACATTTGTTGTAGCGGCGGTGAGTTTTAACTTGTTGGGCACGGATTTTTTGTGTGCACATGGGTTATTAGTCGATCTAGCAAACAGACGCTTGGTTAATGCATTGTTATTTGCTTCTATTCCCTGCTCAGCTCGAGTTTCTCCACCACCCGTGCAGGCCAGCGTCACTACAGCAGGAGGTAAGTTTGATCAACTCCTCACCCAATTTCCAGCGCTCACAATTCCCAAATTCTCAGCTACAGTGGCTAAACACGGGGTCGAACACTTTATTCCCACAACGGGCCCACCCGTATTCGCCAAAGCTCGGCGCTTAGACGCGACCAAGCTTGCCATAGCTCGGGATGAGTTTACCACCCTTGAAAAACTAGGCATTATCAGATGCTCAAAAAGCCCCTGGGCATCGCCACTACACATGGTCCCGAAATCCGATGGTTCTTGGAGACTGTGCAGCGATTACCGCAGATTAAACAATGCGACAGCGCATGACCGCTACCCAATTCCTCACATCCAAGATTTTTCACTACATCTGGCGGGTGCGTGCATTTTTTCTAAAATAGACCTGGTCTGTGGCTATCACCAAGTCCCCGTTCGAGCAGAAGACATTCCTAAAACAGCTGTAATAACCCCCTTCGGTCTTTTTGAATTTTTGCGGATGCCTTTTGGCCTCAAAGGCGCTGCTCAAACCTTTCAGCGGATGATGGACGCGGTATTACGCGACCTCCCTTTCGTGTTCGTCTACTTCGACGATATGCTGGTAGCCAGCTTGTCGGAGGAAGAACACGAACAGCATCTCACTATGGTTTTTCAGAGACTAGAAGAGCACGGGTTAATAATCAATCCAGCCAAATGCAAATTTGGCATGTCACAAATTGATTTTTTGGGACACAGAGTTTCACTGAAGGGGGCAGTTCCGCTGCCAGACAAAGTTCGCGCAGTAAAAAATTTTCCAAGGTCACAAACGGTCAAATCGCTGCAAGAATTTTTGGGAATGGTTAATTTTTACAACCGTTTCCTCCCCCGCGCAGCTCAGCTCATGCAGCCCCTATATGACGCGCTCAGAAAACAAAAACCTTCCAACGCGGTCGAATGGACCCCGGAGCGCGAACGCGCCTTCGCGGAAGTAAAAAGTGCCCTAGCTAACGCAACATTGTTAGTTCACCCTGATCCCTCGGCCCGCATTGCGCTAACCACAGACGCTTCAGACCTGGCCATAGGGGCGGTTGTAGAACAACACGTTGGCGGAACCTGGCAACCTTTGGCATTTTTCAGCAAATCGTTAAACCAAACTGAGCGTAAATACAGCACTTTTGACAGGGAGCTGCTAGCGCTTCATTTATCCATCCGCCACTTCCAGTTCTGGTTGGAGGGGCGGTGTTTCACGGCTTTTGTAGACCACAAACCGCTCACCTTTGCGATGGCTAAAATTTCCGAACCGTGGTCAGGCAGGCAACAAAGACAGCTAGCTGCGATTTCAGAGTTCACCACAGACATTCGACATGTGGCAGGCAAACTTAACGTGGTAGCAGACTGCCTCTCTCGCGCTGTGACATCGCCAGAGCGCGAGGAGACAGATTATACTACCTCAGCCGCTGAACTCTTCACCAACGCGAACACATACGCGGCCCCAATCCACGTAGGGATAGATTACGCAGCCATGGCGGAGGAGCAAAGTAGTGACGCAGACGTGCGCGCACTCCTGTCTGGACCAACAGGGTTAAGGCTGGAGGAAAGGGGTTTACGCGACGGTGTGCCCCCCCAATATGCGACATCTCAACCGGCCGACTTCGCCCGGTAGTCCCAGCTGCATGGCGCCGCCGTATTTTCGACTCAGTTCACTCCCTCGCGCACCCGGGTGTGCGCGCTTCAGTTAAAATGGTTGCCGAAAAGTTTGTGTGCCCTGGCCTGCGCAAAAATGTAAAAGAATGGGCAAAGACTTGCATTTCTTGTCAGCGCGCCAAAATACACAAACACACAAAAGCCCCTCTAGAGCCTTTTCAAATCCCAGCTAGAAGGTTCGACCACGTTCATGTCGACCTCGTGGGACCACTACCTTCCTCCCAAGGTTTCACTCACCTGTTAACAATGATAGACCGTACTACGCGCTGGCCTGAGGCGGTCCCTCTGGCGTCAACCACAGCGGAGGAAGTCGCTCGCGGTTTTTTAACAAACTGGGTGGCACGTTTCGGCGTCCCATCGGACATCACGTCCGATAGAGGGCCTCAATTTGTCTCAGAATCAGAATCAGAATCAGAATCAGGTTTATTGCCATTGTTCATGTAGTACACAAACTAGGAATTTGTCTCGGTACAATGCTGCAACATTAAACATGATAAGATAAGAGAAATAAACTATACATGTAATAAAGTGTAGGATAAGATTAAGTGATACTGGTCAACAGTTAAAATATATATTAGCCAGCAGCAGATACTGTGGAGAACTATATAGTGCAGTCGGTAATGCAGGAAGAAAACAGTGATGATTGACATGAGTCTGGTTGAGCTGCTGTACATGGTGCACGAGAGTCACTTAGTGTTCAGCAGTCTAATGGCAGAGGGGAAGAAGCTGTTCATGTGACGGGAGGTTTTAGTCTGGATGGACCGAAGTCTTCTACCAGAGGGGAGGGGGGCAAACAGTACATGACCAGGGTGTGAGGGATCGGCTATGATCCGGCCAGCACGCCTCTGGGTCCTGGAGATGTACAGATCCTGGAGAGATGGGAGCTTGCAGCCGATCACCTTCTCAGCAGTGCGCACGACGCGCTGCAGCCTTAGTCTGTCCCTGGCAGTGGCTCCTGCGTACCACACGGTTATGGAGGTGGTGAGGATGGACTCGATGATGGCTGTGTAGAACTGCACTAACATCTTGGTGGGTAGCTTGAGCTTCCTCAGCTGCCGCAGGAAGAACATCCTCTGCTGGGCTTTTTTGATGAGTGAGCTGATGGTCAGCTCCCATTTGAGGTCCCTGGTGATGGTAGTGCCTAGGAAGCGGAAGGAATCAGCAGTGGTGATGGGAGAGCCTGAGAGGGTGAGGGGGGGCAGAGGAGTAGTGACTTTCCTGAAGTCTACAATCATCTCCACTGTCTTCAGAGCGTTCAGCTGCAGGTTGTTATTGCTGCACCAGGACGCCAGCTGGGCCACCTCTCTCCTGTAGGCGGACTCGTCGCCGTTGGAGATGAGCCCGATGAGGGTGGTGTCGTCCGCAAACTTGATCAACTTGACAGACTGGTGGCTGGAGGTGCAGGAGTTGGTGTAAAGGGAGAAGAGTAGGGGGGAAAGTACACAGCCCTGGGGTGATCCGGTGCTGATGCTAGTATAGTCTGAGACAGTCTTTCCCAGCCGCACATGCTGCCTCCGGTCCGTCAGGAAGTCGATGATCCACCTGCAGAGGGAGTCAGGCACGTTGAGCAGGGACAGCTTGTCCCGGAGCAGAGCGGGGCGGATGGTGTTGAATGCGGAGCTGAAGTCCACAAACAGGATCCTGGCGTAGGTTCCCGGGGAGTCCAGGTGCTGCAGGATGGAGTGGAGGGCCAGGTTGACTGCATCGTCTACAGACCTGTTGGCTCGGTAGGCAAACTGCAGCGGGTCCAGGAGAGGGGTGGTGATGGACTTGAGGTGGGACAGGACCAGGCGCTCAAAGGACTTCATGACTACAGAGGTGAGCGCTACAGGTCTGTAGTCATTAAGTCCAGTGATCCGTGGCTTCTTGGGGACAGGGATGATGGTGGAGGATTTGAGGCAGGACGGCACGTGGCATAACTTAAGGGAGGTGTTAAAAATGTCTGTGAATACAGGAGCCAGCTGTTTCGCACAGAGTCTCAGGGTGGAGGGAGACACGCCGTCTGGGCCGGGGGCCTTGCGCGGGTTCAGTCTGGAGAACTGCTTGAGCACATCCTGCTCACTGATGATAAGGGGAGGGGGGGAGGTGGGGGGGGGTGCCTTAAATGAAGTAGGGAATGTGGAGGCTGTGGAGCTGGAGGGAGGGGGGGAGTTGGACACAGATGACGAGGTGTCAAAACGGGCATAGTGTTGGGACAGTCTCTGACAAAGGGCTTTGTCATCCTGACCTTTAGGAGCCTGAGGCCGATAGTTGGTGATCTGCCTCAGTCCTCTCCACACGGAAGCCGAATCATTAGCAGTGAACTGCTGCTGGAGTCTCTCTGAGTACACAGATTTAGCCCTCTTCAGCTCTCTGTTAAACCGGTATTTAACCTCCCTGTAGCAGTCCCTGTCTCCACTTTTCAGCGCTGCTTCCTTCTCCTTCCTGATCTGTCTGAGCTTAGCTGTGAACCAGGGTTTGTCATTAGAGTAACTCACCCTGGTGCGTGATGGAAGAATGTTCTCTTCACAAAAGTGGATATATGAGTTCACAGTGTCCGTGTACTCATCCAGATCATGCGTGGCTCCTTTAAGCATGCCCCAGTCAGATATTTCCATGCACGTTTCCAGCTTCTCCTCAGCATCACTGGTCCGTATCTTCGTAGTGCTCACAACAGGTTTAGTGAGCTTCAATCTCTGTCTGTATGTGGGAATGAGGTGAACCATCACGTGATCAGATAATCCCAGCGCAGCTCGAGGGACAGCGCGATATGCGTCTTTCACTGTGGTGTAACAGTGATCCAGTGTGTTTAATCCTCTGGTGGGGCATTTAATAAACTGTTTGTAGCGGGGGAGATCGTGGCTCAGATTGCACTGATTAAAGTCGCCAGCCACAATAATCAGCGAGTCTGGAAAACTCCGCTCTGTGTGTTGAATGTGATCCGCGAGCACGCGCTGAGCTTCGCGCGTGTCCGCGTCGGGAGGGGCGTACACAGCGATCAGTATAAAAGAAGCAAACTCCCGTGGGGAATAAAAAGGCTTGCAGTTGATAACAAGAAATTCCAAGGCAGGAGAACAGTGTTTGGAAATTTCCGTTACATCAGAGCACCAGCTACAGTTGATGTAGAAGCAGACACCGCCTCCTGTGGTCTTGCCGGAAAGCTCTGTGTCACGATCAGCACGGAAGAGCTGGAAGCCGTCGAGGCGCAGCGCGCTGTCCGGTATATTTTCCCGGAGCCAGGTCTCAGTAAAGCAGAGGACAGCTGAGGAGGCGAGGTCCTTAAAACGCATCAGCAGTCTCAGTTCATCCACCTTGTTAGAGAGAGAGTTGGTATTGGACAGAAATATGCCAGGCAGCGCCGTTCGCGAGCCTCTCCTGCGAAGTCGCACGAGAGCGCCCGCTCGTCTTCCTCTCTTCCGCCGTCTCACTTTCCGAGCCAAACAATAAACCAGATCGGCGGCAGGGGCTAGAAAAACTGGGAGGAGGTCCGTGGGGGTCAAAGTCCTGATATTTAAAAGTTCTTCACGGGTATAAGTGCAAGCAGACACACAATTGACAAACAAAAACAAACAAAGAGCGCAGCGAAGCACCATGTCGACCGCTGTGGGCGCCATCTTGGGTGTTCCACTCGGAGCTTTGGTCAGCCATGGCCAGCAGCTTTAGGGGCGACAATTCACCGCACCACCGCTTATCACCCTCAGGCTAATGGGTTATGCGAGCGTTTTCACAGATGTTTAAAGGCCGCCCTCAGAGCCTCACTAACGGACACAAATTGGGTAAATAAACTTCCCTGGGTTTTATTGGGGTTGCGTGCTCCGCCTAAAGAGGATTTAGACGCCTCCCCAGCAGAATTAGTTTTTGCACAACCTCTCAGGCTCCCAGGTGAATTTTTACCAGAGAACCCAGAGCCAGGGCATCTTCCAGCCCCGAGGCTTTTAGGCAGCAACGGACCGGACACTCTCCCCGGACCAGCATATCACTCTTTTCCACGGGTTTTTGTTCCCCAAGCTTTGAAAAACGCTGAATTCGTTTTTGTTAGGCATGAAGCTTTAAAACCAACCCTCCGTCCACCATACGATGGACCATTCAGAGTGCTGGAACCTGGTGATAAGCATTTTGTGCTTGATTTAGGGGACAGAAAAGAAACAGTCAGCATTGACAGACTTAAACCTGCCTTCTTGTTGAGAGACGAACCTGCACGGTTGGCGAGAGCACCTCGGCGGGGTAGACCCCCCAAGAGAAAAGACTCAGCCCCCCTGCAGGGAACAAATAATCACTCTCCTCCCCAAGCTGCAGATTCCTTACAGGAAGGTCCCAGCAGGACGCCCAAGCGGACCCACAGCAGATTCGGGAGAAGATTAAAACCCAGACGGCACAAGGACTGATGCAAACTACTCAAAAGTTGTTCACTAATTGTGCTGTGACAGTTTAAGACTGACTTGTGATATTACTATGCTGTTATGATTACCACTGAATTCTCTACAGGAGCATAGCTGCTGGAAAGTTTCTTCCTTGTCAAGAGGTGTAGCAGTTAGTATGTCATAATAATTATCTTAAACTGTGAATTTTTCTATTGTCCTTCTCTTAGTCGTTTGGGGGGGGGGCTGTGGTCTATATTAATCATATATCCCATAACCTACATATGTATAAGCATGTGAGAATGTTTGGTGATTACATATGTAAAGCGACTTCACACCTCAGAACAGGACAAAGAGGTCTCAACCGCCAGCGGGGATCAAAGACCATCCGAGGCACTGCGGTGGAGACCAGATCGATCGCCTTGACCTCCCAAGGCCAGGTGGAGGGATACGGAGACAAAGGAGGGGGATTAAGATAATGTGGGATGTCAGCTTTGATATGCATGTCTTTTGTTATGTGTAGGTATAAGTATGTAGAGCTGAATATGTTCTGCCTCTTTCTACTTCTGCTTCTGCACTGAGATGAGACTTGTTAGAGGAGCGAAGCTGTTAATAAACTTTGGTTTATAAGTCGCATCGCCTCGTTATTCCAAGCTCTTCTACAAGGAGACAGATAAGAGTGCTGTTTGAAGATAAAGTTGAGGTTCAGTTGGACACAGCAATGATGAAAGAAGGACTACGTATACTGACCAGATACAGTGATGATAAAGAGTGAAGTATGTGGTGGTAATGCACCTGTAAGCTGGTTGTCAACCGCCAATCAAATCTAAAAGAAGAAGAAAATTTGGCAGTAGACATTTAGGCTGTGCTCGGAATGTTCACTCCCTCCCTCCCTCCCTACTCGCTATATAGTGAATTTAGATATAGTGGACTATATAGTAAACTCAATAAAACAATACAATTAGCAGCTTTCGGATACTACTGGGCTTGTTTTCATGGCACAGTTAATAATGTCATCATGGTGAGACAGTAAAACAAAATTTGTAGTAAATATGTATACCCGTGCATGCCCATAGAAACCAAGTATAAGCAAGTATTTCTGCATACCCGTAGAAAGCAGGTGTAAGCAAGGGTGTGAACAAGCACGTCAGCACTCATCCAGTGCTGCCTGCCTTTGATCTTTGATGGTGTCATAGTGAGTCCTATGATCATTGATGAAGTCATAGCGAGTCCTATGATAGTGAGTCATGCCTGCTTTTGAGCTTTGAAGATGTCCTATGATCTTTGATGATGGCATAGCAAGTCCTATGATGTCTGCATTTGATCCTGGTTTAAATTAGTGTGTATGGGGTAACCCCCACAACAGCCACGGACAATCAGAGAGCCCAGCTGGGGCAATTAGCAGAGCAATGAGATGTGGGTGTTGAGATCAATAGGCAGCCTCTCTGTGTCTAGTTCAGGCGCCAGTATCCTGCTGTTATGTATGACTTCCTGCTCTGTACTCAAATGTAAATGTCCCATGCCTGAATGCAGTTTCTTTGATCATAACATGCCTTTCATGTATTGTCTGAACTGGGTATAAATACCGCACATGTTCTGTAACTCATCCTCTTTTCTTCTTCTGACTGCTTCTGACTACTGCTCACGAGAGCCTGAGAGTGATCCCCAGCATGCATATACAGCAGCTGGGGTGAGCTCCGTGATGGCGATGATTCGATCAATAAACTTCATTAAAACTCCAGACACCGTGCCTTTGTATCTACATCGCCACAGTGTGTCCTATTCTTAATCGGGTGATGAGTATCTCTTTCCTGTTTCTTGGCAAGCCCCATTCGGTTTAAAGTGCTGTGTCCTATGATGGTCTATATGACATCATAAAGACGTCAAGGCAGACATCATAGGACATCCTGAACAAACTGATTAAGAAAGCTAGCTCTGTCCTGGGGCAACGCCTTGATCCGATGGAGGAGATAGGAGAGAGAAGGACGGTGGCTAAACTGTCATCTCTGCTGGAGTCCGAGTTCCACCCTATGCAGGACATACTGGATGCACTGAGGAGCTCATTTAGCAGCAGACTACATCATCCCAGGTGCACAACCGAGAGGTTTCGTAGGTCCTTCCTACCAACGGCTGTCAGACTGTACAACCTAAGCAGGGCTGCTCGCAGAGATAGCAAAAAGACGTAACAAACTAATAGTTTTTTTTGAATGCAAAAGATGCAATAGACTTACACAATGGTCCTCTCTGGCATACAACTAGGAACATACCGGTCGCTATGGAGGGTGAGAATATGTATGGGCACATAATCATACCATGTAGGATAACTAAATAGACGGTTATGCTGTTTCATCCCACCTAGCAACAATGCTCTGCACTGTGTGTGTTTATATATTTACATATTTATTCCATCTAGCTACAATGCTCAGCACTGGGTGTGTTTATATTTATATATCTATATATTTGTTCCATCTAGCTACAATGCTCCGCACTGTGTTTTTATATATCTACATATTATTCCATCTAGCTACATTGCTCCGCACTGTGTGTGTTTATATACTTGCATATTTATTCCACCTAGCTGCAATGCTCCGTACTGTGGGTGTTTATATATTTACATATTTATTCCATCTAGCTACAATGCTCTGCACTGTGTGTTCATATATTCATATATTTATTCCATCCAGCTACAATGCTCTGCACTGTGTGTCTGTGTGTCTGTGTGTGTGTGTATATATATATTTTATAGTAATATGTACATATGTATATTAGCTGCTCTTGCTTGCTTGTTTTTTTTTTTTTTTTTTTTTTCTTGCCTTCTGATTGTTGCTCTGAGTGTTGCTATCCCTGTGCTGTTGCAATCCTGGAATTTCCCCGTTGTGGGACTAATAAAGGCTTATCTTATCTTATCTTATCTTATCTTATCATGCCTACCTCATAGGTAGTCAGTCCTATTGTCTGTTTGATGGCATCGTGAGTCCTATGTTGGCTGATATCAAAGATGTCCTCTGATTGTGACACACAGATAGACACACAGAGATTTCTTTAATTTATAGAGTGAAGTAAAGAGTGAAGAGTGATAATATTTTTTTAAGATTTCCAGATATACTGCTTTGAATTGGTGTGGTTTAAAGTGCTGTGTCCTACTGTGTATATGACGGCATCATCCTTTTGTCTATATGACTGGAAACATGTTCTTAATAATAATAATAATAATAATAATATGTTTATTTATAGAGCACCTTTCACAGACAGAGTCACAAAGTGCTTAACATGGTAAAAAACAAAATAAAAACACAGGCACATAAAACAGTATATAAAAAAGTACACAGTAAAAGCACATAAAAATACAATCAGCACATAGTTAATTAAAAAGCCAGGCTAAAAAGGTGGGTCTTTAGTTGCTTCTTAAAAACACCAATGGAAGGTGCAGATCTAAGTTCAAAAGGCAAGGAGGTCCACAGTCTGGGAGCAACAGCAGCAAAGGATCTCTGGTTCTGAGCCTAGTACTAGGGACTGCCAATAGATAGATGTTCTTCTTCTTCTTTTAGATTTGATTGGCAGTTGGCGACCAGCTTACAGGTGCATTACCGCCATGTACTTCATTCTATATCAGGGGTGTCAAACTCATTCCATAGAGGGCCAAGATCCTGCAGGTTTTGTCTCTACCCAGTGTCTTCAGCAGGTGATTTCACTGAATTTCTTCCCACTGATTGCTGATCAGTGAAAACACCTGCTGAAGACATTGGGTGGAGGTAAAACCTGCAGGGTTTTGGTCCTCCATGGAATGAGTTTGAGACCCCTGCTCTATATCATCACTGTATATCTCTGTATCAGGAGTTCTTACTCCTTATGTGTGAAAAAATTATCTGTTCTTGGACTGGACGTGTCCTGCCACAAAGTTCTGTGATCTTCTTCCCTGGAAACATGTTGTCAGATGGTGTGAGTGTGATTCATGGAATCAGGAGAGTGCGTGCAGCATTGACACCAATCATATGTTGCAACCAACAGGTGAGGCTGTATTTGTTCAATGATGTATCTTGAGCCATTATAGGACTTGCAATGACATCATGACTTCATATAGACATCAAGGCAGGCATCACTGTACATGACACCTTTTGTCTGTATGACGGCCTCGCGAGTTCTGATGGTCTATATGACATCATAAAGACATCAAAGCAGGCATAGGACATCATGGTCCATATGACTTCATATAGACATCAAGGCAGGCATCACTGTATATGACATCATAACGATGTCAAGGCAGGGTTGATGTCCTATGATGCAGACATCATAGGAACATCATCAGAACATCATAGGCTGACCGTGACACACAGACAGACACACAAACAGAGACAGACAGACACAGAGAATTCTTGAATTTATAGAGTGATTCTGTCTTGCATATTTATTTCTTCATTGGTCTTCCTCTTCGCTTAAGTTTATCAGCATTACTATTATTCTTATCGTCATTATCATTCTCATTATTGCCTTGGTCTTGTCTCCCCATGACATCGTGACATTCTCATTCTCATTATTGCCTTGGTCTTGTCTCCCCATGACATTGTGACAAGAGATTTCTTGAACTATATAAAGAGTGATATCCCTTGTCTCCAGGGCATGGGTCCCAGCCCATATTATTATCATCATCATCATTATCATTATTGCCTTGGTCTTGTCTGCCCTCTGGTCCCTGGTGTGTGATTATCTGTGCAGCCCCAGCCATGCCTGTTTTCTGTAACCCTGCCCAGCGGTCTCTGTTTGCCCCTGCTTGTTACTTCTCCTGCTTGTTACTGTTCTGTGTTATGTTCTTCTTCTTCTTCTTTTAGATTTGATTGGCGGTTGGCAATCAACTTGCAGGTGCATTACCGCCACTGACTTGATTATCATCACTCTATGGCTTACCTGTGTCTATGTGTATGTCTTTTAGCGAGTCCTGCGCTCTGTATGACGTCATATAGACATCCTTCTTGAGATCATAGGAACAGCAGCCTTACGTTTTACAGTGGGACAAAAAAGTATTTAGTCAGCCACCAATTGTGCAAGTTCTCCCACTTAAAAGATGAGAGAGGTCTCCAATTTTCATCATAGGTATACCTCAACTATAAGAGACAAAATGAGAAAAAAAAAAATCCAGAAAATCACATTGAAGGATTTTTAATGAATTAATTGGTAAATTCCTCGGTAAAATAAGTATTTGGTCAATAACAAAAGTTCATCTCAGTACTTTGTTATATACTCTTTGTTAGCAATGACAGAGGTCAAACGTTTTCTGTAAGTCTTCACAAGGTTTTCATACACTGTTGCTGGTATTTTGGCCAATTCCTCCATGCAGATCTCCTCTAGAGCAATGATGTTTTGGGGCTGTTGCTGGGCAACACAGACTTTCAACTCCCTGCAAAGATTTTCTATGGGGTTGAGATCTGGAGACTGGCTAGGCCACTCCAGGACCTTGAAATGCTTCTTACGAAGCCACTCCTTTGTTGCCCAGGTGGTGTGTTTGGGATCATTGTCATGCTGAAAGACCCAGCCACATTTCATCTTCAATGCCCTTGCTGATGGAAGGAGGTTTTCACTCAAAATCTCACAATACATGGCCCCATTCATTCTTTCTTTTACATGGATCAGTCGTCCTGGTCCCTTTGCAGAAAAACAGCCCCAAAGCATGATGTTTCCACCCCCATGCTTCACAGTAGGTATGGTGTTCTTTGGATGCAACTCAGCATTCTTTCTCCTCCAAACACGACAAGTTGAGTTTTTACCAAAAAGTTCTATTTTGGTTTCATCTGACCATATGACATTCTCCCAGTCCTCTTCTGGATCATCCAAATGCTCTCTAGCAAACTTCAAACGGGCCTGGACATGTACTGGCTTAAGCAGGGGGACACGTCTGGCACTGCAGGATTTGAGTCCCTGGCGGCGTAGTGTGTTAGTGATGGTAGCCTTTGTTACTTTGGTCCCAGCTCTCTGCAGGTCATTCACTAGGTCCCTCCGTGTGGTTCTGGGATTTTTGCTCACCGTTCTTGTGACCATTTTGACCCCACGGGGTGAGATCTTGCGTGGAGCCCCAGCTTGAGGGAGATTATCAGTGGTCTTGTATGTCTTTCATTTTCTAATAATTGCTCCTGTGGGGAGCGTGGAATACAGAGGCTGAATTGCTTTTGATTCAGGTTTATTCAAGCATCACGTCCCCAGCCTTCTCTCTCACACGAGCAAAGAGGCTGAGCTACATCCAAGCTTCACATTTATACCATTTCACACAAAGGCTTTTCACACAAAGGAAGAATCACGTATCCCCGTCAAAACCCTCTATTGACATTTCTTCCCCTTCCAGACATTCAGTTCTCCACCTGTCTCCCGGGGGTCGGGAAGTCCTTTCATCGTACCCCCGTCCTCTTGTTGTTCCCCGCAGGTGGTCCAGACCTATTGTCTCCTTCGGTCGTGAGGTCAATCACCATATGTAATCTCAGCATCTACTTTATGCTTAAACATATGTAGTCACAAATACACGGGCTACATAACCCCACATTCAATTCTCAATTTTCAGTGAACATGCTACTACAGTACATCTAACATCAAACACTCAGTCTGTGCGCCACCTGGGCTTCAACCGCCTTCCGAATCTGCTGTAAGTCGGCTTCGCCTTCCCTGCGGCGCCCTTCTGCAAAGGATCTGTTGATTGAGGAAGAGAGTGGTTATCTGACCCCTGCGAGGGCTCTGGGACGCTACCCCTGGGGGGTCTGCCGCGTCGAGGTGCCCTCGCTACCTGTACAGACTCGTCATTCATCACAAAAGCAGGTTTCAGTCTGTCAATACTAACTGTCTCTTTTCTGTCTCCCAAATCTAGCACAAAATGCTTATCACCTGTCTCCAGCACTCTATATGGCCCATCGTATGGCGGTCTGAGGGTTGATCTTAGAGCCTCGTGCCTGACAAAAACAAACTCAGCATTTTTTAGAGCTTTGGGAACAAAAACGCGCGGAAAAGCGTGATGAACGGGGCCTGGGAGCATGTCCGCTCCCGTGCCGATTTGCGGCCCAAGGGCCGGGAGGGGGGCCGGCTCCGGGTGCTCTGGTAAAAACTCGCCTGGCAGCTTGAGAGGTTGTGCGAACACTATCTCCACTGGGGAGGCATCTAAATCTTCCTTGGGCACAGAACACAACCCTAATAAAACCCATGGTAGTTTGTTTACCCAATCTGCATCCGTGAGTGACGCTCTGAGGGCTGCCTTCAAAGACCTATGAAAATGCTCGCATAAACCATTAGCCTGAGGATGATAAGCAGTAGTGCGGTGAATTTTCGCTTCTAAGCCGCTGACCATTGCTGACCAAAGCTCGGAGACAAATTGAGGCCCTCTATCGGACGTAATATCTGACGGAACCCCAAAACGCGCTACCCAGGCCATTAAAAAAAACACACGAGCCACCTCCGCGGCCATGGTCGATGCCAGTGGGACCACTTCTAGCCAACGTGTGGTTCGGTCCACCATTGTCAAAAGATGTGTGAACCCCTGCGACAACGGTAGGGGGGCCACGAGGTCGACGTGCACGTGATCAAATCTTCTGGCCGGAATGCAAAACGGTTCTAAAGGGCTTTTTGTGTGCTTGTGAATTTTGGCCCGCTGACAGGACATGCAGGCTTTTGCCCACTCTTTCACGTGCTTGCGCAGGCTCGGCCAAACAAACTTTTCTGCTACCATTTTCACCGAAGCTCGCACTCCCGGGTGTGCCAGGGAGTGGACCGAGTCAAAAACGTGGCGGCGCCACGTGGCTGGGACCACTGGGCGTGGGCGCCTGGTCGACACATCGCAGATTAGGGGGGGCGTACCGGTTTGCAAACATCTGCTCTCCAGCCTTAACCCTGTTGGTCCAGACTGGAGCGCGCACACGTCTGCATCTGCACCCTGCTCCGCTGCCATGGCTGCGTAATCTATCCCCACATGAACTGGGGCCGCGTGCGCTCCCACGCTGCTACCTTGCTGCGTGGTCGCGGTGGTATTCTCTGCTTCTGCGCGCGCCGGTGCCGTGACCGCGCGCGAGAGGCAGTCTGCTACTACGTTGAGTTTACCCGCTACATGCCGAATGTCAGTGGTAAATTCCGAAATTGCAGCCAGCTGCCTCTGCTGCTGGCCCGACCACGGATCTGAAATTTTGAGCGTACGTGAGCGGCTTGTGGTCTACGAAAGCGGTGAACCGCCGCCCTTCCAGCCAGAACTAGAAATGACGAATAGCCAAATGAAGTGCCAACAGCTCCCTGTCAAACGCGTTGTATTTTCACTCGGCCTCGCTCAAGGATTTGCTGAAAAAAGCCAGCGGCTGCCAAACTCCGGCAACATGCTGCTCTATTACGGCCCCTATGGCCACGTCTGATGCATCGGTTGTTAGCGCGATATGTGCCGATGGGTCAGGATGAGCTAGGAGCGCAGCGTCAGCCAAGGCTTTTTTTTATCTCCGTGAATGCGCGCTCCCGCCCTGGGGACCACTTGATGGTATTGGATGGTTTTTGTTTTTTGAGCACGGTGTATAATGGCTGCATGAGCTGCGCTGCGTGGGGCAGGAAACGGTTATAAAAATTCACCATCCCTAAAAATTCCTGCAATGACTTGACTTTGTGGTCGGGGGAAATCTGCCACCGCGCGCACCTTATCCGGTAACGGAACTGCCCCTTCTGGGGAAACGCGGTGGCCCAAAAAATCGATCTGCGCGATGCCGAACTGGCACTTGGCTGGGTTAATTATTAAGCCGTGCTCTCCCAACCTCCTAAAAACCACAGTGAGGTGTTTTTCGTGTTCTTCCTCTGAATTACCAGCGACCAAAATGTCGTTGAGGTACACGAACATGAACGGGAGATCGCGTAACACAGCGTCCATCATCCGTTGGAATGTTTGCGCCGCTCCTTTAAGACCAAACGGCATGCGTAGAAACTCAAAAAGTCCGAACGGGGTTGTTACCGCTGTTTTAGGAATGTCCTCAGGTCGGACTGGAACCTGATGGTAGCCGCGAACCAGGTCTATTTTGGAAAAAATACGCGCCCCCGCTAGATGTACTGAAAAATCCTGGATGTGTGGGATGGGGTAGCGATCGTGTGCTGTGGTGTTGTTCAGCCTGCGGTAATCGCCGCATGGTCTCCAGGAGCCGTCGGCTTTCGGGACCATATGCAGCGGCGAAGCCCATGGGCTTTTCGAACGGCGAATGATGCCCAGCCTCTCTAGGCTGGCGAACTCCTCACGCACTATGGAGAGCTTGGCAGCATCCAAGCGCCGAGCCTTCGCGAAGACAGGGGGGGGGGGCAACTGTAGTTATAAAATGCTCCACCCCGTGTTTCGCGACCGTTGCTGAAAAAGTGGGTACCGTGAGTGCTGGGAACTGGGTGAGGAGTGTGTGGAACTTACCACCTGCTGTGGCGACGTTGGTCTGGACTGGTGGCGGGGACACTCGAGTTGAACAGGGGAGAGAGTAAAAAGAGAGTGCATTTACCAGCCGCCTATTGGCAAGATCAACTAACAGGCCATGTGAGCACAGAAAATCAGCACCTAACATGTTGAAACTCACCGCCGCTATGACAAAAGTCCATTCATACGTGCGGCCATGTAAGCGTAAAGACAAAGTCCTTTTCCCGTAGGTGCTGATGCTCGAGCCGTTTGCCGCCGTTGCTCCGCTACCACGGGGCCCAGCCAACCGGTCAGCGTAGGTTGGGGTGATGAAGCTCACTTGGGCTCTGGTGTCTATGAGGAACTCCCGCCCGGAGCCCGCATCTCTGATGTAGAGCAGCTTGTTGTTTTTGCCGAGAGTCGAAGCTGCTAACGACCCTCGGTCTTGCCGTTTCCCGAACTCCTGAAGCTGCATGGCGGCACACACCTGCGAGCCCTCTCGGCGAACCTCCGATGATAAAAACAGAGATCATCTCCTCCGCTGCGTCGGGGGCGCGCCTCTGCCATTGAACCATCACCCCCACTGCGTCGAGGCCGCGCCGCTGCCATTGTTGGTAGGATTGGGTCTGCTGCCTCTGGCTCACCGCTGCCTTGGGTCGCCGCTGCAGCCATCTGCTCGCCGCAGGCGTCCAGGAGCATCTCTGCCTCCTGGGCCAGCTCCCGGAAATCCTCCTGGGTCTCACAACGTACGCTGGACAGCGTTCCCCTCATGTGCGTCGGGAGGTTAGTTAGGAAGATGTACTTTAAAAGGAAATTATCGTCGTCTGACCCCCTCAGCTGCAGCATGTCCTCCATCAGGGTACCTGGCCTGTGTCCCCCTTGGTCGAGCAAAGCCAGGAGCCTCCTAGCCCTCTCTTCGGCTGAGGGCTTGAAAAACTTGGTGAGGGCAGCTTTCAACCTGCCGTATCTGTCGCTGGCGGGTGGCTGCTGTACCAAGCTCCGCACGCACCGAGCTGTGCGGTTGTCGAGCCTAGCGATGACATGGTGGAACTTACTGTCATCTGCCGTTACCCCTGCGAGCGCGAACTGTGACTCCGCTCGTAGGAACCACGACTGTGGGTTGTCCTGCCAGAATTCTGGCAGTCTGACGGCTACGGCGCTCGCTAGGGCAGACTCCAGCGAGTCCGGAATGCGGAGACCCTCTCCAGGCATTCTCCACGTCACTGGGTCACCAATGTGGGGAGCGTGGAATACAGAGGCTGAATTGCTTTTGATTCAGGTTTATTCAAGCATCACGTCCCCAGCCTTCTCTCTCACACGAGCAAAGAGGCTGAGCTACATCCAAGCTTCACATTTATACCATTTCACACAAAGGCGTTTCACACAAAGGAAGAATCACGTATCCCCGTCAAAACCCTCTATTGACATTTCTTCCCCTTCCAGACATTCAGTTCTCCACCTGTCTCCCGGGGGTCAGGAAGTCCTTTCATCGTACCCCCGTCCTCTTGTTGTTCCCCGCAGGTGGTCCAGACCTATTCAATTCAATTCAATTCAACTTTATTTATATAGCGCCATTTCACAACAACAGTCATCTCATAGCACTATCAACTGTAGGGGGGACCCCCACAGTTGCAGAAAGACCCCAGCAATCAGGCGATCCCCTGTGAGCAAGCACTTGGCGACGGTGGAGAGGAAAAACTCCCTTTTAACAGGAAGAAACCTCCAGCAGAACCAGGCTCAGGGAGGGGCAGTCATCTGCTGCGACTGGCTGGGGGGTGAGGGGATAGAGAAGAAGAAAAGAACAGACATGTAGAGAGCAAACAGCATGATGGCGACTCAATCTATGGGAGAGAACAAACAAATGTTAATGACCAGCAAAAAAAAAATATTTCATAGAGAGTGAGGAAAGGAGTGAGGCCCAGTGCATTACTGGAGGTCCCCCGGCTGACTAAACCTATTAGCAGCATAACTAAGGGAGGGTTCAGAAACACATGATCCCTCCCTAATTGTAGGCTAGATCAAAAAGGTAGGTTTTAGCCCTATTCTTAAAAACAGAGATTGAGTCTGACTCCCGAATCCAGATTGGCAGCTGATTCCACAGGAGAGGAGCTTGATAACTGAAGGCTCTGCCTCCCATTGTACTTTTGGAGATTCTAGGTATTACAAGTAATCCTGCATTTTGGGAGCGTAGTGCTCTGTTAGGATAATACGGTAGTATCAGATCTTTTAAATAAAAAGGAGCCTGATTGTTTAGAGCTTTGTAAGTGAGAAGAAGGATTTTAAACTTAATTCTAAACTCTATGGGAAGCCAATGAAGGGAGGCCAGAACCAGAGAGATATGATCTCTCTTTCTAGTACCTGTTAAAACTCTTGCTGCAGCATTTTGGATCAGCTGAAGACTTTTTAAAGATGTTTTAGGACAGCCTGATAATAAAGAATTACAATAATCTAATCTCGAGCTAACAAAAGCGTGGATCAGCTTCTCAGCATCACTCTGAGACAAGATGCTCCTAATCTTGGCAATATTACGCAAATGATAGAAGGCAGTCTTAGAAACAAATTTAATATGTGAATTGAAGGACAAATCCTGATCAAAAATAACTCCAAGGTTCCTCACAGAGCTATTAAGAGAAAGAGTAACTGCGTCCAAACTGAAAGTTTGATTTGGAAAGGAATTTCTAAGGTTTTTTGGACCAACAAGAATGACTTCAGTCTTATCTGAATTTAATAGCAGGAAATTACAAGTCATCCAAGCTTTGATTTCCTTAAGACAGGCTTCTAACTTGGCTAATTGATTAGTATCATCTGGCTTCATTGACAGGTATAATTGTGTGTCATCTGCATAACAATGAAAATGTATACAGTGCTTTCTAATAATGTTGCCTAACGGAAGCATATATAAACTAAAAAGAGTAGGGCCTAGCACAGATCCCTGTGGAACTCCATGACTAAGCTTTGAGCTGAAAGAAAACTCATCATTTACATGAACAAACTGGAACCTATCAGATAAATAAGATCTAAACCACTGCAACGAAGTTCCATTAAGTCCAACATAGTGTTCTAATCTATCAAGTAGAATATTATGATCAATAGTATCAAAAGCTGCACTAAGATCTAAAAGGACAAGTACAGAAACTAGTCCATTATCAGATGCAATGAGGAGGTCGTTAGTGACCTTCGCTAAGGCTGTTTCAGTACTATGATGGATTCTAAACCCAGATTGAAACTCTTCAAGTAAACCATTTCCCTGCAGGTGGTCAAATAATTGCGTAGCAACAACTCTTTCTAAGATTTTTGAAATGAAAGGGAGATTAGAGATTGGTCTATAGTTAGCTAAAGCTCCTGGATCTAGCGTTGGCTTTTTGAGTAAGGGTTTAATTACAGCCGTTTTAAAAGCCTGCGGTACATGGCCTAAAGTTAATGAAGAATTGATTATATGAAGAATAGAGCTACCAATAAGTGGGAAGACTTCTTTAAATAACCTAGTAGGAATAGGATCTAAAAGACAAGTTGAAGGTTTGGATGAGGAAACTACTTTGTCTAACTCACAAAGGTCGATTGGAGTAAACTCATCAAGACAGACATCAATAGAAGGAGTTGTAGTAGTTACAGTATTTAAGTTAACTGTGGGAAGAATCTGATTGATTTTATCTCTGATGGATGAAATTTTATTATTGAAAAAGTTCATAAAGTCCTGACTAGTAAGCTCTAAGGGGATGCTAGGATTGACAGAGTCCTGACTCTTTGTCAACCTGGCTACAGTACTGAAAAGAAACCTGGGATTATTCTTGTTCTCTTCTATTAATGCAGAGTAATAACTCGTTCTAGCTTTTCTAAGAGATTTTTTATAAATTAAAAGATGATTTCTCCAAGCTAAATAGATTTCATCTAAATTAGTAGAGCGCCATTTTCTTTCTAATTGACGAGTCTTCTGTTTTAAGCTACGAGTTTCTGTGTTGAACCAAGGAGTTAAAAATCTCTGATTAGACTTTTTCTTTTTTAAGGGGGCCACCAAGTCTAGAGCCTGATGCAGAGAAGCTGAAACACTATCCACCATGTTATCAATTACAGAAGGAGCAAGCTGTCTATAGCTTATTTCCATTGTGTTGACACATGGCATAGAGGAAACAATCTGCATAAATTTGGAAACAGCATCATCTGAGAGGCATCTACTGTGATAATATTTTTCTTTAGGAGCCAAATAGTCAGAAATAGTAAAATCAAAGGTTAACAGACAATGGTCTGACAGTACAGGGTTATGAGGAGACACTACAAGATTTTCTATTTCTATGCCATATGTCAGAACAAGGTCCAGTGTATGGTGGAGGTAATGAGTAGAATTTCCTACTTTCTGAGAAAACCCAATCGAGTCTAATATTGAATTAAAAGCCACATTAAGGCAGTCACTATCTACATCCACATGTATATTAAAGTCCCCTACTATAATTATTCTATCAGATTTCAACACTAAATCAGCTAAGAAATCAGCAAATTCGGATAAAAATTCTGAATAGGTTGATGGGGGACGATAAACAATGGCAAATAAAATTGGGTTTAACCTGAAATTGCTAAAGTGCCCAATACTGAGGACCAGGCCCTCAAAGGAATTATAACATGTTTTTTGCTTTACATTAACTAGTAATTTGGAATGGTAAATTGTTGCTACTCCTCCTCCACGACCAGAACTTCTGGGATTTTGACATTTTAAATAACCAGCGGGGGTTGATTCATTTAAACCAACATAATCCTCTTGTCCTAACCAAGTCTCTGTAAGGGAAATTAAATCAATCTGATGATCAATTAACAGATCATGGACTAACAGAGACTTGGGAGTTAGAGACCTAATATTTAACAAACCACATTTAATTTTTAAATTATGAGGAGGAACAGAGGCCAAATCATTCAATTTAGAGGCTTTATGTTTAATTTGAGTTTTACCAATATTTTGCTTTATCACTTTGGGATGCTTATACATTATATTTTTATTCACTTTGGAGGGAGCAGACAACGATTCTCTGATGGGGAAGACAGGGGCTAAGCTGAGGGGTGGCGGATGAAGAGGAGCTGCAGAGAGGCGTGTAAGACTGCGACTCTGCTTCCTGGTCCCAACTCTGAGTAGTCATGGTTTTGGAAATTTGGATAAAAAAGATGCCAGATTGTTAGATAAATGAGAAGCACCATCCAAAGTGGGATGAATGCTGTCTCGTCTCATAAGACCAGGTTTTCCCCAAAAAGAGCTCCAATTGTCAATGTAGCCCACGTCATTTTTAGGACACCACACAGACAGCCAGCGGTTCAAGGATGACGAGCGACTAAACATGTCATCACTGGTCAGATTGGGGAGGGGCCCAGAGAATACTACAGTGGCAGACATCGTTTTTGCAAACTCACACACCGATTCTATATTAAGTTTCGTGACTTCCGACTGCCGGAAACGGATGTCATTAATGCCGGCGTGAATAACAATTGTGGAATATTTACAGTTACTTTTAGCCAGCATTTTCAAATTTGACTCGATGTCGCCTGCTCTGGCCCCAGGAATACATTGGACTATGACCGCTGGAGTCTCTAGGTTCACGTTTCTGACTACAGAGTCGCCAATGATCAGAGTTTTTTCCTCAGCGGGTGTGTCGCTGAGCGGGGAAAAACGATTAGAAACGTGAACAGGTTGGTGGTGTACCGGGGCTTTGCGACTAGGCTTCCTTCTCACCGTCACCCACCCAGTCTCCTCGCTGCTGAGGAGAGCTGGGGAACCGCTGACAGGGGGGCCTAAGCTAGCTAGCTCCGCTGCAGCTAATGGGCGTCCGTCGAGATTAACTGGCGCAGACGGTGTTTCAATGCAGCGGAGCTGGGATTCCAAATCAGACAACCTCGCCTCGAGCGCCTCAAAAAGACAACATTTATTACATTTACCGTTATCACTAAAAGAGGCAGAGGTGTAGCTAAACATCTGACAGAGAGAGCACACCAGAGGAGAGGAAAGAGAGGTAGTAGCCATAGCTAGTGGCTAGAGAGCTGGAGAGCAAACCACACAGGCAGACAGCAAAACAGGAAGTGACGATACGTTACCACAAGGAAGTGACGATCCCGATCACTTCCTATTGTCTCCTTCGGTCGTGAGGTCAATCACCATATGTAATCTCAGCATCTACTTTATGCTTAAACATATGTAGTCACAAATACACGGGCTACAGCTCCCACAGTTGATTTCTTCACACCAAGCTGCTTACCTCTTGCAGATTCAGTCTTCCCAGCCTGGTGCAGGTCTACAATTTTGTTTCTGGTGTCCTTTGACAGCACTTTGGTCTTGGCCATAGTGGAGTTTTGAGTCTGACTGTTTGAGGTTGTGGACAGGTGTCTTTTATACTGATAACGAGTTCAAACAGGTGCCATTAAAACAGGTAACGAGTGGAGGACAGAGGAGCCTCTTAAAGAGGTTACAGGTCTGTGAGAGCCAGAAATCTTGCTTGTTTGTAGGTGACCAAATACTAATTTGCACCTAAATGTTTCTTCTTCTTCTTCTTCCTCTTCTTCTTCTTCTTCTTCTTCTTCTTCTTCTTCTTCTTCTTCTTCTTCTTCTTCTTCTTCTTCTTCTTCTTCTTCTTCTTCTTCTTCTTCTTCTTCCAGACCACTGGTTGAGGGATAGGTGCATTGCAATTCCAGTTCATGGACAGGATCATGAAAATAGATCTGAGGAAAAAGTTGCTTTCGACCCTGTTCAGGAAGACCCGTGCATGCCCGTTGAAACCCAGAAACGAGAGCACCCGGAGAAAATCAGCACTTTGCTTGGCATTTTACATATTTGTAGTGTAGACTGCCATTCTTCATGGGTACTGCTTCGAATGGGTGTGGTTTAAAGTAGTGTGTCCTATTCTTAATGGGGTGACAGACTGACACACTGACAAGAGATTTCTTGAATTTATAGAGTGCCTTCTGGCTTACTGAGTGAGATTTCCAGATTTAGTGCTTGGAATGGATGTGGTTTAAAGTAGCGTGTCCTATTTGGTCTCAGCTTCTCTGTACCTTGCCTGGCGTGCAGCGTTGGCAGCCAGCCGACTGTTCCACATCTCCTGGGTCTCAGCTTGTCTGTGCCTTGCCTGGCGTACAGCGTTGCTCGCTTTGCGGGCATTTTGGGCTTCAAGTGACTCAGCACATACATGGCACACTGCCACACATTTCCTGTCTGTCTGTGCATCCCTTGTCTGTCGTGCTGTATGAAGTGCTGGAACCTCAGGTGTTTCATCTTCACGGCATCTTTTCTCAAGTACAACACAGTCATGCCTGGGAGGTACTGCTCAAACCTCAACTGTGTCATCTTCATGGGATCTTTCCTGACGTGCAGCAGTTCTTCTCCTTCTTCTCTTGGTTACTGGCAGATAGCAAACAACTGAAAGGTGCATACTGCCACCTACTGTACAAGAGTGTGTAACATTATGTCACATGAGCCCGACCCCTAAATTCTATGATTTAATCCTGTGTTATTTAAAAAAGAGAAAAGAGCGTTTCTTGTGATTCTTATTTTCTCTCCATGTTATGGTTCGAGCGCCGATCTCGTCCGCGCTTAAGCCATGCACCATTCCCGGCCATCTGGTGGCTGTGTGCCCCTTTTGCTCTCCAAGTTTTTATTGTGACAGTGCTCGGAGGGGCTTCCGGCTGTCAAAGCTGTCAGCTGTGTCACATTTCGTCTCATCAGCGGCTCCTTACTTAAGAGGGCAGTTGGGAGCGAAATGTGCGGCAGTCTCATCAAAAACCTGTTCATTGTCGGACATTAGTGAGCACTCCTTTGTTCAGACGGTGACCATTATTCCTCCAGATTTGTAAGTGTGTTTCCTTGAGTATTCATTTCCCATTTTCATTGTCTGTATTCCGTTGCAGTGTGTTTTAGCTCCCCGTGGCTGGTTATTTTGTCCCTTTTTCTGTTCCTTTAATAAACCGTGCAAACTCACCGGTGACTTGTGGCGTCTTATGATGGCTTGCGAGGGCCATCCATGACAGTAGACTGCCGCCAGACTGAGACGCCAGTCCCGGCGAGTTTTGCCTAAATTGGACTTGGGTTTTTCCCTGTCTGGGTGCCTGTGTGCTGGGAGGTATGTCGTCACGCAGGGGCTGCGCTCGGAGCCTGGGCTACGAGCTGGTGGAGGCCCTGGACTACGTAGATGGGACTATCTTCATGGCTGGCCTCTACGACACTCCCAGCGATGTACACTGGCACCTGGACCTTGCTGAGGATATTATTAATCGCCTTCCCCGCTATTCCAACCACCCGGAAGTTACGGCTAGGAAGGCTGAAATCGCTGTGCAGCGGGAGAGACTCTGTGGGCTGAGGGACACCCAGGGCAGGAAGCCGAAGAGGAGGTATCCTCGCTCCTCGCTTCAGGATCCCATTCCTGTCTCCGCTCCAGGCCAGGAGTTCGCACCGCCCAGGGGTGATCCCCGAGAGAGTGTGTCGTCAGTCAGAATTCCCCCGGAGACGCTACGTCTGACAGCTGTTTCCATCAGGGACCGAGTGGCAGCTGCTCGCTCCGCCATTCACCCTACGCAGGTGATAAAACATGTGACCGCGGCAGTTAGGCTGGTGGAGAGGAATCCAGCGTTTAAGGACTATCCAGAGTTCGCCGACCTGCTCACTTCTGTTTCCGCACAGGAGCGGTGTTTCCCGAATCTCTCCTTCGCCTCGCCCTCTGCCAGTAACCATCGTCATACAGCCAACAAGAAGCCTCAGCAAGAACACCGTCCGGATCCTGTTCCGGGTCGTTACAAAGACTCTAACCTTCCGAAAGCTGCCGCTCCTACGTCTCGTCAGGAGGGAATTCCCGCAGCCTCTCTCCCAGGGTCACCTCCTCCCACTGTTCCGTCAGCTCCTGGTGCCCGGATCGCTTTGACTGTCACCCCCTCCTTCTCGACGTCATCCTCGGCTCCTGTGAGGGTTACCAGTCCTGTTTCGGTGACGCCCGTCATGGATCCACCGTGAGCGGCTCCTCCTCGCCCTCCCAGGGGGCCCTCCATCACCATCCAGCGGGCAAGGGAGAAACAAAGTCCACAGCAGCGGGTTCCATCGGGCCTCCTCAGATCAGGCAAGTAACTTTTCATTCTGTTCCCATATTAGATGAATTGTCTTGCTTGATTCCTGGGGGTGGAGTTCGGGGTTCACAGCCCCCTGAACTCCCTCCACCTGCTGCAGCAAATAGTAATGGACCTGCTACCTCTGTGTCTTCTTCCTCTGAGTGTTCCGCGGCGCCAGGCCTATGCCGCCAGACGAGGTGGGAGCCTGCGGCCCTGGATAGCCTGGTTACAGCCCCGCAGCCACGTCATGGGCAGAGGAGGAGAGCAGACTGCAGTTTGGAGCCTGCGCCGATGATGAAGCGTCCCCGGGTCTCCACGGAAGAGCGGTCCAACCCAGCAGGTCAAGGAACCCCTGCCACCACGCTGTGCGGGTCGTCAGTGTGGATGTCAGCGTTGGAGGTTCCTCAGGCTGTGAAGAACATCATGCCGCCTGCGGAGCCCGCCACACCCGAGTGGGAGCCTGGTGACGACCTTCTTCGTCCTGGGCCCGGATCGACGAAGTCCTGGACGGCGACAGAACTCGAGTGCAGGCAAATGCTCTATTTTATCTTCCTTCTATCAATTCCTGAGCATTTTTGCCTGCCTCTCAGGGAGACGAGCCAGGTGCAGCCATCCGCTGCATTTGAGCCCATCTCACTGGGTTCTGTCGCTACCGGTGATCCTGATCCCGGTTCTTTTCCTTTTCCTGAGCCTTCTCCCAGGGTCACCGGTGCAGAGTCGTTCTCGGTCGCTGTGCGAGAGGTTCCGAGGCAAGGGTTGGAGGTCGTTTCTGGTGCTGCACCAACCCAGTCAGGGTCCATCGCGGGTGTGGCACTGACCCAGTCGGGGTCCATCGTGGGTGCTGCTCTGATCCAATCGGGGTCCGACATGGGTGCCGACGAGACCCAATCGGGGTCCATCGCGGTTATTGCTCCGGCTCAATCAGGGTCTGTCGTGGGTGCCGCGCTGACCCGATTGGGGTCCAACAGGGGTGCAGCGCCGATTCAGTCCAAGGTCGGTGAGGGAGCTGCAGATCCTCTGCCGCCTGACGTTAGATTGGCTCATCACCTTCATCATCTTCACCATCATCCTTCCCCCTATTCATCTTCTCCGGGGGCCGTTAGGGTTCTCCATGATCGGCTCGACTCTTCCTCGTTTGTCCCCTTTCCAGGGAGGCCGTCTTCAATTTCTCCCCTGCGGTCCTGGGGGTTGGGTGATGCGGGTCAGCTGCCTGGAGGACTGCCCCACCTGTTTGGTGTTCTGGGTCAGCCACCCGACAAACTTTCATGTCCGTTCGGCGATCTGGCCCGGCCGCCAGAGGAATTGTGTTTCCTGGCATGGGACTGGGGTAGGCCGCCTGAACATCTTCCTTTTCCCCCTGCCTGCGACATGGACGCTAGATGCAGGGCGGCCCCCCGAACGATCGGCTTTCTTGCCGTGGTGTTAAGACTGCCGTCATCCCTGGCATTATGTTCCTGTTCTCCTGTAACCTTTTGGGATGTGCGGGGGTCTTATGTACAGAATTGTATATGTATGAAGTTGCATTTGTCACCGCTTCCTAGCGGGTGTTTTTTGTTTTTCCCTCTGTTTTAATATCCATTCGTTGCCTTTACAAATTTGTGTGTATGGATTTAAAACTGCAGGGTTTCAACATTTGTAGTGGGTTTTTTTTCCTCTCCCCCCTTTCCTTTGTTGGGGGATGATATGTTTGTTCCCTTGAAACTATGTATCTTGGTCGTTGCCCCGAGTCTCTGTTTATGGCCGATGGGCTTAGTGTGCCTTATTTGGGGGTATTATCCCGCCTGTGGGTACATTATGGGGTATTTCTGTGGGTTTTTTTCTCCTACTGTGTAATTGCCTCATTTGTTCCCTGTATCCATCTTGGTTTTTCTTTTTTTCCCCTCTCTTGATGGCTTTCACCCTCCAGGCCTGTGCCCCCATCCGCCCACCCTGGGGGGGGGGGGGCGCTGGGGTGTCATAGGGCGCTCGTAGTTCGCCCTTGGGGGAGGAGGTACTGTTACGTTCGAGCGCCGATCTCGTCCGCACTCGAGCCATGCACCATTCCCTGCCATCTGGCGGCTGTGTGCCCCTTTTTGCTCTCCGAGCTTTTATTGTGACAGCGCTCGGAGGGGCTTCCGGCTGTCAAAGCTGTCAGCTGTGTCACATTTCGTCTCATCAGTGGCTCCTTACTTAAGAGGGCAGTTAGGAGCGAAATGTGCGGCAGTCTTGTCAAAAACCTGTTCATTGTCGGACGTTAGTGAGCACTCCTTTGTTCGGACGGTGACCATTATCCCTCCAGATTCGTAAGTGTGTTTCCTTGAGTATTCATTTTTTTTTTTTAATTACTTATTTTGTACCCGTAGGTAGATTTCCCATTGTCATCGTCTGTATTCCGTTTCAGTGTGTTTTAGCTCCCCGTGGCTGGTTATTTTGTCCCTTTTTCTGTTCCTTTAATAAACCGTGCAAAATCACCGGTGACTTGTGGCGTCTTATGATGGCTCGCGGGGGCCATCCATGACACTCCATCTCCATCTGTTCCCAGAATCCCAGTTAAATCCCATTCCCTACTGGCCTCTTGAACTTCATTTTCCATTATCTGTCTTTCATTTCCATATTTGTGACAGTGTAATAAGATGTGCTCGACATTTTCTTTTACTCCACATTCTCTACATTTGTCACTTTCGCTTTTCCCCATGGTGAATAAAGTGCCGTTAAAACCTGTGTGGTCCAGTCTGAGTCTTGCCATAATGATGTCTTCCCTCCTTTTGTTTGTTATGAAATTCTTTATTGCAATAGATTTTTATATTTTGTAACACAATCTACCTTTATGATATTCATCCCATCTTTTTTGCCATAGTTCAGTTCCTTTTTTCTTGATTACTGCTTTCCCTTCGCCTTTTCCAAGAGACAATGGTATAGTTATCTCTTTTCCAAGAGCACTTTTTTGCTAATTTGTCTGCACAGCCATTTCCTTTCAACCCTTCATGTGCAGGAACCCAACAAAACTGAACTTCTCCACCACCCCTGTGTACCCTAAATAAACTGTGATATAGCTCAATCACCAAGTCTTCCCTTGTAGATTTTAGTGTCTGTATGGTTTTTAGCGCTGCAAGTGAGTCCGTGCACACCACCACCCGGTCCGGTCTGACTTCCTCCACCCACTGCTAAGCAGTAATTGCTGCCACGATCTTTGCTGTAAACACGTATGTATTGTTGGAAAGTCTTTTTGCAATGGTCACTTTAAATTCTGGGATGTGTACTCCCAACTCCAACAGAGCCCTCCTTATTCTTTGAACCGTCAGTATAGAGCTGTAAGAAGTTATAGTAATTGTTCCTGAAGTAAATGCTTGTTTTAACACCAACTTCACTCATATGCCAATCCTTTTTCCTCATTAGCAGACTAGTGTCTACTTCTATTCCCGGAAACAGCCAAGGGGGAACATTACTCACTGGCCTGGTGTTAGCTATATCAATAGTGTGCAGGCCATACATTCTAGTCCTTCTTTCAATTGTCCACCCAAACCCATGTCCCTGGAAATTAGAGTATTCCCAGCAGTCTTGCAGTGTTGTTTTTGAAATATTCGCTTCGTCACTTCCTTTCAGCTTGACCCAGTATGATAATGCGAGTTTATCTCTTCTCAAATCCAGTGGCATTTCTCCTGCTTCTATTAAAACTGCATTGTTTGGTGTTGTTTTGACAGCTCCAATGCATAGGTGAAGCGCTCTGTGCTGCAGTCTGTCTATTTTTTCCAGTCATCTTTGCCGCTGCTCCATAAATCATGCATCCGTAGTCTATTGTCTATCGCATTAGTGCTCTGTAAATGTCAATTAATGCCTGTTTATCTGCACCCCATTCGTGTCCAGCTTCAGCTTTTATGAGATTCATGACGTTTTTGCATTTTGTCTCCAGATTTTCAACATGAATTCTCCATATGTATGCACTATCAAACCACAATCCTAGATATTTGAACTCACTGACTTTCTGTATTGGTTGATTATATAATGTTAATGGTTCTGTACCGGTTCTGCGTTTTTTTTTTTTGTTTTTTTTTTTGTGAAAGTCATATAGGAGGTTTCACCGTTTGAAAATTTAAATCCCCACTCATATGACCACTTTTCCACTTTCTCCATTGCTTTCCTGATGTTTTTGAACACCAATTTCTCATTTCTTCCCCTCGTCCATATGGCTCCATCATCTGCATATAGTGCTGTTTTGATGGATCCCTCTTGATCCTCAAACATGTCATTAATCATTATATTGAATAAAACAGGGCTTATCACACTCCCCTGAGGAACACCATTTTCTATTTCAAAGTCATTAGAAACTTCTGATCCTACTTTAACCCTAATTGTCCTGTGTGTTAAAAAAAAAAATCCATTATCCAGTTATACCAATGTCCACTTTATTCAATTTCATAAGAAGTCCGTCCCTCCACAGTGAGTCGTAAGCCTTTTCAATATCCAGATAAACTATAACCATTACTTCTTTCATTTAGAGTCTTTTCAATATCATTACTTACCCTAACTAGCACATCTGCTGTGGATCTTCCTCTTCTAAAACCATTCTGATAGTCTTTTATTAATCGTTTTTGCTCTAATACATATGAGAGAACTAACACCTACTCCATCCATTTCCCTAAATGTGATGTTAATGCTATTGGCCTGTAGTTGTCTGGATGAGCTGGCTCTTTCCCTGGCTTATTAAATAGTAAAATTACAGCCTTCTTCCACCCACTTGGGATAAGCCCCTCCTTCCATATCCTGTTAAACAATCAGCACCAGTTGCATTGATTGCATAGGCAACTGCTGGAACATAGCATAGCTTAACTGAGCATATCCTGGAGCTGTGTATCCACTACCTTGCAAAGCTCTCTTAAGCTCTGACATTGTGAGCTCGAGGTCTAACACAGTCATGTCCTCTTTCACTTCATTTTTTAAGTTTGCATTTTCTCTGAGTTTATGCTGCCTTTCCCGTCTATGACTCTCACCAAGATGGTCTCCTCTATGCACTGCTGCAAATGCTCTACCTAGGACTTCCGCCTTTTCTTTGTCTGATGCAGCCATCTTGTCTCCATCCACTAAAGCTGGTATTTTAACTGATACCCTTTTTCCACTCATTTTTTGAAACATACCCCAGACATCACCTAGTTCTGTTTTCCTACCAAGGGTGGAACAAAATTCTCTCCATGTTGACCTTTTCCTGTTTTTAATAATCCTTTGAGCTACTGTCCTTTTCTTTTTACACTCTATTAAGTTTTCACTAGTCATATTCATCCTCAGCTCTCTGAATGCCTTGTTTCGCTCTTTTATTGCAATACTACATTCGTCATTCCACCAGGGTACAACCTTCTTCCTACCCTGTGTTGTTTTCTTAGGTATACTTGCAATTGCAGCCTTCAGAATATGATTGGTAACCTGACGAACATTCTTCTATGCCACCTTCTAATGTTACCAAATGACACGATTGAACACAGTATTGCCTAAATTTTTCCCAATCTGCCTTGTCAAAACATCCATCCATCCATCTTCTTCCGCTTAATCCTTTCCAGGTCACGGGGGGGCTGGAGCCTATCCCAGCATCTTTGGGTGAGAGGCAGGGTACACCCTGGACAGATCACCAGTCCATTGCAGGGCCAACACAGAGAGACAGACAGCCATTCACTCTCACAGTCATACATAAGGACAATTTAGAATCCCCAGTTTTGATGCCAATTAACCTAACTTTGTCAAAACACCATCTTGTAAAACATCTTCCCTCTTGTATACATACTTCAGTTTTAATGACTGTAAGTATTGGGAAGTGATCACTTCCCATAGTTGTCCCGTTGAAAACCGTCCATTCACAGGTGCTCACTAAAGAATCAGATACCAGAGTCAGGTCAATACATGAGAATGTGCCCCTATGCACATCCACCCTGGTACCTTCACCACTGTTTAGACAAATTAACGATCTTCCATCTAACATCTCTTCCACAACATTTCCATTGTTATCAGTATGTGTGCTTTCCCACAAGCTATTGTGGGCGTTAAAGTCTCCACACCATATCTCTTTCATATGCCCTTCCCCTGCCATAACACGGAAAATATCTGCTGTTAACTTCCTACATGGGTTGTAATAATTAATCAGCTTAATATTTCCTTGTCCATTTGGCCTACATATTTCAATAATATTACACTCTATATCCTCAGGGGAGGGAATCACCCTATACGCCAGGCCATCTTTAATGAAAGTGGCACATCCTCCTCCATTTACAGTGTTAATTCTATCCTGTCTGATTGAACTGTATCCTGGAATAACAAAATCTAAGTGAGGTTGAAGCCATGTCTCCTGTATACACACTATCTGTGGAACAACTTCTAGTTCGTAAAGATATTTCTCGAGTTCTTGTCCGTTTGCTATAAGACTCCTCGCATTCCACTGTAGTATGTGTAGTACCATAATTAAGGTCTTGTTTTGGCATGTGCAGTCTTCCCAGCTTCAGCTTTCAATAAAGCATGAATCTGGTCATCTGTGATATCTTTCACATCTAGGAAGCTTTCTGCTACTTCCACAATGGTTTTGATTCTGTCACTTTTCTTCTGTAGCTGTGCAGCAACATTCATGGTGTGGCAGATAAAAGCTATAAAGTTTGTTCTCTTAACTATCAATGTGTCATCATCCATTTTGCATTTGTGAACACAAACATTCCTTGCAGCTGCACAATTCTGTACTTGCGTGGGACCCGTTGATTGCTGGGCTTCCATTTCAACTGAACTTCTTTGAGGAAGGCCTGCTGTGTTTCTGACTATTCCTGCCTCTCTAACTGTCTTTAGAGCTTCTGCATATGAGATTTTCTTAATTATTCTGATTTCCTGGGCTTGTCTAGCTTCCCTCTGCACAACACATCCTCCATATGCAGCACTGTGCTCACCCCCGCAGTTGCAACACTTTACTTTGGCATCCTTGTCACATTTACCATATTCATGCTACCCTCCACATCTAGCACATCTTAGCTTTCCCCTACATTGCTGAGCAGTGTGACCCATCCTTTGACATTTGTAGCACCTGAGTGGCTTTGGGACGTATTCTCTGACATTGAAATACATGTATCCTATTAGGACTGATTTAGGATCCTTTTAGGACTGATTTAGGGAGTGTTTCCTCAAACTGAATCATGAAGATTGTGTATGCTTCAGCAAGCCTTCTTTTTTACTCTGTAGCCTTTTCACATCCTTCACCTTTCCTCCTTGGATCTCATTTTTCACTTCTTCCACAGACATGGACAAAGGAACACCTGATATAACTTTCCTCAAGTTAGCTGTCACACCAGGAACATGCGCCTTCATTTGTTCTCCGTTTAGACATGTCATTGTCAGTATTTTCTGTTGCTGTTGTTTACTTGTGGCATGAATTAACAGCCGATTATTCTTCAAGAACTTTGCAAACTTAACTCTCCCAATTTCGTTCTCAGTTGCTTTTGTTAGCTTTACCGGGTGATAGTGCCCCCCACCCTGACTGAACTCAATGACAACCTTGCAGTCATTCCCTACATCCTCAAACTGCCGTCCATTTTGGCCAGTTTGTGTTTTCTTTGCATTGATACTTCCTCCCGCATCACTCTCATCTGACCGGCTTCTAAGTCTTGGTGCACCCCCCCCCCCACAGCTGCTCTTTTCCGGCCCCCAGGCCTGGATAGTGTCCAGCCCACCTCATCTTGGTCGTACCCGTCAGAGCTAGATGCCATAATGTTACAGACGTACAGTTTTTGCTATCCCCCACAAACAAATCAATCCTACCGCCAGCCGAATACAGACGTAAATGCGGTCCCAATCTTCTTCTTCTTCTCTTCGATGCCTTCCCTCAGGAGTTCCGCCGCACACCGGGTGATGAGAATCTTCAATGGCTCTTGTGGATCCTCTTTTTGCAATGGTCACTTTAAATTCTGGGATGTATACTCCTACTCCAACAGAACCCTCTTTATTCTTTGAACCATCAGTATAGAGCTGTAAAAAGTTATAGTAATTGTTCCTGAGATAAGCGCTTGTTTTAACACCAGCTTCACTCAAATGCCAATTCTTTTTCCTCATTAGCAAACTAGCGTTTGCTTCTATTCCTGGACACAGCCAAGAGGGAACATTACTCACTGGACTGGTGTTAGCTATATCAATAGTGTGCAGCCTATACATTCTGGTCCTTCTTTCAATTGTCCACCCAAACCCGTATCCCTGGAAAATAGAGTATTCCCAGCAGTCTTTTAGTGTTGTTTTTGTAATACTCGCTTTGTTCCTTCCTTTCAGCCTGACCCCATTGCTCTCCATTTATGTAGCATGTGGTGGTTGGTCTACAGGTACATCTCAAAAAATTAGAATACCAAGAAAAAGTTCAATATTTTTTGTCACTCATTTCAGGAAGTGAAACCAATATATTATATAGATTCATTCCACAGAGAGTGGTATATTTCAAGTGTTTGTTTATTTTAATTTTGATGATTATGGTTTACAGCCCATGGAAAACCCCAAATTCAGTTTCTCAGAAAAATAGAATATTACATAAAATTAATTTAAAGAAATAGTTTTTAAATACAAATGTTGGCCGACTGAAAACTATGTCCATGTACACAATCAATACTTGGTTGGGGCTCCTTTTGGATTAACTACTGTATCAGTGTGGTGTGGCATGGAGGTGATCAGCCTGTGGCACTGCTGAGGTGTTTTATGAAGGTCCAGGTTGCTTTGATAGTGACCTTCAGCTCGTCTGCATTGTTGGGTCTGGTGTCTCTCATTTTTCTCTTGACAGTACTCCATAGATCCTCTATGGGGTTTAGGTCAGGAGAGTTTGCTGGCCAATCAAGCACAGTGATGCCATGATCATTAAACCAGGTTTTGATACTTTTGGCAGTATGTGTGTGTGTGTGTGTGGGGGGGGGGGGTGCCAAGTCCTACTGGAAAATGAAATCAGCTTCTCCATAATGCTTGTCTGTTTGTGTTTTATCAAGACCCAAAGTCAGCGCAATCGTCTACCAGGAAATTTAAGAACACTTCATGCTTCTCTGTGCAGATTCTTCACGCTTCCCTGTGCAGACAATCTTTATGGAGAAGCTGATTTCATTTTCCAGCAGGACTTGGCACCCCCCCAACTGTCAAGAGTATCAAAACCTGGTTTAATGATCATGGCATCACTGTGTTTGATTGGTCAGCAAACTCTCCTGACCTAAACCCCATAGAGAATCTATGGAGTATTGTCAAGAGGAAGATGAGAGACATCAGACCCAACAATGCAGACGAGCTGAAGGTCACTATCAAAGCAACCTGGACCTTCATAACACCTCAGCAGTGCCACAGGCTGATCACCTCCATGCCACGCCACATTGATACAGAAATTAATCCAAAAGGAGCCGAGACCAAGTATTGAGTATGTACATGGACATACTTTTCAGTCGGCCAACAATTCTATTAAAAAACTATTTTTTAAAATTAATTTTATGTAGTATTCTAATTTTTTGAGAAACTGAATTTAGGTGTTTTCATGGGCTGGGCTTTAAGCGGGCGGCGCGGTGGCGGAGTGGTTAGCACTGCGGCAGCACTGCAACTCACCCTTGGCTGGGGGATCCTGGGTTCGATTCCAGTCCCCGACCAACAGTGATCTGAGTGGAGTTTGCATGTTCTCCCCGGGTCTCCATGGGTTTACTCCGGGATTTCTCCGGTTTCCTCCCACATGCCAAAAAAACCAAACCAAAACAAAACATGCCACTTAGGTTAATTGACATCAAACTGTGCATTCTAAATTGTCCTTAGGTATGACTGTGAGAGTGAATGGCTGTCTGTCTCTCTGTGTTGGCCCTGCGATGGACTGGCGATCTGTCCCGGGTGTACCCTGCCTCTCGCCCAAAGATGCTGGGATAGGCTCCAGCCCCCCCCCCCCCCGCGACCCAAAAAGGATTAAGTGGAAGAAGATGAATGAATGAATGAATGAATGGGGTGTATGCCATAATCATCAAAATTAAAATAAACGCTTGAACTATATTTACTCTCTGTGTAATGAATCTATATATTGGTTTCACTTTCTGAAATGAGTGACAAAAAATATTGAACTTTTTCATGATATTCTAATTTTTTTAGACGTACCTGTATATAATATAAAGACGAGACAGGCATCATAGGACACTACATCATAGGTAGCCAGTCGTAAAATACATCAAGGCAGGCATCATGAATGATGGTCTGTATGACATCCTAAAGACATCAAGGCAGGCACATAGGACACTACATCATAGGCAGCCAGTCCTATTGTCTATATGACAGCATCGCCTATATGACGGCATTGCAAGTCCTATGTCGCCTGAGATCATAGGATCATCATAGGACATCATGCAGACATCATAGGCAGGCATCTCCTGGGTCTCAGCTTGTCTGTGCCTTGTCTGGCATGCAGTGTTGCTCACTTTGCGGGCATTTCAGGCTTCAAATGACTCAGCATGTGCATGGCGCACTGCCACACATTTCCTGTCTGTCTGTACATCCCTTGTCTGCCGTAGCCTTTGCTAGTGGAGGGTCGGCCGGCATCATAGGACAGTACATCATTGGTAGGCAGGCATCGTGAGTGATGGTCTATATGACATCATAAAGACATCCAGGCAGGCATCATAGGACACTACATCATAGGTTGCCAGTCCTATTGTCTATATGATGGCATCGCCTGTGATGGTCTGTATGACATCATAAAGACATCCAGGCAGGCATCATAGGACACTACATCATAGGTAGCCAGTCTGATTGCCTATATGACAGCATCACCTATATGACATCATCGCGAGTCCTATGTAGCCTGAGATCATAGTGTAACCCAGTGTTAAAAACGTGGATGGAATTATGAATGTCGATACTGCTTTAAGAAGAAGGGGGGACATTCATTTCACAATGGGAGTAGATAGTTTAATGTGAATTAAATTACAAATATCGATACTGCTTTTAAAAAAGAAAAACACCCATTTCACAATGGGAGTAAATGATTTAAATATAAATATTTAAATAAATTATATTCATAAATAGTTAGGAACGTTTTCTAGAATATTCTGATAAAGTTCCAAGTATTGTGTGTTGATATTTATTGTAACCAATGGCTGCGTCGTTGCTGGGTCACGCCACCCAATGGGTTAAGCGCTCTCTCTCTGGGTCTGGGATGACTTGTATTATTGGCTCAGTCACGCCACACGCCGAAAGACACAGACCAGAGAGAGAGACTGTCCTTGGTGATATGGCGACGCTAGCGTGCTGGTAGCAGCCTTTGCCTGGATAAAACCCTTGAAATTGGTAAGCCTAAAACAAAACCAAATCAAATCAAATCAAATCAAATCAAACTTTATTGTCATATTGCTGTACAAACAACTGTAGTGCAGGCAAGATGAAATTGCGTTTCTCTCAGCATCCATATAAGAAGCAGCATGATTTAAGACACATTCCCACATAGCTCCCCCCCCACCCCCACCCCCCATCCATTCACACATCCCTGAGACATACTTGGGGAAAAAAAAAGAATAACTAACTATAATGTCCGTAGGTGCAGTAGTGTGTATGAGAGATTCCGGGTCAACTGTTCAGCATCCTGACAGCTTGTGGAAGGAAGCTGTTGATCAGTCTGGTGGTTCTGCCTCTGATGCTCCGGAATCGTTTACCAGATGGAAGAAGTTCAACGTGTTTATGCAGAGGGTGAGAACGGTCCTTGACAATGTTCAGTGCCCTGCTCCTACAACGGTTCTGAAAAAGTTCTTGGACAGAGGGGAGGGAGACTCCAATTACCCTCTCCGCCCCCTTGACTATCCTCTGCAGGGCTTTTTTGTCTGACATACTGCAGCTGGAGTACCATGTAGCAATGCAGTACGTCAGAACACTCTCCACCACACCTCTGTAGAAGGTCCTGAGGATGCAGATGGGGAGAGAGGCCTGTTTGAGTTTCCTCAAGAAGTGCAGTCTCTGCTGAGCCCGCTTCCTGATCTCCAAGGAATTCTTGCTCCAGGTCAGGTCCTGCGAGATCTGCACACCGAGGAACTTGATGTTCTCTACTCTCTCCACTAAACGGCCGCTGATGCTGAGGGGGGCGTGCTCAGGCTGTGACCGCCGGAAGTCGATAATCATCTCCTTCGTTTTGTCCACGTTGAGCACCAGATTGTTCTCCCTGCACCAGCCCTCCAGGTCTCTCACTTCTTCCCTGTACATTGATTCCTCATCCCTCTGGATAAGTCCCACCACCGTGGTGTCATCTGCAAACTTAATAATCTGGTTCCCCTCGTGTCTGGATACACAGTCATGTGTTAGAAGTGTAAACAACAGTGGACTGAGTACACAGCCTTGAGGGGATCCAGTACTCAGCGTGACAGACTTGGAGATGTTGTTTCCAACCCGGACAGACTGAGGTCTCTCAGTCAGGAAATCCAGGATCCAGAGACATGTGGCGGTGTTCAGACCGAGAAGGAGTAATTTCTCTATCAGTCTCTGGGGAATAATGGTGTTGAATGCTGAACTGAAATCAATGTACAGGAGTCTGGCGTAGGTGTCTTTCTGGTCCAGGTGGGTGATGACAGAGTGTAGGGTGGTGACTATAGCATCCTCCATGGAGCGGTTTGAACGATATGCAAACTGGAGCGGGTCGTGTGATGCAGGGAGGTAGGCTGTAATGTGTGGTTTGACAAGCCGCTCAAAACACTTCATCACAATTGGTGTCAGTGCAACAGGACGATAGTCATTCAAACAGGACACAACTGGTGTCTTTGCCACCGGTACAATGATAGAGGTCTTGAAGCATCTGGGAACGATGGCCTGACTCAGGGAGATGCTATAAATGTCAGTCAGGACATCCGCCAACTCGCTCGCGCAGTCTCGGAGCACACGTCCCGGAATGTTGTCTGGACCTGCAGCTTTGCGTGGGTTGACTCTGGTTAGGGTCCTCCGTGTGTCCGCTGTGTTGATGGTAAAAGCTGGTCCGACCGATGGTGGGGGAGGGCCAGCCCTCCCTCTGATTGTTGAGTTTGATGCTTCAAAACGTGCAAAGAAGTCGTTAAGCCTGTCTGGAAGCGAAGCGTCGTCATCATCGACTCCCTGCCTAGGCTTAAAGCCCGTCAGTGTCCGAACTCCCTGCCACATCTGCTTGGTGTTCCTAGTGTCACAGAGGTGTCCCTGGATTTTCTACGCATAGGCGCGCTTTGCCGCTTTAATTCCCTTTGAAAGCGCAGACCTGGCTGAGCGGAGGGCGATCCTGTCCTTCGCTCTGAAGGCTGCATCTCTGGCTGTGAGCAGTGAGCGCACCTCTGCAGTCATCCAGGGCTTATGATTACCCCGCATAGTGATGGTCTTCACTGTAGTGAAATCCTCTGTGCACTTCGCGATGTAGCTGGTGACCGTATCAGCATACTCCTCCACATCTGTCCTGTCTTCCTGGGAGGCTGCTATTTTGAAGACCTTCCAGTCTGTGTGCTGAAAACAGTCTTTCAGTGCAGGGGGTGCACTCTCTGGCCAAATCCTGATTTGTTTCACTGCTGGCCTGCTGCGCTTCAGTAAAGATTTGTAGGCAGGCAGCAGCATCACGGATATGTGATCAGAACGGCCGAGATGGGGGCGGGGTATCGCTTTATATGCATCTGTGTTTGTGTACACTAAGTCCAACATATTCTCTCCTCTGGTCTTAAAGTCTACACATTGTTTAAACTTGGGGAGCACAGTCTTTAGGCTGGTGTGGTTAAAATTCCCCGCAACCACCACAAAACTGTCCGGGTGTGAAGTTTGGATTTCACTGATTGCATTGTGCAGTTCCCCGAGTGCCTTCTTAGCATTAGCTTTAGCGTTAGCGCTCGGCGCTATGTAAACACCAACTACAAACACGTTGCTGAATTCCCTAGGCAGATAATAAGGCCGACAATTTACAATAAGGAACTCCGCCAACGGAGAGCAGTGTTTAGACACTAACGTGGCATTAACGCACCAGTTCTTGTTAACATAGATGCATAGCCCACCCACCCCCCTGCTCTTACCGGAGCTCGCCGTTTCCCTGTCGGCACGGAACATCGCCATATCTTCCAGTTGAATGGCCTCGTCAGGAATGTTGCTGTGGAGCCATGTCTCGGTAAAAACAAACACACAGCAGTCCCTCCACTCTCTCCGGGTTTCTCTCAGCAGAAAAATGAGAAATGAGACATTGCGGTATTGCCAAATTCTAATACCCTGTTTGTTAAATTTTAAGATCAGGTTCAGGTTCAGGTTCAGGTTACTTTATTTGTACCCGTAGGTAGATTTGTTTTGCAGTCTGGTGACATCCATATTTACAAGACACAAATTCCATTCAACATATACACAAACACAGGCACATATGAAGCGGACTATAAACATGATAAGAATACACAAGGCTCCATCAATCAGGGTATAAAAAGACAAAGAGATGGGAGAAAAACCAGAGGTAAGAGAGAAGGGTCATATTAAAAGTTAAAAACTAGTCAAAGAGGTGAAAAACTCAAAGGTCTAAAACCCAATAAAATATTTAGAACCCAAGTGACATCCTACAAAAATAAGTAAATATAAAATGGAGTTAATAAATAGGTACCTAAATTATGTGCAATATATTTTTACAGCTTGTTCAACTCTTTGACAGCAGCAGGGACAAAGCTGTTTTTGTAGCGCTGGGTTCTACTTTTTGGGACAGCAAACCTCCGTCTTGAGGGAAGAAGCTGAAAGTTGCAATGCAAAGGGTGGGAGTCATCATTTAAAATGGAGGTAGCCATCCTCTGTACTTTTTTTTCTCACTTCCGCCTCCAAAGAGAGCAGACGCCTTTTTCCTTCTCTCTTGCTCTGACTTTTTTTTTTCCTTCCCCCCCAACTAACTGGATCCCAGCTTGCTGTTGTCTGTCTGCGTCTAACTGCTGACCGTCGAAAGAAATTATGGAATTAATAAGCTGGGCTTTGAACACAATTGACACTATTTTTTCAACAAGGAAAAGTGCTCCGGGGGAAGCTGTTTGCCCCGCAGGGACGGCTCCAGCGGGCTATTTACGGGACACAAGTAATTGGAGGATCTTGTGCTTGACTAATCTCTCTATCGAAGATATTGAAGATTTGTATGTCTTCGTAATAATGGTGATTGGGATCGTTCTGATTGGAACTGGGATTGTTCTGGTGTACCGCAAATTGCTGAAGATGGATACAACCTATCAAAATGCTGGCCAGGCGAGGTGCATCCATCAAATTGAAAAATTGGAGAAGACCCTGATAGCGACAAATGGAGAACTGTCTCGGAAGGTGGATTACATCATGATTACGCTTAGGTCTATCCACGACGGACTCAACGCCCCGCAATGAAGGATTAAGTACTGAATCTACAGAAGAAAATAAAGCTCCTTCTCTGTGATCAGTTCTATTTGGCTCAATTTCCCTACAAAAATTCCTCCTGATTGTCTGCAGTCTGTTTTTTCAAAACATTGAGCACAAGGCCTTGGACAGCAGCTGCTTGGATAATTGCAAGGACGATTGCGAGTAGCCAGACAAAACATCTCCTGCCAAAGTGTCCTTGTTGTTCTTACTGATACAACATTTGCTTCAACAGTGCACTCATATTGATCCACGAACTGACAAATAAGATCCACTCACTGCTCTCTTGTGTCCTGTGAAATCTTGGTCCGCTGATGTGCATTGAGGGCTTTTTTCCCCCTTGTATCATAATATTGATCATGTGACCAGTATTCTGAATCAACGATTTTTTTTTGCTCCTTCCTATTGTATTATTTCTTATGCTACCTGTACCCTCCTGCTGACAGGCGCGTTTCAGATGCGCCGCGACACAGAAATGCAGGTTCATTTTCTGTGTCAAGTCAAATTCTCTCGTATGTTATCAGTGATCTGTTAATGTACTTGGCAATAAATCTTTTTCTGATTCTGATTCTGATTCTGATTCTCTGGTGTACAGGGATGTCAGGCTCAGCTGTGGCTCACCAAGCAAACGACTGGACCATGGACCATCTAACTACCTGATCCAAGGATTTCCTCTGTTTGTTTTATCTGACCAAACCATGACACTAAAGAAAAGGATAAAACATATTCAATAAAAGCCCGATAAAACATTTGTCATTATGGTTCGGTCAACTTGGAAGCGTGCAAGTTTTCTCAAGCAATGCAAATGTTGCTGACCCTTTTTGCACACCCTTTCACAGTTCTCTTCAAACTTTAAATTACTATCAATAATCGTCCCAAGATATTTGTAAGATTGTACACATTCGGTGGTCTGGCCTTTTAGTACGGTGACTTTAGTATGGTGACTTTGTGCTTGGGAGTTTTCCTCCTAAAGTCAATGATCATGTCTTTAGTTTTTGTCGTATTCAGCTGCAGGTAGGAATCCTCACACCAGTGAACAAAATCATCAACTACTGGGCCGTGGCCACTCTCACCATCCTGGAGGAGACTGACAATAACTGAGTCATCAGCATACTTGATAATGTGTCTGTTGTCATGTCTGCTCCGACACGTTTGTGTACAGGATGAAGAGTAGTGGTGACAACACACACCCCTGAGGAGAGCCAGTAGAAGAGCACTTTAGGTCAGACAATGTATCATTGACCCTTACTCTCTGTGTCCTGTTGGTTAAGAAATCCAGAATCCAACCTACCAGATTATTGCTCAAATCAAATTGCTGTAGGAGTCTTTCAACTAAGATATGAGGTTGGATTGTATTAAAGGCGGAGGAAAAGTCCACAAATAAAAGTCTGGCGTGTGTCCCATTAAAATCCAGATGTTTAAAAAGCATGTTAAACAGAGTGACAGTAGCATCCTCCACTCCTCTGTGAGGCCGATAGGCAAACTGCAGAGGATCCAATGCATGCTCAGTCTGCTTTAGGACCTCACATCTGACCAGTTTTTCAAAAATTTTCATTAAAATTGAAGTCAAAGCAACTGGTCTAAAGTCGTTTACCGTTTTAGGACAGCTGGATTTTGGAACGGGAACAACCACGGCTTCTTTCCAGATCTTAGGCACATGTTGTGTCTGTAAGGACTTATTGAAAATGTAATGAAATATAGGACTCAGTTCATGTGCACAGGACTTTACCAAGCGCCCACATATATTATCAGGGCCCTGACTTTTGTTCACTTTTACAGCGCAGAACTCCCTTTTAACATCCTGCACCTCAATATTAAAGTGCTGATTGTCTTTGAGTTTCTGTTTCAAATCTTGGGTTTCTGTGCTAAAATCAAAGGAGTCAAAACAACCATAAAAACAATTAAGAGCATTAGCCAACACTGTGTCTGAATTAAAACCATCTAAAAACACACGATTACTGGTTCCAAGGTTGTCATAGCCAGGAGCGGCACTGGGGTTAAGCTCCCAGTGCTCATAAAATGCTCCTTACGGCGTGCGTCTCGAAAAGCCTCTGACAACCAAGTCCAACTCCTAGCCTGCCTGTGTGGTTTAGTCTCTAAGCCTGGCGGAACTGCTTTTACTAATAGGAGAAGGGGCGAGGGCGGATCTCTGGCGCCTTAAAACAAGATGCTTCGGGTAGATGGTGGCTCGTCAACCTGGGAAGGTAGCCCATCTAGGGGAAGGTAAACCCTGATTTCAAACCTCTGCTGCCTTGCGACACACCCGGTCACGGGAAAGGCTTCGGGAGTCAACCCTGAGGAAAAATCCGGAGTCGGAGCCCCTAAGGCAGTTCTCTGTTGTGCTCAACATCGTTCTGGCAGCTCCTGCGACGGCGCTGGTGCCAAACTATAGCAGCCCTGCTGTTCCTTTGGATTCATCAGTGACGTGGCGAGGGGGGGCATGCTGCATGGGTAACATCTTCTCCTCCATATCTTCCTGCCCAGGCTTGAATCCTACCAACGCCCAATGCTGGAAGGTAGAACACCGGTGCGCATCGGCCTGTTCAGCCACAGGCGGTGCTGTTCCAGCAGAGTAGACGTTTAGGATTCTCTTCCACGGTCATCATAGACCGACGGAGGCCGACGACTGCGCTCTGTGCTCTGAAGGCCTGCAATAGTTTTCATACTGGCCCAGGCTGAACCAAGTTTCTTTGTTGCCATCTTGCTTTCCAACTCTGATTTATAATTCTGTTTTGCTCTTAAAATTTCGGCCTTCAACTCTTTTATGGCAACCTGTAGCTCAGAAACAGACCCCTGTTTAAAGGCAAGTGCTTTCCTCTATAAGCAGGATTTAACTGATTTTGTAACCCATGGTTTGTTGTTGGGATATATTTTGACACGTTTACGTGGAACAATCTTATTTTTACAGAAAGCATGTATGAGCATGTGACGTCCACCAAAGAGTCCAAATCATCCCCGCAGGACAGTGTGAACATCTCCCAGTCTGTACAGTCAAAGCATTCCTGGAGGCTGTGCACTGAATCATCTGTCCACACATCAATGTCTCTCGTCTCCACCTTGCCTCTTCTGAGAGCAGTTTTATATGTGGGCAGCAAATGTACACAGTTGTGATCTGAGGATCCTACAGGAGGAAGGCTTCGGTAGTGATTTATAGGCCCTCTCTATGGATCCATAGCACAGGTCCAATGTCTTTTTTCACCTGGTTGGGCAGGAGACATACTGATAAAAGTTTTTAAGTGTCTTCTTTAAAGAAACATGGTTGAAATCCCCAAGAATGAAGTTTGGCGCCTCTTGAGAAATTGATTGCAGCTGCTGGATCACATCAAAGATTGTGCTGCAGGTGGAGTCAGCGTCTGCCCTTGGGTGAATGTACACAATTGTGATGAAAAGTTGGGGGAACTCGCGAGGCAAATAAAAAGGGCGTAGTGACACAGACAGCAGCTCCACATCGGGTGTACAGATGCGCTCTCTGACCGTGACAGATGTGCAGGACTGCTTATTAATATATAAACATACGCCGCCCCCCTGACGCTTCCCCGTTACCTCTTCCTCCCGATCCGAGCGCAGCGGGGCTCCAAAGCCGTCATTCCACAGGTCTGTGTCTCGGTCATGCGCAGTAAGCCAAGATTCCGTGAAAGCCATGACACAGCAGTTCTTAAAGTCCTTCTGGTAGCGTACATTCCCTTGAATTTCATCCACCTTGTTTCTCAGAGACTGTACGTTCCCAAAAATCATTGAAGGAAGAGGAATGTTACCAAATTGACGTCTTTTCAGGTGCAATTTCACACCTCCACGCCTTACGCGCTTCCTTCTGCTATCTCTCCCGTTGCGGCGGATGATAAAATAATAAGCAGCGATGCTGTGGTTTTAAGCAGGTTTTATTAATCATACCGCTGTCACGAGCTCCGCTCCCGGCGCCGTGCATGCGCGCCGGGAGCGAGCTCAGCGGCTCTCAGAGGAGGAGGACACAAAGTCTGTGTCCGGCAGCAGCAGTTGAGGAAGTGGAATTGAGAGAGCGAGTTACAGAACCTGTGCAGTATTTATACCCAACTCAGACAATACATCAAAGTAGATTCACAGCAGTTGGTACGATCAAAGGGACTGCAGAACAGGCATGAGACATTTGCATTTGTAAGACCTACATAACAATAGGCAGATGCAGTCCTCTGCTCCAGCTTGCAGGACAAAGAGGTTACAAGGCACATCTACATATTGATCTGTCTCTAGGTCACAGTAAGGACAGGACGCATGAACACTATACATGAATGGCACATTACATCACAATACATGAATGGCACATTGCATCATGATACATGAATGGCACATTACATCACAATACATGCATGGCACATTACATCACAATACAGTGATCCCTCACTTATCGCGGTTAATGGGTTCCAGAACCGACCGCGAAAAGTGAAAAACCGCGAAGTAGCGTCACCCCTAATGACGTCATCCATAAATAATACGTACGTTCATTCTCTCACTCTCTCTCTCATATGATACGTGTGTGTGTGTACGTGTACATACATACGTAGATGTAAATAAAGTGTACATAAATATGTTTTTAGAACTCTTTTATTCTTATAACAAGATACGTAACTCAAGATGAAGATGATTTACTTCACAGGTTAATGAGAGCTTTACTGCTCCTCAGGTGACGCCTCATCGTCAAGTGCTAGAAGCGCAGGATCATCGAGGGCAGCTTCCGATAGAGCTGGAGAAGCTGCAGGAGGCGGCGTAGTGGCTCGACGGGAAGACTATTTCGCACAAAATGGCACAAGAGAACAGCAAAAAGTTCCACGCTGCGAGACTACGTAACACGAGCAATAAAGAGCAATGAATGCGGTCTTCCTTCCTTCATGGGCGCTCGGCAGGGAGAGGAGGTGGGTGAAACGTCTCGGCCAATCAGCTTGCGGGGTGAAACGTCTCGGCCAATCAGCTTGCGAGATTTCCGAGCCAAGCCAACACGAGAACAGCGAACAGAGAGGTGGATTTTTTGAGTTGTGCGGCTCTCCGTGTTGATACCTGATGGTCTAATGTAGTCTCCCTGCCTTCTGCTAGCGCCCGCCCATTATTTCTCAATTTTGAATTTTTGATGAATATTTTTGAAAAATCCGCGATGCACTGAGGGCGCGAAAGGTGAAGCACGAAGTAGTGAGGGATCACTGTACATGCATGGCACATTACATCACAATACATGAATGGCACATTACATCTCAGTAGTGCAGCGGGAAAAACCAAGAGAAGAGAGCTGACTGTCTTGTGTGTTGTGGGGGGGTTGAATCAACCCGCCACACGCTCCCCCCCAGAGGGCACGGCAGGGGGCCGAGACCTCGATAATCCATCTATGGGAGCGAGCTGTGGGAGAAGCTCGCTGCAGGCGGAGGGGGAGGGAGGGGAGAGGTAGTAAGTGCCGGCAGGGGCGGTGAAATCGTCCGAGCCGCGCAAAAATTGCTTGCTGCTCCGCGACGTCGAGGGGCTGTCCCGTTGCGCGTGCGGAGATCACAAGAAGAAAAATTTGTCTCTGACTCCTCTCGTGGCCATGAAGAAAAGCAGGAGCGGCTGTAAGAAAAAAAAATAAAAGCAGAGGGACTGGCGTGTTGACTTTAGGGCAGGCGCAACTCTAAAGCCTCGGGAACCGCAGACAGCTGAATTCCCCTTGTGTGCCGTGGCTAAGACCATAAAATCCAGTGAGCAAACTGTGGGCCTCAGGTGTACAAGCAAGCCTGAAGGGCCAGTGTGCAGCAGAAGGAAGGCGGTCAGTGAAGCCGTTATTGTCCCGTGCGTGGTGTGCCGTCCTCGTAACTCCCCGGTGCGCGCGCGGGGGTTCTGTGCGTGGGTGGGCCGCTGGAGTGGCGAGTCAGGGTGCAGAATCTTGGTGGAGATCGGCGCAGACGGTGCCGATAAAATCCAGGTTTGAGCTGTGGCTGCAGCTTGGCCATGGTGCGTTGGAGCGGTGGGAGGAAATAGACGATCTTTGGCACCGCTCGGCCGTGGTGCGTTCAGGTCCACGTGTTGCGTTCTCCGCCGGCCTTGGAGGTTGCCATCGTGGAGAAGGGACGAGGTGCCTGCGCTCTCGTGTGGAGGAGCTGCGAGCGTGGCCAGTCCAGCGTGGATGAGCAGATCTCAGACGTGCAGATCTCATCCTGAAGAACGGGTCACCAGTGCAGCTGTCCAGATCAGAAGGTTACTTTGCACAAAACGTGTGCATGTTCGGGGTAACCAGTGAAGCGTTCACTGGCAGCGTGTTCTTTTCTGCCTTCAGGTCATGGTGCGTTGGGGCGGTGAGAGGGAGGAGACGTCTTGTGTCCCTCGGCCGGTTCAGCGTGGATGTCCAGACCAGAAGGCTGCGTCGCACAAAGCGTGTGCGTCTTCGGGGTCACCAGTGCGGCGGATGATAAAATAAGCAGCGTTGTTGAAGGTTTTAAGCAGAGTTTTATTAATCATACCGCCGTCACGAGCTCCGCTCCCGGCGCCGTACATGCGCGCCGGGAGCGAGCCCAAAGTGCTCTCAGCAGAGAGACACAATGTGTCCTGCAGCAGCAGTTGCAGAATCAGAATGAGAGAGTTTGCGTTACAGAGTTGCAGCATATATACCCAACTCAGACAATACATCAAAGTAGATTCACAGCAGTTGGTACGATCAAAGGGACTGCAGAACAGGCATGAGACATTTGCATTTGTAAGACCTACATAACAATAGGCAGATGCAGTCCTCTGCTCCAGCTTGCAGGACAAAGAGGTTACAAGGCACATCTACATATTGATCTGTCTCTAGGTCACAGTAAGGACAGGACGCATGAACACTATACATGAATGGCACATTACATCACAATACATGAATGGCACATTGCATCACGATACATGAATGGCACATTACATCACAATACATGCATGGCACATTACATCTCAGTAGTGCAGCGGGAAAAACCAAGAGAAGAGAGCTGACTGTCCTGTGTGTTGTGGGGGGGTTGAATCAACCCGCCACACCGTCTCTCTTTTCACCGCTATGTCCGTCTCTCAAAATAAAGTCCGGCAGTTGCGGCTTAGGCTCAATCACAGCCGCTGCATCAACCGTGTTTAAATGCAGCAACATGTCCCTGGAATAATGTATTCTGCCCGCCATGATGCCGAACGCGTTTACCTCATAGACAAAGAGCTGGAGGAAAAGTAGCAGCAGTTCAAGAAAGGGAAGGAAGTCCATGTTGTTGGAGCCAGGGAGCTCTTCGCCATATAGTCCACAAACACTCCAGGGCAGAAACGACACAGAGGATTTCGTAGAAACATATAAAAGTACATAAAAACAGACACACAGGCGACGGACTTTTTCACCAGCTGCCGGTCGCTGCATGCGCATGCGCCCAGTAAGATTGGGATCCAAAGGCTGTGAACTCACGTTGAGCGCGGGAATCCCATTGAAGCATGAGCCACTTAGCATGGTGAGTGCTATTTATTCATTGTGTATGCGGATGCTAACCACTAGCTTAAAAACGCTAGCCGCCGATGCTAAATTCGGCTAGTTTTTTCATCAGAAAAAGCTATTTTTCAAGGCTGTAACGGTTAGCAAAGGTCCCAGTTCCCTTGCCATTAATTGCTACTTGATGATGAAGGTTGAATCTGTGATTTATATGTGTTTTAAAGTGCGGAAATGGTGATAAATTGTTGTGCTAGCTTAATGTAATGGTTAAGCAAACAATCCATTTCACTTGCCATTGAGTGTATTTGAGGGTAAATAATACATCTATGGTTTGGAGATGTTTAGAAAATATTGTTTGTGTACAACTTGGAGGTATTTTGTGATGAGCTTAGAGCAGTAGCTCATTTGTTGTGTTCTGACCTGTTTTATAGGTCAGGTTCTTTTTTTTTTAAGTTTTCCTTTGGACTGGTTTGACCAGAGCGTGGATCTCCAGATCTGGATGGCGAGTCGAAGCCCGAACCCAATGAACTGCTAAAGGTGACTCCACTAGTCACCTGGAAAGGACCAAAACAGGACTGTGAATTTTGTAAATATAATTTGAGTTTATGGATTGTGTTTTATTTTATTGTGCTGTGGATTTATTTATGTGTACATATTTGTAAATAATATACATAGTTGCAAGTTCCATATACGGCTGTGTATGTGTCGTCAGTTGTTGCACCTCCCAGGCTCCTACGAACCCAGAGTCGGTCTGACCTGGCCCAATTATCCCTTTTCCCTCAGGTAGTAAAGTTAAGGTAAATACAGTGCCATAACACAACACTACCAAAAGGGTACTACACCTAAAGTGAGTAGGGTGAGTGGGTGTTAGTAAGGGTTACAGTTTATATTCGGCCAAAATGGATTTTGAGGAAAAGTATGGTGTTAAAATTCCTAACGCAGTCATTGTCAGTGGTGTTGATAAAGAAAGAGACACAGATGTTTTTGAGTTCCTAGAGCAACATGGCACTATCCGTAGGGTGCTTAGCATCAATGATAACTCATCTGACTTTGACAAAAGTCATATTGTAGATTTCGAGTCTGGATTAAGCATTGAAGCATTAGCACCTACATTGCCGTGCTCCTTTCCATCCACTGACAATCCTGAGGTTAAGTACTGCATTCAAGCTCTAACCGATGTCTACACTAAAACTGTAGGGGGCAGTGTTACTGAGGCTTATCTTAGCAACCTGAGGGGTTTAGCTAAGCTAAGTGGAAAAGGTTTTGAAGAGGTGTTGCGGGAGGTCATGTCCACAATAGGGAAGTCTATTGAAGCTGCTGAGACAGCTAAAATGGTCTCTGTCGACATTGATCCTGCTTCCCTTACTGTAGAACCCACACAAAGTGGAGTTTCTCCTCCACTCCAAGTTGAAGTGCCCTTTTTTTTTTTTTTTTTGTTACTTATTTGTACCCGTAGGTAGACTTGGTTTGCAGTCTGGTGACAAGCCACCGGCTGCTGGTCGCTGCGTGCGCGAGCGCCCTAAACCTACATGTTTTTGGTGTGCGGGAGGAAACCGGAGAAATCCCGGAGTAAACCCGCGCAACACGGGGAGAACATGCAAACTCCACACAGCTCACTGTTGGTCGGGGGCTGGGATCGAACCCACGATCTCATGATCCCCGCGGTCCCCCGGCCGAGGGTAAAACTGTGCTGCCACAGTGCTAAACCACTGTGCCACCGTGCAGCCCCCCCCCCCTGCACCCCTAAAACCACTCAAGCACTCTTCCAAAGCCCTCTTAGACCAAACTTGACACCTCAAATGTTGAGCCCAGATGATTTTAACCCACCAGAGGTTCAGAAAATCGTAGTCGAGCATGTCATTAAAAATGCAGAGAAGCCATCAAACGCCCATTCCTCTTGGAGAATCAGAGCTTTCTCTGGCAAAACGCCAAGACCATATACTGAAGATGACTATGAAACATGGCGTTCACATGTTGACCTGATGATGGAAGATACTTCTTTGTCTGACTTGGAAAAATCTTGCAGGATCCTTGAAAGTCTTCTTGCTCCTGCGTCTGATGTTATTCACTCTCTTGGGCCTGAAGCCACCTCTGCCGACTATCTTAAGCTGTTGGACTCAGCTTTTGGGATTGTTGAAGACGGTGAGGAACTGCTTGTGCGATTCATGAACACTTTTCAAGATTATGGAGAAAAACCCTCTGCATATCTGCATCGTTTGCAGGTGGCGCTCAATCTCACAGTGCGTAGAGGTGGTCTGGAGCCCCAGGAAGCGAACAAACAGCTTCTCAAGCAGTTTAACAGAGGCTGTTGGGATGACAATCTGCTAAAAGAGCTACAGCTGGAACTAAAAGATAAACATTCACCTGAGTATGCAGAGTTATTGCTTCACCTTCGCACTGTTGAAAACAGACAAGAAGTTAAAAACACCCGCATGAAAAAACACTTGGGTGCCACAAAACCAAAAGCAGCCTCCTACGAACTAACAGTCACCGAAACAAGTACAAATAGTGGAGTAGAGTCTGACAGTCTGAAAGAACTGAAAAAGCAAGTCGCTGATCTAAAAAGCCAATTAGCTGCTGTCATGAACCAAAAGAAACAAGCACCACCGAAGAAAGACCCAACTAAGAAATCTGGAAATAAAAAACCTGACCATGCCAAACCTGAAAACTTACCTTCGTCCAGCTGTCCCAATACTAGGCCCAAACCATGGTATTGCTTCCGCTGTGGCGAAGATGGGCATATTGTAGCCACTTGTGAGTCAGAGCCAAACCCTGCACTTGTAGCTGCAAAATGCAAAGAATTAAGAGTAAAAAGACAGATTTGGGACAGTCTGAACCCCCAGTCTTCTTTAAAGCTGAAGTCTACCCCTGTTGCGAGACAGAGGCTAGTTCAGAGATGACCCGTCCCAAACCAAAAGCTCCATTCAAGACACGTGCTAAACTGAAGTCACACTACAAAACAGACCCCTTTAACTTTCCTAATGGTCTAATTGGTACAAAAAGTACAGCACAAGTGAAAGTGAATGGCTGTACTGTGAGCTGTTTGTTAGATACAGGTTCCCAGGTGACTACTGTCCCTGAGTCCTATTACAAACAGTACTTATCCAACCATGAGATTAAGCCACTTTTTGAGCTGTTAGAAGTGGAGGGAGCTAACGGTCAGAGTGTACCTTATTTAGGCTACATTGAAATGCATGTCACTTTCCCAAAAGACTTTCTCGGTATTGAAGCCAAAGTGCCAACACTTGCATTAGTGGTTCCTGATGTACGTGCAGCTGATCAGTCCTTAGTGTTACTAGGGACAAACACATTAGATGTACTGTATGAGCTGTACTCTGATGCATGTTCTGAACTGCAGCCAACCATGTCACTTGGTTATAAGGCAGTGTTAAGAGTCCTTGAGCTACGGCACAGACAGTCCAAAGACACTAGCCTTGGTTTAGTGACCATGCGCAACAAAGAGCCACAGTTAGTTCCTGCAGGCCAAACCATTGTTCTAGATGGCGCTGTAGCTGTGTCAGCCGGCAACAGTGAAAAATCTGTCTTGTTAGAACACCCGTTAATGTCAGCTTTACCTGGTGGTATCCTGGTAAAGCCATGTCTCATAGACTTACCTGAAAGAGCACCTTACCTTGTTCCAGTTATACTCACCAATGAGTCGGAACATGACGTGACAATCCCTCAGAAGTGTGTCATTGGAGAAATTTGTGCATATCAACGAGTCCTATCACAAGAACACTCCGTGAAAGTTACAAAGTCCAAGACTGAACCAAAGTCCACTCTGAAGTTCAACTTTGACTCTTCCCCCATTAGTGCTGAATGGAAAGAGCGCCTAACAGAAAGACTCAGTCAAATGCCCGAAGTATTTGCACAAAACGATCTTGACTTTGGCAAAACGGATCAAGTGAAACACACAATCAAATTATCAGATGAAATACGGTTCAAACACAGAGCACGTCCCATACATCCAAATGACCTGGAAGCGGTCCGTAAGCATCTCAAAGAACTCCAACAAGCAGGCGTGATAAGAGAGTCTACTTCCCCATTTTCTTCGCCTATTGTAGTGGTGCGAAAGAAAAATGGCGATGTCCGCCTTTGTATTGATTACAGGAAGCTTAACATGCAGACTGTAAAAGATGCTTACGCCCTCCCCAACTTGGAGGAAACGTTTTCCACCTTGACCGGTTCGCAGTGGTTCTCCGTCCTTGATTTAAAGTCAGGGTACTACCAAATTGAGGTAGAGGAGCTGGACAAACCAAAGACGGCGTTCATATGTCCCATGGGCTTTTGGGAATTCAATAGAATGCCCCAAGGCATTACAAATGCCCCCAGGCACATTCCAGTGCCTCATGGAGAAATGCATGGGCGACATGAATCTGCATGAGGTGATCGTGTTCCTCGATGACATCATTGTATTCTCTAAGACGCCCAAAAAACATGAGGCTCGCTTAATGAAAGTTCTTAATCGCCTAAAAGAGTACGGGCTTAAACTCTCCTCTGAGAAATGCAGATTTTTTCAAACTTCTGTCAGATACCTCGGTCACATTGTGTCCAGTAAAGGAGTTGAGACCGACCCTGAAAAAGTGAAAGCCCTAAGTACCTGGCCTGTGTCCCGTGATCTCAAACAGCTCCGCTTGTTCTTAGACTTTTCAGGGTACTATAGGCGGTTCATTAAGAACTATTCCAGCATCGTTAAGCCCCTCCTTTGCGAAAGAGCACAAAGCCCAAAGCTAAGCCTGCCCAGTACTACGACACAAAGACACCGTTTGGCGAGCGATAGACTTCTTCCTGTGATCTTGCATTCAAAACCATCATTGAAAAGCTCAGTACTGCGCCTGTCCTGGGTTTCGCTGACCCTCAGTTGCCATATACACTCCATACTGATGCCAGCACTACAAGGCTTGGTGCTGCCCTCTATCAAGAGCAGGAGGGCCAGACTAGGGTCATAGCTTATGCAATCCGGGGGTTGTCTAGAAGTGAGTCCCGTTACCCCACCCATAACTTGGAATTTTTGGCTCTAAAGTGGGCAGTAACGGAGAAGTTCACAGACTATCTATATGGCAATCATTTTACTGTCGTGACAGACAGTAAGATAAGATAAGATAAGATAAGATAAGCCTTTATTAGTCCCACAATGGGGAAATTCCAGGATTGCAACAGCATAGGGATAGCAACACTCAGAGCAACAATCAGAAGGCAAGAAAAAACAACATCTAGTAAACATATGTCCATATTACTATAAATGTATATATACAGACACACAGTGCAGAGCATTATGGCTGGTGGATGTGCAGCAGAAAGTCTAAGCTCTCTCTCCGCGGATACAGCGGGCCAGCTGGAAGTCTTTGGGCATGATGGTGACCCCCTTAGCGAAGAAGAGACCACCAGGTGGGCCTCGCTGGTCTCCTGCAGAGCCATGACGGCGAAACTCAGGAAACGCAGGACGGTCTTGAAGTCCTGAGCGATCTCCCTCACCAGGCGCTGGACGGGCAGCTTACGGATGAGCAGCTCCGTGGATTTCTGGTAGCGACGGATCTCTCTCAGAGCCACGGACCTGTGACGGCGAGGCCTCTTCACTCTGCCGGTGGCCAGAGCGCCTCTCCGAGCAGCCCTGTGGCTAGCTGTCTCCTGGGGGGCTTCTTCCTCCAGTAGATTTTACGGGCGGTCTGCTTGGTTCTTGCCATCGCTCTTTATTATTCTGTCTTATATTTCTTTCACGCCGCCTAAACTCCAGCCCGGCACCCGCTTCGTTTTCGCTACAGCTCCCGGTATGTCGAGTTTCCCATTAGCACCGGGCGGCGGCCAAGTGCTAGCTAGCACTAGCTCCTCCCCGCTGTAACGTCTCCCGCTGCAAACCGTGGCTCCGTCCGCCGACCCGGGAGACCCCCGGGGTGATCCGTGCGTCCGTGATATATATACAGAGTGAAAGGTGTAGAAAGAAGAAGGAAGATAAAAAAAAAAGGCTGTTGCAACAGGCAGCCGACTCGTGTGGCGCCGCCGGTCCGGCGGAACCGGAACCGGAGTAACCCCCTGACGTACATTTTGACTACTGCTAAGATGGATGCCATGAGTTATAGGTGGCTAGCTGCTCTGTCGACGTTTAACTTTAAGCTCCAATACAGAGCAGGCAAGCTTAACTCAGATGCAGACGGCATGTCTAGACGGTCACATGGTGAGTTACTTAATGACGCGGTGTCCCAAAAGGAGTTTGACCGCATACAGCAGTTCACTCAAACTCACTTGTCTCTTCCTGAAAGCAGTTTAAGTTCCGAGGTAGTGTCTGCTATATGTGAAAAACACCTTGTCTGTAGCTCTCCAGACAACACCTTCCCTTTGGTTCACTCGTTAGCCATCTCTATAGCTGTCATTCCAGATGACTACGCCGATGAAGATGGCTGTGGTGGTCTTCCAGTTGTACCCCACATGACTCCTGAACAGATCAAAAACGAACAAAGAACTGACCCCTGTTTAAGAGAAGTGATTGCACAAATTGAAACTGGGCTAAAAGTTCCACCAACGGTACAAGCTGAACTTCCTGATATCAACTTGTTACTCCGAGAGCTCAGTCGACTTGAAATGTGCAATAACATCCTCTACCGCACTCGTCAAAACGGAGGAAATGTTACTTACCAGCTTGTCTTACCTGAACAGCTCTGCGATTCAGTCTTTCAAAGCCTCCACTGTGACATGGGCCATTTAGGCACAGAGCATACTTTGGATCTCGCCAGAACAAGGTTCTATTGGCCTCACATGGCGGCGGATATTGAAAAGAAGATCAAGACATGTAATCGCTGCGTAAGACGTAAAACCACTCCAGAGCGAGCTGCTCCGCTTGTCAATATCAAGTCCACCCGATCGCTTGAACTCGTCTGTATGGATTTCCTGTCCATTGAGCCCGATCAAAGCAACACAAAGGATGTGCTTGTGCTAACTGATCATTTCACGAAATACGCTATAGCTATCCCTAATAGCAATCAGAAAGCTCAGACCGTTGCAAAGGCACTTTGGGACAACTTTATAGTTCACTATGGGATACCCGAACGGTTACATAGTGATCAGGGTCCCGATTTTGAGTCCCATATTATAAAAGAACTTTGCAAAATCATGGGCATTCGTAAAATCTGGACGACACCCTATCACCCCAGAGGTAACCCGGTAGAACGTTTCAATAGAACGTTATTGAGCATGCTGGGTACTCTGGAGGAAAACAACAAAACTCATTGGCACAACTATGTGAAACCACTTGTACATGCGTACAGTTGTACGAAGAATGACACTACTAGTTTTGCCCCGTATGAGTTAATGTTCGGTCGTCAGCCGAGATTGCCCATCGACCTTGCATTTGGGCTCCCGTTTCACAACAAAAGTTTCAAGTCACATTCCCAGTACATTGAAAAACTGAAGACAACTCTACAAGAAAGCTACAAACTAGCAACAGAAAATGCTAACAAGATGGCTGAAAGAAACAAAACAAGATTTGATATAAGATAAGATAAGAAAAGATAAGCCTTTATTAGTCCCACAATGGGGAAATTCCAGGATTGCAACAACACAGGGATAGCAACACTCGAGGCAACAATCAGAAGGCAAGAGAAAAAAACAAGAGCAGCAAGTATACACACATATATACAGTATATATACTGTATATATACTATATATATATATATATATATATATATATATATATACGTATACTGTATATGAATTGGCCTGCTTACTCCCCTGATTTGTCGCCCATTGAGCATCTTTGGGACCAGCTTAAGACAGCTATTGCCCCACGTCAACCAGCTCCACGTACGCAGCGTGAACTCGTCCAGGCTGTACAGGAGGAGTGGGAGAGGATCCCTCAGGACAGGATCATGAGGCTCGTCAGCTCCATGCGTCGTCGATGTACTGCTTGTGTGAATTCCAGAGGTGGACACACCCAGTATTGACTCATGACACTTCTGAATTTCGAGTGGTTGTATGCAATGCACTGAATAAACGTCTTAAATTGATCCAAATTTGTTCAAAATTAATTCACGTGGGGTTAATAAGTCCTTCTTCGATAATGTATTTCCTGGAATAAAACAAATAAATGTATCCCTGGTTATGCCCAGAAATCTGACCCGTGCGTTTTTAATGGAGGCAAGTATACAGTATACAGTATATATATATATATATATATATATATATATATATATACAGTATGTATATATATATATATATATATGTATATATACACACACACACAGTGCGGAGCATTGTAGCTAGATGGGATAGATATAAATATAAATAAACTGTTTATATATAAATATATAAACAGTGCGTAGCATTGTAGCTGGATGGAATAAATATATGAGAATATAAACACACAGTGCGGAGCATTGTAGCTAGATGGGATAAATATGTAGATATACGTATAAACACACACAGTACGGAGCATTGTAGCTAGATGGAATAAATATGTAAATATATAAACACACACAGTGCGGAGCATTGTAGCTAGATGGAATAATATGTAGATATATAAACACACAGTGCGGAGCATTGTAGCTAGATGGAATAGATATATGAATATATAAACACACAGTGCGGAGCATTGTAGCTAGATGGAAGAAATATGTAAATATATAAACACACACAGTGTGGAGCATTGTTGCTAGATGGAATGAAACAGCACAATCGTCTACTTAGTTAACCTACATGGTATGATTATGTACCCATACATATTCTCATCCTCCATAGCGACCGGTATTTTCCTAGTTGTATGCCAGAGGGGACCATTGTGTAAGTCTATTGCGTCTTTTGCATTCAAAACTATTAGGTTGTCACGTCTTTTTTTTGATATCTCTGCGAGCAGCCCTGCTTAGGTTATACAGTCTGACAGCCGTAGGTAGGAAGGAACTGCGAAACCTTTCGGTTGTGCGCCTAGGATGATGTAGTCTGCTGCTAAATGAGCTCCTCAGTGCATTCAATATGTCCTGCATAGGGTGGAACTTGGACTCCAGCAGAGATGACAGTTTAGCCACCATCTTTCTCTCTCCCATCTCCTCCACTGGGTCAAGGCGCTGCCCCAGGACAGAGCTAGCTTTCTTGATCAGTTTGTTCAGTCTCTTCCTATCAGCTGCTGTAATGCCACTGCCCCAGCAGACCACTCCAAAAGTGATGGCTGATGCCACCACCATGTCATAGAATGTCTTCAGCAGTGCCCCTTGTACACCAAAAGACCTGAGTCTCCTCAGTAGGAACAGCCTGCGCTGTCCCTTCTTGTAGAGTGCATCAGTATTGTGTGACCAGTCTAGTTTATTGTTCAGATGAACGCCCAGGTACTTATAGGATGTCACCATCTCGATGTCTGTTCCCTGTATATTTACTGGTGTTGTGAGGGGTTGTCCTTGCCTGCAGCAGTCCACCACCAGCTCCTTAGTTTTTCTCGCGTTGATCTGGAGGCAGTTCCGATGGCATCAGTCCATGAAGTCCTGGATAAGCCCTCTGTACTCAGCTTCCTCTCCACTGGAGATGAGGCCAACGATCGCAGAGTCATCAGAGAACTTCTGTAGATGGCAGTGTGTTGTGTTGTGTGAGAAGTCCGCAATATAAAGGGTGAACAGGAAGGGAGCCAAAACCGTTCCCTGAGGGGCCCCCGTGCTACCGATGATCGTGTCAGACACACAGTCCCGGGTTCTCACAAACTGAGGCCGGTTAGTGAGGTAGTCCAGGATCCATGATGACAGGTGCTGGTCCACCCCTGTGCACAGCAGCTTGTCCTTCAGGATCATCGGTTGGATGGTGTTGAAAGCACTGGAGAAGTCAAAGAACATGATCCTCACCGCATTCCCGGGCTTCTCCAGGTGGGACAGAGAACGGTGAAGGAGGAAGATCACCGCATCCTCCACCCCAATGCCATGCTGGTAGGCGAACTGGAGTGGATCCATTGCTGGTCCCACCAGGGGGCAGAGGTGAGCAAGGAGCAGTCTCTCCAGGGTCTTCATCATGTAGTACGTCAAGGCCACTGGTCTGTAGCTGTTCAGATCTTTGGGGTGGGAAGTCTTTGGTACAGGTACCACACAAGATGTTTTCCACAGCTGTGGTACCCTCCCCAGCTTCAGGCTCAGATTGAAGATGTACTCCACAGTCCCACACAGCTGGTCTGCACAGGACTTGAGGAGCTTTGCGCTGATGCTGTCCGGTCCCGACGCCTTCCTCACCTTGATCTTCCTCAGCTCCGTCCTCACCTGGGTCTTAGTGAGGGTCAGGCTGGGGGGCTGTGTGTTGGGAGTGGGGGGGTGTTGGTGGAGTGGGGAGTGGGCAGCAGGACTTGATGTCTTTAGAGGCAGCAGTGGTTGTTGTGCAGTCAGGGGGGAGGGCGGTTGGTCAAACCTATTGAAAAACAGATTCAGATTGTTCGCCCACTCCCTGCCCCCCGTGGCCTGGGGGGAGGTATTCTGGAGCCCAGAGATGGTTTTAAGGTTTCTCCAGACCCCGCTGATGTTGCTCTGTTGCAGCTTGTCCTCCATCTTCTTTCTGAAGCTGTCCTTGCCTTCTCTGATCTTTCTCCTCAGCTCCCTCTGTACGGACTTCAGCATCTCCCTGTTCCCCGACCTGAAGATCCTCTTCTTCTCTCTCAGAAGTGTTTTTATCTCAGGGTTGATCCAGGGTTTGTTGTTCGAGCGACACCGTATGGTCTTGGTGGGAACGGTGTTGTCCACACAGAAGCTGATGTAGTCCGTGATGGTGTGAGTGAGGCCATCTATGTCCTCACCATGTGGATCGCAGAGCTGCTCCCAAGCGGTGGTTTCAAAACAGCCCTTTAGAGTGTCCATTGCCTCCTCAGACCATAACTTCACTGTGCGCATGGCCGGAGGTTGTCTGTGCACTAGGGGTTTGTACACCGGCTGGAGATGAACCAAGTTGTGATCCGATCTCCGAGTGGGGGGAGTTGTGATGAGGTGTACGCCTCCTTAGTGTTTGCGTAGAATAAGTCCAGTGTTTTATTGTCTCTAGTGTGGCATGTGACATACTGGGTAAACGTGGGTAGAATGGGAGACAGTGAAACATGGTTGAAATCACCTGAGATGAGAAGAAGAGCATCTGAGTGTTCTGTCTTCAGCCTGCCAGTTACTGAATGGATGACGTCACGCGCTGTCCCAGCATTCACTGTCGGATTTGCATAAACAACAATGCAGATCACGTGTGAGTATTCCCTCGGGAGATATGTAGGCCACATGCTAACAGCTAGCAACTCAATGTCTTGATTATGCAAGTGAAACCCTCAAAACTACAACCTGGTGACAGAGTTTCGGTACGTGCAGTCCGCCGCAGAGGAAAGCACAAACTAGCAGACAGGTGGGAAGCTGAAATTCACATTGTGGTGAGCCAAGCAGGTGACTTGCCTGTTTACACTATAAGACCTGAGACAAAAGATGGTCCTGTTCGCACCGTTCACCGCGACCTCTTGCTTCCCTGTGGTTTTCTTGCCCCTGTTGAAGACGAACCTGTCCAACCAAAACGTGTCTGCAAACCTAAGATAAGACAATCACCTGAACACAGTGAGGAATGTGAGAATTCAGAACCGGAAAACGAAGATGTCTATTGGTACAGAGAAGAATCAATCCAAACACCCATCAAGCTCACTCGAGTTTATGAAATTCCCCATCCAAAGACATTCTTTAAAGGAGACATTCCTGCTGAAACTCACTTACCTGAGAATGACAACCAAATGGAAAATGTCACTTCACCTGGATGTGACAACTTACCGAATGATGGAAACCTGGAGGAAACTGAAATAAATGTGGAACCATCAAACAATGAGAATGGAACTGAAAGTGAAACCAACTCGCCTGATAAAAGTACCTGTGATGAACCTGTGGAAGAAAAAGAACCTGAAAAAGAAGTCCCACAGATTGTGAGATGCTCCGAGAGGACAACCTCCCAGCCAGAAAGACTACAGTATAGTCAGTTGGGAAACCCTCTCCTAACTGTTGCCCAGTCCCTGTTTCAAGGATTAAACCTGGCTTTTACCAAAGCCTTAATATAGTCAGATCTTAAGAATATTCCCATGAATACTAGTTCTCCCGCCAATACCATTTAGCTAATCCCATGCAAAGGGACTTGCATGATTCTAAGGGGGGATAGTGTAACCCAGTGTTAAAAACGTGGATGGAATTATGAATGTCAATACCACTTTAAGAAGAAGGGGGGAACATTCATTTTACAATGGGAGTAGATAGTTTAATGTGAATTAAATTATAAATATCGATACCGCTTTTAAAAAGAAAAACACCCATTTCACAGTGGGAGTAAATGATTTAAATATGAATATTTAAATAAATTATACTCATAAATAGCTAGGAACGTTTTCTAGAATATTCTGATAAAGTTCCTAGTATTGTGTGTTGATATTTATTGTAACCAATGGCTGCGCCGTTGCTGGGTCACGCCACCCAATGGGTTAAGCACTCTCTCCCTGGGTCTGGGATGACTTGCATTTTTGGCTCAGTCACGCCAGACGCCGAAAGACACAGACCAGAGAGAGAGACTGTCCTTGGTGATATGGCGACACTAGCCTGCTGGTAGCAGCCTTTGCCTGGATAAAACCCTTGAAATTGGTAAGCCTAAAACAAAATGAGAAATGTGTGGCACATATATTGAGTTCATATTTCCCACAAATGTATGGCTGTATGTGTATTGGGTGCTTCACGTCTCGCGGGACAAAGAAGGTCTGGGTCTGCAGAGGTCCACAGGAGATGACGAGGAGGTGTGAGTTTTGGCCTTTGTCTCAGAGAGGATGCCCCAGAAGGATTCCCGGAACATCGAGGGATAAGAGACAATAGTGAAACATCAAAGAGTTGCATTGTGACTGGGATTAAGTACCATGTGATTGTATGTTTGCTAAAGCACCATGTGACTTAGGTTTCGTGGCTCCAGCAGTATAAGAGTGTGGTATTTCATTGCTCAGTCTCTTTTCTTGTTTAGAGATTGCTAGAGTATGTGTTCTCATAATAAAGCTGAACCTGAGAAATAAACTCAGCCTCATCCTTGAACGCATTCTCTACACTGGTGACCCTACGACAAATTATGGCCAGGCACGACCTTCCCACACCGGACTCATCAGGAGCCAGCCAGGCTAATGCAGCTACCGCAGTCCAGCTGCCTGATTTCTGGCAGCATAGCCCGCGCTCCTGGTTTAACACTGTCAAGGCGCAGTTCCATCTTCGGGGAATTTCGGCGGATGCAACGAAATTCTACCATGTAGTCGCAAAGCTGGACAGCCTCACAGCCCAGCGGGTGGAGAGCCTGACTAACCACCCACCAGATGACGACAAGTACGGCTCATTGAAAGCCGCTCTCATCCGTGCTTTCACCCCCTCGCTGGGAGAGCGAGCAGAGAAGCTTCTGGTATTGACTGAAGGCGAGGCAGACAGGCCTGCGGACCTGATGGTGAGGATGCTGAGTCTGAGAGGCGATGATGATGACGGCTTTATCTTCGCCCATCTTTTCCTCAGGACACTACCGTCAGCGGTGAGAGTTACCCTGGCCGGTTCACAGCTGCTGACCAACCGAGATTACCACGAGCTGGGCCAGGAGGCACAGCAACTCGTCGACGCCCATAGACGGCACACGGCCATGACGGCGGCAGCGGAGCTGAGCACAACGCCCGGAGACGGCAGGGGGCCAGAGGCTGCAGCACCAGATTCGCTGACGTCAGCACCGGCGGAGGCCAGGAGACACGGAGTGGGCGACATCCTCTGCTTTTATCATCGACGTTTCGCCGAGAGGGCACGCAAGTGCATTCCACCGTGCCAGTTCAAGCGCTCGGGAAACGCCAGGACCGGGAGTCGGTAGTAGCTGCGGCTCTCGGCGTGAAGAACAAGCTGCTCTACCTTACGGACGCGAAATCAGGGAGGCAGTTCCTGGTGGACACAGGCTCCCAGCTGAGTTTCATCACACCTTCCTACGCTGACTGGCTGGCGCCTTCCAGCGGACCCCTGGTGTTGGCGGCAAACGGCTCGACGATCAAGACCTTCGGGGAGAAGACCCTCCCCCTGTCTTTTCACGGTCGGACATTCGAGTGGACTTTCATCATAGCGGCAGTCAGTCATAACATGGTAGGTGCTGATTTTTTGTGCTCGAATGGTTTATTGGCTGATCTTGCTAATAGACGTCTGGTTAATGCACTGTCTTTCCACTCTATTTCCTGTACAGCCCGGGTGGTCCCGCCTACTGCACAGGCCAACGTCACAGCTGCGGGTGGTAAGTTCCAAGCACTACTCACTCAGTTTCCAGCACTCACAGTCCCAACGTTTTCGGCGTCAGTGGCTAAACATGGGGTGGAACATTTTATAACTACCACCGGGCCCCCTGTTTTTGCAAAAGCTTGGCGCTTGGACTCAGCTAAACTAGCCATAGCGCGTGAGGAATTCACCAACCTGGAAAAGCTGGGCATCATTAGACGCTCTAACAGCCCCTGGGCTTCACCGCTGCATATGGTCCCCAAGGCTGATGGCTCGTGGCGGCCTTGCGGTGATTTCCGCAGGTTGAATAACGCTTCAGCACACGACCGCTACCCGATTCCGCACATCCAAGATTTTTTGGTCCATTTAGCGGGGGCGCGCATTTTTTCTAAAATACATTTGGTGCACGGGTACCATCAAGTCCCAGTCCGCGCTCAGGACATACCCAAAACAGCGGTAATAACTCCTTTTGGGCTTTTCGAGTTTTTGCGTATGCCGTTTGGACTCAAGGGTGCTGCTCAGACTTTCCAGCGCATGATGGATGCAGTTTTACGCAGCCTCCCTTTCGTGTTCGTCTACTTGGATGATATTTTGGTTGCCAGCACGTCCGAAGACGAACATGAAAGCCACCTCACAGCGGTTTTTCGGAGGCTGGCAGAGCACGGGTTAATAATTAACCCAGCGAAGTGCCAGTTTGGGGTGGCGCAAATCGATTTTTTGGGGCACCGCGTTTCACCAGAAGGAGCGGTCCCTCTGCCCAATAAAGTATGCGCAATAACAAATTTTCCCCAACCTCAGACGGTCAAAGTATTGCAGGAATTTTTGGGAATGGTTAATTTTTATAACCGTTTCCTCCCAAGCACAGCACAGCTCATGCAACCATTGTACGCGGCACTTAAAAAACAAAAACCTGTAAATAAGATCGAATGGTCCCCGGAGCGGGAGCGCGCATTCTCCCAAGTCAAATCAGCCCTGGCGAACGCCGTCTTGTTGGCACACCCAGTGCCAACGGCCCGCGTGGCGCTCACCACTGACGCTTCCGATTTAGCGGTGGGGGCGGTCATTGAACAGTTTGTGGCAGGGAGCTGGCAGCTGCTCGCGTTTTTCAGCAAAACCTTGCGCGATAACGAGCGGAAATACAGCGCGTTCGACAGGGAGCTGTTGGCCCTGCATTTGGCCATCTGCCATTTCCAGTTCTGGATGGAGGGGCGCCGCTTCACCGCGTTTGTGGACCACAAGCCGCTAACGTTTGCGATTGCCAAGATCTCGGAGCCTTGGTCAGGCCGGCAGCAAAGACAGCTGGCCGCGATATCGGAGTTCACCACTGATATTCAGCATGTCGCGGGCAAACATAATGTAGTGGCAGATTGTCTTTCGCGTGCGGTAGCAGCGCCAGGCCCCGTGGGGGCAGACTCGGCAGCCGTGGCTGCGGGCCAGGTTTGTGGTGCGGAAGCGTTCGCAGCCCCGGTCCGCGTAGGTTTAGATTATGCAGCCATGGCCGCGGAGCAGGTTAGCGACGCGGATGTGCGCGCGCTCCAGTCTGGACCAACAGGGTTAAGGCTGGAGCACAGGGTGCAGCAAATAGGTATGCCCCCTCTAATCTGCGATGTCTCCATGGGGCGGCCTCGCCCTGTGGTTCCAGCTGCGTGGCGCCACCGCGTTTTTGACTCAATCCATTCTCTGGCGCATCCGGGGGTGCGCGCATCGATTAAGATGGTGGGGGAGAAATTTGTTTGGCCGGGGTTGCGTAAACAGGTCAAGGAATGGGCAGCAGCCTGCGTAGCGTGTCAGCGAGCCAAAATACACAAGCACACTAGAGCCCCTTTGGAGCCTTTTCACATCCCGGCTAAGCGTTTTGATCATGTTCATGTTGACTTGGTGGGCCCCCTTCCGTTGTCGCAGGGGTGTACACACCTTTTGACGATGGTAGATCGCACCACGCGTTGGCCAGAAGTGGTTCCTCTGGCGGCAACCACAGCAGCAGACGTTGCACGCGCGTTTTTAACAGCTTGGGTGGTGCGTTTTGGAGTTCCGTCAGACATAACGTCCGACAGGGGTCCCCAATTTGTTTCCGAACTCTGGTCATCGATGGCCCACAGCCTAGGGGTGAAGATTCACCGCACTACCGCGTATAACCCCCAGGCTAACGGTTTGTGCAAACGCTTTCATAGGTCATTGAAAGCAGCCCTCAGAGCGTCTCTTACGGATACAAATTGGGTGGATAAACTTCCATGGGTTTTATTGGGGTTGCGTTCCGCACCTAAGGAGGATTTGCAGGCCTCTCCGGCTGAATTAGTTTTTTGCACAACCCCTCCGTTTGCCAGGGGAATTCCTTCCCGACAACCCTGCGCCAAATTGCCCCCCTCCCCCGCTCAGCTGTTGCAGAGCGGCACAGGATCAAACACCCTTCCTGGCCCAGTTCATCACAGTTTTCCACGCGTTTTTGTGCCGAAGGCTTTAAAAAATGCAGAGTTTGTTTTTGTTAGATATGATGCTCAACGCCCAGGTTTGCGACCGCCTTACGACGGCCTTTCAGAGTGTTGGAAACGGGGGAGAAACATTTTTTTCTTGATTTAGGAGGCAGAAAAGAGTTGATTTGCATTAACAGACTCAAACCCGCCTTTGTTCTGGCTGATGAACACATGCAGTTGGCGAGGGCCCCCCGCCGTGGCAGGCCGCCGGGAAGACATTCTTTGGAGCCACCACAGAGATGTGCTAACAATTCTGATCCACAGATGCAGGAAGTCGCTGCAGAAGGAACAAAGCTGGCTTACAGCAGATATGGCAGGAGGATAAAACCCAAGCAATTGGTGGATTGATTTGTGATATGTAGTGATGTTTTCTGTCATGCATCTCTGATTATGTTTTGTCCCTTAATAGACGTGTGTGGGGGGGTGTTATGTGGCACATATATTGAGTTCATATTTCCCACAAATGTATGGCTGTATGTGTATTGGGTGCTTCACGTCTCGCGGGACAAAAAAGGTCTGGGTCTGCAGAGGTCCACAGGAGATGACGAGGAGGTGTGAGTTTTGGCCTTTGTCTCAGAGAGGATGCCCCAGAAGGATTCCCGGAACATCGAGAGATAAGAGACAATAGTGAAACATCAAAGAGTTGCATTGTGACTGGGATTAAGTACCATGTGATTGTATGTTTGCTAAAGCACCATGTGACTTAGGTTTCGTGGCTCCAGCAGTATAAGAGTGTGGTATTTCATTGTTCAGTCTCTTTTCTTGTTTAGAGATTTGTGATATCCTACCGTGTAGCAATGATCACACTTGAGTTATTTCTTTGGCTAACTCTGCCGTTTATTCTGCAACACACATAATATGACTGAACATGGATTCTGCGCGGGGTTTTCACACTCTTGTTCTAATGTGTCCCCTTAATAGTAGTGCTGAACAATACAGGTAGTTCCCCCTAGAGGCATGTGCCAGTAATGTTTTAAATTAGACTTGCAGTCTACCACAAGATTGCTAGAGTATTCATTCATTCATTCATTCATCTTCTTCCGCTTAATCCTTTTCGGGTCGCGGGGGGGCTGGAGCCTATCCCAGAGTCTTTGGGCGAGATGCTAGAGTATGTGTTCTCATAATAAAGCTGAACCTGAGAAATAAACTCAGCCTCATCCTTGAATGCATTCTCTACAAATGAGACATTGCACCCTGTTTGTTAAATTTTAAGATTGGGATCCAAAGGCTGTGAACTCACGTTGAGCGCGGGAACCCCATTGAAGCACGAGCCACTTAGCATGGTGAGTGCTATTTATTCATTGTGTATGTGGATGCTAACCGCTAGCTTAAAAACGCTAGCCGCCGATGCTAAATTCGGCTAGTTTTTTCATCAGAAAAAGCTATTTTTCAAGGCTGTAACGGTTAGCAAAGGTCCCAGTTCCCTTGCCATTAATTGCTACTTGATGATGAAGGTTGAATCTGTGATTTATATGTGTTTTAAAGTGCGGAAATGGTGATAAATTGTTGTGCTATCTTAATGTAATGGTTAGCATTTAGCACCTTGGGGGAGCCAGATTATTTAGCATCTCAGACAAGAGACAGTGGATAAACATGGGAGAACAATACACAGGAGGTTCCTGGCGAGATAGCAGGAAGGAGTCAGGGACGTAGGGGGTTGAATGCAGTGTGATGCAAATGTCATGTTGTGTGTGGAGAAATGCCATGAAACTTAAGAGGAGAGTGCCTGCTGAAATAGTCAGTCTGTTCTTTGCTTGTGAGTTGTGAGTGTGTAATAAATCGTCTGAAATGAATCTGCCTCTTCATTTACACACTCCACAATGGTGACCCAAGACGTATTGTAACGTTGGGGCCATGTTAAGTGGGGCAGGAATTTCCCAGCATGCTTTGCCAGTTGAAAACGTTATGTGTGTGTAACCGTGATGTAAACAGAGGTCTGGGAGAATGACCTCCCCTCCTCTCTGTGCTCAGAAGTAGGTTGGGGGTCGGGGTGTGTAAAATAAATCAGGTTGATCACAACCATCTGCTCCATTGTCTTTGTGTGAACCTTGCAAACGTCACACTGGTGTCAGGAGTGGGATGGAGCAGATGGAAGCCAGGATCAGAATGGAGATCCAGCAGCTGGAGCAGTTCATTGCTCAGCTGATGATGGACGATGGGACCGAGACACCACCCCCGGGAGCCGGGAGCCGGGACGAACGAAGCGGCGGCGGACCTGACGGGGCCAGCGCACCCCGCCCTCTGTCTTTTTCAAGACAGAGCGGGCAGAGCAGAGCAAACCAGCCCCGCATTCCGCCCTTTTCAGGACAGGACGGGCTGGCGATCCCACGGCGATCAAGAGTGACGATCGATCAGGAGGCAGCCATCCCATCTGTTAGGCAGCGGGCCGAGATTCCCCGCTTCAACGGCGAGGCCACGTTGGATGACTACCTGACCCAGGTCGAGCTGGCCGCTGCGCTGAACGGCTGGTCACCAGAGGAAACCGCCGTGCAAGTCGCGCTGGCCTTGGAAGGGAGAGCTCTCTGCACGCTTTCTGATCTCCTGCCTGAGGAGCGCTACAGCTGGCCAGCGCTACAAGGGGTGCTCCAGAGACGATTTGGGAGAACGGCGGACGCTGAGCACGCCCAGGAACAGCTGACCCGCCGCCGTAGAAGCAACCAGGAAAGCCTAGGAACCTATGCTGCAGACATACGGCTGCTAACCCGGCGCAGCTACCTGGATTTCGCACCGGAGGCGGTAGAGAAGCTCGCCCTCCGGAGCTTCATCCAAGGTCTCCGCCCGGCCCAGCTCCAGAGCCACGTACGGATCCACGCCGCGAGCGACTGGGAGACTGCAGTGGCAGAAGCAGAGCGGGTGGAGCCGCTGATGAATCGCACAGTTGAAGCACCAACGCACAGACAAAGAACCTTCCAGGCCACGATGGAGAGCGAGGAGGAATTACGGCAGACCACGGCGGCGCGTCCCCGGAGAAGAACGCCCCTCGCCGGTGTTAAACTAGAGCGAGGTGGCATGAACGGGGACAGGCCGCCTCCCGCACATGTTTCCCCCGAGGAGCCGGCACCACACGTGGGCCGAATTGGACACTCCAGGGATGTATCTACAGTGCAGCTTGGGGAAGACGTCGATCTGGGCCCTGATTGACACCGGCTCTACAATCTCCCTGGTTCGACCCGGTGTGCTGCCGGGCACGAACAAGACGGCCCCACGGGGGTGGGAACCCACCAAGCGCTGCGTCACCACGGCTACCGGTGAGCGCGCCAGACTGGGGGGGCGGAGAGTTTTGGTGGTGGGGGTGGCCGGTCAGAACATAAGACACCCGTTCTGGCTGGCTGACATCCAAGACCCCTGTATTATTGGACTAGACCTGCTCACAGCCTGGAACGCCAAGATCGACACCGCGGGACCTTCCCTCCAGCTGGGAAACCGGACCATCACGCTCCACAGCAGAACCCAGGGAAGGAACACGGGGGCCTGCGCGATCAAGGGATCGCCAAGACAGACCGGACCAGGCAGGCCACCGCGAGGACTGGACACGATGACGTCACCAGCGCGGACAGAGGGAGCACGAACGCACACAAGGACAGCAAGGGGAGGGGTCAACGTGTCAGCAGAGACGCAGCAGGCGGTGGAGGAATTATTTCAGCGGAGCTGCAGCGGGCTGGACCCGGAACAGGGACGCCAGCTGCGGGAGCTATTGGACTGTTTTATGGGTGTTTTCGGCGCGAAGGATGAGGAATGCGGCCGGACCGGGTTGGTGCAGCACGAGATCGACACCGGTGAGACCAGGCCGATTCGACTCCACCCACGCCGGCTGCCCTTTTCAAGGCGGGCAGCGGCGGAACAAAAAGTGCGAGAAATGCTGGAGGCAGATGTCATTGAGCCCTCCAGCAGCCCCTGGGCGGCGCCGGTGGTGCTGGTCAAGAAGAAGGACGGGTCGTGGCGTTTCTGTGTGGATTACCGACGCCTGAACGACGCCACCAGGAAAGATTCCTACCCCCTGCCCCGCATCGATGACGCACTGGACCACATCGCCGGCTCCAGCTGGTTCAGCTCGCTGGATCTACGCAGCGGCTATTGGCAGGTAGAGCTGTCACCCGAGGCCCGCCAAAAAACAGCCTTCTCCATCAGGCAGGGACTGTACCAGTTTAAAGTGATGCCGTTTGGACTCTGCAACGCTCCGGCCACCTTTGAACGCTTGATGGAGCGAGTGCTGGCTCACGTGCCCCGGAGTCGCTGCGTTGTTTACCTGGATGACCTACTGGTGCATGCAGCTGATTTTGACAGCGCCCTGTCAAATCTCAGAGAGGTGCTGGGAGCCATCCAGCAGGCGGGGCTACGGTTACACCCTAAGAAATGCCACCTGTTTCGGCGGGAGACCACCTTTTTGGGCTACGTTGTCAGCGCAGCGGGGGTCGCCACCGACCCGGAAAAAGTGGCAACAGTGAGAGACTGGCCAGTGCCGCGGAACGTCGGAGAACTGAGGAGTTTTCTTGGATTGGCCTCCTATTATAGGAGGTTTGTGAAAGACTTCGCCACCATCGCCAGCCCGCTGCATCAGCTGACGCAGAAAGGACGCACGTTCCAGTGGAGTGACAGCTGTGCTGCTGCTTTCTCCCAGCTTCGCACAGCGCTCATCAGAGCCCCCGTCCTGCAATATCCCGACCCGAACCGCCCTTTCATCGTGGACACGGACGCCAGCAACCAGGGCATCGGGGCGGTGCTATCCCAGGAGGGAGAACACGGAGAGCAGGCAGTCGCTTTTTTCAGCCGCACTCTCAGCAGAGCCGAGAGAAATTACTGTGTGACTCGCAGAGAACTGCTGGCTGTCATTCAAGGACTGCGTCATTTCCGCCCGTATGTGTACGGGGGGAGGTTCCAGCTCAGGACGGACCACGCTTCCCTGACCTGGTTGTTAAACTTCAAAGAACCGGATGGACAGTTGGCCAGGTGGCTGGAGGCACTGCAGGATTATAATTTCCAGATTGTGCATTGGGCAGGCCGCCTCCATGCCAACGCTGACGCGCTGTCTTGGCGCCCCTGTGCGACAGAGGAGTGTCGTCACTGCCAACAGGCTGAAGATTGGGACCAAACCGCCCCACGGGCTGCCGCTCTCCGAGCCGCTGTGAGCAGGAAGAACACAGCGACGCACAGCCCCTCCTCAGATGATCAGGCAGTTCTCCCCAGCGATGACGTCACAGAGGTTCTTGGCACACAGCAGCTGCAGAGCGAGCAGGACAGAGACCCGGTCATTTCGCGGGTTCGGCAGTGGCTGGACGCAGGACAGCGGCCCGCCTGGGAGGTTGTGTCACCGCTGGACCCAGAGACTAAGGCCCTGCACTCCCAGTGGGCCAACCTCCGCTGCTACGAGGGCGTGGTGTATCGGCAGTGGCAGACTCCAGCTGGGCAGCGGCACGTCTGGCAGCTGCTGGTTCCTCGTCGACTCCGGCCCAAAGTACTCCAGCTGGTTCATGGGGCGGTAGGAGCGGGCCACTTCGGAGTGACAAAGACGCTGCAGCGCCTTCGGGCCCGGTTCTACTGGCCCGGTTGTCATCAGGACGTGGAGCTCCACGTTCATCGCTGCGACACATGCACAGCTCAGAAGGGACCAACTCAGCGATCCCACGCTCCCCTGCAGCAGTACCGGGTGGGAGCACCGATGGAGCGAGTGGAAGTGGACATCCTTGGCCCTTTCCCGACCACGGACCGGGGGAACCGCTACATGCTGGTCGCGATGGATTATTTCACTAAGTGGCCAGAGGCGTACGCGGTCCCGGATCAGAGCGCCGCTACGACGGCATCAAAGCTGGTGGATGAAATGTTCTGTCGGTTTGGCGCACCGGAGGAGCTGCACAGCGATCAGGGTCGGAACTTCGAGGCGGAGGTCTTCGGAGAGGTCTGCAAACGGCTGGGCATCCGGAAGACCCGGACCACCCCACTGCATCCACAGAGCGACGGCCTGGTCGAACGATTCAACCGGACCCTCACCACCCAGCTCGCTATCCTAGTGGACCAGCGACAGCGAGACTGGGACCTGCATCTGCCTTTTGTTTTGTGGGCGTACCGGACGGCAGCTCAGGAATCTACCCGGTGCACCCCTGCGGCGCTCATGTTTGGACGCGAGCTGCGCACACCGGTGGATTTGGTATTCGGTTGTCCCCCTGAGCCGGAGGTGGAGGGAAAACCCGGATTGGATTATTTTTTTTGTTTGAAAGAACGTCTCCACACGGTGCACGATCTGGCTCGAGAGGCCCTGGCAGCAGCAGGGGGTCGGCAGAAGCGAGCGTACGACTCCCGCTGCCAGGGGAGGGACTTTGCACCGGGAGATCGAGTCTGGGTTTTCTGCCCTGAGAGGAAGAGAGGACAATCACCGAAGCTGGCGAGCCAGTGGTCGGGGCCATGCGTGGTCCTGGAGAGACTGTCAGATGTGGTGTACAGGGTGAGGCTTAGAAAAAGGGACTGGGTTGTGGTCCTTCATCGTGACCGTTTCGCCCCGTATCGGCCATCTGCACCGCTGGTGGACGAACCGGAGCTTCCATCCCGGCCCGATACCCCGACCGAGACCCAGATGGACACTAGGGGGCCTGTACGTGTTGGCCGCCGGCGCCGAAGACCGCCCCGACACCTGGATGAGTTTGTATTGGACTTTTAAATTGGACTTTAATTTTTCTGGGGACAGAAACCAGTCCGGGGGGGGGGCAGTGTAACGTTGGGGCCATGTTAAGTGGGGCAGGAATTTCCCAGCATGCTTTGCCAGTTGAAAACGTTATGTGTGCGTAACCGTGATGTAAACAGAGGTCTGGGAGAATGACCTCCCCTCTTCTCTGTGCTCAGAAGTAGGTTGGGGGTCGGGGTGTGTAAAATAAATCAGGTTGATCACAACCATCTGCTCCATTGTCTTTGTGTGAACCTTGCAAACGTCACAGTATTATGGAACATGAGGCAAGATCCCCGGAGCCAGCCCGGTCAGGAAGCTACAGCGAGGTGGCAGCCATCCCACAGACAGCCCAGACTGGAACCTCCAGCCACGCGGTGTGTGCGGTTTCAGTCAAACTACTGGATTTCTGGCAGCACAACCCGCGCTCTTGGTTCCACCTCACCGAGGCCCAGTTCACCCTCCGAGGAGTAACGGCAGACGATACCAGATTCTACCATGTGGTCGCAGCGCTCGACGCCCGCACAGCTCAGCAGGTAGCGAGCCTGCTTGATCAGCCACCAGCCAGCAGCAAATATGAGGCGCTCAAGGCTGCGCTCATCCAGCGCTACACGCTCTCGGACTGTGAGAGAGCGGACAGGCTCCTGACGCGGACTGAGTTAGGAGATGGTTCGGCCATAGACCTGATGGAGAGTTGCTGGCTCTCCACCTGGCCATACACCACTTCCAGTTCTGGCTGGAAGGGCGCAGCTTCACCGCGTTCATGGACCACATGCCGCTAACATTCGCGATGGCCAAGGTTTCAGAACCGTGGTCGGGCCGGCAGCAGAGACAGCTGGCCGCGATCTCAGAGTTTACTACCGATATTCAACATGTGTCGGGTAAACTGAATGTGGTGGCGGACTGCCTCTCACGCGCCATGGTAGCCCCGGTCTGCGTGGGGATAGATTACGGAGCCATGGCCGCAGAGCAGATTAGCGATGCAGACGTGCGCGCGCTTCGGTCTGGACCAACAGGGTTAAGGCTGGAGAGCAGGGTGCTGCAAGATGGCGGCCCCCCTAATCTGCGATGTCTCCACGGGTCGCCCACGTCCGGTGGTCCCGGTCGCATGGTCGCATTTGAGTCGGTTCACACTCTGGCGCACCCAGGAGTGCGCACGTCGGTCAAAATGGTGGGAGAGAAGTTTGTGTGGCCGAGCCTACGCAAACAAGTGAAAGAGTGGGCTGCAGCCTGCGTGGCGTGCCAACGAGCCAAGGTACACAGACACATGAAGGCTCCCTTGGAGCCGTTTCGTATTCCGGCTAAGAGGTTCGACCATGTTCACGTGGACCTCGTGGCCCCCCTCCCGCCATCACAGGGGTGCACGCACCTCCTGACAGTGGTGGACCGCACCACGCACTGGCCAGAAGCAGTCCCGCTGGCGGCAACCACGTCCGCAGACGTAGCACGCGCTTTTTTAACAGCATGGGTGGCGCATTTTGGAGTCCCGTCGGACATTACGTCCGACAGGGGCCCTCAATTTGTTTCCGAACTCTGGTCCGCGATGGCTCGCAGCCTGGGTGTTACAATTCACCACACAACCACGTACAACCCACAGGCCAATGGGTTATGCGAGCGCTTTCATAGATCACTGAAAGCAGCACTCAGGGCTTCATTGACGGATGCAAATTGGGTAGACAGGCTGCTGTGAGTTTTATTGGGGTTGCGCTCCGCGCCGAAAGAGGATCTGGAAGCTTCCCCGGCAGAGCTCGTTTTTGCGCAGCCACTACTGCTGCCCGGGGAATTTCTGCCAGATAATCCCGCGCCGGGTAGCTCTCCGTCTCAGCTTTTGCAGCGTAGCGCAAACACAGGCACGCTGCCGGGCCCTGCCCACCACAGTTTTCCGCGTGTTTTCGTGCCTAAAACTTTGAGGAGCGCGGAGTTCGTGTTTGTCAGACACGACGCCCACCGCCCTCCATTGCGCCCACCCTATGATGGACCGTTCAGAGTGTTGGAAACAGGGGATAAGCATTTTTTGCTAGACTTGGGGGGTAGGAGGGAAAAAATTGGCATAGACAGACTCAAACCTGCTTTCGTTGTGGCGGACGAGCAAGTGCTGTTGGCTCGGGCCCCTCGGCGTGGAAGACCCCCACGGAGAGGTCCCCAGGGAAACGATTCGCCAGAGCAGCCACACGGACAGACCGAAGTGCCCCCTCCCCCCCAGTCACAGCCCACCCGCAGTCAGACACACTCCCAGCAGGCCCCCACCGGCACAGCAGCGCCACGGAGGCGGTAAACCCCAGTTACAGCAGATACGGGAGGAGACGGAAGCCCAAGCAGCATGTGGACTGATATTCTATTGTTCTATCACAGCATGTGGACTGTTATTCTGTTGTTCGTTGCGGTATTGCCAAATTCTAATACCCTGTTTGTTAAATTTTAAGATTGGGATCCAAAGGCTGTGAACTCACGTTGAGCGCGGGAATCCCATTGAAGCACGAGCCACTTAGCATGGTGAGTACTATTTATTCATTGTGTATGTGGATGCTAACCGCTAGCTTAAAATCGCTAGCCGCCGATGCTAAATTCGGCTAGTTTTTTCATCAGAAAAAGCTATTTTTCAAGGCTGTAACGGTTAGCAAAGGTCCCAGTTCCCTTGCCATTAATTGCTACTTGATGATGAAGGTTGAATCTGTGATTTATATGTGTTTTAAAGTGCGGAAATGGTGATAAATTGTTGTGCTAGCTTAATGTAATGGTTAGCAAACAATCCCATTTCACTCGCCATTGAGTGTATTTGAGGGTAAATAATACATCTATGGTTTGGAGATGTTTAGAAAATATTGTTTATGTACAACTTGGAGGTATTTTGTGATGAGCTTAGAGCAGCAGCTCATTTGTTGTGTTCTGACCTGTATTATAGGTCAGGTTCTTTTTTTTTTTTATTTTTCCTTTGGACTGGTTTGACCAGAGCGTGGATCTCCAGATCTGGATGGCGAGTCGAAGCCCGAACCCAATGAACTGCTAAAGGTGACTCCACTAGTCACCTGGAAAGGACCAAAACAGGACTGTGAATTTTGTAAATATAATTTGAGTTTATGGATTGTGTTTTATTTTATTGTGTTGTGTATTTATTTATGTGTACATATTTGTAAATAATATACATAGTTGCAAGTTCCATATACGGCTGTCTATGTGTCGTCTGTTGTTGCACCTCCCAGGCTCCTACGAACCCAGAGTCTGTCTGACCTGGCCCAATTATCCCTTTTCCCTCAGGTAGTACAGTTAAGGTAAATACATTGCCATAACACAACACTACCAACGGGGTACTACACCTAAAGTGAGTAGGGTGAGTGGGTGTTAGTAAGGGTTACAATAGGATCATCATAGGACATCAGGCAGACGTCATTGGATGTCCTATGATCGTGACAGACAGACAGACACACAGAGATTTCTTAAATTTATAGAGTGATGATGATATGTATTAAATCGTTTGGATGAATTAATATAAATACCTTAAGGTATTTATGTTGTGATGTGAAGGTCTCTCACTGCTCTGTTAGCTGTGCATTGCATTATGGGATATCACTATAAATTCAAGTAATCATCACTATGTGTCTGTCACGATCATAGGACATCATCGGACATTTATTTCTTCATAGGGCGTCCTAAGATGTGCTATGTCTATGTGACATCATATAGACATATCTTTCTGATGGCGTTGCGAGTCCTATGATGCCTGAGATCATGGGATCATCATAGGACATCAGGCAGACATCATAGGCTGTCCTATGATGTTCTATGATTCTATAAAAAGTGTGTGTGGGTCTGTCACGTTCATATGAACTCAGGCATCATAGGACGACTTGCGATGCCAATATGATGACACATAGACAAATATGTCTCTATGATGTCATATACATCAAGCCCACGGTACATAGACAAATGTGTCTTTATGCTGTCATATACATCAAGGCTTCCTTCATGTCTTTATAATGTCATATAGTGACAGACATCAAGCAACATGTCTTTATGATGTCATATACAGCAAGGCTGCCTTCATGTCTTTAACAGTGGGTCCATGCCGGAAAGCCCCTTTTTGCTCAGGTCTATCTTCATGATCCTGTCCAGTTCATGGACTTATTATGGAATTATTATTATTGTTCAAGGGATAGCTGCATTGTAATTATTACGATGCAGCTATCCCTCAACCAGTGGGCTCAACAAAGAAGAAGAAGAAGACCCACCAGATGGAGAGCAATAGAATTGACGACAACTGCTGCACGTCAGAAAAGATGCCATGAAGATGAAACACCTGAGGTTCCAGCAGTACATCGCACCCGTCTGAGACAGGACACCCTTCACCAGCATAGGGGACGACAGACTTTAAAGCACGTTTCTAGGACATCATAGAATAGCCTATGATCTCTGCCTCATCATCATAGCGCGTCCTATGAACTCAGGCATCATTGGATGACTCGCCATGCCTACATGATGGCAAATGTGTAACCTTGACGAATGCCAGTCTACACTACAAATGTGTAAAATGCCAAGCAAAGCACTGATTTTCTTCGGGTGCTGTGGTTTCTTGGTTTCTACGGGTATGCACTTTTTCAGGATCGTGCCCATGAACTGGAATTATGACACACCTATCCCTCAACCAGTGGTCTGAACAAAGAAGAGGAAGACCCACCAGATGGAGAGCAATAGAATGAAAACTGCTACACGTCAGAAAGGATGCTGTGAACATGAAACACCTCAGGTTCCAGCAGTACGCCGCAGGTATGACTGTGAACAACATAGCCGTCTGAGACAGGAGGAGACCCTTCAGCAACGGGCATGCAGAAATACTTGCTTAACTTGGTTTCCACGGGCATGGACTGGTATGTACTAGTATTGGCTAATAGTGACCATCCGTTGTACACTTCTTTTCGAAATGCATTGTGGGATATATTGAGTGTACTATATAATGAATGAAATTTTCAGTTAACATTTCAAACAGTACTACAAAATGGCTGATTCACTATATAGTACATTATATGGGGAGGGAGTGAACATTTTGAACACAGTATTAGACATTCCTCACAGACCAGATAGAGTGATGATATAGAGTGAAGTACATGGTGGTAATGCACCTGTAAGCAGGTTGCCAACCGTCAATCAAAGCTAAAAGAAGAAGAAATTTGGCAGTGATGAAATAAATGCCTACTATGTTCCAAATCCTCTCTCATCATTGTGTGAACCTGTGAAATGTCACACTGGTGTCAGGAGTGGGATTTTTTTTTTTTATTTAAGTTTTTGTAAAGGGTATACAGGTCATTACAGCATTGCATTGTTTACATTTTCATCACATGTTCCCTTATTTTTTGCTATTTGACAACATTGGTAGGATAGTTATTACAACACCCCCCCTTTTTTTTTAAAGTGAAAGAAAAAGTGAAATTAAGGAGAATTAAATAAAAACAAAACAAAAAAAACGAATAAACAAACAAACAGAACAGCAAAAAACAAACAGAAAATTAAGTAAATAAAAGTAAAAGAGCATCTGAGTAGCTTTGGAACAAAGAGCGGGACCATTATTGAAATGGTATTTGTCAAAGATTAGATCTAATGGAAGACACATATGCGATCCAGGGTTGCCAAAAGTTCATGAATCCATCCATGTCCTGTCTCAGTGCGAATGTCAACTTTTCCATCGAGTAAATGTCTTGAATCACGTTAATCCAATCTTCAGGTGTAGGACAGTCCTTCAGCATCCATTTTTTAGTTGGGGCTTTTTTACTTGCCAATATTAAAACATTGAATAAGTATTTATCTCCTCGTCTTTCCAGTGAGTCCGGTAGTAAACCCAAATACAAAGTTACAAAAGAAAAGGGAACTGTTATTTTGAATATTTTCCCAATATTGTCTGTACGTTGGTCCAATATTGGTGGATAACTGGGCATGACCAAAACACATGAAAATGATTTGCAGTCTTTTCACCACACAAGCGCCAACAGTTCAACCCCTTATGGGTAAATTTGTTTTGTGCAGGTGTTCTGAAAAATCTTACCAAATTTTTCCATCCAAATTCTCTCCACTGCAGGGAAGAGGTACTTTTCCATTGCTGTTTATTTAGCTTTTCCCATATTTCCAATTGTAAAGTGAAATTCCCCTCTTTTTCCCATCTCTCTTTTATATATGATGTGTTGTCTCCTTTTAAGTCTTGAAGACCTTGATATATTTTAGAAATGTATCTGATCCCTGGGATCCCTTTATATGCCATTAAGAAGACCTTCAGAACACCTGACTGGGCCCTTTCCAAATCCTCCTTTTTAAGTATATTGTTTATGTGGTGTCTAAGCTGAAAGAACCTGTAAAGATCTTGATTTATTAGACCTTGTTTTTTCAAATCTTCAAAACTTCTTAAAGTTTGCCCCTTAAAAAAATCGTAATATTTTATCAGCCCTTTCTCTTTCCACTCTTTAAATCTAGTGTCTGTTTTATTGGGGGTAAAGTCTTGATCATAGGCAATCCATTGCAGAAGTCGATAGGGCTCTTTAGCTTGATTCTCTCTGACTATCTTAAACCAAATTTTTAGCGGGGTCTCTATCCACGGGTTGGTGTTATTCAAGAGTTTAGTTAAGGCATTGTTCCCTATTATTGCCTGTAGGGGGATGTCACTTGTTATTTGGCATTCCATCTCCTTCCATTGTGCAGTGTAGACTGGGTTACATATCTCTACTAAAGTTTTAATTTGTGCAGCTATAAAATAGTCCCTGATATTTGGCAGCGCGAGCCCACCTTTGTCTTTGTTTAGCTGTAAGGTTCTATATCTGATTCTAGGTCTCTTGCCCTGCCATATGAATCTTGAGATCCTTCTGTCCAGCTCCTGCCATGTTTTTTTGGGAGGTTCTACCAGTATTGTTTGGAAAAGGTATAGAAGACATGGAAGTATATTCATTTTGACTGCTTCAATTCTTTGTGCAGTACCTAAGAATGGTATCATATTCCATCTTGCTAGGTCAGATTTTATTTTAGTCACCAGTGGATCATAGTTTAGTGTTATAATTTTGTCGAGTTGTTTCGGGATATTGACCCCCAGATATTTCATAGATTCCAACTCCCAGTTAGTTTTGAGTTCATTTAGTGAAAAATGATTTGGGTCATAGTTGAATGTTAAGACTTGGGTTTTATGCATGTTTAATTTGTACCCCGATAAATCTCCATAGTCTGAAAAAACTGAGATTAGTTCTGGTAGAGAAGTGTCTGGCTGCCCTAGGTATATTAAAATGTCATCAGCAAAGAGTGCTATTTTATGTTCCTTCTGACCAAGTGTAATACCTTGAATTTCTTGATTTTGTCTTATCCATTGGCTCAGAGGTTCTATGAAGATTGCAAAGAGCAGTGGAGACAGGGGGCAGCCCTGATGACATCCTCTTTCCAGCTCAAAAGATGATGATAAATTACCGTTAATCCTTATTTTAGCTGTTGGTTTTTTATATAATGCCTGTATAGTTCTAATGAAGTTGTTATTTATTTTTATAAATAAAAATAAATTCAATGAAGTTGTTATGAAAATTGAAACTGGATAAGATTCTATATAGGAAAGACCAGTCAACCGAATCAAATGCTTTTTCAGCATCTAATCCCAATATGACTGCATTTAAGTTATATTTTTTATATGATGAATTATGTGTAAAGTGCGTCGAATGTTGTCTTGTGTCTGTCTTCGTCTTATAAAACCTGTTTGGTCTAAGTGAACTAAGTCTGTCAGTATGTTTTCTAACCTTTTGGCAAGGATAGTGGTAAAAAGCTTATAGTCCTGATTTAATACACTGATTGGTCTGTAGTTGGAGCATTCTAGTTTATCCTTTTCAGGTTTAGGTATAACTGCAATGACCCCTTCTCTCCAGGAGGGGGGGATTTCCCCTGTGTGGAGGACGTAGTTAAATGTTTTCAGGAGGAGAGGAGATAGTTGCTGTTTAAAGGTTTTGTACCATTCTGCTGTATAGCCATCTGCTCCTGGGGATTTGTTAGCTTTAAGTTTCATAATTGCTTTTTCCAATTCTTTAGGTTGTATTTCTGACAGTAGGGTTTTATTTTGTGAATCCGTAAGTTGGAAGGTTTAATGTGTTAAGTAATGTCTCGGATGCGTTTTTATGTTTTTTGTGGGAGTATAAGTTCTTGTAGTAATTCTCGAAGCTTTTAAGAATATCCTGAATTCTGAATTTTATTTCCTTTGGTACTGGGTCTCTGATTTTGTAGATTGCTCTTTCCGTTTGTTGTTTCCTCAATTTATAGGCTAGTAATTTTGCCGATTTACTGCCTGCTTCATAGTGTTTTTGTTTCAGAAATGTAAGTTTCTTCTGGATTTCTATTGTGTAGATCTCATTTATTTGATTTTTAATTTCTTTAATCTTGAGCGAGCCATTAGACTGAGTGTTGTCTTTGTGTTCTTTTTCTAGGTTCTTGAGTTCTGACTCTAGTGTGATTAGTTTTTCTTGTCTCAGTTTCTTTTGGGTTGCCAGTTTTGCAATAATTTTTCCCCTTATTACAGCTTTGCACGCATCCCACAGTATTAAAGGAGATACTTCTCCATTATCGTTTTCTTCCAAATATCTGAGAATATCTGATTCCAATTCATCTTTCAGTGGTCCTTTCAGGACACTTGAATTCAACCTCCAGGAAAATGTATTATTTGTGTATTTTTGGATGTTTAAGTCCATATAGATCGGACTGTGGTCGGAGAGATCCATCAGTCCTATTTTACATGTTTTTACTCTTCCAATGTCTCTATTAAACATAAAAAAGTAATCAATCCTTGAGTAAGATGATTGTGGCGTTGAATAAAAAGTATAATCTTTTACATTGGGGTTGAATTCCCTCCATACGTCACAGATTGCCATTTCTTTTAGTAGCATCCGAGTATTCTTACTTTGGGTGTTATTTTGATGTGAAGAATTACCTGTCGCATCCCAGTATGGATTCAGTCTTAGATTGAAGTCTCCACCACATATCACTAAACCTTGAGCTTTAGTTATCATTTGGTCGAATACATTTTTATAAAATTTCCATTTAGCCCCTGGTGGTGCATATACATTCAGTAGGGTGATATCTTCTCCCTCTAGCCGCCCAGTTACCAAACTGTACCTCCCTTCTTTATCTTTGTGTTCTGATTTTTTTTCAAATGTAATTTTGGTTGATATCAATGTCGCTACTCCCCTCCTCCTCCCTGATTTATATGAAGATGAAGAGATCATTTTAAACCCTTGTCTATTGAGTTTAGTGTGTTCCACGTCTGTTAGGTGGGTTTCTTGTAAAAATATTATTTCTGCTTTGTCTTTTTTCATTTTGCGTAGAATCTTGGATCTTTTAACTGGATTCAGGATCCCTTTTACATTATATGAGGCTATTTTGGTTACACCCTGTTTCTCCATTGTATTTTCTTATTTAGTATAACAGTGTGGTGGCCCTCTTTTTTGCTACTCAGAAACTGAAAGAACATTAAGAACATAAAAAACATTAAGAACATAGTGTACGAAACTTTAAAACAAAAAACTGTCAAAAAAACTTCATGAGCTGGGGTCTCTTTAAAGACCCTGTAAGAGCCCCGATGGAGTGTAGGCTCTGAGGGAAATTCCTCAAACTCTTGTTACGTGTTGAGGGCCCTCTCTTACCCCTGTAAGTTGTCCCATGTTTTTAACGTGAATTTCAGATCCCAATCCGAATTTGTAATGATTTTTTTTTTTTTATGCCTATAACATATGAGATTGTGTGCACCCTCCCACCCCCATCACAGCAAACATTCACTCTAATACAGTATTTGTTAGTATGGAGAGAACATGTGGGTCATTGTTACATTTCTATTTTAACATGATTTTTTTTCCCCCCCTTTAAATTAAGAAGACATTTGTTTCTAATGCTATAACTGCTCCATGAAAGGTTTTACCACATGCTGATTCTGCATCTCCTTTAATGTTTGTTACCTTGTAGGAGGGGGGGGGGTGGAAGTGCTGAGTGACTGAAAAGAAAAAAAAACAAACAAAAAGGTCGCTATTCCTTCCTGGAACTGGAAAGCTTATCTTTGTAGCTCTGGGGCTGGGTTTCCCGCTGCTGCCCCGTGGATTTTGAAGGTCTCTGAGTGGACCACGTTTGAGCTCTGATTTTCTCGCTCAGATCCGCTGCGGGTTTAAACACCGTTACCGGGAGCCCTCTCCTTGCCATGTCAGTTGTTGCTTCTTCCGCTGAATTATAGAGACATGACTCTTCACCGTAAAAGACCCTTAGCTTCACCGGAAATGGCATCTGAAAGCGTAGATTCTGTTCCCGTAAAACCTTTTTGGCGTCGTTATATTCCCGTCGTTTTTTAAGAACCTCAGGGGCGTAATCGTGCTCCACGAAGACTTTTCTCTCATGATGCATAAATCCTTTTTTCTGCCAAGCCCGTCTTACAACCTCTTGTTTTATTTTGAAATTGGCGAATCTTACCACCACAGAACGTGGGGGCGCTTCCGGGGCTGGCTTTGCGGCTAATGTACGATGGGCTTTTTCTATCTTCAAATCGGTGGTTTGTGGAATATCCAACTTCTCTCTCAATAAGGATTCCACGCATTCCGCCACTGTGTTGAAACCATCTTCAGCTCCTTCTTTCAGACCGTGAATTCTGATGTTATCTCGTCTCTGTCTTCCTTCTTGGTCGGTTAGCTTAGCCTCCAGCCATGACTGTTTTCTGTGTAAATCCAGCACAGAATCTTCAAGCACTTTTACTCTTTCTTCAGCTTCCAAGATTCGGTTTTTGGCCTGGTCCATTCTGCTGTTCGCCTTTTTTAGATCCTCTCTGAATTCAAGAAATTCGGCCCGAAATCGTCGTATTTCGTCAAATAGCGATTTCAAGCTAATCCTTTTGTTAGCTAGGCCCAGGTCTTCGTCTTCTGAACGGAGGTCCTCCGGTTCAGATTCTGCGGTCGCTGTGCGTCCTGACCTGGGGAATGTCAGTTTCCTCTGCTTGTGGTTAGGCATGGTGTTATTGTCTTTTGATTTTTAATCTTCCAAAAATCCGTTAGGTCTGATTTTGAGGATGTTTTCCTTGGATTGAGTCTGAGAGTTTCAGCGTTAGGTTGCTATCACCATGGCGTCCAGACCGGAAGTCCTCAGGAGTGGGATTTTGAGAGATGGAAGTGAAGATCAAGGCAGAGATTCAACAGCTTGAGCAGCTCATTGCCAGTTGGAGATGGACAGCAGAGCAGACATGCCAGCCCCCAGAGCTGCTTGCTGTGAAGGATGGGGGATGAGATGGAACAAGTGTGTCCCGTTGTCAAGACGGGGAGCATCAGTGGGGGAACTACAAGTCAGCGATTCTACTACAGCCAAGGGCAGTGATCAACACGGAGGTGACTGTCCCACCGACTGGCCAAGCTTCCCCGCTTTGGTTGTGAAATCTCATTGGACAACTATCTCGTCCAGGTTGAAATGGCCGCCACGCTCAACAGTTGGACACCTGAGGGGACAGCTGTGCAGGTTGCACTGGCTCTGGAGGGCGGAGCTCTCTGGACGCTGTCTGATCTCCAGTCTGACGAGTGTCACAGCTGGCCAGCGCTACAGGGAGCGCTTTGGAGGCGGTTCAGGAAGACGATCCATGCTGACCACATCCGGGAACAGCCAATCAGCCGACGCGGTCAAGAAAGTCTGGGGGCCTATGCAGCAGATGTCTGGCTACTGACACAGCGCGGCTGCCTGGACTTTGAGCTGGAGGCGGTGAAGAAACTCACCCTCCAGAATTTCATCCAAGGGCTGCGCCGGCCTGGCTCCAAGAACATGTCTGGATTCATGCCGCAAGCAGCTGGGAGATGGCCGTGGCAGAGGAGGAGCATGTAGAGCCTGTGGCTGACGTTTCGTCACTGAGGGAGAGAGTTTTCCAGGCCACAGCTGAGAGCGAGGAGGAACTGTGCCAGACCACAGCTGCACGGCCGGCGAGAATACAATGGCGGCGCAAGGAGGGATGCTTCCACTGCAGAGAGCCAGGCCACATTGGATGCCACTACCTTGCACCTACCCCGTGACAACCAGCCTCCTCACCAGCTTTAATCCTAGAGCAAGGTGGCACAGACGGGGACCCGGTACCCCTCACAGACATGTTCCCTAATGAACTATCACCACGTGTGGACTGACTTGGACACTCCAAGGCTGTACCTGCAGTGCAGCCTGGACAGCACTTCAATCCGGGCACTGATCAACACCGGTTCCACCATCTCCCTGGTTTGACCCGGGGTGCTACCCAGTACAGATGAACTCAGACCGCGAGGGTGGGAATGCACCAGGTGCTGCGTCACCACAGCCACCGGTGAACACACCAGATTGGGAGGGCGCCGAGGCCTTGTCATAGGAGTGGCCAACTGACATCCAGGACCCCTGCATCATCAGCCTAGATCTGCTCACAGCACGGGGGGCGAAGATCAACACCACCAGCTCTTCTCCCCTTCTGGGGCCAGGACCATCACGCTCTGTGGCAAGAGCCACATGGGGAACCAGGGGACCCGTGCACTTGAGGGGCCGGTGCTGTCAGCACAGGATAAGGATTGTGACCCAACAGTCTCACGGGCTTTCCAGACTGCTGCAACCTGGGATAGCGCAGCGGCTCACAGGTCTTTCTCAGATCATCAGACAGCTCTCCCTAGCAATGACATCACAGAGGCCCTCGGCGTACAGCAGCTTCAGGTTGAGCAGGATAGAGACCCTGTCATCTCCTGGGTCCGGCAGTGACTGGACACGGACCAGTAGCCCGCCTGGGAGTCTGTGTCTGCGCTGGACCCAGAGACCAAGGCCCTGCATTCCCAGTGGTCCAACCTCTGCTGTCGTGAGGGTGTCATCTACCAGCAATGGCAGGCTCCAGCTGGGCGGTGTTAGATCTGGCAGCTGCTGGTCCCCCGACGGCTCCGCCCCAAGGTGCTCTAGTTGGTCCACAGGTTGGTGGGGGCGGGCCATTTCAGGGTGAAGAAGACTCAACAGCATCTTTGGGCCCGGTTCTACTGACCAGGGTGTCGTCAAGACGTGAAGGTCCATGTCCACTGCTGTGACACCTGCATGGCTCAGAAAGGGCCAACTCAACAATCCCACGCACCCTTGCAGCAGTACGAGGTGCAAACCAGGGTTGGATTATTTGCTTTGCTTTAGAGAATGTCTTCACACGGTACACGAACTGGCTTGGAAGGCCCTGGTAGTGGCAGGAGTCGACAGAAGTGAGCGTACAACTCCTGCTGCCAGGGGAGGGACTTTGCACCTGGGGATCAAGTCTGGATCTTCTGCCCAGAACAGAAAAAGGAACTGTCACCAAAGCTGGTGAGCCACTGGTCGGGACCGTGCGTGGTCCTACAGAGACTGTCGCATGTAGTATACAGAATGAGGCTGCAAAAGAGGAACCAGGTGGTGGTGCTTCACCGCCTCACCCCGTACCAGCCAGCTGCCCCATGGGTCGCTGAGCCAGAGGCCCCATCTCGACCGGATACCCTGGTCGAGGCTTGAAAGGACGGTAATGGGCCCGTGCGTGCTAGCTGCCAACAACGACGGCCGCCTCGATGCCTGGACAGTTCGTATGGACTTTTGAGTTGGACTTATTATTCTGGGGACAGGAGTCAGTCCAGGGGGGATAGTGTAACATCGGGGCTGTGATAAGAGGCGGGGAGAATTCTCCCGGCATGCTTTGCGCCGTGAAGGATTCAAAGACTGTTATTATTCTTGTGTTCTGAGTATTATTGTTGTACCGTTATAATTGTGTTATAAGTCCAGTTGTGATAGTGTTGTTTTCCCTGTGTGTGAGATATTACGTGTCTCTGTCACCCTGAGTGAGATGAGTGTCTTGTGTCAATAACCTCCCTGTTATGTCAGGAAAGCAGGACAATGGAGGCAGGAGTTATGCTGAACACACACTTTATTACAAAGTGCAGAAATAGGTACACATGAACAGTGTGGCTATATGTACGCTAACTCTAGATTCATACAGGTTGTTACTGTGACAGGGGTGGAACGCCAGGACCCTGGCTCCCGCCAAGAGTCCCTTAAAGTAGGCACGGCGTGATGACATCACCTGTGCGTGTGTCGTCATGTCTGCACAGTCTGTTGTAAGCTGTGGCTTCACAACACTCGCCTCCATTCTGTGTAATTTGGCAGTGATGAAATAAATGCTTACTATGTTCCAAATCCTCTTTCATCATTGTGTGAATCTGTGAAATGTGACAATATATTTGTGTAAAATAAAATCGAAAAGCGCCAATGATGTTAAATTCTAGTGATCAATTTTAATTAGCTGTTTGTTTTTAAAATAGTGGTTGTGACTCACGTAGAGTAGAACAAATATTGACTTTGAGTAAGTCATTAGACATTTATATTCAGCCGTGGACAAAATTGTTGGTACCCCTCTGTTAATGAAAGAAAACCCCACAATGGTCACAGAAATAACCTGAATCTGACAAAAGTGGTAATAAATAAAAATTTGATGAAAATTAACCAATGAAAATCAGACAGTCCTTTTGAATTGTGGTTCAACAGAATTACTTTAAAAAAATAAACTCATGAAACAGGCCTGGACAAAAGTGATGGTACCCCTAGAAAAGATTGAAAATAATGTGACCATAGGGACATGTTCAACCAAGATGTGTCCTCTAATTAACATCACAGGTGTCTACAAACTTGTAATCAGTCAGTCGGCCTATTTAAAGGGTAACAAGTAGTCACTGTGCTGTTTGGTGACATGGTGTGTACCACACTAAACGTGGACCAGAGGAAGCAAAGGAGAGAGTTGTCTCAAGAGATTAGAAAGAAAATTATATACAAGCATGTTAAAGGCTATAAGACCATCTCCAAGCAGCTTGATGTTCCTGTGACTACAGTTGCACATATTACTCAGAAATTTAAGATCCACGGGACTGTAGCCAACCTCCCTGGACGTGGCCGCAGGAGGAGATGGATAATATGAATGGTAACAAAAGAGCCCAGAACAACCTCTAAACACATTCATGGTGAACTCCAAGGTCAAGGTACATCAGTGTCAGATCACACCGTCCATCGTTGTTTGAGCCAAAGTGGACTTCATGGGCGACGATCAAGGAGGACAGCACTGTTGAAAACAAATAATAAAAAAGCCAGACTGGAATTTGCCAAACTGCATGTTGACAAGCCGCAAAGCTTCTGGGAGAATGTCCTATGGACAGACGAGACAAAACTGGAACTTTTTTGGCAAGGCACATCAGCCCTATTTTCACAGACGCAAAAATGAAGCATAGCAAGAAAAGAACACTGTCCCTACTGTGAAACATGGAGGAGGTTCTGTTATGTTCTGGGGCTGCTTTGCTGCATCTGGCACAGGGCGTCTTGAATTGGGCTGCATGGTGGCGCAGTGGTTAGCACTGTGGCAGCACAGTTTTACCCTCGGCCGGGGGATCGCGGGGACCGTGAGATCGTGGGTTCGATCCCTGCCCCTGGCCAACAGTGATCTGTGTGGAGTTTGCATGTTCTCCCCGTGTTTGCGTGGGTTTACTCCGGGATTTCTCCGGTTTCCTCCCACATGCCAAAAACATGCAGGTTAGGGAGTTAAGGGGCGCTTGCACACGCAGCGACCGGCAGCTGGTGGTTTGTCACCAGTCTGCAAAACAAATCTACCTACGGGTACAAAATAAGTAATAATAAAAAAAAAAAAAATCTGTGCAGGGTACAATGAAATCTCAAGACTATCAAGGTATTCTAGAGAGAAATGTGCTGCCCAGTGTCAGACAGCTTGGTCTCAGTCACAGGCCATGGGTCTTGCAATAGGATAATGACCCAAAACACACAGCTAAAAACACCCAAAAATGGCTAAGAGCGAAACATTGGACTATTCTAAAGTGGCCTTCTATGAGCCCTGATCTAAATCCTATTGAACATCTGTGGAAGGAGCTGAAACATGCCGTCTGGAGAAGGCACCCTTCAAACCTGAGACAACTGGAGCAGTTTGCTCATGAGGAGTGGGCCAAAATACCTGCTGAGAGGTGCAGAAGTCTCACTGACAGTTACAGTGAATCGTTTGATTGCAATGATTGCCTCAAAAGGTTGTGCAACAAAATATTAAGGGTACCATCATTTTTGTCCAGGCCTGTTTCATGAGTTTATTTTTTTAAAGTAATTCTGTTGAACCACAATTCAAAAGCACTGTCTGATTTTCATTGATTAATTTTAATATAATTTTTATTTATTACCACTGGGTTTTTCTTTTATTAACAGAGGGGTACCAACAATTTTGTCCACGTAGATGCTCAGTAGAGGGCTGTATATCCACTTTGGATTTACAGAAGGCAAGTGGTGGAAAATAAAGATATTGGGAACAAAATCTCAGAATAAAGAAGCATGTCTTTGTCTCATTTTCCTGCAGCATCTAGACCATTCTGAAAGGGTTAAGGTATAGTTAGTGCCAGAATAATAATTCTGTAGGTGATCTCCCATTATGCTCTACACATATTCCATACAAATTCTGTTTGCATGCTTATGAACAATTATGTTATGTTATATGTTCCTGAGATAATAGGAATGAGACAAAAGTATAGAGCTGTCTCCCTTTTCTCTCACTTCTAAGTCAGGTCTTTTCATATTAGTTACACACCCAAAAACAGCATTCTCACACACTCTTTTGATAGCACATTTAAACTGGCCAATCAGAAGGTCGTGTATAAGCCCCTCCTATTGTACTGGGTCGCCCAACCCGAGAGGATAACTGTAACACGCACCCGGAAGTCGGGGTTCAGTCTGGCCATGCTCCAGGAGGAGCTGCGTCACGCTGCACCCAGCGCTGCTTACTTTACATGTGACTTCTAAATAAAAGTTTCATCTTAAAATTGAAGAAATCTCCGGTTTGTTCTTGGATCTTTCAATCAAAGAATCAGGTATTTTTCTAACAAATTGGTGCCGGTGACCCGGATTGAAGTATTTCGAGACGAGCCTGGAAAAAACTACATAGAAAGGACCCAAAAACTACAGCGTAAGGACCCTTTTACAGACCACTGTGGCGCGCCTGAATTAAAAAAGGTAAGCAGAGCCTTTTGTAATCAAAATTCTGCAGTTTGGCCATTCTAAATTTACAGTTGTCTGATAAAGGGGTATATCCGATCTCGAAGTTTATCATTTGGTTGGGAGTCACATGTAAAGTTTAAACAATAGTTTGAAAAGTTAAAGAGAGTGCACGTGTACTATGTTCAGTCTGAGATAGAACAGGCCGCGGTCAATGGATATATATTACGGGTATATAGTGGTATATAGTCCATCAAATAAAACCATTTTGGAGTCAGTCTGAACCAAAATGACGAGACTTAGGAACTAGAGTGACTAATAATCACCCTGGTATGTCTCCTCAAATGAAAAGAGCCAGGTTTTTGCAATCTGATGCCGAGGGGAGCAAATGAAAGTGTTCGACTCGATGCCACTCTGGGGAGTGAAGCCGCGATCATTTTAATTTGCTGGATACAAGACACCGCTTGTTCTCGGAGCCGAAACAGACCCCAAGGGAAAGTGTCCGCTGTACTGTATATCAGAGTTAAATCAAGCTACCGCTTCGCAGGGGAACCTGCCGAGGCCTCTGTGAAAGTAGCCTCTGTTTAACAAAAGATTAAATGAATCGGCGAGGTTCTGGGATGCAGTCTGTACCCAGGACTTAATAAGACTTAGGGGCAACGGCCGTGCCAGTCTTCTCAAATGAAAACAGTCAGGATTAGAACCTGATGCCACGTAAGTGAAGTATTCTGGATGCAGTCTGTACCAGAATAAAGAGACTTAGGGAAGCGGAATTCACCGTCTTCGTCTCCTCAAATAAAGGACCCGGATTAGCCAGGGGGCCAGCAAATTTCGGTTACAGTCTGTGCCGAAATAAAGAGACTTAGGGAAGCGGAATTCAACCATCTTCGTCTCCTCAGATAAAGGACCCGGATTAGCCAGGGGGCCAGCAAATTTCAGTTACACTCTGTGCTGGAGTAAGAGACTTAGGGAAGCGGAATTCAACCGTCTTCGTCTCCTCAAATATGGGAACAAGGGCTAGCCTGGTCCCGAATGTCTGTAATTCTGTGTTTATAAGGGATAAAAATGTGATTTGAGAAATACCAGGGGTTGGAAATATTAACTAATGGCGGCCTCCGGACCGCATGGTCAGAACAAAGGGAAGTAACCCCCACCACCAAGTGGAGGTGCAATTGGTAAAACAGGTTACTGAGAGGAGAATTATTTGAGGTAACAGCATTAAAATGAAGCGCTAAATTAAAGTTGTAAAGCTATTCTAGTGTGCTAGTGTGTGTATAGCTGGGATTAAGGAGGCAGTGCTCCATTTTTCTTAAAAAAAAAAACAAAAAAAAAAAAACAGGTGGTTTGTGAACAATAGGCTCAGGGGCCATTTTGCACGTGTCCCATTTACTGCGCATGCAAGGGCGCCATTTTGAATCACCTTCAAGCTGTGGCACAGTGCCTCCATCGTGTGGCCAAATATAGGAAGTGCACTATTTCACGAAATTACTGCCAACAAAGCTTAAAACTGTGGAGCCCATAGTTATAACCTATGTAACTCACATGTGGCTGGCTGAATTCAACCAAGAGAGACTTTGAGCTAGCCATGTGTATTGACTTCACACCTCAAGAGGAAGACATGTTTGCACCCCCTGGGGACTCAGGAGAGAGGAGAAGATTACCCGGCCTGACCTTTGGGGGCCGGAAAGGAGAACAGAAGGACTCTGGGTGTTCTATTAGAGATGAAAGGATGTAGCTGAGTATTGTGACTTTTGGGTGTGATGTATTGTTAGAAGATGAATGCATAAATGTATGTGTGTGACTGCGTCCTTTCTCTTTTCACTCCGATCGAGAGAGGACGTAGGATGAATGGGGAATTAAAGCAGTTACTGGAAAAATCATCCAGTCTCCTCAATTCTTGACTCCTACAATTGGTGACCTACGCATGAATCTGAGCACGCCGAGGCTGGAGGACAGCCTCGTGATCGATATGGAAGATCTGGGAGACAGCCGCTCAGACCCGGATTCACCGGGGAATGCCAGCAGGGGCACAAGACTGATTAAGCTCCCCGAGTTCTGGCAAAGCGACCCGCACTCGTGGTTCCAGGATGTGGAGTCGCGGTTCCTGCTCGGGGGAGTTTCAACGGATGACATTAAATTCCATAATGTCATCGCGACGCTCGACAGTCGCACAGCTCGGTGTGTGCGGAGCCTGGTGCAGCAACCACCCGCCATCGGCAAATACGACGCGCTGAAAGCCACCCTCATCAGGAGCTTCGTGCCGTCGTCTGAGGCAAGAGCCAGGCAGCTGCTGGACCTGCGCGACAGAGGTGGACGCAGGCCGACTGTCCTCATGGAGGACATGCTGCAAATGATCGGGACGGACAACGACGCGTTCCTTTTCAAACATATTTTCCTGAGAACCCTCCCAGCACACACGAGAGGTTCCCTGTCCAGCAGGAGATGTGTGACCCAGCAGGACTTCCGCGACCTGGCCCAAGAGGCGGAGCGGCTCCTCAACGCCTGCGAGGAACCAGAGGCTTCCGTGGCAGCGGCAGACCTCGGCGCGGCGGCCGGGGGCAGTGTGGAGCCAGAGACGGCAGTGACCACCCCAGCGGCGACAGCAGCGGCGAGATTCCATGGCAGAGGAGATGACGGCCTCTGTTTTTACCATCGACGTTTCGCTGGGAAGGCACACAAATGCATCCCGCCCTGCAAGTTCAAAAAGCAGGGAAACGACCGGGCCGGGAGTCGTTAGCAGCTTCCACTCTCGGCGAACGGAACAAGCTGCTTTATCTGACAGATGCGGGCTCCGGGCGGCAATTCCTGGTGGACAACGGAGCCCAGAGGAGCTTCATCACTGCCACCTATGCTGATCGGGTCGCGGGACCCCGCGGAGACGGAGCGACAGCGGCCAACGGCTCCAGCATCAAGACGTACGGAGAAAGAACCTTGTCTCTGTCCTTCCACGGCCGCACCTATGAGTGGAATTTCATCGTGGCGGCAGTGAGCGTCAATATGTTAGGTGCTGATTTTCTGTGTTCACATGGTTTGTTAGTTGATCTGGCCAACAAACGACTAGTAAATGCACTCTCTTTCTGTTCTATCCCTTGTGCAGCTCGGGTGTGCCCGCCGCCAGTTCAGACCAACGTCGCCACAGCAGGTGGTAAGTTTCACAGCCTTCTACACCAGTTCCCAGCACTCACAGTTCCTACTTTTTCAGCTAAGGTGGCGAAGCACGGGGTGGAGCACTTCATAACCACGAGTGGCCCACCCGTTTTTGCAAAGGCTCGGCGCTTGGATGCAGCTAAACTCTCCATTGCGCACGAGGAGTTCGCCAACCTGGAAAGGTTGGGCATAATTCGCCGCTTGAAGTCCGCTTGGGCTTCCCCCTCCACATGGTACCTAAAGCTGACGGCTCGTGGAGACCTTGAGGCGATTACCGCAGGTTGAACAATGCCACAGCGCAGGACCGGTACCCGATTCCGCATATCCAGGACTTTTCAGTGCATTTGGCGAAGGCGCGAATTTTTTCTAAAATAGACCTGGTCCGCGGTTATCACCAAGTCCCGGTCCGAACAGAGGACATCCCCAAAACAGCCGTAATAACCCCGTTCGGGCTTTTTGAGTTTTTACGAATGCCTTTTGGCCTTAAAGACGCCACACAAACCTTCCAACGGATGATGGATGCAGTGTTGCGCGACCTTTCTTTCGTTTTTGTCTATTTAGACGACATTTTGGTAGCCAGCACCTCCGAGGAGGAGCACGCAAAACACCTCACGACAGTTTTTCAGATGTTGGGAGAGCATGGGTTGATAATCAACCCGGCCAAGTGCCATTTTGGCGTGGCACAAATCAACTTTTTGGGGCACCGCATTTCCTCGGAGGGAGCAGTTCCTCTGCCGGCCAAAGTACGCGCGGTGGCAGATTTTCCCCAGCCTCGAACGGTAAAAGTGTTGCAAGAATTTTTGGGGATGGTGAATTTTTAGAACCGTTTCATACCCCACGCAGCACAGCTTATGCAGTCCTTGTACACCGCGCTCAAAAAGCAGAAGCCCTCCCATGTGAGTGAATGGTCCCCGGAGCGGGAGCGCGCATTCACAGAGGTTAAACGAGCACTGGCAAACGCGGCACTGTTGGCCCACCCAGACCCGGCAGCCCGCATAGCGCTAACCACGGACGCGTCAGATGTGGCCATAGGGGCCGTAGTGGAGCAGCAGGTTGTATAAGTGCAGGTTAGTTAGTTAGTTAGTTAGTTAGGTTGCCGGGGTTTGGCAACCACTCGCATTCTTCAGCAGGTCCCTACGCGAGGCTGAGCGAAAATACAGCGCGTTTGACAGGGAGCTGCTGGCGCTCCACTTGGCTATTCGCCATTTCCAGGTCTGGTTGGAAGGGCGGCGTTTCACCGCGTTTGTCGACCACAAACCGCTCACTTTTGCGATGTCCAAAACTTCAGAACCGTGGTCGGGGCGGCAACAGAGACAGCTGGCCGCAATTTCTGAATTTACCACCGATATTCAGCACGTAGCCGGTAAAATCAATGTGGCTGCAGACTGTCTGTCACACGCGGTAACAGCACCCATCCGCACGGAAACGGATTGCGCGGCTGCTTACCCAGAGCGCGGTAACAGCGCGGACACGCGCGCGGCTCCGGTCCACGTGGGAATAGATTATGCAGCCATGGCGGCGGAGCAGAGCGAGGACGCGGACGTGTGCGCGCTCCTGTCTGGACCAACAGGGTTAAGGCTGGAACGCAGAAATCTACAAACCGGTTTCCCCCCGCTTATTTGCGATGTATCCACGGGGCGACCGCGCCCGGTGGTGCCAGCCGCGTGGCGCCGTCGCGTTTTTGACGCCGTGCACTCCCTAGCGCACCCAGGGGTGCGCACTTCAGTGAAAATGGTGGCGGAGAAGTTTGTTTGGCCGAGCCTGCGCAAGCACGTGAAGGAGTGGGCTAAAACCTGCATGTCTTGCCAGCGCGCTAAGATTCACAGGCACACTAAGGCACCCTTAGAACCGTTCCACATTCCAGCTAAAAGGTTCGATCATGTGCACGTGGACCTCGTGGGCCCCCTGCCCACTTCACAAGGGTTCACGCATCTCTTGACAATGGTAGACCGAACCACTCGTTGGCCGGAAGTGGTCCCGTTAACATCGACCACAGCGGCAGAGGTGGCACGCGCTTTTTTAACAGCCTGGGTATCGCGGTTCGGGGTCCCGTCAGATATTACGTCTGATAGGGGACCTCAATTTGCGTCGGAACTGTGGTCAGCAGTGGCCAGCGGCTTAAGAGCGGCGGTACATCGCACGACCGCTTACCATCCCCAGGCCAACGGTTTATGCGAGCATTTTCACAGGTCTTTGAAGGCAGCCCTCAGAGCGTCACTGACGGACACAGATTGGGTAAACAAACTACCATGGGTTTTATTGGGGTTGCGTTCGGCACCCAAAGAGGATCTAGATGCTTCACCAGCAGAATTGGTCTTCGCACAACCGCTCAGGCTGCCAGGCGAGTTTTTACCCGACCACACAGCACCAGGGCCCCCCCCTCGATCCGGGGGTCTCTGAGTAACACGGGAGCAGAAATGCTCCCGGGCCCCGCTCATCACTCTTTCCCGCGTGTGTTCGTGCCCCAGGCTTTACGAGACGCAAGAGTTTGTTTTTGTCAGGCACGATGCTCAGCGGCATAGTCTCCGCCCACCTTATGACGGTCCATTTCGAGTGCTGGAAACCGGGGAGAAATATTTTGTGCTAGATTTGGGGGGCAGGAGGGAGACGATCAGTATCGATAGATTAAAGCCTGCTTTTGTGTTGCATAACGAGTCTGTACGGCCGGCGGGCGTGCCTCGACGCGGCAGGCCTCCAAAGGGGCGGCCCCGGCACCCCCCACGGGGGGCAAATAACCCTTCTCCCCCTCACTCCACAGATGCACAGCAGGACGGCCCAACACAGAGCAGGAGACCTGCATACAGCAGATTCGGGAGAAGATTGAAATCTAAGCTGCATGCAGAATGATGTGTTTTGTTTGTTTGTTTTTTTTGTTTTTTGGTCAGGTTGTTTGGGTTGCTGTGAGATTCTGTTGGGGGGGGGGGGTGACGTGCTGTATGACTGCTGTAGGACTGTATGTGGGTGCCCAGACTTTCGCGTGGAAGGAGGGAGTGATGTGGAGCCCATAGTTATAACCTATGTAATTCACATGTGGCTGGCTGAATTCAACCAAGAGAGACTTTGAGCTAGCCATGTGTATTGACTTCACACCTCAAGAGGAAGACATGTTTGCACCCCCTGGGGACTCAGGAGAGAGGAGAAGATTACCCGGCCTGACCTTTGGGGGTCGGAAAGGAGAACAGAAGGACTCTGGGTGTTCTATTAGAGATGAAAGGATGTAGCTGAGTATTGTGACTTTTGGGTGTGATGTATTGTTAGAAGATGAATGTATAAATGTATGTCTGTGACTGCGTCCTTTCTCTTTTCACTCCGATCGAGAGAGGACGTAGGATGAATGGGGAATTAAAGCAGTTACTGGAAAAATCATCCAGTGTCCTCAATTCTTGACTCCTACAAAACCTTACTAAATCTGGAACTTTATCTCTCTGGTTGAAAGGAAGGCTTTAAAAATCCATGCATGGTGAATAACAACAAAAGACCTCAGGGACCTGCTAAAATGCAGGTTTGCCTATAATGAGGCAAAGCACGCCCATTCAGCTTGGAGAGAAAAAAAGGTTCAACTTTAAATTAGACAGAGGGAAGTATACAATAAAACTGGAGAATAAGGAGAGTTATTCCTCAACAAAACTGTAGGAATCCTAGGTGGAGGGTGAGAGAATTTAAAGAATCCAAGGGTGAGCGAATTTAAATGAATAATTGCAGGTTGGTGCAGATAAGTAAATATATAAATGAATTAAATTATAAATACAAAAATAATTAAATAAATACACTAAACTAAAATGAATGAATGAAGTAAATATGGGTTTTTGTTGTGGAGATGAGAGTGGGCAGAATATGGAAACAAATTTGTTTTTGAAGAAAATTGAAAACTCATGAAATGTTAAAGTTTTGTGCAGGACGCAAGACAAAAAATATGGAGAAACGATTGGAGGAAGGAAAGAAAAAACGTAAGAATAAGAGACTTATGCTGCAACGGTGAGAACAAATGCAAAATAATCAATAAACACGATATAACAGAAAAGGACAAAAACACGCTGTTTAATAGCTTGTTTCTCTCTATTAAATTTGAGATAGTGTTGGCTGTGGATGACCCCTCCCCCAGCAGCTACCTCCTCCTTCATGCAGTGACCCCCTCCTCCCTCCACTCAATCAAAGAAAGCAACACAATGGGTCAAAAGAGGAACAACTGAGCACATGTAAGTACAGTATTGTTGCTTTCCATATCAGAGACGTGCCAAGACCACATACTGAGCAGACACAATACATGACCAATCTTCAAAAAAGCCATACCCGTGCCCCATCTAAGTTGACCTATCAGTATCAGCTGCAGGACCACAGGAGGTCAGAATAGTCAAGAGGCCCCCATGGGACTAATACTTCCTATGTTAAGCAATTTGACCACTGAGCTCAAACACCCACAAGGGCATCTTAGCAACACAATGGGTATCTTTCCCTACAGGATGTTGAAAAAGAACCGGCTTTGTTATTAAGCCGTTCTGTTTCAAGGGGGGGAGAGGTCAAGACGAGAGGTCAAGACAGGAACAGATAGAAAAGTTACTAATCCATTAAGGTTTGAAGGCTCCATTAAGGCTTGAAGTCTTATAGCTGAGAGGTCGGTGTGCTTTCTCATTTAAAATGCTACCATGTATGCAAACTATTGAGTAGCTACAGAAAGAGAGCAGAAATATGAATGAATTTTTATTTTTTTGGAAAAAGATCAAAAGAAAGGAATAGAACAAGATATCAAGGAAAAATCCAACAGGGACAAATTAAACAATAACTCCTCTGATTGCACAATTCAACATAAGTTATCCAAAAAGCATGATGGCTGAGGCTGCAGCTTATATTGCCCACCCATTCTCCATCTAAGAAGCTTAACATAAGGTATGAGCTTGGAGGTGCAAAATATGATAAAAACGCTGATTTACAACCACAGCTTAAGACAAAGGTTGAAAATTTATGCAAAAAGGTATAAGGGTAAAACTGCAAGGTTCGGAGGAAATTGCACAATTGAGGAAATTTGCCAAATATTACAAAATGTCACAAATTCCTGAAAAAGGAACTTGCAAATTTACAAAGAAAAAATCCAAAATTTGTTAGGAGAAAATAACTATTAAGAGAAAAGGTTGCAAAGTTAGGAGGGAAGTGTTTAAATTTGAAAAGAGCTGTAAGCTTACATGAAAGCCACATTAAGATAAGGTAAGCCTTTATTGGTCCCACAATGGGGAAATTCTAGGATTGCAATGGCACAGGGATAGCAACACTCAGAGCCATAATTCAGAAGATATGAAGATAAGAGCAGTGAATATACATATGTACACATAAATATAAATACACAGTGCGGAGCATTACAGATTCCCTTACACTTTGTATGGAGATGGGGGATGGCAGCGTAACATGGGTTATGGTTTTTGATCATCCAGAGATGAGTAAAAAGCACTGTAGAAGAAGATGAGTTAAAACAAACACAACCAGAGTAGACTAGAGAAACAAGAAGATAATTTGGGGTAAAAACAACAAACACTCGGCCGAATAGACTCAAGAACGAAGCATATACATACATATAGCTGTGTGCACACCAGCCTTATCCAAGGGGTACAAGCATCATAGACGCACGCACAGAGCGGAGGTGGAGCATAAACAAGGCTTTAATGTCCTGTGCACATAGATCTGCAGCTCTGACACACACAAGACAACCAGTGTAGCTTGACAAACAAACCAGCGGTTCACACCCGCATGGTCTGTGTGTCACATGGTTAAGTCCTGATTTAAATATTATTTAGAATTGTTTTGGGGGGCTAATGAAAGCTTTATATTTTTGTATCTAAAATTGTTATAGTTTTGTAGGCATAATGTTAGTTCGTCTGGAGGTTATCTGTTCAGGAGAAAAAGACAAGACTCCACCACACCAAGATACAGATGACTCTGTTAAACATAAGTTTTCATAGTAATCAGCAGACGTCTTAGGTTAATACATTCCTTGAAAGGCAGGTGTTCAGACTCAGAGGCATTATTTAATTCCAAAACAAATTCAAAAGGCCAGTAATTAAAAGGTATCCAAGGCCAGAGTATAAATCAAGAGATGAGTTTTGTCACAAAGCTGAATTTTGAATTGAGCCATGTTGGTTTATTATAAAGCTGACTTTTCAGAATGAAACTGATCACCTTTATGTGCAGGATCTTGCATGGAGCATTAGCTGTGGACAGTAGTCAGTAGTATGAACGACAGGACAGTGAACAGAAGGAAGTTTTAATACTGAAAGAGGTTATAGATGTGAGATGTTTCATCAGCTAGTCCAGGGAAAGGTGAAGTCTTGTACACAGATGGATAGTGGATGGAAAAGAATTGAGTGAGTGTTTCTGATGGGAAAAAGTACTTAGGGGAAGAGAAGAAGAAGAACGGTGGGTTTAGCAAGTGTAGAAAATATTTCTGATGTTGAGATGGAAATGGAAAAAGAAATGAAAGCAGAGTATGTGTAACCAAAGAAAATAAAGATCCACGTACAGTAATGCAGATAATATCTGTTGGCATGGTGGAGAGTTAATCTTATTATCCCATCTTATATTAATTAGGAAAATTAAATGAAGACTTTGAAGCTTGGCTCAAGGTTGGAAATCTAGATAAGAAGAGAAAAGAAAATTTGGAGAAAACTGAACTTATTTATGGAATGGCTGACACAAGGGGAGCCTGAGGCTCCCCATGAATCTGTTATAAAAGGAGGCCAAGAGGACAAGGGGGGAGGACGGCAAGGAGGAGGAGGAGGGAGCACGCCCCACAATGGCTGCTGCTGGCAGGAGAGGCGCCCACATCCGCCACAGAAAACTGGACTGCATACTTAAAGACTAGAACAGATAAGTGGACTCACTTCTACACGTATGCAGAAAATTAGCAAGAATTAAATTATTGCATGTAAAGTAAGAACTCCAGGTAATGACATACAGGACTTTCCAAGGTCAGAAAAGTAACGATCAAGTTCTGCAAATGACAAGCTACCAGTAGAACACCTATCAACATTTGTAAAAGTAGCATTGTACCCAAAGTACTATAGGCAATTGAATGGATCTGATCCAAATTGTGAACTACCATTATTTGCAAATCCATCCTCTAGATTGGTCATAAAATTAGACTGATAAACAAAGAAGTGTGGAAGCATCCATTGTCCTAATTGAAGAGGATAAGAGACATTTCAACCTATGGAGGGTTCCACACATCCCGCTGGTTAGACCCAAACACATGGATTGGAAAATGTTGGACATTTTGTCATCTCTAGTGCGGAATAGAGCCATCCATGGAAAACCAATACCTGACCTTAACATAGAATATTCTCCCAAAATAAAACCATAAGCATTGTCTCTTAACTGGGTAACCACAGCACAAAAGGCGGCACACATTGACGCCCAGAAATCTCCTATATGACCAATCTTAACATTAACATGAGGGGATGAGGAAAATTTGAAGCAAATTCCAAATTGGTTATGGTAAAGGGATAACCAAATGCAGATCTAATAAAAGGAGCAGAGTACGACACTATAGGCCATATATTTAGAAGCCCAGAAGGGCGTTAACAAATGCAATTTTCCACAGTGGGAGTCGTCAGCAAGTCTTAGACCAGCTGCTGGGTCGAGAGGAAGAGCTGAGGACCCCAAGACGAAGGATGATGACGGGGACGACCATTCTGCCATCACAGATTATTTGTAAACACAGTGTGCTAAGGATAATACATAAATCATACATAGCTCACCACACGGATGTAGGGGTGTGATACTTATAGGGTTCTTGCATTATTTATCTCCATCATGCTAATTACGGTTAGGTAATCTGAATAAGGGTGAAGGTTAGAAGCTCTGAATGCTTGAATACAACAATGCATGAATAAGGATGTCTCCTAACGTTGAATAATATTGTTTACTACCTACCCACTGAACATATAGGTCCCATCACCCAACACACACATCACAACACAATCACCACATGCAGATTTCATATAGCCAACAACCACACACTCAAGGCTGCTGGGAGATAACTTACAACAACACATAGATAACTACAGGTGTGGTGAATAAGGATAAAACTGTACAGGCTCCATACATTGTGATGGCAACCCCTCAGACCATTATTGGTCCTGCCCCGGCTGAGCCCTTTGTATCGGCACTTGATTAAAGGTGTAGGGTACAGGGAAGATGCATGCCGGAGAGCACCAGACCATCATGACGTGTGCCTGCGACATAGAAAAGGTCGTAGGGCGAGTGACTGTATGACTTCAGTCCCCAGAAGAAGAATGGACTGGTACCCGAGCGCATCCACTGCACCTCCAGCATTCAGGGTGGAGCCAGGAGCTCGAGACTTACCAACACCAGCATGTTCACCTCTTAACAGCGACAGGGGGGTGGCATCCCAGGGACAGCATCACTGAAGTGTTCACTGGCTGGACTGGATGTTACATACCCTCTGCCAACGCTAGATCCAAAAGCCAAAGCCAACGCTAGATCCAGGAGCTTTAGTTAACTATAGACCAATCTCTAATCTCCCTTTCATTTCAAAAATCTTAGAAAGAGTTGTTGCTACGCAATTATTTGACCACCTGCAGGGAAATGGTTTACTTGAAGAGTTTCAATCTGGGTTTAGAATCCATCATAGTACTGAAACAGCTTTAGCGAAGGTCACTAACGACCTCCTCATTGCATCTGATAATGGACTAGTTTCTGTACTTGTCCTTTTAGATCTTAGTGCAGCTTTTGATACTATTGATCATAATATTCTACTTGATAGATTAGAACACTATGTTGGACTTAATGGAACTTCGTTGCAGTGGTTTAGATCTTATTTATCTGATAGGTTCCAGTTTGTTCATGTAAATGATGAGTTTTCTTTCAGCTCAAAGCTTAGTCATGGAGTTCCACAGGGATCTGTGCTAGGCCCTACTCTTTTTAGTTTATATATGCTTCCGTTAGGCAACATTATTAGAAAGCACTGTATACATTTTCATTGTTATGCAGATGACACACAATTATACCTGTCAATGAAGCCAGATGATACTAATCAATTAGCCAAGTTAGAAGCCTGTCTTAAGGAAATCAAAGCTTGGATGACTTGTAATTTCCTGCTATTAAATTCAGATAAGACTGAAGTCATTCTTGTTGGTCCAAAAAACCTTAGAAATTCCTTTCCAAATTAAACTTTCAGTTTGGATGCAGTTACTCTTTCTCTTAATAGCTCTGTGAGGAACCTTGGAGTTATTTTTGATCAGGATTTGTCCTTCAATTCACATATTAAATTTGTTTCTAAGACTGCCTTCTATCATTTGCGTAATATTGCCAAGATTAGGAGCATCTTGTCTCAGAGTGATGCTGAGAAGCTGATCCATGCTTTTGTTAGCTCGAGATTAGATTATTGTAATTCTTTATTATCAGGCTGTCCTAAAACATCTTCAAAAAGTCTTCAGCTGATCCAAAATGCTGCAGCAAGAGTTTTAACAGGTACTAGAAAGAGAGATCATATCTCTCCGGTTCTGGCCTCCCTTCATTGGCTTCCCATAGAGTTTAGAATTAAGTTTAAAATCCTTCTTCTTACTTACAAAGCTCTAAACAATCAGGCTCCTTTTTATTTAAAAGATCTGATACTACCGTATCATCCTAACAGAGCACTACGCTCCCAAAATGCAGGATTACTTGTAATACCTAGAATCTCCAAAAGTACAATGGGAGGCAGAGCCTTCAGTTATCAAGCTCCTCTCCTGTGGAATCAGCTGCCAATCTGGATTCGGGAGTCAGACTCGATCTCTGTTTTTAAGAATAGGGCTAAAACCTACCTTTTTGATATAGCCTACAATTAGGGAGGGATCATGTGTTTCTGAACCCTCCCTTAGTTATGCTGCTAATAGGTTTAGTCAGCCGGGGGACCTCCAGTAATGCACTGGGCCTCACTCCTTTCCTCACTCTCTATGAAATATTTTTTTTTTTTTGCTGGTCATTAACATTTGTTTGTTCTCTCCCATAGATTGAGTCCCCATCGTGCTGTTTGCTCTCTACATGTCTGTTCTTTTCTTCTTCTCTATCCCCTCACCCCCCCAGCCAGTCGCAGCAGATGACTGCCCCTCCCTGAGCCTGGTTCTGCTGGAGGTTTCTTCCTGTTAAAAGGGAGTTTTTCCTCTCCACCGTCGCCAAGTGCTTGCTCACAGGGGATCGCCTGATTGCTGGGGTCTTTCTGCAACTGTGGGGGTCCCCCCTACAGTTGATAGTGCTATGAGATGACTGTTGTTGTGAAATGGCGCTATATAAATAAAGTTGAATTGAATTGAATTGAATTGCTGCACCCACCAGACTGACCTGTAGACCTCATGGGATGAGGTGCACCTCTGAGAGCGGGGACACAGTTGTTTCGTTTCTGTGTCACCAAGATGGAACTATGCTCCACAGCTGTAGATACGGGAAGCAGACACAGAGGAAGGTCAAACCTCTGTCGCAACTGTGTGATGAGTGCAGCTGAATGATGTGAGCCCTGGCAAGGGTCAACCGGTGGACAAAGGTTTCGTGGACTTTGTGGACTGACTCTATCCTACCCTATGACCCCTACATGGTCCACTCCACTGGACAAAGAACAATGATCATGAGGAGACCTCGAGGGGGGGTACAGGACCTGGTGACAGTCCACCTCTTAGACATCGCTGCACCGTGCTAAGGTGTCCACAAGGGGGGAGGCAAGGGTAGCAGAACCAATGGTGCAAGCCTCTTGGGTTGACACACAATGCAGGGACCTGCCTTATTCACCATCTGTTAATTGCTAGAGTCTCTCACACCATACATGGTTGACATGATAAAATCATGTCAAAGGGGGGATTGAAAGGGTTAAGGTATAGTTAGTGCCAGAATAATAATTCTGTAGGTGATCTCCCATCATGCTCTACACATATTCCATACAAATTCTGTTTGCATGCTTATGAACAATTATGTTATGTTATATGTTCCTGAGATAATAGGAATGAGACAAAAGTATAGAGCTCTCTCCCTTTTCTCTCACTTCTAAGTCAGGTCTTTTCATATTAGTTACACACCCAAAAACAGCATTCTCACACACTCTTTTGATAGCACATTTAAACTGGCCAATCAGAAGGTCGCGTATAAGCCCCTCCTATTGTACTGGGTCGCCCAACCCGAGAGGATAACTGTAACACGCACCCGGAAGTCGGGGTTCAGTCTGGCCATGCTCCAGGAGGAGCTGCGTCACGCTGCACCCAGCGCTGCTTACTTTACATGTGACTTCTAAATAAATGTTTCATCTTAAAATTGAAGAAATCTCCGGTTTGTTCTTGGATCTTTCAATCAAAGAATCGGGTATTTTTCTAACAATTCCAACAACCGATTTGTGTACTACCTTAATTGCAGTGACCTGTGCCAGATTATTAGGTTTTTGCTGCTGTATTCTGACAGTAAAATGAGAAGATGAACTGACTTTAGGCAGTGACAACTATTCAAGTAAGTGTGCTTAAAGGGACACTCCACCAAAAATCAAGTTTTTTTTTCTTAACATGTCCCTAAGATGTTTTTTTTTTTTACTTAAAAGACATATCAAGAGCAAAATCACTCAAATGTCTCATGTCTGTTTTTTGCTTTAAAGTTTCACTTAAGCCCGTCCCCTGAAAAAAGGCTGCTTTGAAAAAATTTTTTTTTCAACCTTTATTTTACCAGGGATAAAACCAATTAAGGTAAGGACCTCTTTTACAGTGGTGCCCTGGCCAAGATGGAAGCATTTATAAAAACAACCAATTACAAAACAACAACAACTTGTCCCAAATTAAGACTGTGGAGCCCATAGTTATAACCTATGTGACTCACATGTGGCTGGCTGAATTCAGCCAAGAGAGACTTTGAGCTAGCCATGTGTATTGACTTCACACCTCAAGAGGAAGACGTGTCTGCACCCCCTGGGGACTCAGGAGAGAGGAGATTACCCGGCCTGACCTTTGGGGGTCAGAAAGGAGAACAGAAGGACTCTGGGTGTTCTATTACAGATGAAAGGATGTAGCTGAGTATTGAGACTTTTGTGTGATGTATTGTTAGAGATGAGTGTATAAATGTATGTGTGTGACTGCGTCCTGTCTCTTTTCACTCCGATCGAGAGAGGACGTAGGATGAATGAGGATTAAAGCAGATACTGGAAAAATCATCCAGTCTCCTCAATTCTTGACTCCTACAATTGGTGACCTACGCATGAATCTGAGCACGCCGAGGCTGGAGGACAGCCTCGTGATCGATATGGAAGATCTGGGAGACAGCCGCTCAGACCCGGATTCACCGGGGAATGCCAGCAGGGGCACAAGACTAATTAAGCTCCCCGAGTTCTGGCAAAGCGACCCGCACTCATGGTTCCAGCATGTGGAGTCGCGGTTCCTGCTCGGGGGAGTTTCAGCGGATGACATTAAATTCCATAATGTCATTGCGACGCTCGACAGCCGCACAGCTCGGTGTGTGCGGAGCCTTGTGCAGCAACCCACCCGCTGTCGGCAAATATGACGCGCTGAAAGCCACCCTCATCAGGAGCTTTGTACCGTCGTCTGAGGCAAGAGCCAGGCAGCTACTGGACCTGCGCGACAGAGGTGGATGCAGGCCGACTGTCCTCATGAAGGACATGCTGCAAATGATCGGGACGGACAACGACGCGTTCCTTTTCAAGCATATTTTCCTGAGAACCCTCCCAGCACACACGAGAGGTTCCCTGTCCAGCAGGAGATGTGTGACCCAGCAGGACTTCCGCGACCTGGCCCAAGAGGCGGAGCGGCTCCTCAATGCCTGCGAGGAACAAGAGGCTTCCGTGGCAGCGGCAGACCTCGGCGTGGCAGCCGGGGGCAGTGTGGAGCCAGAGACAGCAGTGACCACCTCAGCGGCGACAGCAGCGGCGAGATTCCGTGGCAGGGGAGATGACGGCCTCTGTTTTTACCATCGACGTTTCGCTGGGAAGGCGCACAAATGCATCCCGCCCTGCAAGTTCAAAAAAGCAGGGAAACGACCGGGCCGGGAGCCGTTAGCAGCTTCCACTCTCGGCGAACGGAACAAGCTGCTTTATCTGACAGACGCGGGCTCCGGGCGGCAATTCCTAGTGGACGCCGGAGCCCAGAGGAGCTTCATCACTGCCACCTATGCTGATCGGGTCGCGGGACCCCGTGGAGACGGAGCGACAGTGGCCAACGGCTCCAGCATCAAGACGTACGGAGAAAGAACCTTGTCTCTGTCCTTCCACGGCCGCACCTATGAGTGGAATTTCATCGTGGCGGCAGTGAGCTTCAATATGTTAGGTGCTGATTTTCTGTGTTCACATGGTTCGTTAGTTGATCTGGCCAACAAACGACTAGTAAATGCACTCTCTTTCTGTTCTATCCCTTGTGCAGCTCGGGTGTGCCCGCCGCCAGTTCAGACCAACGTCGCCACAGCAGGTGGTAAGTTTCACAGCCTTCTACACCAGTTCCCAGCACTCACAGTTCCTACTTTTTCAGCTAAGGTTGTGAAGCACGGGGTGGTGCACTTTATTACCACGAGTGGCCCACCCGTTTTTGCGAAGGCTCGGCGCTTGGATGCAGCTAAACTCTCCATTGCGCGTGAGGAGTTCGCCAACCTGGAAAGGTTGGGCATAATTCGCCGCTCGAAGAGCGCTTGGGCTTCCCCCCTCCACATGGTACCTAAAGCTGACGGCTCATGGAGACCTTGTGGCGATTACCGCAGGTTGAACAATGCCACAGCGCAGGACCGGTACCCGATTCCGCATATCCAGGACTTTTCGGTGCACTTGGCGAAGGCGCGCATTTTTTCTAAAATAGACCTGGTCCGCGGTTATCACCAAGTCCCGGTCCGACCAGAGGACATCCCCAAAACAGCCGTAATAACCCCGTTCGGGCTTTTTGAGTTTTTACGAATGCCGTTTGGCCTTAAAGGCGCCGCACAAACCTTCCAACGGATGATGGATGCAGTGTTGCGCGACCTTTCTTTCGTTTTTGTCTATTTAGACAACATTTTGGTAGCCAGCACCTCCGAGGAGGAGCACGCAAAACACCTCACGACAGTTTTTCAGAGGTTAGGAGAGCATGGGTTGATAATCAACCCGGCCAAGTGCCATTTTGGCGTGGCACAAATCGATTTTTTAGGGCACCGCGTTTCCTCGGAGGGAGCAGTTCCTCTGCCGGCCAAAGCACGCGCAGTGGCAGATTTTCCCCAGCCTCGAACGGTAAAAGCGTTGCAAGAATTTTTGGGGATGGTAAATTTTTATAACCGTTTCATACCCCACGCAGCGCAGCTTATGCAGCCCTTGTACACCGCGCTCAAAAAGCAGAAGCCCTCCCATGTGATTGAATGGTCCCCGGAGCGGGAGCGCGCATTCACAGAGGTTAAACGAGCACTGGCAAACGCGGCACTGTTGGCCCACCCAGACCCGGCAGCCCGCATAGCGCTAACCACAGACGCGTCAGATGTGGCCATAGGGGCCGTAGTAGAACAGCAGGTTGCCGGGGTTTGGCAACCACTCACATTCTTCAGCAGATCCTATGCGAGGCTGAGCGAAAATACAGCGCATTTGACAGGGAGCTGCTGGCGCTCTTGGCTATTCGCCATTTCCAGTTCTGGCTGGAGGGGCGGCGTTTCATCGCGTTTGTCGACCACAAACCGCTCACTTTTGCAATGTCCAAAACTTCAGAACCGTGGTCAGGGCGGCAACAGAGACAGCTGGCCTCAATTTCTGAATTTACCACCGATATTCAGCACGTAGCCGGTAAAATCAATGTGGTGGCAGACTGTCTGTCACGCGCAGTAACAGCACCCGTCCGCGCGGAAACGGATTGCGCGGCCGCTTACCCAGAGCGCGGTAACAGCGCGGACACGCGCGCGGCTCCGGTCCACGTGGGAATAGATTATGCAGCCATGGCGGCGGAGCAGAGCGAGGACGCGGACGTGCGCGCGCTCCTGTCTGGACCAACAGGGTTAAGGCTGGAACGCAGAAATCTACAAACCGGTTTTCCCCCGCTGATCTGCGATGTATCCACAGGGCGACCGCGCCCGGTGGTGCCAGCCGCATGGCGCCGTCGCGTTTTTGACGCCGTGCACTCCCTAGCGCACCCAGGGGTGTGCGCTTCGGTGAAAATGGTGGCGGAGAAGTTTGTTTGGCCGAGCCTGCGCAAGCACGTGAAGGAGTGGGCTAAAACCTGCATGGCTTGCCAGTGGGCTAAAATTCACAGGCACACTAAGGCGCCCTTAGAACCGTTCCACATTCCGGCTAAAAGGTTCGATCATGTGCACGTGGACCTCATGGGCCCCCTGTCCACTTCACAAGGGTTCACGCATATCATGAGAATGGTAGACCGAACCACTCGTTGGCCGGAAGTGGTCCCGTTAACATCGACCACAGCGGCAGAGGTGGCACGCGTTTTTTTAACAGCCTGGGTAGCGCAGTTCGGGGTCCCGTCAGATATTATGTCTGATAGGGGACCTCAATTTGCGTCGGAACTGTGGTCAGCAGTGGCCAGCGGCTTAGAAGCGGCGGTACATCGCACGACCGCTTACCATCCCCAGGCCAACGGTTTATGCGAGCGTTTTCACAGGTCTTTGAAGGCAGCCCTCAGAGCGTCACTGACGGACACAGATTGGGTAAACAAACTACCATGGGTTTTATTGGGGTTGCGTTCGGCACCCAAAGAGGATCTAGATGCCTCACCAGCAGAATTGGTCTTCGCGCAACCGCTCAGGCTGCCAGGCGAGTTTTTACCCGACCACACGGCACCAGGGCCCCCCCGATCCGGGGGTCTCTGAGTAACACTGGAGCAGAAATGCTCCCGGGCCCCACTCATCACTCTTTCCCGCGTGTGTTCGTGCCCCAGGCTTTACGAGACGCAGAGTTTGTTTTTGTCAGGCACGATGCGCAGCGGCATAGTCTCCGCCCACCTTACGACGGTCCATTTCAAGTGCTGGAAACCGGGGAGAAATATTTTGTGCTAGATTTGGGGGGCAGGAGGGAGACGATCAGTATCGATAGATTAAATCCTGCTTTTGTGTTGCATAACGAGTCTGTACGGCCGGCGGGAGTACCTCGACGCGGCAGGCCTCCGAAGGGGCGGCCCCGGAACCCCCCACGGGGGGCAAATAACCCTTCTCCCCCTCACTCCACAGATGCACAGCAGGACGGCCCAACACAGAGCAGGAGACCTGCATACAGCAGATTCGGGAGACGATTGAAACCTAAGCTGCATGTGGAATGATGTGTTTTTTTGGTCAGGTTGTTTAGGTTGCTGTGAGATTCTGTTGGGGGGATGACGTGCTGTATGACTGTTGTATGACAGTATGTGGGTGCCCAGTCTTTTGAGTGGAAGGGGGGAGTGATGTGGAGCCCATAGTTATAACCTATGTGACTCACATGTGGCTGGCTGAATTCAGCCAAGAGAGACTTTGAGCTAGCCATGTGTATTGACTTCACACCTCAAGAGGAAGACGTGTCTGCACCCCCTGGGGACTCAGGAGAGAGGAGAAGATTACCTGGCCTGACTTTTGGGGGTCAGAAAGGAGAACAGAAGGACTCTGGGTGTTCTATTACAGATGAAAGGATGTAGCTGAGTATTGAGACTTTTGTGTGATGTATTGTTAGTGTGATATCCTACCGTGTAGCAATGATCACACTTGAGTTATTTCTTTGGCTAACTCTGCCGTTTATTCTGCAACACACATAATATGACTGAACATGGATTCTGCGCGGGGTTTTTACACTCTTGTTCTAATGTGTCCCCTTAGTAGCAGTGCTGAACAATAAAGGTAGTTCCCCCTAGAGGCATGTGCCAGTAATATTTTAAGTTAGACTTGCAGTCTACCACATCCCTCCCCTCTAGATTAAACTTATTCTTAAACACATGTGCCATACACATAATGTCTTTCTCTTTTTTTTTTCTTTTTTTTTTTTTTTTATATGTCTAACACACATAACAGTCTAACTGGGGAATTGGTTTGACTACCGCATCCCAGTGAGGTTCCAGGACGCATTCTTGTCCTGTGGCTGGGGAACTCACTACTGACTAAGTATAGTCCTTCAAGTAGTCTGGAGCTTTCCTAGCTCGCTGAGATCTTCTCACGGCTGGTGAGCCAACTGCAGGTGAAGACTCAGACTGCTCCACTGTTTCGGCTGCTGCAGTGCTGCCCGTAGAATCTGCAGAGACGGGTACCTCAGGTATCACCTGAAGTGGTGGTTCGTTGATGCTCTCCTCAGAATGGTTGTCAGACAACACCTCTGGTGCCATCGGCAGGGGAATGGAGCTCCTACCACGAACTTGGTCGATGTGTCGCCTCACCACTTGTCCATGACCTAATGTCACCTTGAATGACACAGGGCCTGTCTTTTCTGTTATTTCTCCTGGTACCCAGGCTGGTCCTGAGCCAAAGTTGCGGGTGTAGACCACGTCTCCTTCTCTCAGTATTCTCTCTCTAGCATGCATGTCATGATAACCTTTTTGTTTCTCTTGTTTATCATGCACTTTGTTTCTGAAGTCTGGATGTATTAAGTCAAATGTTGACCTCAACTTCCTTCCACACAACAGCTCAGCTGGTGACTTGCCAGTTGTAGATTGGGGTGTTATTCGATAGCTGAACAGAGCTCTCGACATTCGGGTTTCAATAGAGTCTCCTGTCATCTTTTTCATGAGTGACTTGAACGTCTGCACGGCCCTCTCGGCTAAGCCGTTAGAAGAAGGATGGTATGGCACAGTCGTGATGTGACGTATGCCATTCTTTTCAGAAAACTCTTGGAACTGTTCACTCATAAAACATGTACCGTTATCTGATACTATGATTTCAGGTAGCCCATGTTGGCTGAAACTCTTTCTAAGACATTCAATGGTAACAGTAGAAGTAGAGCTACTCACAGAATATGCATCGATCCACTTTGAGTATGCGTCAACTATGATCAGGAACATTCTTCCCATCCATGGACCTGCGTAGTCAATGTGAATTCTTCTCCATGGTTTATCTGGAACTTCCCAGGGATGTAGTGGGGCTGCTGGAGGACTGTTCCTGTTCTCCTGGCATGCCGCACATGACTTCACAAGCGCCTCCACCTCTGCATCCATGTTGGGCCACCACATGTAACTCCTCGCCAACGCTTTCATGCGAGTGATGCCAGGGTGTGCTTGGTGTAGTTGTTGCAGTAAGGCATTCCTACCAGGTGGTGGAACAACCACGCGTCCTCCCCACAGGATACAACCTTCCTGGGTGCTGAGCTCATCCTGTCGTCGGGCATAGGGAATGAACTCAGGACTGTTCATCTTCGGCCATCCTCGCAAGATGTATTCTCGCACTCTTGCTAGAACAGGGTCTTTGTCTGTCCACTTCTTTATTTGTTGTGCGTTCACCAGGGGCACGCCGATATCTTCAAACAATAGCACTCTCTCCTCCTCCTCAGGCGTGCTGTCTCTTCCTCCATCCAAGGGTAGCCTACTCATCGCGTCAGCATTCGTATGGTCCCGTCCGGCTTTGTAAACGATGGTGTACTCATACGCTGCTAATGTAACGGCCCATCTCTGAATTCTCTGAGATGTCATCTGGGGTATGGCTCTCATTTCACTGAACAGTGAAATTAGTGGCTTGTGGTCAGTCACTATAGCGAACTGTCTCCCGTACAGGTATTTGTGGAATTTTTTTACACCAGATACTACTGCAAGGCCCTCCTTGTCTAGCTGGGAGTAGTTTTTCTCAGCTGCACTAAGAGTTCTTGAGACGAACCCTATGGGTCTCTCTGAGCCATCCTCCATACGATGAGAGAGTACAGCACCCACACCGTAGGGTGATGCGTCACACGCCAGGATGAGTGGTTTGTTTGAATCATAGTGCACTAACACACTACAGGACTGAAGTAGCGCTTTGGACTCTTCAAACGCCTTCTGCTGCTTGACCCCCCATGACCATTTTTCTTCCTTCTTAAGTAAGGTATGTAGTGGTGCCAGCAGCGTGGAGAGCTTTGGGAGGAACCTATGGTAATAGTTCAACAAGCCCAGGTAGGCTTTTAACTCAGTAACATTTTGTGGCTCAGGTGCCTCCGCAATGGCTTCCACTTTGTCTGTTAGAGGGTGTAGACCACTGGCGTTGATCTTGTGGCCTAGGAACACCACCTCTTTTCCCATGAACTCACACTTGCTTCTTTTCAACCTCAGACCGCTTTTCTCCAACCGTTGAAGCACTTCCTTCAGCGTTTTCAGATGTTCTTGTTCATTTGGTCCTGTACAAAGGATGTCATCCAAATAAACGGCAACATTCGGAATTCCACCTAGGATGCCCTCCATAGTTCTCTGGAATATAGCAGGACTGGAAGCTACTCCAAATGGTAAGCGTGTGTAGGTATATAAGCCTTTGTGTGTATTGATGGTTACATACTTTCTTGATTCTTCTTCCAGGACTACTTCAGAATCAGAATCAGAATCAGAATCAGAATCAGGTTTATTGCCATTGTTCATGTAGTACACAAACTAGGAATTTGTCTCGGTACAATGCTGCAACATTAAACATGATAAGATAAGAGAAATAAACTATACATGTAATAAAGTGTAGGATAAGATTAAGTGATACTGGTCAACAGTTAAAATATATATTAGCCAGCAGCAGATACTGTGGAGAACTATATAGTGCAGTCGGTAATGCAGGAAGAAAACAGTGATGATTGACATGAGTCTGGTTGAGCTGCTGTACATGGTGCACGAGAGTCACTTAGTGTTCAGCAGTCTAATGGCAGAGGGGAAGAAGCTGTTCATGTGACGGGAGGTTTTAGTCTGGATGGACCGAAGTCTTCTACCAGAGGGGAGGGGGGCAAACAGTACATGACCAGGGTGTGAGGGATCGGCTATGATCCGGCCAGCACGCCTCCGGGTCCTGGAGATGTACAGATCCTGGAGAGATGGGAGCTTGCAGCCGATCACCTTCTCAGCAGTGCGCACGACGCGCTGCAGCCTTAGTCTGTCCCTGGCAGTGGCTCCTGCGTACCACACGGTTATGGAGGTGGTGAGGATGGACTCGATGATGGCTGTGTAGAACTGCACTAACATCTTGGTGGGTAGCTTGAGCTTCCTCAGCTGCCGCAGGAAGAACATCCTCTGCTGGGCTTTTTTGATGAGTGAGCTGATGGTCAGCTCCCATTTGAGGTCCCTGGTGATGGTAGTGCCTAGGAAGCGGAAGGAATCAGCAGTGGTGATGGGAGAGCCTGAGAGGGTGAGGGGGGGCAGAGGAGTAGTGACTTTCCTGAAGTCTACAATCATCTCCACTGTCTTCAGAGCGTTCAGCTGCAGGTTGTTATTGCTGCACCAGGACGCCAGCTGGGCCACCTCTCTCCTGTAGGCGGACTCGTCGCCGTTGGAGATGAGCCCGATGAGGGTGGTGTCGTCCGCAAACTTGATCAACTTGACAGACCGGTGGCTGGAGGTGCAGGAGTTGGTGTAAAGGGAGAAGAGTAGGGGGGAAAGTACACAGCCCTGGGGTGATCCGGTGCTGATGCTAGTATAGTCTGAGACAGTCTTTCCCAGCCGCACATGCTGCCTCCGGTCCGTCAGGAAGTCGATGATCCACCTGCAGAGGGAGTCAGGCACGTTGAGCAGGGACAGCTTGTCCCGGAGCAGAGCGGGGCGGATGGTGTTGAATGCGGAGCTGAAGTCCACAAACAGGATCCTGGCGTAGGTTCCCGGGGAGTCCAGGTGCTGCAGGATGGAGTGGAGGGCCAGGTTGACTGCATCGTCTACAGACCTGTTGGCTCGGTAGGCAAACTGCAGCGGGTCCAGGAGAGGGGTGGTGATGGACTTGAGGTGGGACAGGACCAGGCGCTCAAAGGACTTCATGACTACAGAGGTGAGCGCTACAGGTCTGTAGTCATTAAGTCCAGTGATCCGTGGCTTCTTGGGGACAGGGATGATGGTGGAGGATTTGAGGCAGGACGGCACGTGGCATAACTTAAGGGAGGTGTTAAAAATGTCTGTGAATACAGGAGCCAGCTGTTTCGCACAGAGTCTCAGGGTGGAGGGAGACACGCCGTCTGGGCCGGGGGCCTTGCGCGGGTTCAGTCTGGAGAACTGTTTGAGCACATCCTTGTTTGAGCACATCCTACTTGTTGGTAGGCGTGACTCATGTCTAATTTCGTGAAGTGTCGGCCGCCGTTCAGCTGTGCGAAGAGGTCCTCCACTTTAGGAATTGGATACTGATCCACCCGTGATGCTCGATTGACAGTGAGTTTGTAATCTCCACATATTCTAATGGAGCCATCCGGCTTTCTCACTGGGACTATGGGCGCCGCCCATTCTGCAACCTGCACTGGCTCAATGATCTTGTCATCCAGCAGCCTCTGTAGCTCGCTTTCGACCAGTGGCTTGACTGCATAGGGCACCGGTCGGGGTTTGCAGAATCGTGGTTGGGCCTCCTTGTCCACATTAATCTTTGCAGTGACACCTTTTAGCTGTCCTAAGCCTTCTTTGAACACCTCAGCGTGTCTTTCGAGGATCTCCTCCAGCTGCAATTTGGGCTGAGATTCCACTTTATTCACCAACTGATCAATCATGGCCAGTTCTTGTAGCCAACTTCGCCCTAGTAGATTTGGTCCTTCGCTCCCAACTACTACTACAGGTAAGTCCTTTTCTTTGTTTTCGTGCTGCACCTTCACTTGTGCCATGCCTAGCACGTCTAGCTTCTCTCCTGTGTATGTTTTTAATTTTAATGAACAGGGATTTAATTCTGCTGTGTCTGTTTTCTTCCACAGTTGTGTATATTGCTGTTTACTTAATATGGTTACTCCACAGCCTGTATCAACTTCAAATGTTACTTTCATTCCATTAACATTCATGGTACGCGTGATGGGCGCTACCTTGGTCAGCTCCTCTGACGTGTTGTAAATTGTGTGAAAACCCATGTCTTCTGTATCACTTTCTCCCTCCCCTCTCAGTTGATTCGCTCGCTGTTCCTTTCCTGGGCCCTTGTTTTCATACTTTTGCCCATTAACTGTCGCTTTCAGCACCTGTGCGCTGTCCACCTTTATTCTACATGCTTTCTTAATGTGCCCTCGCTTGCCACAATTATGACACAGCTCAGTGGCAAATTTGCACTCAGCGGCATTGTGCTGGCCTTTGCAGCGATAACAACTGGGGAATTTGTGCTGATTTTTGTCAGTCAACACTTTGTGGACACCTACTTGGGTCTTAGGCACACGAACATGCGTTGCTGTGTCCTCTGCTAGTTTCCTTTGCATTTCTCTCACATCTTTAGATGCTGTTTCCATCGCTTGGCATAATTCCAAAGCCTTCGCAAAAGTGAGTTTTGTTTCAGATAAAAGTCGCCGTTGCATTCGGTCATCATTCACTCCACACACAAGTCTGTCTCTTAACATTTCTTCCAATGAGTCTTTGTAATCACAGTGCAGTGCTAATTTCCTCAATTCTGCCACATACTCTGCTATGGACTCAGTGTTCCTCCTTATGCGTGAATTAAATTTGAATCGTTGCACGATTTCACTCGGTTTGGGGCTGAAGTGCTTCTGAAGCTCAGCAGTAAGCTGGTCGTACGTTTTATCTTTCGGTAATGCAGGGCTTATTAAATTTCTCAACAAGCTGTAAGTAGTTGCACCAACTCCACTCAACAGTACAGCCTTCCTTTTGTCTGGCTCCTCAATGTCATTAGCTTGGAAGAAAAAGTCCAACATTTCACCATATTCTTCCCATGACTGAGTCGAGTTATCAAAAGGGGTTACCGTTCCGATTACAGCCGCCATTGCTCGTCGTGGTGGGGAAACCTCGTTTTTCCTCCTCTGAACTTGCACTCGAACTACTGGAGTCACTTGAGTTCGCCACACTTGCAATGTTCTCTGTTTCTCGCCGCTGATTTTTTTCTTTTAATCCTCGTCGCCAATTGTGTGATATCCTACCGTGTAGCAATGATCACACTTGAGTTATTTCTTTGGCTAACTCTGCCGTTTATTCTGCAACACACATAATATGACTGAACATGGATTCTGCGCGGGGTTTTTACACTCTTGTTCTAATGTGTCCCCTTAGTAGCAGTGCTGAACAATAAAGGTAGTTCCCCCTAGAGGCATGTGCCAGTAATGTTTTAAGTTAGACTTGCAGTCTACCACAGTTAGAGATGAGTGTATAAATGTATGTGTGTGACTGTGTCCTGTCTCTTCACTCTGATCGTGAGAGGACGTAGGATGAATGAGGATTAAAGCAGATACTGGAAAAATCATCCAGTCTCCTCAATTCTTGACTCCTACAAAGACAAGTTTTACCATTAAACTGCTGTTAAGGACCAGTGCAGTCATTATTCTGCGCCACTGTACATACAACTGGACATATTCTTCAACTGGTAAGTCTTTTATCACAACATTTATTCTGATAAGGTAGTGCTAGCCACTATTAGCCTTGTGGGATGTGGGTGGGCCTAGTAAGATAAGCCTTTATTAGTCCCACAACGGGGAAATTCCAGGATTGCAACAGCACAGGGATAGCAACACTCAGAGCAACAATCAAAAGGCAAGAAAAAAAACAAGCAAGCAAGAGCAGCTAATATACATATGTACATATTACTATAAAATATATATATACACACACACACAGACACAGTGCAGAGCATTGTAGCTGGATGGAATAAATATATGAATATATGAACACACAGTGCAGAGCATTGTAGCTAGATGGAATAAATATGTAAATATATAAACACCCACAGTACGGAGCATTGCAGCTAGGTGGAATAAATATGCAAGTTTATAAACACACACAGTGCGGAGCAATGTAGCTAGATGGAATAATATGTAGATATATAAAAACACAGTGCGGAGCATTGTAGCTAGATGGAATAAATATATAGATATATAAATATAAACACACCCAGTGCAGAGCATTGTAGCTAGATGGAATAAATATGTAAATATATAAACACACACAGTGCAGAGCATTGTTGCTAGGTGGGATGAAACAGCATAACCGTCTATTTAGTTATCCTACATGGTATGATTATGTGCCCATACATATTCTCACCCTCCATAGCGACCGGTATGTTCCTAGTTGTATGCCCGAGAGGACCATTGTGTAAGTCTATTGCATCTTTTGCATTCAAAAAAAAACTATTAGTTTGTTACGTCTTTTTGCTATCTCTGCGAGCAGCCCTGCTTAGGTTGTACAGTCTGACAGCCGTTGGTAGGAAGGACCTACGAAACCTCTCGGTTGTGCACCTGGGATGATGTAGTCTGCTGCTAAATGAGCTCCTCAGTGCATCCAGTATGTCCTGCATAGGGTGGAACTCGGACTCCAGCAGAGATGACAGTTTAGCCACCGTCCTCCTCTCTCCTATCTCCTCCATCGGATCAAGGCGTTGCCCCAGGACAGAGCTAGCTTTCTTAATCAGTTTGTTCAGTCTCTTCCTATCGGCTGCAGTAATGCCACTGCCCCAGCAGACCACTCCAAAAGTGATGGCTGATGCCACCACCGTGTCATAGAATGACTTCAGCAGCGCCCCTTGTACACCAAAAGACCTGAGTCTCCTCAGCAGGAACAGCCTGCGCTGTCCCTTCTTGTAGAGTGCGTCAGTATTGTGTGACCAGTCTAGTTTATTGTTCAGATGAATACCCAGGTACTTGTAGGATGTCACCATCTCGATGTCTGTTCCCTGTATATTTACTGGTGCTGTGAGGGGCTGCCCATGCCTGCGGCAGTCCACCACCAGCTCCTTAGTTTTCCTCGCGTGTAGTGTAGTAATCACCAATCCTGGTGTTTGAAGGAGGGGGTGAAGTGATCGTCACTTCCTGTTTTGCTGTCTGCCTGTGTGGTTTGCTCTCCAGCTCTCGAGCCACTAGCTATGGCTACTACCTCTCTTTCCTCTCCTCCTCTGGTGTGCTCTCTCTGTCAGATGTTTAGCTACACCTCTGCCTCTTTTAGTGATAACGGTAAATGTAATAAATGTTGTCTTTTTGAGGCGCTCGAGGCGAGGTTGTCTGATTTGGAATCCCGGCTCCGCTGCATTGAAACACCGTCTGCGCCAGTTAATCTCGACGGACGCCCATTAGCTGCAGCGGAGCTAGCTAGCTTAGGTCCCCCTGTCACCGGTTCCCCGGCTCTCCTCTGCAGCGAGGAGACTGGGTGGGTGACGGTGAGAAGGAAGCCTAGTCACAAAGCCCCGGTTCACCACCAACCTGTTCACGTTTCTAATCGTTTTTCCCCGCTCAGCGACACACCCGCTGAGGAAAAAACTCTGATCATTGGCGACTCTGTAGTCAGAAACGTGAACCTAGAGACTCCAGCGGCCATAGTCACATGCATTCCTGGGGCCAGAGCAGGCGACATCGAGTCAAATTTGAAAATGCTGGCTAAAAGTAACTGTAAATATTCCACAATTGTTATTCACGCCGGCATTAATGACATCCGTCTCCGGCAGTCGGAAGTCACAAAACTTAATATAGAATCGGTGTGTGAGTTTGCAAAAACGATGTCTGCCACTGTAGTATTCTCTGGGCCCCTCCCCAATCTGACCAGTGATGACATGTTTAGCCACTCGTCATCCTTGAACCGCTGGCTGTCTGTGTGGTGTCCTAAAAATGACGTGGGCTACATTGACAATTGGAGCTCTTTTTGGGGAAAACCTGGTCTTATGAGACGAGACAGCATTCATCCCACTTTGGATGGTGCTTCTCATTTATCTAACAATCTGGCATCTTTTTTATCCAAATTTCCAAAACCCTGACTACTCAGAGTTGGGACCAGGAAGCAGAGTCGCAGTCTTACACGCCTCTCTGCAGCTCCTCTTCATCCGCCACCCCTCAGCTTAGCCCCTGTCTTCCCCATCAGAGAATCGTTGTCTGCTCCCTCCAAAGTAAATAAAAATATAATGTATAAGCATCCCAAAGTGATAAAGCAAAATATTGGTAAAACTCAAATTAAACATAAAGCCTCTAAATTCAATGATTTGGCCTCTGTTCCTCCTCATAATTTAAAAATTAAATGTGGTTTATTAAATATTAGGTCTCTAACTCCCAAGTCTCTGTTAGTCCATGATCTGTTAATTGATCATCAGATTGATTTAATTTCCCTTACAGAGACTTGGTTAGGGCAAGAGGATTATGTTGGTTTAAATGAATCAACTCCCTCTGGTTATTTAAACTGTCAAAATCCCAGAAGTTCTGGTCGTGGAGGAGGAGTAGCATCAATTTACCATTCCAAATTACTAGTTAATGTAAAGCAAAAAACATGTTATAATTCCTTTGAGGGCCTGGTCCTCAGTGTTGGGCACTTTAGCAATTCCAGGTTAAACCCAATTTTATTTGCCATAGTTTATCGTCCCCCATCAACCTATTCAGAATTTTTATCCAAATTTCCTGATTTCTTAGCTGATTTAGTGCTGAAATCTGATAGAATAATTATAGTAGGGGACTTTAATATACATGTGGATGTAGATAGTGACTGCCTTAATGTGGCTTTTAATTCAATATTAGACTCGATTGGGTTTTCTCAGAAAGTAGGAAATTCTACTCATTACCTCCACCATACATTGGACCTTGTTCTGACATATGGCATAGAAATAGAAAATCTTGTAGTGTCTCCTCATAACCCTGTACTGTCAGACCATTGTCTGTTAACCTTTGATTTTACTATTTCTGACTATTTGGCTCCTAAAGAAAAATATTATCACAGTAGATGCCTCTCAGATGATGCTGTTTCCAAATTTATGCAGATTGTTTCCTCTATGCCATGTGTCAACACAACGGAAATAAGCTATAGACAGCTTGCTCCTTCTGTAATTGATAACATGGTGGATAGTGTTTCAGCTTCTCTGCATCAGGCTCTAGACTTGGTGGCCCCCTTAAAAAAGAAAAAGTCTAATCAGAGATTTTTAACTCCTTGGTTCAACACAGAAACTCGTAGCTTAAAACAGAAGACTCGTCAATTAGAAAGAAAATGGTGCTCTACTAATTTAGATGAAATCTATTTAGCTTGGAGAAATCATCTTTTAATTTATAAAAAATCTCTTAGAAAAGCTAGAACGAGTTATTACTCTGCATTAATAGAAGAGAACAAGAATAATCCCAGGTTTCTTTTCAGTACTGTAGCCAGGTTGACAAAGAGTCAGGACTCTGTCAATCCTAGCATCCCCTTAGAGCTTACTAGTCAGGACTTTATGAACTTTTTCAATAATAAAATTTCATCCATCAGAGATAAAATCAATCAGATTCTTCCCACAGTTAACTTAAATACTGTAACTACTACAACTCCTTCTATTGATGTCTGTCTTGATGAGTTTACTCCAATCGACCTTTGTGAGTTAGACAAAATAGTTTCCTCATCCAAACCTTCAACTTGTCTTTTAGACCCTATTCCTACCAGGTTATTTAAAGAAGTCTTCCCACTTATTGGTAGCTTTATTCTTCATATAATCAATTCTTCATTAACTTTAGGCCATGTACCGCAGGCTTTTAAAACGGCTGTAATTAAACCCTTACTCAAAAAGCCAACGCTAGATCCAGGAGCTTTAGCTAACTATAGACCAATCTCTAATCTCCCTTTCATTTCAAAAATCTTAGAAAGAGTTGTTGCTACGCAATTATTTGACCACCTGCAGGGAAATGGTTTATTTGAGGAGTTTCAATCTGGGTTTAGAATCCATCATAGCACTGAAACAGCCTTAGCGAAGGTCACTAACGACCTCCTCATTGCATCTGATAATGGACTAGTTTCTGTACTTGTCCTTTTAGATCTTAGTGCAGCTTTTGATACTATTGATCATAATATTCTACTTGATAGATTAGAACACTATGTTGGACTTAATGGAACTTCGTTGCAGTGGTTTAGATCTTATTTATCTGATAGGTTCCAGTTTGTTCATGTAAATGATGAGTTTTCTCTCAGCTCAAAGCTTAGTCATGGAGTTCCACAGGGATCTGTGCTTGGCCCTACTCTTTTTAGTTTATATATGCTTCCGTTAAGCAACATTATTAGAAAGCACTGTATACATTTTCACTGTTATGCAGATGACACACAATTATACCTGTCAATGAAGCCAGATGATACTAATCAATTAGCCAAGTTAGAAGCCTGTCTTAAGGAAATCAAAGTTTGGATGACTTGTAATTTCCTTCTATTAAATTCAGATAAGACTGAAGTCATTCTTGTTGGTCCAAAAAACCTTAGAAATTCCTTTCCAAATCAAACTTTCAGTTTGGATGCAGTTACTCTTTCTCTTAATAGCTCTGTGAGGAACCTTGGAGTTATTTTTGATCAGGATTTGTCCTTCAATTCACATATTAAATTTGTTTCTAAGACTGCCTTCTATCATTTGCGTAATATTGCCAAGATTAGGAGCATCTTGTCTCAGAGTGATGCTGAGAAGCTGATCCATGCTTTTGTTAGCTCGAGATTAGATTATTGTAATTCTTTATTATCAGGCTGTCCTAAAACATCTTTAAAAAGTCTTCAGCTGATCCAAAATGCTGCAGCAAGAGTTTTAACAGGTACTAGAAAGAGAGATCATATCTCTCCGGTTCTGGCCTCCCTTCATTGGCTTCCCATAGAGTTTAGAATTAAGTTTAAAATCCTTCTTCTTACTTACAAAGCTCTAAACAATCAGGCTCCTTTTTATTTAAAAGATCTGATACTACCGTATCATCCTAACAGAGCACTACGCTCCCAAAATGCAGGATTACTTGTAATACCTAGAATCTCCAAAAGTACAATGGGAGGCAGAGCCTTCAGTTATCAAGCTCCTCTCCTGTGGAATCAGCTGCCAATCTGGATTCGGGAGTCAGACTCGATCTCTGTTTTTAAGAATAGGGCTAAAACCTACCTTTTTGATATAGCCTACAATTAGGGAGGGATCATGTGTTTCTGAACCCTCCCTTAGTTATGCTGCTAATAGGTTTAGTCAGCCGGGGGACCTCCAGTAATGCACTGGGCCTCACTCCTTTCCTCACTCTCTATGAAATATTTTTTTTTGCTGGTCATTAACATTTGTTTGTTCTCTCCCATAGATTGAGTCCCCATCGTGCTGTTTGCTCTCTACATGTCTGTTCTTTTCTTCTTCTCTGTCCCCTCACCCCCCAGCCAGTCGCAGCAGATGACTGCCCCTCCCTGAGCCTGGTTCTGCTGGAGGTTTCTTCCTGTTAAAAGGGAGTTTTTCCTCTCCACCGTCGCCAAGTGCTTGCTCACAGGGGATCGCCGATTGCTGGGGTCTTTCTGCAACTGTGGGGGTCCTCCCTACAGTTGATAGTGCTATGAGATGACTGTTGTTGTGAAATGGCGCTATATAAATAAAGTTGAATTGAATTGAATTGAATTGAAAAGACTTTGACACAATACTGTAAAACAATGAAAGGTTTTGTTTGTAAGAAAAAGGACATCAGATACCATTTAAGACAATGTATATTTGTTTTTATAGGGTATTTATATCCACAGGAGTGCATCTTTAACTACTTTACATTACTGCCTTACTGTACACTGTTTGATGTTACTTAAATCATTTTTAATATCACAGAAATCACATTTGATTTACTTTAAACCCACACCTGAATGAGTTATACCTACATATTTTAGATGCCATACAGTATGAATATAAAAAATAACTATTCCATTCTTACTGGTGAAGTAGTAATATTAATCTATTGAAAAAGCTGTCAATTTTTTAATTCAAGATGAAAATGCAGACATTGAAAATGTTGACTGTTATTTCAGTACAAAATGTACGGCTGCTGCCATTGTTGCTGATTCTTGATGTTTGTTTTGTGGTCATTAGCCTTGCTTGAGCAATTAATTTAAAATTTCTTAAAAACTAAGAGCTATGTACACTAGTGGTAGCATTCGTCCCACATCCGCGAGGTCGTGGGTTCAAGCTGCAGCTGGTGTATCAGTTTAACTGGCAACGGTATAAAAATGGTACTTCCTGCCTTCTTGCTTGGTGCTCAGCATAACAGAATGGGGAAAGAAGCTGGTTGCAGCGGTGCCTTGCATGGCATTGACTCTCGTGCACTATGTACAGCAGCTCAACCAGACTCACGTCATTCATCACTGTTTTTCTGTTGCATTATCGACTGCGCTATGTGGTACTTCACATTATCTGCTACTTGCTAATTTTTTAAAACTGCCTTGACTAGTACTACTCATTATTACTAGTATTATTATTATTATTATTATTATTACTTATTATTACTTATTTTTCTACACTTATTGCATGTTTTTAGTCCTTTAGTTTTTTAGTTTATCCCTTTTTCTCATCATGTTTTTAATGTTGCAGCATGGCATTGAGACAAATTCCTAGTTTGTGTACTACATGAACAATGGCAATAAATCTGATTCTGATTCTGATTCTGATTGACCTTATGGCGGTACATGGGGAGAGCCTAATTGTGTACCATCTTAGACAAGAACAAAGAGCAGGGGTTCCCTAGTGAGATAACGGAGGTGTGAAGGATGAGTGAAGTGAATGCAATGGACGCGAAGGTCATCTTTTGTGTGTTAGAAGCTTCTAGAGAAATGCCATGTTATTTAAGAGAAGAGTCTCTGCTGAGATGTCATTCTGTCTATGCTTGATGTGTGAGTTGTGTAATAAATCGCCTGAGACAAATCTGCCTCTTCATTTACACGCTCCACACTGGTGACCCAAGACGAATCATGGAACACAAAGCGAGATCCCCGGAGCCGACCTCAACGGGAGTCTCCAGCCACGCATGTGCTGTTGCAATCAAGCTACCGGATTTCTGGCAGCACAACCTGCGCTCCTGGTTACACATCATCGAGACGTAGTTCGCCCTCCGGGGGATATCGGCAGATGACACCAAGTTCCACTATGTGGTCGCATCGCTCGACGCCCGCATGGCTCAGCACGTAGAGAGCCTGCTCGATCAGCCACCAACCGACAGCAAGTACGAGGCGGTGAAGGCTGCGCTCATCCAGCGCTACACACCCTCGGACGGTGAGAGAGCAGAGAGACTTCTGACGCAGACCGAGTTGGGAGACGGGTCGGCCATAGACCTAATGGAGAAGATGCTGAGGTTAAAGGGCACGGACAACGACCACTTTCTGTTTACCCACCTCTTCCTCCGGAACCTTCCGACAGCGGCGAGAGCGACCCTGGCCAATTCGCCGTTGCTGGCCGAGCAGGACTATCGTGCGCTAGCCCGGGAAGCAGACTGGATCATCATCGCCACCAGGGCGTTCATGACCATCGCGGCAGCGACGGAGCTCGGCGTGACGACCGGAGGAGGCGAGGAGCCACCGACGGCAGCAGCAGCGGGGGCCAAGGAGCGCCAGAGAGACACGTTCTGTTCCTACCACCGCCGCTTCAGAGAGAAGGCACGCAGATGTACGCCACCGTGCCAATTCCAGCGCTCGGGAAAACGCCAAGGCCGAGGATCAGTAGCAGCAGCGACCCTCGGGGAGAAGAACAAGCTGCTCCACCTGATGGACGCACGCTCGGGGAGGCATTTCCTCGTGGACACCGGCGCCCAGAAGAGTTTCATCCGGCCGACCTATGCTGACTGGCTGGCAGGATCTAGCAGCCCCGAGATGGCGGCAGCAAACGGCTCGGAGATTAAGACTTTTGGTGAGAGGACTCTACTCTTGTCTCTACACGGCCGTACATATGAGTGGACTTTTGTCATAGCAGCATTGAATTACCATATACTGGGGGCTGATTTTCTGTGTGCACATGGTTTGTTGGTAGATGTCGCTAACAGACGCCTAGTTAATGCACTGTCCTTTGACTCTCTCCCCTGTATAGCTCGAGTGACCCGGCCAACAGCACAAGCCAACGTCACAGCTACCTGCGGTAAGTTCCACACACTGCTCACTCAGTTCCCAGCACTAACAGTCCCGACATTTTCGGCAGCTATCGCTAAACACGGGGTGGAGCATTTTATCACCACCACCGGGCTGCCCATTTTTGCAAGACCTCGGCGCTTGGACGCAGCTAAACTGGCCATAGCGCGCGAGGAGTTCGCCAACCTGGAGAGGTTGGGCATCATCAGGCGCTCAAACAGCCCATGGGCTTCCCCGCTACACATGGTCCCTAAAGCTGAGGGTTCGTGGTGACCTTGTGGGGATTTCCGCAGGTTGAACAACGCCACAGCACACGACCACTACACAATTCCTCACATTCAGGATTTTTCCGTTCACCTTGCCAGAGCACACATTTTTTCTAAAATAGACCTGGTCCGCGGTTACCACCAAGTCCCAGTGCGCGCTGAGGACATACCCAAAACAGCGGTAATAACTCCGTTCGGTCTATTCGAGTTCCTGCGCATGCCATTCGGGTTAAAAGGAGCGGCACAGACGTTACAGCGCATGATGGATGCAGTGCTGCGCAATCTCCCTTTCATGTTCGTCTACCTGGACGATATCCTAGTAGCCAGCGCGTCCGAAGACGAACACGAAACCCACCTCACGACGGTTTTCCGGAGGTTGGAAGAGCACGGGTTAATAATCAACTCAGCGAAATGTCAGTTCGGGGTGACGGAGATTGATTTTTTGGGGCACCGCGTCTCTCCCAAAGGAGCGATCCTGCTGCCTGACAAAGTGCGCGCAGTGGCAGATTTTCCCTGGCTGCAAACGGTCAGGGCGCTACAAGAATTTTGGGGAATGGTGAACTTTTATAACCGTTTCCTTCCCCACGCAGCGCAGCTCATGCAACCACTGTACGCTGCGCTCAAAAAACAGAAACCCGCGGATAGGGTCGAATGGACCCCGGAGCGAGAGCGGGCGTTCTCGGAAGTCAAAGCAGCCCTGGCAAACGACGCATTGCTGGCACATCCAGACCCAACGGCCCGCATAGCGCTCACCACTGACGCTTCAGATGTGGCCATAGGGGCTGTCATGGAGCAGCGCGTCGCCGGGGCTTGGCAGCCGCTCGCCTTTTTCAGCAGGACTTTGCGCAACAGTGAACATAAATACAGCGCATTCGACAGAGAGTTACTGGCTCTCCACCTGGCCATTCGCCACTTCCAGTTCTGGCTGGAAGGGCGCAGTTTCACCACGTTCGTTGACCACAAGCCGCTAACATTCGCGATGGCCAAGGTTTCAGAACCATGGTCGGGCCGGCAGCAGAGACAGCTGGCCGCGATTTCAGAGTTTACTACCGATATTCAGCATGTGTCAGGCAAACTGAATGTAATGGCAGACTGCCTCTCACGCGCCGTGGTAGCCCCAGTCTGCGTGGGGATAGATTACGCAGCCATGGCCGCGGAGCAGGTTAGTGATGCGGACGTGCGCGCGCTCCAGTCTGGACCACCAGGGTTAAGGCTGGAGAGCAGGGTGCTGCAAGATGGCATGCCCCCCCTAATCTGCGATGTCTCCACGGGTCGCCCGCGTCCCGTGGTCCCGGCCGCGTAGCGCCGCCGCGTGTTTGAGTCGGTTCACTCTTTGGCGCACCCAGGAGTGTGCACGTCAGTCAAAATGGTAGGAGAGAAATTTGTGTGGCCGAGCCTTCGCAAACAAGTGAAAGAGTGGGCGGCAGCCTGCGTGGCATGCCAACGAGCCAAAGTACACAGACACACGAAGGCTCCCTTGGAGCCGTTTCGCATTCCTGCTAAGAGGTTCGACCATGTCCACGTGGACCTCGTGGGCCCCCTCCCGCCATCACAGGGGTTCACGCACCTCCTGACAATGGTGGACCGCACCACGCACTGGCCAGAAGCGGGTTCCGCTGGCGGCAACCACGGCTGAGGAGGTGGCGCGCGCGTTTTTAACAGCATGGGTGGCGCGTTTTGGAGTCCCGTCGGACATTACGTCCGACAGAGGCCCTCAATTTGTTTCCGAGCTCTGGTCAACAATGGCCCGCAGCCTGGGTGTCACAATTCACCGCACAACTGCGTATAACCCACAGGCTAATGGGTTATGCGAACGTTTTCATAGATCATTTAAAGCGGCTCTCAGGGCTTCACTGACGGATGCAAATTGGGTAGACAAGCTACTGTGGGTTTTATTGGGGTTACGTTCTGCGCCTAAAGAGGATCTGGAAGCTTCCCCGGCAGAACTCGTTTTTGCGCAACCATTACGGCTGCCCGGGGAGTTTCTGCCAGATAATCCCGCGCCGGGCAGCTCCCCGTCTCAGCTATTGCAGCGTAGCATAGACACAAGCATGCTGCTGGGCCCTGTCCACCACAGTTTTCCACGCGTTTTTGTGCCTAAAACTTTGAAGAACGCGGAGTTCGTGTTTGTCAGACACGACGCCCACCGCCCTCCACTGCGCCCACCCTATGATGGACCGTTCAGAGTGCTGGAAACAGGGGGTAAGCATTTTTTGCTAGACTTGGGGGTAGGAGGGAAAAAAATTGGCATAGACAGACACAAACCCGCTTTCGTTGTGGCGGACGAGCAAGTGCTATTGGCTCGGGCCCCTCGGCGTGGAAGACCCCCACGGGGAGCTCCCCAGAGAAAAGATTCCCCAGAGCACCCACACGGACAGACCGAAAGGTTTCCCCCCCAAACATCAACCCCCCAGCATGGCAGCGCCGTGGAGTCGGTGAATCCAGGTTACAGCAGATACGGGAGAAGACTGAAGCCCAAGCAGCATGTGGACTGATGTTTAATGGTTCTATTACAGCATGTGGACTGTTATTCTATTGTTCTATCCAAGATGCTCGGGGGGGGGTAGTATGGCGGTACATGGGGAGAGCCTAATTGTGTACCATCTTAGACAAGAACAAAGAGCAGGGGTTCCCTAGTGAGATAACAGGGAGGTGTGAAGGATGAGTGAAGTGAATGCAATGGACGTGAAGGTCATCTTTTGTGTGTTAGAAGCTTCTAGAGCAGGGGTGGGCAGTGAGGGCCATTCCACTGCAGGTTTTTTGTTCCACCCAGTCTCTTCAGCAGGTGTGTGCTCTGATCAGCTTCAAGGATTGCTAATCATTGAAAACACCTGCTGAAGAGACTGGGTGGAACAGAAAACCTGCAGTAGAATGGCCCTCCATGGCACATGATTGCCCACCCCTGTTCTAGAGGAATGCCATGTTATTTAAGAGAAGAGTCTCTGCTGAGATGTCATTCTGTCTATGCTTGATGTGTGAGTTGTGTAATAAATCGCCTGAGACAAATCTGCCTCTTCTTTACACGCTCCACAACCTCTTTGATTATAGATATGATTGACATTGTAGTGAGGCAACCCAGTTTCACTAACGAATGAACGTTTTCTACCCCTCAAAAAACATACATTTGTACGTAAAACGAAAAAAATAACCCATACATGGATACGCTTTATAAGCAGTCCAGGCCTTCACTCACTGCGCATGCACAAATGCACACGAGAAAAAAAAACAGTCTTCACCGTGCATGAGCTGAACACCTGTTTTCAGTAGTCTCCCAACACTCATTTGGTTGGTATTTCAAGCAGTTTCAGGCAACAAGACCAGCAATACACAAGTTGGAGTCCCACGCTGATCTTTGAGTGACTTTTTTTTTAAATTGTTTTTCACTCCACTAATGAAAGCACCAAGGTGCCGATGTTGCTCAGTGCCTGTGACATGGGGGGCTGTAAGAAAGTCACACTGCCACTTCTAGTGGGATACATGATACATATTGCGATTTGTATTTTGTGTACTGTATGTCCCTTAAATTTTCTTTTACTTACATTTTTATAAGAAATTTATGTACAGTAGTGCATACCCGTGCATGCGCGTAGAGGGGATGCATTGGAACAGAATTCTTGCCAGTTACAGGACAGCTGGTATAGCAACACAGCACTAAGTAGTAATCACATGTGATGGCTTTTGTACGCAGCCAAACATAAAAATCACACAAAATATGCCCTGCCATCTGGGGCTGTTTGCCCCTGCTTGTTACTTCTTCTCCTGCTTGTCACTGTTCTGTTCTGTTGCTTACCTGTGTCTATATACGTATATGTCTTGTAGGGAGTCATGTGCTCTGTCTATGTACCGTCATATAGACATCATCTGGTGGGTCTTCTTCTTCGTTCAGACCACTGAAGGGTCTCCTCCTGTCTCAGATGGCTGTGTTGTTCAGTCCTGCCTGCGGCGTACTGGTGGAACCTGAGGTGTTTCATGTTCACAGCATCCTTTCTGACATGTAGCAATTCTCCTCATTCTATTGCTCTCCATGTGGTGGGTCTTCCTCTTCTTCGTTCAGACCACTGGTTGAGGGATAGGTGTGTCGTAATTCCAGTTCATGGGCACGATCCTGAAAAAGTGGCTTTCAACCCTGTTCAGGAAGGCCCGTGCATGCCCGTAGAAACCAAGAAACCAGAGCACCCAAAGAAAATCAGCGCTTTGCTTGGTATTTTACACATTTGCAGTGTAGACTGGCATTCATCAAGATTACACATTTGCTGTCATATAGGCATGGAGAGTCGTCCTATGATGCCTGAGTTCATAGGACGCGCTATGATGATGAGGCAGAGATCATAGGCCATTCTATGATGTCCTAGAAACGTGCTTTAAAGTCTGTCGTCCCCTATGCTGGTGCTCCTGTCTCAGACGGGTGCGATGTACTGCTGGAACCTCAGGTGTTTCATCTTCATGGCATCTTTTCTGACGTTTCATCTTCATGGCATCTTTTCTGACGTGCAGCAGTTGTCATTCTATTGCTGTCCATCTGGTGGTTCTTCTTCTTCTTCTTCTTCTTCTTCTTCTTCTTCTTCTTCTTCTTTGTGGAGACCACTGGTTGAGGGATAGGTGCGTCGTAATTTTGGTTCATGGACAGGATCATGAAAATAGATATGAGCGAAAAGGCTTTCCGGCAAGGACTCACTGTATATGACATCATAAAGACATGTTGCCTGATGTCTGTCACTGTATATGACATCATAAAGACATGAAGGCAGACCTGATGTAGATGACATCATAAAGACACATTTGTCTATGTGCCATCATATAGGCATCGCGAGTCCTATGATGCCTGAGGTCATGGTCTATATGACATCATAAAGACACATTTATCAATGTGTCTTATGATGCCTGAGTTCAAAGACACATGGTCTATATGACATCATAAAGACATTTGTCTATGACACATGGTCTATATGACATCATAAAGACATTTGTCTATGACACATGGTCTATATGACATCATAAAGACACATTTGTTTATGTGTCCTGTGATGCCTGAGTTCATAGGGCATCCTATGATGTTCAGGCAGAGATTATAGGCCGTCCTATGATGTCCTATGACGCGTGACACACAGACGCACAGATTTCTTACTTTTATAGAGTGAAGTGATGATGATGATGTATTCATTTCACTTATGAAAAAGCTGAATAATAAAATGAAAACTTATGTCTGAGAAAATTATTTACCACAATATTTAACTGAGTACCAAGTGTCTTTTGTCCCTTTGTTTAACAGAACTCACATTATCAAGTAATCAAGTTTTTCCATGTGGGCAGTATTATGTAGTTGTTTATGGTTCATATACTGTTTTTGTTGGAGGTCTTATTTGTGTGGTATGGAGTGGCGGCTCCAGCTTCCGGTTCCACCAGCTCCGGTGGTATAAGGGGGGCTGCAGGTAGGGGGCCAGTCTCTTATGCTTTACCTCTGCCAGCAGCTGCATGCCCAGTCAGGTTGCACTGAGATTCAGTATTATAATAAAGAAGTGTTCAGCTCCACTCCTGGCGTCCTTCTTGTCTACAAGTTCAAACATAACATTTGGCGACGAGAGGTAAACACATGGAGGCGTGTGGAACACCTATGCGGCCATTCCTGGAGCTCCCGGGGGAACCACCAGTACCGTGGCCTTGGTGGTATGAGGCTTTTCAAACATGCATGGTGGCAGACCTGGGACGAATGGAGAAGCTGAGGGCTTGTGCGTTGTTGGTGCACAACCTGGGAATGAAGGGACAGAGAATTTTGGGCACGTTTGGAGACGCGGACAATTACGAACAAGTGGTTCAGTTAATGGCCCGTCATTTTAGGGCGCCGGACAATGTCATCGTCAGATGGATTAAGTTCAGACAGCGCCGCCAACAGGTAGGTGAACCGATGCAGCGGTTTGTGTCAGACTTAAGGCAGTTGGCCGCTGAAAGCCAGTTCGGGCCGTTGGAGGAAGAAATGGTTCGCGACCAGTTGGCAGAACACACCAACTGTGCTGTGGTCCACTCCAAGTTGCTCTCATTCCCGGGTGAGTTGATGCTGACTAGGGCTGTCGAGTTGGCGCTACAATTGGAAGCAGCGGACAAGGTAACTCGGGAGCAAACGAGTGCCTTTCACCGGGAAATTCAAGATCCCCCATGGCCATGCAGGTAGTGGACCTGCACAGTGATGGGAGCATCGAGGACAACATGGAGGAGGCCAGTGCTGCACGGATGAGGTCTGCCCCGGGGAAGCCCAGGTGTATGGGTTGTGGGTCCACGAAGCACCGCTATAAGGCTAGAGAGTGTGTGGCAAGAAGGAAGTGCTGCGGAAAATGTGACCATCTACACCACTTTGCGAGAGTTTGCCAGTCAGCAGAGCAGGAGAGCTCATGCAGGAATTCAACTGCCCCCGCCCCGACAGTGATACACACGGTGTCCCCAAGTACCTGTGGGCGCACACGCTGCACAGTGGTTCTGGATGGAGTTCTTGTTCTGATGCTGGTCGACACAGGAGCAGAGAGTTCGGTACTGAATTGGGCCACAGTTAGAGAATGTTTTCCCCACTACAGGATTGGGTGTGTCTCAGCGCCATTTTGAGGCTATGAAGGAGGATGGTTGGCCACGTTGGGTACTGTCACTCTGACGGCTCAGTACAAATCAGCGGAGATGGCTGATGTGGAGTTCGTCGTGATGGCCTACAGTTCTAACATCATGGGCTGCAACCTGTTTTATGGCCTTGGATTTTCCATCAAGACTGACACTGGGGAAGAGTGGTCAGGGTGCGGACTGTGGGACCGACCGGTTCCGGGAGTTAGGGACGATGCTGTGTGGGATGAACAGTTGCTGGGCACTTCGGAAAGTGGACAGGCGGTGTCGCGCTCAGGGTCGCAGCAGGAAGGCCCCGGTACCAGTGTCCTAGCTACCCTGGATGTGGGTGCTGGGCAGCACGGGGAAGGATCTGCGGTGGTGAGCAATGCCCAAATGATGGTCTCAAGCATTCCCGGAGCACAGCCGTGGAGGACTGGTGAACACGGGACCACAGGGGCGGGGTCAGCAGCGGATCTACAAGTGCTCGGGGCAGGACCGAGTGGTACTGGAGGAGCGAGTGCCAAGTGGAAACACCGCAGGCCGTGCAAGGCCCCGCTTGGAGTCGTGGACTGCGTTCGGGCTTGGGCGGAGGCGAGGTCCAGGCAAGTGAGGGAAAAGTGGAAGATGGAGCAGTACCAGGGTTGGCTGCAGGTGACGGATGTGCAGCATGATGGTTATCTTCTGCTGTCGGATGGCTCGTGGTGCCATCCTAATGAGCTACGGTATGCCTTGAGGAAGACAGAGAGGCAAGGCTCCAGATGGATGGAGTGCTCAGAGGTGTGGAGAAGAAGACGCTTCGGGATTGAGGCGACCAGCTGTGGTCCGGGAAGTGGACTGCCTCCAGGGGTGGACTGATGGTGATGGGTCTGGGGGAGAGCCACGGGTCATCCTCATCGAGTCATGGATGTGTTCTATTTGTTAAACTTTTTTCTGTTAATAGTTTTAGGGATTGTTTTGGTATTTTATATTATATAGGAGACACGGCAGTATTTTTTTTTGTTGCTGGACTGCCATATAGCATAGGTGGCATAATAACCCGCCTCGCTGTGTGGGGGGTAGGATGGCAGTCCCCCCGTACCCCCTAATTTTAGTTGTTTTCTGTGAATGTAATAGATCCCTTTTGGTGATTTTTTGTTTAGTTATGTTTAGCGGATGATTTGGGTTCCAAATTGGGGTGGGCTGATGGTGTGTGTGTGTTTTGCATTTTTCTACGGGGGGGGGGGGGGGGGGTTATAGTTCATATACTCTTTATGTTGGAGCTCTTATTTGTGTGGTATGGAGTGGCGGCTCTGGCTTCCGGTTCCACCAGCTCCTGTGGTATAAGAGGGGCTGCAGGTAGGGGCCCAGTCTCTTCCGCCTTACCTCTGCCAGTGGCTGCATGCCCGGTCAGGTTGCACTGAGATTCAGTATTATAACAAAGAAGCTAATGCAAAAACTCAACATACCAGGAGAGATAAGACGGAAACGGCGTAGGTGTCGAGCTGGAGTAAGACGGCGGGTGAGGAATATAAGGTACAGACCCGTCTTCCCATCCGTTATTATGGGGAATGTTCGATGTCTACTCAGTAAGACTGATGAGCTAGTGGCTATCTCCCACTACGAGAGTGTCTTCAGGGAGAGTAGTTTGATGCTATATACTGAGACGTGGCTAACAGAACTAGCAACATATGCTAACATCGAACTGGAGGGTTTCCACGCAATATGGGAAGACCGGACACCAGACAGTGGGAAGACAAGGGGCGGAGGAGTGATAATGTATGTCAATAACAACTGGTGCAGACCGGGACATATCACGGTTAAGGAACAGCACTGTAGCAAAGACATTGAGTTACTAGCTGTTAGCATGCAGCCTACACATCTCCCGAGGGAATACTCACACGTGATCTGCATTGTTATTTATGCAAATCCGACAGCGAACGCTGGTACAGCACTTGACGTCATCCACTCAGTAACTGGCAGGCTGCAGACAGAACACCCAGATGCTCTTCTCCTCATCTCAGGTGATTTCACCCATATTTCACTGTCCCCCATTCTACCCACGTTCACCCAGTATGTCACATGCCACACTAGAGACAATAAAACACTGGGCTTATTCTATGCAAATACTAAGGAGACGTACACCTCATCACCACTCCCCCCACTCGGGAGATCGGATCACAACTTGGTTCATCTTCTGCCGGTGTACAAACCCTTAGTACACAGACAACCTCCGGTCATGCGCACGGTGAAGTTATGGTCTGAGGAGGCAATGGACGCGCTAAAGGACTGTTTTGAAATCAGTGCTTGGTAGCAGCTCTGCGATCCACATGGTGAGGACATCCATGGCCTCACTCACACCATCACGGACTACATCGGCTTCTGTGTGGACAACACCGTACCCACCAAGACCATACGGTGTTGCTCGAACAACAAACCCTGGATCAACCCTGAGATAAAAACACTTCTGAGAGAGAAGAAGAGGATCTTCAGGTCGAGGAACAGGGAGATGCTGAAATCCATTCAGAGGGAGCTGAGGAGGAAGATCAGAGAAGGCAAGGACAGCTTCAGGAAGAAGATGGAGGACAAGCTGCAACAGAGCGACATCGGCGGGGTCTGGAGAAACCTTAAAACCATCTCTGGTCTCCAGAATACCTCCCCCCAGGCCACGGGGGGCAGGGAGTGGGTGAACAATCTGAACCTGTTTTTTAATAGGTTTGAGCAGTTGCCCTCTTCCCCCGAATGCACAACAACCACTGCTGCCTCTAAAGTCATTGAGACCTGCTGTCCACACCCCACTCCACCAACACTCCCCCACTCCCAGCACACAGCCCCCCAACCTGACCCTCACTAAGACCCAGGTGAGGATGGAGCTGAGGAAGATCAAGGCGAAGAAGACCTCGGGACCGGACGGCATCAGCGCAAAGCTCCTCAAGTCCTGTGCAGACCAGCTGTGTGGGATTGTGGAGCATATCCTCAACCTGAGTCTGAAGCTGGGGAGGGTACCACAGTTGTGGAAAACATCTTGTGTGGTACCTGTACCAAAGATTTCCCTCCCCAAAGATCTGAACAGCTACAGACCAGTGGCCCTGACGTCTCACATGATGAAGACCCTGGAGAGACTGCTCCTTGCTCACCTCCGCCCCCTGGTGGGACCAGCGATGGATCCATTCCAGTTAGCCTACCAGCATGGCACTGGGGTGGAGGATGCAGTGATCTTCCTCCTTCACCGTTCTCTGTCCCACCTAGAGAAGCCCGGGAATGCAGTGAGGATCATGTTCTTTAATTTCTCCAGTGCTTTTAACACCATTCAACCAATGATTCTGAAGGACAAGCTGCTGTGTGCAGGGGTGGACCAGCACCTGTCATCATGGATCCTGGACTACCTCACTAACCGGCCACAGTTTGTGAGAACCCGGGATTGTGTGTCCGACATGATCATCGGCAGCACGGGGGCCCCCCAGGGAACAGTTTTGGCTCCCTTCCTGTTCACCCTTTATACTGCGGACTTCTCACACAAGACAACACACTGCCATCTACACAAGTTCTTTGACGACTCTGCTATCGTCGGCCTCATCTCCAACGGAGATGAAGCTGAGTACAGAGGACTTATCCAGGACTTCGTGGACTGGTGCCATCGGAACTGCCTCCAGATCAACGCGAGGAAAACTAAGGAGCTGGTGGTGGACTGTCGCAAACAAGGACAACCCCTCACAGCACCAGTAAACATACAGGGAACAGACATTGAGATGGTGACATCCTACATGTACCTTGGTGTTCATCTGAACAATAAACTAGACTGGTCACACAATACCGACGCACTCTACAAGAAGGGACAGCGCAGGCTGTTCCTACTGAGGAGGCTCAGGTCTTTTGGTGTACAAGGGGCGCTGCTGAAGACATTCTACGACACAGTAGTGGCATCAGCCATCACTTTTGGAGTGGTCTGCTGGGGCAATGGCATTACAGCAGCTGATAGGAAAAGACTAAACAAACTGATCAAGAAAGCTATCTCTGTCCTGGGGCAACGCCTTGACCCAGTGGAGGAGTGTGACGATGGGATGTCACTACCGTATGTCTGATTATATTGTGATTATGTTGTATGATTAAGATGCACATAATGATTTGTGATTTGTCTTTAATTTGAATGCCCTTACGAGATAATTGTATGAGTAAGTATTTTGGGTAAACAATTGATAATTAATTATTCACATACCTTTACCAACATGCTCCCTGTGGGTGTCCAGGCAAAAGACTCCATTAGGAGTTTGAAGGCCTTATATAGGACACCTGCAGGAAGGATTCATGTATGGTAAGTTAGAGGGGAGGTTTAGATTTTGTAAATAGGGGTTAAAGTATTTATTGAATTATTTATATTGATATTTATTGTGTGTTATTTATATATTTATATTGTCTATGTCTGGGGAAGTTATTTATGTATTTTTATATATTATTGGGTATGTGTGGTTGATGGAGGATTTGTTGTTTTGCCTGAGATTATGGTAGGGGCTAATTAGCCCTAATTGTCTCTGTTAGTATAAAACAGGTGTGATGATTGTGACCTTGCTAATTAAGGAGTCAGACTACTATGGAAATTCAGAGTTCAGTGATTCAGAGCTTCAGTTGAGAAGATGAGAGCGGATCAGGATAATTGAGAGATCCGAGTTAATCAGAATCGCCAAGGAGGATGACAATCCAGATCATCAGATGAAAGGAGATGGTCAGAGGGTTCAAAGTCATCAGCGGCGATTATGGTAATTAGAATCTTGAGATCATCAAATGAAAGGAGATGATCAGAGCAAGATGAATTGTTTGAGATGAATTGTTGAAGTGGAGCTTGAGAACTGTGTCGGATGTCTGGAACTATTCACCAGTAAGTTAATTGAAATAAATTGGAATAATTGAAGAAGGATTTGCCTCGCTTCTTGCTCGCCATGCTTCGTCGTTCCTCACGTTCACAAGGAGATAGGAGAGAGAAGGATGGTGGCTAAACTGTCATCTCTGCTGGAGTCCGAGTCCCACCCTATGCAGGACATATTGAATGCACTGAGGAGCTCATTTAGCAGTAGACTACATCATCCTAGGTGCCAACCGAGAGGTTTCACAGGTCCTTCCTACCTACGGCTGTCAGACTGTATAACCTAAGCAGGACTGCTCGCAGAGATAGCAAAAAAATGTGACGACCTAGTAGTATTGAATGCAAAAGACGCAACAGACTTACACAAATGGTCCCCTCCAGTATACAACTAGGACAATATCAGTCGCTACGGAGGGTAACAATATGTATGGGTACATATTCATACTATGTAGGATAACTAAGTAGAGTTATGTTGTTTATTCCATCTTGCTACAATGCTCCGCACTTTGTATATATATTTATATTTTTATGTGTACGTATGTATATCCACTGCTCTTATTTATATTTTTCGTATCTTCTTAATTATTGCTCTGAGTGTTGCTATCCCTGTGCTGGTGCAATCCTGTAATTTCCCCATTGTGGGACTAATAAAGGCTTATCTTATCTTAAGTGTTCAGCTCCAATCCTGGCGTCCTCCTTGTTTACAAGTTACGATATGAAAGGCAGAGATGTTTCAGTTTACCACACATAGTTAATACTTGGCAGTCTAATAAGTGACAGAAGTATAATTTATCGCTTATTATTATTTTTACCTCTGTGGGAATCATGAAATGATGAGACTGGATGATTTCTCAGTATTGGTTTATTTCAGTACCAAGAAGAAGGAGTCCTATCAAGCTTGGTTGGCTTGTGGGACTCCCGAAGCAGCTGAGGTGTACCGGCAGGCCAAGCGGAGTGCAGCTCGGGTGGTTGCTGAAGCAAAAACCCGGGTATGGGAGGAGTTCGGTGAGGCCATGGAACAAGACTTTCGGTCGGCTTCAAAGAGATTCTGGCAAACTGTTCGGCGGCTCAGGAGGGGAAAGCAGCTCCCCGTCCACACTGTGTATGGTGCGGATGGGACACTGTTGACTTCAACTGAGGATATCGTCGGGCGGTGGAAGGAATACTTCGAGGATCTCCTCAATCCCACTGATACGCCTTCCACAGAGGAAGCAGGGTTTGGGGACAGGGGGGATGACTCGCCTATCACAGGGGCTGAGGTCGCCAAGGTGGTTAAAAATCTCCTTGGTGGCCGGGCCCCGGGGGTGGACGAGATTCGCCCCGAGTACCTCAAGGCCCTGGATGTTGTTGGGTTGTCATGGTTGACACGCCTCTGCAACATTGCGTGGAGGTCGGGGGCAGTGCCTTTGGCATGGCAAACCGGGGTGGTGGTTCCTCTCTTCAAAAAAGGGGACCGGAGGGTGTGCTCCAACTTTAGAGGGATCACACTCCTCAGCCTCCCTGGGAAGGTCTATGCCAAGGTACTGGAGAGGAGAGTCCGGCCGTTGGTCGAACCTCGGATTCAGGAGGAGCAATGTGGTTTTCGTCCTGGCCGTGGCACATCGGACCAGCTCTTTACCCTCTCGAGAATTCTTGAGGGTTCGTGGGAGTTTGCCCAACCAGTTTACATGTGATTTGTGGACTTGGAGAAGGCATTTGACCGCGTCCCTCGTGGATTTTTGTGGGGGGTGCTTCGGGAGTATGGGGTATCGGGCTTGTTGTTACGAGCTATTCGGTCTCTGTACGACCGTTGTGAGAGTTTAGTTCGTATTGCCAACACTCGGTCGGAGTCATTCCCAGTGAGAGTTGGACTCCGCCAGGGCTGCCCTTTGTCACCGGTCCTGTTCATAATTTTTATGGACAGGATTTCTAGGCGCAGCCAGGGAATGGAGGGTGTCATGCTTGGTGACCACAGGATCTCATCTCTGTTGTTTGCAGATGATGTTGTCCTGTTGGCTTCATCCAGCAATGACCTACAGCTCTTGCTGGGACGGTTTGCCGCTGAGTGTGAAGCGGCTGGGATGAGAATCAGCACCTCCAAGTCCGAGTCCATGGTCCTCAGCCGGAAAAAGGTGGATTGTCCTCTCCGGGTTGGGGACAGGCTCCTGCCCCAAGTGGAGGAGTTTAAGTATCTTGGGGTCTTGTTCACGAGTGAGGGGAAAATGGAGCGAGAGATCGACAGACGGATTGGAGCAGCATCTGCAGTGATGCGGACGTTGTACCGGTCTGTTGTGGTGAAGAGGGAGCTTAGTTCTAAGGCAAAGCTGTCGATTTACCAGTCAATCTACGTTCCTACTCTCACCTATGGTCACGAGCTTTGGGTAATGACCGAAAGAACGAGATCGCGGATACAAGCGGCTGAAATTAGCTTTCTCCGTAGGATTGCTGGACTCACCCTCAGAGATAGGGTGAGGAGCTCAGTCACCCGGGAGAGGCTCAGAGTAGAACCGCTGCTCCTCCACATTGAAAGGAGTCAGTTGAGGTGGTATGGGCATCTGATTAGGATGCCTCCTGGACGTCTCCCACTTGAGGTGTTTCAGGCACGTCCCACTGGGAGGAGACCCCGGGGCAGACTCAGGACTCGGTGGAGAGACTATGTCTCCCAGCTAGTCTGGGAACGCCTTGGTATCCCCTCTGAAGAGCTGGAGCAGGTGGCTGGGGAGAGGGAAGTCTGGGCTTCTCTGCTTGAACTGCTGCCTCTGCGACCCGGACCTCCGGAAAAGCGGTAGAAGATGGATGGATGGATGGATGGTTTATTTCATCTCACGTCCCACAGCTCCTTCTCTCAGTCAGGAAATCAGAGAGTGAGCTGCAGTAAACCACATACATTTATACCACCACATCAAACACAGAATCACATTTGCATTTAATCCCTCCATTGTCCTCTTGGCTCCTCTGTCTGACCCCAGGAGGTCAGACAGTCCTTTCTCCAGTTCTTCTCACTTCCTCCCAAGTTCTCAGGTGGTCCAGACTCATTGTCCATCTGAGGCGTGATGTCAATACACACCGCGAGCTTAGAGTCCTTTTAAGTTTGAGTCTCTGCAGCGGAATATGTGGGCTACATATTGTTACGCCACATCACTCCCCCCGAAACGCCAAAGAATGGACACATACCAACATCACCCTAACGGCCATAAACATATGTCACCCCCCCTTTTGCAGGATCTACAGCACAATCTACACGGGTTGATCAAAAACACACATCACTCTGCCCGTAGTCTAGGCTTCAACCTCCTCTCGAACCTGCTGTACGCAGGTTTCGCAGCCTGTGTTGTGCCGTCCTGTGGCGCACTTGTGGAATGAGGGGGAGAAAGGTTAATTGGCCCCTGCAGGGGATCCAGGGGCCGTTCCCTGGGAGGTCTGCCGCGTCGAGGCGCCCCCGCCGGTCGTACAGGTTCGTCACGCAACACAAAAACAGGCTTTAATCTGTCAACACTGATTGTTTCTTTCCTGCCCCCCAAATCTAGCACAAAATATTTCTCCCCAGTTTCCAGCACTCGAAATGGACCATCGTAAGGTGGGCGGAGGCTGTGACGCTGAGTGTCGTGCCTGACAAAAACAAACTGCGTTTTGTAAAGCCTTGGGAACAAAAACCCGCGGAAAAGTGTGATGAGCGGGGCCTGGGAGCATCTCCGCTCCTGTGCCATTTAGCGGTCCCCGCACCGGGGGGTGCTCCGGTGCTGCATGGGCTGGCAGGAACTCTCCGGGCAGCCTGAGAGGTTGAGTAAAAACTAATTCAGCGGGTGAGGCATCTAAATCCTCTTTGGGTGCCGAACGCAACCCCAATAAAACCCATGGTAGTTTGTTTACCCAATCTGTATCCGTGAGCGATGCTCTGAGGGCTGCCTTCAACGACCTGTGAAAACGCTTGCATAAACCGTTGGCCTGGGGATGATAAGCGGTAGTTCGGTGGGCTACCGCTCCTAAGCCGCTGGCCATTGCTGACCACAGCTCCGACACGAATTGCGGACCCCTATCGGACGTAATATCTGACGGGACTCCGAACTGCGCTACCCAGGCTGTTAAAAAAGCGCGAGCCACCTCTGCCGCTGTGGTCGATTGTAATGGGACCACTTCCGGCCAACGTGTGGTCCGGTCCACCATTGTCAAGAGATGTGTGAACCCTTGCGACGGCGGTAGGGGTCCCACTAGGTCTATGTGCACATGATCGAATCTCTTAGCCGGAATGTGGAACGGTTCTAAAGGGGCTTTCGTGTGCCTGTGAACTTTGGCCCGCTGGCAAGACATGCAGGCTTTCGCCCACTCCTTCACGTGCTTGTGCAGGCTCGGCCAAACAAACTTCTCCGCTACCATTTTCACCGAAGCGTGTACTCCCGGGTGCGCTAGGGAGTGCACCGCGTCAAAAACGCGACAGCGCCACGCGGCCGGAACCACCGGGCAACTGCGCCCGGTGGATACGTCGCAGATAAGAGGGGGTGAACCGGTTTGCAAACTTATGCTCTCCAGTCTTAACCCTGTTGGTCCAGACAGGAGCGTGCGCACGTCCGTGTCTTCGCTTTGCTCCGCTGCCATGGCTGCGTAATCTATCCCCACGTGCACCGGAGCCGCGTCCGCGTCCGCGTCCGCGCTGTTACCTCGCTCAGCGTCTGCAGCATTACAGTCTGCATCCGCGCGGACAGGTGCTGTTACCGCTCGTGAGAGGCAGTCCGCTACTACATTAAGTTTACCGGCTACGTGCTGTATATCAGTGGTGAATTCTGAAATTGCGGCCAGCTGCCTCTGCTGTCGACCTGACCAAGGTTCTGAAATTTTGGACTTTGCAAAAGTGAGCGGTTTGTGGTCGACAAACGCGGTGAAACGCCGCCCTTCCAACCAGAACTGAAAATGGCGAATGGCCAGGTGGAGCGCTAGCAGCTCCCTGTCAAACGCGCTGTATTTCCGCTCAGCATCGCGTAGGGACCTGCTGAAAAAAGCGAGTGGCTGCCAAACTCCGGCGACCTGCTGCTCTACAACGGCCCCTATGGCCACATCTGACGCGTTTGTGGTTAGCGCTATTCGGGCCGATGGGTCTGGGTGAGCCAGCAGTGCAGCGTCTGCCAGTGCTTTTTTAACCTCTGTGAATGCGCGCTCCCGCTCTGGGGACCACTCGATCACATTGGAGGGCTTCTGTTTTCTGAGCGCGGCGTACAACGGTTGCATGAGCTGCGCCGCGTGGGGTATGAAATGGTTATAAAAATTTACCATTCCTAAAAACTCTTGCAACGCTTTTACCGTTTGTGGCCGGGGAAACTCCGCCACTGCGCGTACTTTGGTCGGCAGAGGGACTGCTCCCTCTGGAGAGACGCTGTGCCCTAAAAAAATCGATTTGTGCTGCGCCAAAATAGCACTTGGCCGGGTTGATTATCAACCCATGCGCTGTCAACCTCTGAAAAACTGTCGTGAGGTGTTTTTCGTGTTCCTCCTCGGAGGCGCTGGCTACCAACATGTCGTCTAAGTAGACAAAAACAAAAGGGAGGTCGCGTAACACGGCATCCATCATCCGTTGGAAGGTTTGCGTGGCACCTTTAAGGCCAAAAGGCATGCGTAAAAACTCAAAAAGCCCGAACGGGGTTATTACCGCTGTCTTGGGAATGTCCTCTGGTCGGACCGGGACCTGATGATAACCGCGGACCAAGTCTATTTTAGAAAAAATGCGCGCCTTCGCCAAGTGCACCGAAAAATCCTGGATATGCGGAATTGGGTAGCGGTCCTGCGCTGTGGCATTGTTTAACCTGCGGTAATCGCCACAAGGTCTCCACGAGCCATCAGCCTTAGGCACCATATGCAGGGGGGAAGCCCAGGCGCTCTTAGAGCGGCGAATTATGCCTAACTTTTCCAGGTTGGCGAACTCTTCACGTGCAATGGAGAGCTTAGCTGCATCCAAGCGCCGAGCCTTCGCAAAAACTGGTGGGCCACTTGTGGTTATAAAGTGCTCCACCCCGTGCTTCGCCACCTTAGCTGAAAATGTGGGAACTGTGAGTGCTGGAAACTTGTTTAGAAGAGTGTGAAACTTACCGCCTGCTGTGGCGACGTTGGTCTGTACTGGCGGCGGGGACACCCAAGCTGCACAAGGGATGGAACAAAAAGAGAGTGCATTAACCAGGCGTCTATTAACCAGATCTACCAACAAGCCATGTGAGCACAAAAAGTCAGCGCCTAACATGGTGAAACTCACCGCCGCTACTATGAAGGTCCATTCATAGGTGCGGCCATGCAAGGACAGGCGCAGAGTCCTTTCGCCAAAAGTCTTAATAGACGAGCCGTTTGCGGCCGTTGCCCCGTCTCCGCGGGGGCCAGTCACCCAATCTGCATAGGTCGCGGTGATGAAACTCCTCTGTGCTCCGGTGTCAATGAGGAATTGCCGTCCGGAGCTCGCGTCTGTCAGGTACAGCAGCTTGTTCAGTTCACCGAGAGTCGAAGCTGCTAACGACCCCCGGCTCGTGCGTTTCCCTGTTTCTTGAAGCTGCATGGTGGGATGCATCTGTGTGCCTTCTCTGCGAAGCGTCGATGGTAAAAACAGAGGTCGTCCCCTCCTCTGCTTCGGGACCGCGCCGCTGGGGTTGTTTCTGCTGCCACTGGCTCTCCACCACCCCCGGCCACCGCGCCGAGGTCTGCTGCTGCCACTGAAGTCTCCTGCTCGTCGCAGGCGTCGAGGAGCCGCTCCGCTTCCATGGCCAGCGTGCGGAAGTCCTGCTGGTTCACACACCTCATGCCGGACAGGAGACCCCTCATGTGTGCTGGGAGGGTCCTCAAGAACTAACTAACTAACTAACCCGCACTTATATAGCGCTTTTCTAGTCACAAAGACCACTCAAAGCGCTTTCATTAATACTAACCCTCTATTCTAAGGGCCTATAGGAAACCGATATCTAGGGACAATTTAAAACAGCCAATTAACCTAACATGCATGTTTTTGACATGTGGGAGGAAACCGGAGAAATCCCGGAGTAAACCCACGCAACACGGGGAGAACATGCAAACTCCACACAGATCACTGTTGGTCGGGGGCTGGGATCGAACCCACGATCCCACGATCCCCACAATCCCCCGGCCAAGGGTAAACTGTGCTGCCGCAGTGCTAACCACTGCGCCACCGTGCAGCCCAAGAAGACGTGTTTAAACAAAAATGCATCGTTATCCGCCCCGATCATCTGCAGCATGTCCTCCATGAGGACGGTCGGCCTGCGTCCTCCTCTGTCGCGCAGGTCCAGAAGTCTCCTGGCCCTCACCTCGGCTGATGGTGCAAAACTCCGAATGAGGGCAGCTTTCAGTGCGTCATACTTGCCAGCAGTGGGCAGATGCTGCACCAGGCTCCGCACACATCGGGCTGTGTGGCTGTCGAGTCTTGCGATGACATTATGGAACTTGATGTCATCTGCTGATACTCCGTTGAGCACGAACCGCGATTCCACGTGTTGGAACCATGAGTGCGGGTCATCTTGCCAGAACTCGGGGAGTTTAATTGAGCTTACGCCTGTGCGGGCGGTCCCCGGTGAATCCGGGTTGGAGAAACGGTCTCCAAACCTTTCCATATCTCTCACATGTGGGTCACCAATGTGGGAATCATGAAATGATGAGACTGGATGATTTCTCAGTATTGGTTTATTTCATCTCACGTCCCACAGCTACTTCTCTCAGTCAGGAAATCAGAGAGTGAGCTGCAGTAAACCACATACATTTATACCACCACATCAACCACAGAATCATATTTGCATTTAATCCCTCCATTGTCCTCTTTGCTCTTCTGTCTGACCCCAGGAGGTCAGACAGTCCTTTCTCCAGTTCTTCTCACTTCCTCCCAAGTTCTCAGGTGGTCCAGACTCAATGTCCATCTGAGGCGTGATGTCAATACACACCGCGAGCTTAGAGTCCTTTTAAGTTTGAGTTTCTGCAGCGGAATATGTGGGCTACATAATGTTATGCCACACCTCCACCAAGGGAGGATGGAGGTAATGTTTTTAGTAGCATTGGTTGGTTTGTCTGTTGGTTGGTAACTCAAAAAGTGATTAACGGATTTTGATGAAATGAATAAATGACTGCTCATGATGTGGATGCAGGAATTTTTTGAATATTATTTCATTTATTAATCTGGCGCTTTTCATGTACTGCCCCTTTAAGTCGTGTCCAGTCAGTTACGTGCGTGACACGCCATAGGGCCACACTCAGCAATCCGGAAGCCAAACACTGCAGAAAAAGTATTAGGGGGCGTATCTACCAAACTTGTTTTTTCTGCAGTGGGTGACTTATTTTTTTTATTCATTTTCTATGTAGTCCAGCATTTACGTTTTGAGCAGCTTTTTGTAGCGGTGCTGAGGGTTGAAAAAAGTTCCGACTTGTCAGATAACTGTACAGCTGTGCTCATCAATGTCAGACCTTTCTAAGCAACCAGTCAGAATTAAGGAAGGGCGGGACATAGGACGCCGGTACAGGAAGATGTCAACGTTTTTTTTTTGTTTTTTTTCCCAAAACTTTATTAAGAACAAGGTGAAAGTACAGAGTTTTGACGTAGATGGTGATAAACATGGCAATTAACAATTTTTTATCTAAATTGTGTAGTTCAGTCAACAGTCTTACAAGTGGTAAGAAGGATAAGATAAAGTAGTAAGAATAGTAAATAATAATAAGATAAAGTAACTAAAAGCATAATAAAAGTAGACAAAGAGAGAAACGGGGGGTTCTTTTCAGTCCAGAGTGTCCAGAGTTCTAGGGGTTTTCCATGAGTTTCCGATCATCAACCAAACAGTGGAGTTTCACAGCATTCCGCTTCTTCATGTGTTTCAGTGATGAGAAAAAAAGGCAGAGTTCTTTATGAAATACATTAAAATTTGGCTTGCATTTTAAAAATCTATTTTTGTGTACATAAAATTTTCCCAAGATTACGAGGGTGTTAATAGACATATCATGCAATGAGTTCTTAATAATAAAGCCATACAAAATATTCTGACAGTTAAAAACAGGGGTTGGTACATGTTCAGATAACCAGTGATGAAAATCATCCCAAAACGCATTAGTGTGCATACAGGAAAAGAAAATGTGATCTGTACTTTCTACGTATATGTTCATTACAAAAGGAACAGTTATTGTTCTCAAAGCCAAAACGTTTACTTAGAAACTCAGCAGAAGGATAAATTCCATTTAAAACTTTATAGTGGATCTCTTTTGCTTTTGGTGAAATAGGAAATTTAAAGAATTTAGATCTTAGAATTTGAGCTTCTTTTTTGGAGAAAAAATTAAGAATAGCAGCTCTAGAAACTGTTGCTGGGAAGATTTCTTTATTAAATATTTTCCTAATCGTTAAATTGTTTAATTTTGAGTCATCTAGGTGGAAACCATTTACCAAAAGCAAAGGGAGGTTTGGGCAAGAGCCAAATCTATTTAAAGTTGAGGCCATTAGTATAACTGTCTGAGGTATTGCCTCCATTACTTGGTTATATTCTCGTTTATCATTTATGTTATATTTAGCACAGAAATTCTCAAAAGTTAAAATGCTCCCTGTGCTGTCTAATAAGTGTAGTACAGACCAAATGCCCTTATTTTGCCAGTTTTGTAGGAATATTGATTTGTGCTTATATAGTACATATCTATAATTCCACAGAGGGGTCATATGAGGGCTAAAATTATGTTTATAAATCAATCTCCAATATAGTAAGACCTGTTGATGAAATGAGGAGAGTTTATAGGGGAGCTTTTTTGGGTCATAGTCACATCTGAGCAGGAATTCAATGCCCCCAAATTTAGCAAAAATTTCATTGGGAATATGAAACCAGAAATGTTTGGGTCAGACTTCCGGTTATGGCGGCCACCTAGAAGGACATGTATCACTCTGCTCTGCTCCTGGAAATAAAGATTCGGCAAATAACTCTCTCATTTGGAACAGAACTTTTCCCAGCGTTTGGGTGAGGATATGCCGGGGAAGACTAAGGCTGGGAAATCAAGCGGGGGAAAAATTGAATCGCCGAAGCAGTCCAAATTAACGGACTTTAAAGTTTGTGGCGCAGTAGAAAAAGCTGCGGATATGGCGGATGAAACTAGCGGTGGTGCGGTAACTGCTGATGATGGCGGCACAGGTGCAGTGCTGGCTGCCATTAGCTCAATGAGAGCAGACTTTTCCGCTAAACTTGATGGGATTATGGCAGCGTTGGATGCAATGAGAAAGGAGTTGGGTGACTGCGTGGAGCGAGTGACGCAGGCGGAGCTTCGTGTTTCCAGTGTGGAGGATGAAATCAGCGGACTTCAAATAAAGGTGCGCACTTTGGAAAAAAAAAATAAAGATCTGGAAAATAACGTTCTGGACTTGGAGTCCCGGTCCAGACGGAACAACCTGAGGCTGGTGGGTTTACCGGAGGGAGCCGAAGGTCGTGATTCATGCTCCTTTTTGGAGGGGTGGATCCCGGAGGCGCTGAACAACGCGGAGCTAAAATCATCAGTCGTCTTGAGATGAGATGAGATGAGATTCAACTTTATTGTCATTACACATGTATGAATACAAGGTAACGAAACGTGACTTGGCATTTGGGCACGCTCTGCAGAGCGCATCCAAGGCCGGGGCAGCCACTAGGCTGCCCCGGCCGCTAGGCTAGACGCCAGTCTTGGAAAGCTCCCACCGAATTGGCCCACCGAGAGGTAACAAGGCAGCACCGAGGACGCTAATTATGAAGTTCCTTAGCTACAGAGACAGGATGACGATCTCCAACGCGGTGCGGGCCAAAGGAGAAATTAAATACCAAAATCAGCAGGTACGGTTCTACCCAGATTTGGCCTCAGGAATCCAACAATTAAGGAAGGAGTTTGACCCCATCCGTAAAGAACTGCGCAACCTTGAGATTCGTCATGGAGTGATTCACCCTGCAAGACTTCTGGTCACATATGAGGGCAGAACACACATCTTCAAGACCCCCGAGGAGGCGCAGGAGCTCATCAAGAAGATCCAGGAAGAGACTGGTGGGAGCTAAGCATGAACAGAATATAGGGTAGAATATTTGAGCATTTAACTGATTAGAAGCATATAACAAGATTACAAAATATAGATTGTATTACATAATAAAAAAAAAAAAAAAAAGTACAAAATTGCTATAAAATTTTGGAGTTAAATTGGAAAATTACAGAAGAGAGTTAATGTTACGTTATTAAAAGCAGTAGAGTTAGGGTGATTGGAAGGATGAAGAAGGAGTGGCTTTGGCTGATCCTCGTGGGTGTGGAACGGTCGATGGCTATATCGGGAGACGGAATTTTTCTTTTGTTTTTGGGGGGATTGCCACAAATGTGGGAAGGGGGAATTTGTTTGTGTGTAGTTTGTAGGGTGAATGTTCAACCACTCATTTTTTTGCTTTTCTGTTTGAGCATGTTTACACTGCAAGGTAATCCCAAACTCCCTATTGATCATAAATCAAAGCGTTAATCTTAATTTAACTTCATGGAATTGCAGAGGTCTACAAAATTTAAAAAAAACTTAAACAAGTTATGAATAAAATAAAAGACATGGGTTCAAAAATTGTGTTTTTACAAGAAACTCATCTAATAGAGGGGGATGTTAAAAGAATTAGGAGTAGATGGCAAGGAAATGTTTTCACCTCATCATTTTCATCCCGAGCCAGGGGAGTTATGACTCTCATACATAAATCAGTCCCATTTCAAGTGAAAAATGTAATTGGAGACAAATTTGGAAGATATGTAATCATTCAAGGATCTTTGCTATTAGAAAATATAAACTTGGTGAACTTATATGGTCCCAATATAGATGATCAAAAGTTCTTTGCTAATTTATTTCTTATCTTATCATCACTTACAGGGCAACATATAATAGCAGGGGATTTTAATTGTACATTGAATCCCGGTATAGATAGATCAACAGGACTGGACTGTACGCACAATGGATGTAGGATGACCATTAATCATTTTATGAAAGAATTGAAATTGATAGATATATGGAGAGAAATGAAACCACAAGTTAAAGCCTACTCTTGTTATTCCAATACCTACAAGACATTCTCACGTATTGATTATTTTTTGATCTCCACAGAATTAAGGTCCAAGATTCAAAACTGTTTTTATTATAACATCGTGATCTCTGATCATGCACCCTGCTGTCTAATATATGTAGATAAGAAATTGACAAAGGAACCAGGTAGATGGCAATTTCAGCATAAATGGCTTCAGGATGAGGAATTTGTTAAATACATAGAAAAACAGATAGATGAGTTCTTTGACATCAATACTACACAAACATCAGCATGTGTAAAGTGGGAGGCTTTCAAAGCTTTTATTAGGGGACATATTATTAGTTATACAGGTTCAAAATCTAAGAAGACTCGAGAGGAGAGAGTCCAATTGGAACATAAAATAAAAATTCTTCAAGAAAGAGTATATGCAGGAAGAGATCCAAGGTTGGAGAACGAATTACTGATTTTGAGAGCTGAATATGACAAAAAATCAGCGAATAGAGCTGCCTCGAGTCTTCTAAGATTGAAACAATCTTTTTATGAACAAGGTGAAAAATCAGGAAAGTTATTGGCATGGCAGATTAAACAATTAGAATCTAAAACACCAATTACCAGTATTATAAGTAATGGACAGGTAGTTATAGATCCTTTAGAAATTAATAGAGCCTTTAGAGATTACTATGAAAAATTATATGATACCAAAAATGAATCTGACTTAACAAAACTACATGGGTTTTTGAACGAACTATTTATACCGTGTATTCCAAATGAAAATAGGGAGATACTGGAGTCTAAAATTAGTCAAGAAGAAGTTGGACTAGCCATTGATAATATGAAATCAGGAAAAAGTGCAGGACCAGATGGTCTTCCAGTTGACCTTTATAAAAAATTTAAGAATAAATTAATAAAACCTTTTTTGGAAATGGTTTTAGAAGCATTTCAAAATAGTAATTTACCATCATATATGAATAATGCCTTAATTATACTGTTGCCAAAACCAGGTAAGCCCTCTAATAAATGTGAAAATATGAGACCAATAAGCCTATTAAACGCCGACCTTAAGATAATCTGTAAAATTTTAGCAAGACGAATACAAGAAATTTTACCAAATATTATTAATCGAGATCAGAATGGCTTTATAAAGGGAAGACAAGGCTTCCATAATGTAAGAAGACTATTTAATATTATTTATTCTAATAAAGAAGCACCGGATACAGCTCTCTTATCACTGGATGCCGAAAAAGCCTTTGATAGAGTTGAATGGCCCTTTCTTTTTGAAGTCTTACAAAGGTTTGGACTTGGAAATAATTTCATAAAATGGGTTCAGATAATATATAATAATGCTACAGCAGAAATCCTAACAAATAACAATATTTCAAAATCAATAAAAATCAATAGAGGATGTCGACAAGGCTGTCCACTTTCACCTTTACTGTTTACTATGGCAATTGAACCTTTAGCAATGGCGATATGTCTACAGTCACAAATATATGGAATTAAAGTTGGACCAACAGAACATAAAATCTCCCTGTATGCCGATGACATAATTTTGTTTATGTCGAATCTTAAAAAATCAATTCCGACCTTGTTGAATTTAATAAAGAATTTTGGGGAAATATCAGGATATAAAATAAATAAAACTAAATCTTCAATATTAATGCTAAATGAGACCCAGAGAAATTACCCAGCCCCTGAGGTAAATCAATTCAATGTTGTAAATCAGTTTAAATATTTAGGAATCCAAATTGTGCCTAAGTTAGAATCAATCGCCAGTGTCAATTATGAAGCCTTAATGACAGATATTGATGAGTTACTTCAGAGATGGATGTCACTACCAATGTCGATGATCGGGAGAATTAATATACTTAAAAGTAATATCTTACCTAAAATACTTTATTTATTTCAATACATTCCCTTACCACCACCTTTAGATTTATTCTCAAGAATTAAAAAAAAGTTAGTGGAATTTATATGGAACAACAGGAGGGCTAGATTACGTTTGTCTTTATTATATTTACCATTTGATCGTGGAGGTCTGAAATGTCCAAATTTTATGTTGTATTATTGGTCGGCACAACTGAGGTCTATGACATATTATTTTTCATCAAATGATCTCCCTCACTGGACTGAAATGGAATCATACAATTTACCTTTACCTCTTCCCATATTCATATACTCAGATTCGGCAAAAAAATTACAAAAACAAGTTAAAAATCCATTTGTAAAGCATATGATCAAAATATGGTGTGAAGCTAAAAACTATTTAAAAGAACCACAGTTATTGTCACAATTTAGTCCAATATGGGGTAATCAATATTTTAAACCAGGGAGAGCGGACGCTGTATTTAAAGTATGGAATTTAAAAGGGATACAAAAGATTCAGGATTTATATTTGCCATGTGCAGAAAACATAATGTCTTTTGAAGAGCTGAGGATCAAATTTAATCTCAATAGAACACATTTTTTTAAATATCTTCAACTTAGAAACTTTATTCGATCAAATCAAAATAAAGCTCTCACTCGACCTATTTATTCATCCTTGGAAAAAATGTTGATGAAAGATAGTAAAAGAAAGGGTATTATTTCAGAGTTTTATAACTCATTGACACTATCTTCAAGTGAAAATTCACTGAAAAGATTAAACTACTGGAAAGAAGATCTGCAAACTGAAATTTCAGAGGAACAATGGGAATTGGCTTGTACAGAAGCTCAAACCAAATCAATAAATGTACGCCTTAAATTGATACATTTCAAATGGTTAATGCGGATGTATGTTACACCGGAGGAGTTAAATAGATATAACAAAAATATACCAGATACATGCACAAAATGCATGGAAAGTAAAGGAACTCTATTTCATTGTTTATGGGAATGTAGATTAATAAGAATGTTTTGGGAAGAGGTGAGGGTAACAATTGAAAAAATAATCTCAAAACAAATCATATTGAATCCTAAACTGTTTTTGTTGGGTCTGTACCCAGAAAAGCATAATTTTAATAAAAGTGAAAGAACATTCATAGACCTCAGTTTGCTTAATGCCAAAAAATGTATTGCACTATTATGGAAAAAGACTCATAGACCAGATGTGACTCAGTGGTTAAGACAGATGTTAACAAACCTTCCATTAGAAAGAATAACATATATACTGAAATCAAAGGAAATTGTGTTTGAGAATACATGGAGACCTTTTACTGATTATGTAAAAAATTTAAACATAACTCTTGAAGAAGAAGGTGAATGATGTGTGTAGACCTTGTAAATTCCAAACTGGTGAACATAATATGTATACTTATGTATTGGATTGTCTAGACTAAACAGAGGAGCATTGTTGAAGATTTGATTTTGTTGGTGTTTTTTAGTGCATTTTTTTTTTGTAGTACTTTAGTGTTAGTGTTTGATTGTTTGTATCATGTTTGTTAAAAAAAAAGGTTCAATAAAGATATTGTGGAAAAAAAAATGTTTGGGTTGTTTAATAAATTGTCTCAGCCAGTTAATTTTGATGGTGCCATTAATGCATTCAAAGTCTATTGCTTTAACACCACCTTCCTCATATTCTTGAATCATGGTACCTTTTTTAATATAATGTGTTTTCCCTTTCCAGATATAATTGAAAATGGTTTGATTGATGGCTTTAACTGCATCTTTGGGCATTGGCAATGAATGGGCTGGATAAATAAATCGGTAGATGCATTCCATTTTTGTCAGAAATGTTCTTCCTATGATGGAAATATCTCTTTGAGACCAGGAGTTGAGATAAGTTTTTGATTTCTCCAAGCAATTCCATATATTGAGCTTGACTAATTGGTCAACATCTTTAGTGATATGCATGCCCAAATATTTCACTGTTTGTTTGACGGGAATGGTATGAATGGCTCATAGACTGCAATCATGAATAGGTAATAATTCACATTTACCTAGATTCAGTTTGAGCCCAGAGGCTTTAGAGAAAACATCTATATAACTAGAAAAGCACTCGGAGAGCGCAGACCTCCGCCAAGCGCCACAATTCCCCCCATACAGTGTTTGTGTGTACGTTTTCAGATTCCTTGAGCATGTAAACATATGACTAGCAATTGGATTCACAATGATTATTTGTTTATTTGACAGGGACAGTGCAATAAACACAATTAATCAATGACAATCAATCTGATAGTGATAGGATTAGTGGTTCAGTAGTAAAAGCATTGCCTCCTTGGCGGAGGTAATAAACTGAAGTGTTGCGTCCATCTCCTCCACTGACAGATGCAAATTTGGTAGACAGGTTGGCGTGGGTTTTATATTATATTGTAACGTGCTGCTCGACATGGCGACGTCCCACCGGGAGGTTCGAACTCACGCCTCCCGCTCCGGAGTCCCGCACTCTACCTGTGTCGCCAATAGGGTCAACCCACTTGGCAAGCCAAGTAGGGTGCTCATATTGAGTTCGCTACAATATTATTTTTTGGGGGGTTGCACTCTGCGGCAAACGAGAATTTAGAAGCTTCGCCGGCAGAGAGCTCGTTTTTGCGCAGCGCCTATGGCTGGCCGGTGAATTTCTGCCAAATGCGCAGCTCCTATGGCTGGCCGGGGAATTTCTGCCAAAGAATCCGTCGGCGGACAGCTGCCCGTGTGAGGTTTTGCAGTTGCACGCTGGCGGGCCCGGGCCAGCAGTGTTTTCCGCGTCCTTTTGTGCCTAAAACGTTGAAGAACGCAGAGTTTGTGTTGCAGACACGACGACCAGCGCCCTCCATTGCGCCTGTGCACATGTTGAAAATGGCTGTATGTCACAGTGTTGAATGAAAAATGCTTTAAAAAATTCCTGTATCCAGACGGTGAACCGGATCACCCCCAAAATTTAATCAGTTCTTCCTTGTACCATTTCCAACAACGCCTGAAAGTTTCATGGAAATCCGTCCAAGATTTTTTGAGTTATCTTGCTAACCAACAGACAAACAGATAGACAGACAAACAAACACACAGACAAACGCCGGCAAAAACATAACCTCCTCCTGGCCTTTTCGGCCTGGCGGAGGTAATTAAGAATTTTAGGGACTTGATCAGAGTTGTGCATGAATATGGCTGTGTCGTCAGCCAGTTGGCTGATTGTTAGTTGTTTTCCAAATACTGTTAATTTATCAAAGTCAGAATTTTTTATAAAAATTGAGAGCATTTCAGCTGCTGCAATGAACAACAGTGGCGAAACCGGGCAGCCTTGTTTTATTCCTTTGCCTACTGAAAATTTAGGGGAGGTACCATGTGGTAATAGAACTGAGCTGTTGGTATCCGTGTAAATTAGTTTTATAAAGTCTAAAAAGTGCTCCCCAAAACCAAAAAGCTCTAAGGTCCTAAACATAAATTTGTGTTCAATCATATCAAAAGCTTTAAAAAAATCCAAAAATAAAATAAACCCCTCGTCAATTAGGTCCCTATAGTCAAGTAAGTCCAATACAAGGCATATATTGTTGTGTATTGAGCGCCCTTTAATAAAACCTGATTGTGTCTCTGAGATAAGATCAGTGATGCCAGTTTTGAGTCTGTTGGCATAAATATGTGTTAAAATTCTGTAATCATTATTAAGTAAAGTAATTGGTCTGAGATTATCAATCAATTTTGGGTCCTTGCCAGGTTTGGGAATTAATGTGATGACTCCTTGTTTCATAGTATTTGGTAAAACTGATGTAGCACGGATTTCCTTTAACATATTAAAAAATAAGTCTTTTAGGTTAATCCAGAAGTGCCTGTAAAAATTGGCTGTCAAGCCGTCTGAGCCAGGTGATTTGTCTAGAGCTAAGGATTTTAAAGCTTTCTCAACTTCCTCCATTTGGATCTCTGCGTCACATGATTTTCTAAAATATTCATCAATTTTCGGTATCCGTCCTGAAATGGATTCAAAGAAACCCTCTGCATTAGTATGTGAGTAAGAGGAGGAGTATAATTCACTGTAAAATTTAAATATTTCTTTAGAGATCCTCACAGAATCAGTACATTCTTTACCATCAATTATAAGAGACTTAATGGCATTTCGTTCTTGTCTTCTTTTCTCAAGCCTACCGAAGTATGCTGAGCTTCTCTCTCCCTCCTCTATCCATTTCGCTCTTGACCTAATATATGCTCCTTTGGCTTTATTAATATAGATGTTATCTAGGGAAGAGTGCAATAAAACCAGTTTTTGTTTGTCCTCTTCACATAAGGAGTGTTTGTTGCATATTAAATGGATCTCTTTTACAATATCCATTTCTTTTTGTTTATTGGCTCGGCTTATGACTTTGCTGTATGAAATGGAAATCTGACGGATTTTAAATTTAAGAAATTCCCATTTCTCCCTGTAAGTTGACAATAATGTATCTTTAGTTATACTGTCGATTGTCCTTTTAACATCTTGACAGAAAGGGTCATGTTTTAGAAGATTTGAATTAAATTTCCAGTAGCCTTTATTTCTTCTGACTGCACTAGTGGGAGTTATGGTTAACTTGATCATACAATGATCTGTAAGCGGAGCTGCAGAAATTGAGGTATTTATGTCTATATTAGGTTGGAATTCAGAAATAAGCCAGTAGTCTAATCGCGATTTAATGGTGCCATCAGGTTTAAACCAAGTAAAGGTTTGAGTATCTGGATTTAATGCACGCCATATGTCACTAAGCTGAAACGTGTTACAGAAGTCTAGTAAAGTGGTATTATACTGATGATTAGGAAATCTTGAAGGTTGCCTATCAAGCCATTCATCCATAACCATATTGTAGTCGCCACCCAACACAAAAACAGGATTGATATATATTTGGGATAATTCCTTCAATATGTTAGTCACGTCTGTAATTAATTGTTTGTTCTGACTGTGGTTAATAAATCCATAAATGTTAACAAGAATCAAGAATTGTTTGTGTATTTCAAAAACGCAAATAATCCCGTGTCCTGTGTCATCTCTTATGGTTGCAACTACTTTCCCAGGAAAGTTATTTAGGAGTATGGCGACCCCTGCTGATCTATTTGTGCCATGACTAACTAACTAACTAACTAACCTGCACTTATATAGCGCTTTTCTAGTCACAAAGACCACTCAAAGCGCTTTCATTAATACTAACCCTCCATTCTAAGGGCCCATAGGAAACAGATATCTAGGGACAATTTAGAACAGCCAATTAACCTAACATGCATGTTTTTTTGGCATGTGGGAGGAAACCGGAGAAATCCCGGAGTAAACCCACGCAACACGGGGAGAACATGCAAACTCCACACAGATCACTGTTGGTCGGGGGCTGGGATCGAACCCACGATCCCACGATCCCCACAATCCCCCGGCCAAGGGTAAACTGTGCTGCCGCAGTGCTAACCACTGCGCCACCGTGCAGCTATAGTATATTTTTTCTCCCCATTGATTTGTCCACATTTTTTCATCTGTATTGTTGCTGTGAGTCTCCTGAATAAGATAACAATGTGCTTTTTCATTTTTAAGGAATAGAAATGTAGCCTTTCTTTTTATAGAGTCTCGTAAACCCCTAGCATTAAGTGATGCAAAAGAAAAGGTTGTAATAAAAGACATAAAGGATGAAATAGAATAAGGAAAAAATTAATAATAATAATATAAAAATAACAAGTAGATAAACGGTTTAGGTTGTTACTTTGGACCAAGTACACTTGAAGAAAGCCCCTGATTAAATTGCTAAATATACAGTATGTTTTAACTCATAACTTTTTCCCCCTTTTTTTCCTTCCCTTTTTTCTTTTTTCTTCCTCTTTTTTCCTTCTCCTTCTTTTCCTTTTTTCCCCTTTTCTTTCCCCTTTCCCTTCCTCCTTTTCCCCCAAGCTGCACGCTTGTTATGACAGAATCCAAAAACCTAATCTATAAAATTATCGAAAATATGTAATGCAAATTATCAAAATGGCATTGAAAAGGAGCTGCCTTATAAATCTACCCTTCAAAAAAAAAAAGATTCAGGAACCTGAGTAAAAGTAGCATGTAAACATATCCAAATGACAGCTGCCAGGAACACAGCGTACTTCAAAAGGGGACTATGAAATGACTCCCTATAAAGTAAACATTGAAGTAGCTTAGCAACATGTACAGAACATTAAAGAGTCAAAGTGCTTGTTCAGCCATAGTTGTGAACCAGACCCTTAGATGCTGACTCTTCTACCGTCAATGTATCCCACATGGCCTTTATACCAGACGTTTTTCCCAGCTGCACGGGCTTGCTCCATCTGTGGCCATGCTGCTGCGCGGGCATCCCTGTTGGCTTTACAGAAATCTTGCTTGAATCGGATCCCGGCTATTCTGCAGAATTTGGAGTTTTTGGTCAGCCTCCAAATTTCTTCACAGTGGTATCTCATGACAAACTGAAGAATAACCTGGCGGTTTCTCCCATTTTCACGTTTTCCCAGGCGGTGGACATTATCAACAATAGTGCCCATGGTCGTTGCCCACTGCGGTGCAATTTCTGACAGAATGTGGATTACCTCCTCACGGATCATTTCGTTATCCTTTTCTTTGATCCCGTGTATTTTAAGGTTCCAGCGCCTCTTGTACCTCTCCAGCTCAGTAATCCTTTCCTTTAGCTCTTCGTTTTCTTGTATAAGCTTGGGGATGTCTCTCTCAAAGCTCTGTAGTTTGGTCTGGCAATTTTTGATGTCAGCAGTATTAATTTCAACAAGACGGGTGATGCTGGCTACCACTGTGGCAGTCTCCCTTAACTGCGCTCCAAAATCATCAACTTTGGTGGTTAGTTTTGTGATAGCATCTACCAAGTTGTCGTAAGATTGCTCTTGGGCGGTTTTCATCTTGGAAAGTGACGGAGCAGAGGACTTAGTTGGAGTGACGGGAGAACTTTTTCTCTTACCAGGACTGCTACTAACAGAGGTTTCCATCGGGGTGTAGTCGTGGTCAGTAGTAGTTGTTGTTAGCTTAGCGTTCGTTTTCCCGCCGGACATATTAGTCGGATTTGATTAGTTTCCTGTGACAGAAACTTGCGTTCAAAATCACCAATTGAACTTACTTGCTTTGAAGCTGTCAGCTCTGAAAATGTTTTCAGTCTGAATATGAGTTATTGTCCAAGTTTTGGGGCTGGAGAGTGCGGGTTTAGAAGAGCGAACTGGTCCGGATCGCCATCTTCCGGAAGTCCGGAAGATGACGACGGTAGGTGACGGAAGGTGGCGAGGCTGAACTTTGCTGCATCAAACAACCCGGTACTCTTTGATCTGACACTAAAGGGATATCATGATAAAAATTTGAAAGCAAACGCTTGGAGGAACATGTCTGCATCTGTCAGCGTGCCAGGTGAGCTTTGTGCCTTTATCATGGTCATATTTCTTACAAGTTTGTTGCAGTAGATGATATGGATACTGTGTGAATTTGTAGTTGGTAACTGTAAAAAAAATGGTATGATACTGCACTGTGGTTAGCCTACATGGGGAACCCATTACATTTTGGTGATGATCAGAGAATGCATACCTCCACCAAGGCACTTATCTTCTCAGTGTCTTAGCAAGAATACTCCAAAACTACTGGATAGATCTAGATGAAATTTTCACCAGAGGTAGTCCTTGGCCTAAAGAGAAAGCCATAATATTTTGGTGATGATCCAAGAACACATACCTCCACCAAGTCTCTTATCTTCTTACAGTGTGTTATATAGTTATTTATATGTGCTGTGTTCTGTTTGTGTGGCACGGGGTGGTGGCTCCGCCTTTCGGTCACACTACCACCCGTGAGTATAAAAGGGCTGCATGCAGGAGGGGCGGTCTCTTGGCCGTCTCTCTGCACAGCGGTTTGGTGTGGCTAGATGAAAGTGCCCTGTTAATAAACATGTGTTCAGTTCAACACTTGGCCTCATCCTTTGGCTCCAACCACCGACATAACATTTGGCAACAAGGACAAAAGTGGATAAATTTGAAGGTATGGAGGCATGTGGCCCCCCTATTCGGCCATTTTTGGAGCTCCCAGATGAGCCACCTTTTTTCTGGTCTAGGTGGTACGACTCTTTCTGCACATATATGGTGGCGCTAGACCTGGGAAGGATGGAGAAGTTAAGGGCACGTGCTTTACTTGTGCATAACCTGGGAATGGAGGGCCAACGTATCTTGGGCATGCTCGGTGACATGGACGATTATGAAGAGGTGGTTGAGCTAATGGCGTGCCATTTCAGATCACCGGACAACGTCATTGTCCGTAGAATTAAATTTTGACAGCGCCACCAACAGGTAGGTGAGTCCGACTGTCCGATTGTGTCTGACTTGAGGCAGCTGGCCGCCGAGTGTCAGTTCAAACTGTTGGAGGAAGAAATGGTTCACGACCAGTTGGCAGAACATACCAACTGTGCTGCAGTCCAGTCAAAGCTGCTCACATTTCTGGGCAAATTGATGCTGTCTAGGGCCTTCGAGTTGGTTCTCCAGCTGGAGGTAGCAGATAAGCTAACTCGGGAGCTTAGTGAGCGTCTGTCACCGCGAGAGTTAGGATCCTCCATGGCTACACAAGTAGTGGACCCGGACAGCGATGGGAGCGTTGAGGACAACGCGGAAGGTGCCAGCGCTGTGAGAATGAGGTCTGCCCTGGGGAAGCCCAGATGTATGGGTTGCGGGTCCACGAAGCACTGCTACAAAGCCAGAGATTGTCTGGCAAGAGGGAAACGCTGCGGCAAGTGTGGCCATTTACATCACTACGCGAGGGTGTGCCAGTTGGCTGAGCAAGGGAGCCCACAGATAAGCCCAACTCCTCCCGCCCCGACAGTGATCCATACTGTGTCCCTGAGTACCAGTGGGCGCACGTATTGCACGGTGGAGTTGGACGGAATGAAGGTGCCGATGCTGATCAACATGGGGGTGGAGAGTTCTCTTCTGAGCTACAGTGAGGCAATTTTATCTACATTACAGGATTGAAGGTGACCCAGCGCCACTTTGTGGCTATGGAGGAGGACGGTTAGCCACGGTGGGAAGTGTCAGACTGATGGCTTGGTACAAATCGGCGGAAATGGCCGATGTGGAGTTTGTCGTGACGGCCCGTGGCGTGAACATCATGGGCTGTAACCTCTTCTATGGCCTCAGCTTCACCATTAAGAGTGGCACTGGGGAAGAGTGGTCGGACTGTGGATTGTGGGACCGACCGGTTTTGAGAGTACAAGATGATGCTGTGTGGGATGAAAGGTTGATCAGCACCCTGGAGAGTGGACAGGCCTTGTCACACTCAGGGTCACTGCAGGAAGATCCCAGTGCCAGAGTCTGAGTCATCCTGGACGAGGGTACTGGGCAGCACAGGGAGGCACCTGCACCGATGAGCGATGCTGAAGGGATGGTCCCAGGTGTTCCCGGATCTTAGCTGAAGTAGGCTGGTGGACACGGGGTTACATCGGCGGGACCGACAGCAGATTTAGAAGAAGTCGGGGCAAGACCGATTAGCATTGGGAAGACGAGTGCCAGGCAGAGACCCTGCAAGCTGAGCAGAGCCCCGTTAGGAGTCGCGGACTGGGTTTGGGCTCACGTGGAAGTGAGGTCATGGTGAGTACAGGCCAAACGGCGGGTGATGGAGCCCCAGGGCAGGCTGCGGGTGATGGCTGGACAGAGCGACGCTTGCTTCCAGCTGTCGGATGGCTCATGGCGGCACCCGATTGAGCTACGGCGTGCCCCGGGGAAGACCAAGAGGCGTTGGCCTGGACGAGTGGGACATCTGGCTGTCAAATGGAGGAGGCACACTGGGGCCGAGACGACCAGCTGCAGCCCAGGAGGCGAGCCACCTCCAGGGGTGGATTGAATAAAGGACGGTCCAGGGGGCCCACGGGGCCATCTTCCCCGAGCCGTGTGTATATAGTTTGATTGTCCATCCATCTTCCATCTATCTTCTTCCGCTTAATCCTTTTCGGGTCGCGGGGGGGCTGGAGCCTATCCCAGCATCTTTTGGGGCAGCGCAGTGGCGGAGTGGTTAGCACTGTGGCAGCACAGCAACTCACCCTTGGCTGGGGAATTCTGGGTTCGATCCCAGCCCCCGACCAACAGTGATCTGTGTGGAGTTTGCATGTTCTCCCCGTGTCTGTGTGGGTTTACTCTGGGATTTCTCCGGTTTCCTCCCACATGCCAAAAACACGCACGTTAGGTTAATTGGCATCAAACTGGGGATTCTAAATTGTCCTTAGGTATGACTGTGAGAGTGAATGGTTGTCTGTCTCTCTGTGTTGGCCCTGCGATGGACTGGTGATCTGTCCAGGGTGTACCCTGCCTCTCGCCCAAAAGATGCTGGGATAGTTTGATTGTTTTGTTGTTTATTGTGTACTGTATATGGTTTGGGATTATTTTGTGCATTCTATTTTAGTCCTACAACTTCCGGCACCACACGAGTAGGCTGCCTTTTTGCAACAGCGGATCAATTTCTTCCTATTTCTATTTACTATCTGGCTGTCTTGCTAATCTTTCTGTTTCGGTGACACCTTGATCCATCACAGACATGTAGATCGCCCAAATGTCTCCTGAGCCAGCAGACGGAGCCACTGTTTCTTGCAGGAAGCAGTACAATAGGGACCAGCTGTGAGCACTTAACTGGCCCACGATCCTAACGCAAAAACTCGACATACCGGGAGAAATAAGACGAAAACGGTGTGGATGTCGTGCTGGAATAAGACGGCGGGCGAGGAATATAAGGTACAGACCCACCCCCCCATCCGTTATTATGGGGAATGTACGATCGCTACTCAGAAAAACAGATGAGCTAGCGGCTATCTCCCGCTACGAGAGCATATACAGGGAGTGTAGCCTGATGCTATTCACGGAGACGTGGCTAACAGAACTAGCAACAGATGCTAACATTGAACTGGAGGGTTTCCACGCAATACGGGCAGACCGAACACCAGACAGTGGGAAGGCAAGAGGCGGAGGAGTGATAATGTATGTCAATAACAACTGGTGCAGACCGGGACATATCACGGTTAAACAACAACACTGCAACAAAGACATGGAGTTGCTAGCTGTTAGCATGCGGCCTACGTATCTCCCGAGGGAATACTCACACGTGATCTGCACTGTTATTTATGCAAATCCGACGGCGAACGCTGGGACAGCACTTGACGTCATCCACTCAGTAACTGGCAGGCTGCAGGCAGAACACCCAGATGCTCTTCTCCTCATCTCAGGCGATTTCAACCATATTTCACTGTCCCCCATTCTACCCACGTTCACCCAGTATGTCACATGCCACACTAGAGACAATAAAACACTGGACTTATTCTACGCAAACACTAAGGAGGCGTACACCTCATCACCACTCCCCCCACTCGGGAGATCGGATCACAACTTGGTTCATCTCCTGCTGGTGTACAAACCCCTAGTGCACAGACAACCTCTGGTTATGCGCACAGTGAAGTTATGGTCTGAGGAGGCAATGGACACTCTAAAGGACTGTTTTGAAACCACTGCCTGGTAGCAGCTCTACGATCCACATGGTGAGGACATCCATGGCCTCACTCACACCATCACGGACTACATCAGCTTCTGTGTGGACAACACTGTACCCACCAAGACCATACGGTGTTGCTCGAACAACAAACCCTGGATCAACCCTGAGATAAAAACACTTCTGAGAGAGAAGAAGAGGATCTTCAGGTCGGGGAACAGGGAGATGCTGAAGTCCGTACAGAGGGAGCTGAGGAGGAAGATCAGAGAAGGCAAGGACAGCTTCAGGAAGATGATGGAGGACAAGCTGCAACAGAGCGACATCGGTGGGGTCTGGAGAAACCTTAAAACCATCTCTGGTCTCCAGAATACCTCCCCCCAGGCCATGGGGGCCATGAACCTGTTTTTTAATAGGTTTGACCAACCGCCCTCCCCCCCATCTGCACAACAACCACTGCTGCCTCTAAAGTCATCGAGACCTGCTGTCCACACCCCACTCCACCAACACCCCCCCACTCCCAACACACAGCCCCCCAATATGACCCTCACTAAGACCCAGGTTAGGACGGACCTTAGGAAGATCAAGGCGAGGAAGGCCTCGGGACCGGATGGCATCAGCACAAACCTCCTCAAGTCCTGCGCAGACCAGCTGTGTGGGATTGTGGAGCTCATCTTCAACCTCAGCCTGAAGCTGGGGAGGGTACCACAGTTGTGGAAAACATCTTGTGTGGTACCTGTACCAAAGACTTCCCACCCCAAAGACCTGAACAGCTACAGACCAGTGGCCCTGACGTCTCACATGATGAAGACCCTGGAGAGACTGCTCCTTGCTCACCCCCGCCCCCTGGTGGGACCAGCGATGGATCCACTCCAGTTCGCCTACCAGCATGGCACTGGGGTGGAGGACGCAGTGATGCAGTGCACATTCACCAACCAACCATAATGCTCCGCACTGTGTGTCTATATATATACATTTATAGTGATATGTACATATGTTTACTAGATGTTCTTGTTTTTTCTCGCCTTCTGATTGTTGCTCTGAGTGTTGCTATCCCTGTGCTGTTGCAATCCTGGAATTTCCCCATTGTGCGACTAATAAAGGCTTATCTTATCTTCCTCCTTCACCGTTCTCTGTCCCACCTGGAGAAGCCCGGGAATGCGGTGAGGATCATGTTCTTTGACTTCTCCAGTGCTTTCAACTCCATCCAAGCTGCTGTGCACAGGGGTGGACCAGCACCTGTCCTGGACTACCTCACTAACTGGCCACAGTTTGTGAGAACCTGGGACTGTGTGTCCGACACGATCATCGGTAGCACGGGGGCCCCCAGGGAACGGTTTTGGCTCCCTTCCTGTTCACCCTTTATACTGCGGACTTCTCACACAACACAACACACTGCCATCTACAGAAGTTCTCTGATGACTCTGCGATCGTCAGCCTCATCTCCAATGGAGATGAAACTGAGTACAGAGGACTTATCCAGGACTTTGTGGACTGGTGCCATCGGAACTGCCTCCAGATCAATGTGAGGAAAACTAAGGAGCTGGTGGTGGACTGCTGCAGGCAAGGACAACCCCTCACAGCACCAGTAAACATACAGGGAACAGACATTGAGATGGTGACGTCCTACAAGTACCTGGGTGTTCATCTGAACAATAAACTAGACTGGTCACACAATACCGACGCTCTCTACAAGAAGGGACAGCGTAGGCTGTTCCTACTGAGAAGACTCAAGTCTTTTGGTGTACAAGGGGCGCTGCTGAAGACATTCTACGACACGGTGGTGGCATCAGCCATCACTTTTGGAGTGGTCTGCTGGGGCAGTGGCATTACAGCAGCCGATAGGAAGAGACTGAACAAACTGATCAAGAAAGCTAGCTCTGTCCTGGGGCAACGCCTTGACCCAGTGGAGGAGATAGAAGAGAGAAGGATGGTGGCTAAACTGTCATCTCTGCTGGAGTCCGAGTCCCACCCTATGCAGGACATACTGAATGCACTGAGGAGCTCATTTAGCAGCAGACTACATCACCCTAGGTGCGCAACCGAGAGGTTTCACAGGTCCTTCCTACCTACGGCTGTCAGACTGTATAACCTAAGCAGGGCTGCTCGCAGAGATAGCAAAAAAACGTGACGACCTAATAGTATTGAATGCAAAAGATGCAATAGACTTACACAATGGTCCCCTCCAGTATACAACTAGGACAATATCGGTCGCTACGGAGGGTGACAATATGTATGGGTACATATTCATACTATGTAGGATAACTAAGTAGACGGTTATGCTGTTTATTCCACCTAGCTACAATGCGCCGCACTGTGTGTATATATTTATATATTTATTCCATCTAGCTACAATGCTCCGCACTGTGTTTATATATTTATATATTTATATGTACATACACTACCGTTCAAAAGTTTGGGGTCACCCAGACAATTATTTTGTGTTTTCCATGAAAAGTCACACTTATTTACCACCATGAGTTGTAAAATGAATAGAAAATATAGTCAAGACATTGACAAGGTTAGAAATAATGATTTGTATTTGAAATAATATTTATTTCTTCAAACTTTGCTTTTGTCAAAGAATCCTCCATTTGCAGCAATTACAGCATTGCAGACCTAACATGATTACACAAGGGTTTTCTAATCATCCATTAGCCTTCTGACACAATGAGCAAACACATTGTACCATTAGAACCCTGGAGTGATAATTGCTGGAAATGGGCCTCTATACACCTATCTAGATATTGCACCAAAAACCAGACATTTGCAGCTAGAATAGCCATTTACCACATTAGCAATGTATAGAGTGTATTTCTGATTAGTTTAAAGTTATCTTCACTGAAAAAAAGTGCTTTTCTTTCAAAAATAAGGAAATTTCTAAGTGACCCCAAACTTTTGAACGGTAGTGTATGTATATTCGCTGCTCTTGTTTTTCTTGTCTTCTTGATTGCTGCTCTGAGTGTTGCTGTCCCTGTGCTGTTGCAATCCTGGAATTTCCCCATTGTGGGACTAATAAAGGCTTATCTTATCTTATCTTATCTTAGTTAGGAACATGGAGGTTATTTTTTTTTCTAGATGGACTTTTTCTTTGACATTGGCAGCAGAATAATCTCCCTGGCCGTGTAGGGGGTAGGATGGCAGTCCACCTGTCCTCCCCTAGTTTTAGTTGTTTTGTGTGACTATGATAGGCCCCTTTTAGTGTTTTAAGTTTAGTTTTCTTAGTGCGTGATTCGGGTTCCAGATTGGGGAGGGTTTGATTGTATGTGTGTTTTTGGACTTTTCTACGGGGGGGGGGGGGGTGTTATATAGTTATTTATATGTTCTGTGTTCTGTTTGTGTGGCACAGGGTGGTGGCTCCGCCTTTCGGTCACGCCACCACCCGTGAGTGTAAAAGGGCTGTATGCAGGAGGGGCGGTCTCTTGGCCATCTCTCTGCACAGCGGTTTGGTGTGGCCAGGTGAAAGTGCCGTTTATAAACGTGTGTTCAGTTCAACACTTGGCCTCATCCTTTGGCTCCAACCACCGACATAACACAGTGTGTTAGCAAGAATCCTCCAAAACAATACTGGATAGACTTTGATGCAGTTTTCACCAGAACTGTCTCGTGGCCTAAACACGAACCCATTACATTTTTGGAGGTGATCCATGAGAGATGGAAGGAGCCTTGGCAGAGGTATGCGCTCTCTGAGTGCTTTTCTAGTTATTTTACTGTTGTTATTAGAATCAAAATCCTGTTTATTATTAGTCTTGACTCGCTTCTGTTGAGCATCTCTGTCCACTGCACTCTCAGGGAATCTGTGTAAACTGTGCAGTCTCAGACAGGGACATGCTCAGTAGCCTGCTATAAAGATTTGTGTATCTTATGTTTTATTTTTTTCATTGTTGAAGTGCCACTGCTGGTGGAGCATTCCAGAACTAAGCATTCCAGAACTAAACACATTCTTCTAGCTTTACTTGGCATTTCTGTAAATGTGACTTTAAATTCAATTCAATTCAATTCAACTTTATTTATATAGCACCATTTCACAACAACAGTCATCTCATAGCACTATCAACTGTAGGGGGAACCCCCACAGTTGCAGAAAGACCCCAGCAATCAGGCGATCCCCTGTGAGCAAGCACTTGGCGACAGTGGAGAGGAAAAACTCCCTTTTAACAGGAAGAAACCTCCAGCAGAACCAGGCTCAGGGAGGGGCAGTCATCTGCTGTGACTGGCTGGGGGGTGAGGAGACAGAGAAGATAAAAAGAACAGACATGTAGAGAGCAAACAGCACGATGGGGACTCAATCTATGGGAGAGAACAAACAGATGTTAATGACCAGCAAAAAAAAAGTATTTCATTGAGAGTGAAGAAAGGAGTGAGGCCCAGTGCATTATTGGAGGTCCCCCGGCTGACTAAACCTATTAGCAGTATAACTAAGGGAGGGTTCAGAAACACATGATCCCTCCCTAATTGTAGGCTATTGTGGGTGACCCCCACAACAGACTGGGACAAGCAGAGCGCTCAGCTGGGGCAATTAGCAGAACAATGAGATGTGTGTATTGATATCAATAGGCAGCCGCTCTTCGTCTAGCTCCTTCCTGCCAGTCTTGCTGTCGATATGTATGACTCAAATGCAAATGTTCATGCTTCCTGCTCTGACTGTGATGCAAATGTCCCATGCCTTTCATGTATTGTCTGTAACTGGGTATATAAGTGACTGAATATCTCTCTGACCACGGCTTCTGACGACACGCATTCCGTGTCTCCCACGAGAGCCTGAGAGCTCGCTCTGGCGTGCCTGCACGGCGCTGGGGTGAGTTCTGTGATGGCGGTATGATTAATAAACTCTCTTAAAAACTCTCAGTTCGCTCCTTATTATTTCATGCCGCCACAGTGTTTATTATTAAGGGAAACAAAAATCCAAACCTACATGCCGCCACACTGGTGACCCCGAGAAAGCACACGCTTTGTGCAACGCAACCTTCTGGTCTGGACAGCCACACTGGTGACCCGACCAAGAAAAGAACACGCTGGCAGCCCCCGGCGGTGACTCTCCGACGACAAGCGAACGCAGCAGCCTGATGCAAATGATCTGCCCTCCCTTCTGCTACAGGGAGACCTCGACGCAGAGCCACCACCAGGCAAACTCTCCGGAGATCATCCACGACTGGAATGCTGCAGAAAGCGTCATGGTGCGACCCTTGCCTGAGATCGGGACATCCACGCTGGACCGGCCGAGGGACACAGAACGTTTTCTTCCTCTCACCGCTCCTCCTCCCTCTCACCACTCCAACGCATCTACACGAGCCCGAGGGACAAAGATCGTCTCCTCCCTTTCACCGCTCCAACGCACCATGACCCGGCACGAACGAACAACGCAACAGCTTCAACAGGGATGAACATCGGCGCCGACGACGCTGATCTCCAGCAAGCTTCCTGACCCTGACTCGCCTCTACAGCGGACCTGCCATGCACGCACACCGGGGGGTTATGAGGACAGCGCACCATGCACGGGACAATACCGGCTCCACACAGACCGCCATCGTCCTTCGCCGCTGCACACAGAACCTTCAGGGCTGCTCACACACTTGAAGCATGCACGCAGCTCGCTCACAGGATTTTGTAATGGTCTCAGCCACGGCGCACAAGGGAATTCAGCCGTCAGCTGTCCCCGAGGACTTTAGGACTGCGCGCGCACCTAAAGTCAACACGCCAAGTCCCACACTGCTGCAGCTCCTTTTTTTCTTCATGGCCGCGAGAGGAGTCAGAGACTAATTTTTCTTCTTACAGCTGCTGTGGACCTCCACACGTTCAACGGGACAGCCCCTCAACATCACGGATCCACAGGCAATTTTTGCGTGGCCCAGACAAATTCGCCGTCCCGGGCCGGCACTTGCGACTCCCACCCCCCCTCCCTCCACCACCGCCTGCAGCGAGCTTTCCCAGCAGCTCGCAACCAAAGCCGGACTATCGAGGCCTCGGCTCCCCGCTGAGCCCTCGGGGGGGAGTACTGTGGGTGACCCCCACAACAGACTGGGACAAGCAGAGTGCTCAGCTGGGGCAATTAGCAGAACAATGAGATGTGTGTATTGATATCAATAGGCAGCCGCCCTTTGTCTAGCTCCTTCCTGCCAGTCTTGCTGTCGATATGTATGACTCAAATGCAAATGTTCATGCTTCCTGCTCTGACTGTGATGCAAATGTCCCATGCCTTTCATGTATTGTCTGTAACTGGGTATATAAGTGACTGAATGTCTCTCTGACCACGGCTTCTGACGACACGCATTCCGTGTCTCCCACGAGAGCCTGAGAGCTCACTCTGGCGCGCCTGCACGGCACTGGGGTGAGTTCTGTGATGGCGGTATGATTAATAAACTCCCTTAAAAACTCTCAGTTCGCTCCTTATTATTTCATGCCGCCACACTATATCAAAAAGGTAGGTTTTAGCCTAACTATTCTTAAAAACAGAGATCGAGTCTGACTTCCGAATCCAGATTGGCAGCTGGTTCCACAGGAGAGGAGCTTGATAACTGAAGGCTCAGCCTCCCATTGTACTTTTGGAGATTTTAGGTATTACAAGTAATCCTGCATTTTGGGAGCGTAGTGCTCTGTTAGGATAATATGGTAGTATCAGATCTTTTAAATAAAAAGGAGCCTGATTGTTTAGAGCTTTGTAAGTAAGAAGAAGGATTTTAAACTTAATTCTAAACTCTATGGGAAGCCAATGAAGGGAGGCCAGAACCGGAGAGATATGATCTCTCTTTCTAGTACCTGTTAAAACTCTTGCTGCAGCATTTTGGATCAGCTGAAGACTTTTTAAAGATGTTTTAGGACAGCCTGATAATAAAGAATTACAATAATCTAATCTCGAGCTAACAAAAGCGTGGATCAGTTTCTCAGCATCACTCTGAGACAAGATGCTCCTAATCTTGGCAATATTACGCAAATGATAGAAGGCAGTCTTAGAAACAAATTTAATATGTGAATTGAAGGACAGATCTTGATCAAAAATAATTCCAAGGTTCCTCACAGAGCTATTAAGAGAAAGAGTAACCGCATCCAAACTGAAAGTTTGATTTGGAAAGGTATTTCTAAGGTTTTTTGGACCAACAAGAATGACTTCAGTCTTATCTGAATTTAATAGCAGGAAATTACAAGTCATCCGAGCTTTGATTTCCTTAAGACAGGCTTCTAACTTGGCTGATTGATTACTATCATCTGGCTTCATTGACAGGTATAATTGTGTGTCATCTGCATGACAAGGAAAATGTATACAATGCTTTCTAATAATGTTGCCTAACGGAAGCATATATAAACTAAAAAGAGTAGGGCCTAGCACAGATCCCTGTGGAACTCCATGACTAAGCTTTGAGTTGAAAGAAAACTCATTATTTACATGAACAAACTGGAACCTGTCAGATAAATAAGATCTAAACCACTGCAACGAAGTTCCATTAAGTCCAACATAGTGTTCTAATCTATCAAGTAGAATATTATGATCGATAGTATCAAAAGCTGCACTAAGGTCTAAAAGGACAAGTACAGAAACCAGTCCATTATCAGATGCAATGAGGAGGTCGTTAGTGACCTTCGCTAAGGCTGTTTCAGTACTATGATGGATTCTAAACCCAGATTGAAACTCTTCAAGTAAACCATTTCCCTGCAGGTGGTCAAATAACTGCGTAGCAGCAACTCTTTCTAAGATTTTTGAAATGAAAGGGAGATTAGAGATTGGTCTATAGTTAGCTAAAGCTCCTGGATCTAGCATTGGCTTTTTGAGTAAGGGTTTAATTACAGCCGTTTTAAAAGCCTACGGTACATGGCCTAAAGTTAATGAAGAATTGATTATATGAAGAATAAAGCTACCAATAAGTGGGAAGACTTCTTTAAATAACCTGGTAGGAATAGGGTCTAAAAGACAAGTTGAAGGTTTGGATGAGGAAACTATTTTGTCTAACTCACAAAGGTCGATTGGAGTAAACTCATCAAGACAGACATCAGTTGAAGGAGTTGTAGTAGTTACAGTATTTATGTTAACTGTGGGAAGAATCTGATTGATTTTATCTCTGATGGATGAAATTTTATTATTGAAAAAGTTCATAAAGTCCTGACTAGTAAGCTCTAAGGGAATGCTAGGATTGACAGAGTCCTGACTCTTTGTCAACCTGGCTACAGTGCTGAAAAGAAACCTGGGATTATTCTTGTTCTCATCTATTAATACAAGGAAAAATAAAAAGAAATTTTAATGTTGCAAGGATAACTTGTGCTCAAACAAGCGCATATCTCTGGAATTGGTCACTGCAGTAATGGTGGCTAGTTTATGTCCCATCTTTTGCTGGATTGGTCTGTATCAGCTCACTTACTACCTCTGTTGTTCACAATGTTCTATGTTGCAACAGGAACTATAGTGACATGATCAGCAGCCATTCTTTTAATCTGTAATATAACAATCTTATATTTTATGGTAACTGCCTATCCAAAAATGTTAGTGTTCTGCAAGTAAAACACAGCAGTGAACAACCTCTTGAAAAATGTTACCATTTATGTAGCCTATTTTATTTAAAGGTACTTGGTACTCTGATCTGGTGCCTGAACAAAGACCAACCACTATCATAATAACTGTTTTGGATGCATCACGATGCAGACATGAACAATTCTGAATTGATGCACAAATGTAAAAATCCCAGTTGTTAAATGTTAATTAATAACATAATTCATTTTGACGGAACGAAAAAAGCTGAACTCAGAAATGCGGAGCTGTACCGGCCGGACAGTCTATGGCAACATACAAAGTGCAAACTTTTCATTTAATCAGTTTGCTGGAGTATCGATGTCATACTAGGTGGACATAAGGACCATAGATTACATTCAGTGCATGTGTGTGAAGCACGGCTGTATGGTGGATGGCTTCTGTGCCTTTAGGCTACTTTGAGCAGTGCTGTGTGTGCTACCACAGTCCATGGCCTGCATCTGTTTTTTTTGTGCAGCTACCAGGAATCCAGGCTGACGGTGAAGTGGGACACCTGACCTGCACAGCCGTGGCTAGACCAAAACACAAAACCACTAAAGACAGCAGGTATGGAATGATTCTGTTTTTCATTAGAAGTCTAACATTTATATGTTAGAAATTCTGTGTATTTCTGACTGAAGGACTGTTACGTGTGGCACACACACCCATAGGTCACCCCCCTTCTCATAAAGAAAAAAAGACAAGCCATTGTGATCGTTGAATGTTGTTTCTCTGAGAATATTTCTGACAATATCCTTTAATCCTTCTTTCTCAAAATTATGTCAAATCTAAATGATCTCCCTTGTCAAAATATTTAAATTTTCCAGAATTGTGTTTTACGTAGGTCTGACGTCTTCCAATTCTTAATTCCATCCAGTTTCATGAGTAAGTTTTGATCCAACTTATTAACATTACACTATTAGTTTGAATAGGGATACACCAATTTATTAGTTTAACAATGGTATTTGCTGATATTAATCTTGTTGACTAACATCATCCTATCTGCAAATTAGATAACACACACTGAAGTCTGTGGCAGATATTTACTTTATATCAGAAAGATTGTTTCATACACTTGCATGACCGTATGACTAAATTTGTCCTTATTGAAATATGGTGTTCAGTAATTTTTCGAATCATGTACGTTTCTTTGTTTCCCTTGCATTAAAGGGGGGACAGGTGACAAGAATTTAGTCCTTCCTTTTCATTTTATTTCTGTTTTCTTGCTCTTAACTGGCACAAATATGAATATCTGAACTAAAAAGCATATATATATATATGATAGTATAATTTTACTGTGTTTTTGGTGTTCCATACTTTCAATCAAAATCACAACTTGGTACATTTAAGATAATGACACACAGTACATCATTCAGAATAACAGATAATACATGATTTGTTAGAAATCATAAGTACGCTGGCTTTTATGGGCTTCACGCTGATTTCCTTTATTTCTCCAGACACATTTTCCAAATAGGCAAAGAATAGTGTTGGATACTACTATACACACTCTAAAACTAAATAACAATAATTAGACAATTTAATGTTACAATCTATGAGGGGGCTGATGTTACATCTATGTAGACGTCCTTGGTGTGTTAAAAGGTCCTTCACTGCATCTGTGTTCAGTTTCAGGACACCTGTCACACTCTTGTCCATGTGTTGTGTCGGTTCCCTTTGTTGCCGTTTTATTTCTTTGTGGGTGTCTTTTCAACGTCCAGCGTAACATCCTCTCTGGAAAAAAGTAAGAACAAGATCAAAATATGTGCAAAATCAATTGACTTTTATTTACACGGAACAAAATTCAGTCACATGGCACATACCAGATTTATCTTTATGTCAGTGCTAGCAGAAGTGCTCAAATGTTATGCTAGTTGTGATATCACATTAAAAAATTTAAATTACCCAAGAAAAATACAGATCCCATTTGACCGATTAAATTTCTAAAATGCTTTCTTGGGTCTTATGACCAGTGTTGGGAGTAACGCATTACCGTAATGCAACTACTTTTGCAGTTAACGTGCTGTGTAATGAAATTACTGTTTAAAAATTCAGTAAGGCATCACAGTTACTGAAATTTGATCAGCTGCATTACTCATTACTGGTTTTATTAACATGGATAAATATTTTTAGCACAAATTGTTATGATCCGAGTGCTGACTCTGTCCGCACTCGGGTTGTCCGGTAGTTCTCCGTTCTCTACTCTGGTGTACCACGGGGCCTTCGGGCTCTTATTGTGACAGCATCTCGGCGGGGCTTCCGGCTGTCAGAGCTGCGCTCCGCTGGGATGGCTGGTAATCAATCAGCTGATGACATTCTCATCAGCTGAGTATCCTGTGAAGCCCTATTTAAGGGAGCAGCTCAGGTTACTCCGGGCTGCGACCTCGTCGAACATTCCTCGGTTTAATCCCGTTTTTGGATTCTGGAGTTTTCTTCCCTCTGTAAGTGTTTTCCCTCTTAGTCTGTTTCACAGTGTGCTTTTCTCTTGTAACCTGTAATTTGGCATTCAAGTGTATGTTCGCGTTTTTGCCCCATGTGGCTTATTATTTTGTACTAATACCTTGTGTTATTAAAATAGGCAAACTCATTGGCTGGCTCTCGGCGTCTCATTGATGGCTCGTGAAGGCCATCTTTGACAAAATAAATGAATATCCTGTAGGGGCATGGTGTGGGACTTCTCCAACCATAGAAGGCAGCTGTGGAAGGGGGAAACAATGGACCGAAAGAGGAGGTGTCACCGGGGGGTATCAGACGGGACAGTAAGGACTATGCGCCCCCCCGGGGAGAGGAGTAACTGCCGGAGCCGCTGGAAGAAGACGGGTGTGAGAGCGGCGCCCCAATGTTGTGTCATGTTAATGTGCCACACAAGCTTTGTTCTAAACAACAATGTATTATGGTCGGAAGTTCCGGCCATAATACATTGTACTGTACTGTATGTTGGAGATGGAATAAAGTTTCTGTGTCGTGCAGCTCGTTGCCTCACTTGCTTCCTTTCTTCACATTGGTGACCCTAAGACGTGCCATGGAAAGCGAGCCGAGCACCGCCCTGGAGACCACCTGGAGGGAGAGCACCAGCACCTTGTGTGCTGTCTCAGTCAAGCTCCCAGACTTCTGGCTTCACAACCCAACCACATGGTTCTTGCACATAGAAGCCCAGTTCGCATTCTGCGGGATAACAACGGATAATACCAAGTATTAGTACGTGGTCGCTACGCTGGATGCGCGTGCCATGCAACAGGTGACGAGCCTGCTCCAGGAGCTGCCGGCCCAAGGAAAATATGAAGCCCTCAAGTTGATACTTCTCCAGCATTATACCCTTTCTGGCAGTGAGAGGGCAGAGAGACTCCTAACGCGTTCGGAGTTAGGGGACAGATCAGCAGTGGAGCTCATGGAGAGCATGTTGGCGCTGAGGGGGAAGGACAACAAATCTTTCCTGTTTGTCCACTTGTTCCTCAGGAACCTACCGGCTACAGCGAGGGCGATCCTGGCCAACTCACTGCGGCTGGTTGCTAAGGACTACTGCACCCTGGCGCAGGAAGCGGACTGCATCATTTTGGCAACCAGAACTCTCAGCATGCAGACAGTGGCACCGGCATCCATGAGGGACTCCAGTGAGGTTGAGGAGCCATTCATGGTAGCCAGGACGGACACCAGGAGATGAAGGAATGGGGCGATCTGTTTTTATCATCGCCGTTTCAGCTCGAATGGCCAGCACTGCCTGTCGTCATGCCAATTCAAGAAACCAGGAAGATGGCACATTCGGAATTCAGTGGCAGCTGCAACTGATGGCGACAGGAACAGACTGCTTTATGTCACGGACACACATTTGGGGAGACGGTTTTTGGTGGACTCCGGCTCCCAGAAGAGCCTCATCCTACGGGTCAACACAGACAGGATGGCAGGAGGCAGCGGTCTCAAGCTCACGGCCTCCAACGGATCCACCATCAGGACATTTGGCGAGTGGACACTGACAATATGCTAACACGGACGCAACTTTTAGTGGGACTTTGTGGTAGCTGCATGTTCCGGCCCCATTTTAGGCACAGATTTTTTATGTGCTTATGGGTTGTTAGTTGATGTTGCTAATAGGAGATTAGTGGACGTTGTCTCTTTTACCTCACTGCCCTGTACAGCTCGGGAAGCTGGGTCGACAACACTGGCTAACGTTATAGATCCAGGGGTTAAGTACCAACATTTGTTCATACATTTCCCAGTACTCATGGTCCCGACTTTTTCGTCTACGGTAACAAAACATGGGGTTAAACACTTTATAACGACAAAAGGCCCGCCGGTATTCGTGCGACCTTGGTGCTTGGATGCAGCTAAACTGGCCAGTGCGAATGAGGAGTTTGCCAATTTAGAGCAGTTGGGCATCATCAGGCGCTCCAAGATCTTGTGGGCATCCCTGCTACACATGGTGCCTAAAGCCGATGGATCGTGGTGACCGTGCGGCAATTTCCGGCGCTTGAATAACGCCACGGAACACAATTGTTATCCCATTCCACACATCCAAGATTTTTCCGTGCACCTGGCTGGGGAGTGTGTTTTTCGAAAGTGGATCTGGTCCGCGGATACCATCAGGTCCCGGTGTGAACGGAAGACGTTCCAAAAACAGCGGTAATAACTCCTTTTGGCCTTTTCGAGTTTTTATGCATGCCGTTCAGATTAAAAGGCGCGGTGCAGACTTTCCAGAGGATGATGGACGCAGTGTTTCGCGACTTGTCCTTCATTTTTGTCTACTTAGACGACATTCTGGTACCTAGCATGTCCCAGGAGGAGCACATCGCCCATCTCAAGACAGTCTTCCAGAGGTTGGAGACGCACGGGCTGATAGTTAACCTGGAGAAGTGCCAGTTTGGTGTGCCAGTGATTGATTTTTTGGGCCACCGCATTCCGCCGAAGGATGCGATTCTGTTACCGGATAAGGCACGTGCTGTGTCGAACTTTCCGTGTCCGCAGATCGTGAGAGCACTACAGGAGTTTTTGGGAATGGTTAATTTTTATAACCACTTCCTTCCCCGGGCAGCCCAGCTGATGCAGTCGTTGTATGCCATGTTTAAAAAAAAAAGAAGCCCGCGGAAACCCATCAACTAGACTCCTGAGTGAGTCCAGACTTTTACAAATGCCAAAACAGCGCTTGTGGATGCCATGTTGCTAGCCCACCTGGATCCGTCTGCACAGATAGTGCTTACTACGGACGCGTCTATGTTGCCATAGGGGCAGTGGTGGAGCAGTACGTCTCAGGTTTATGGCAGCCGCTTGCATTTTTCAGCCGAACTTTACGCGACAATGAACGCAAATACAGCACGTTCGATAGAGAATTACTGGCTCTCCACTTGGCGATGCGCCATTTCCAGTTTTGGCAAGAGGGGCACGAGTTCACCGCATTTGTGGACCATAAACCACTGACAAATGCGATGTCCAAGGTCTCAGAACCGTGGTTGGTCCGGCAGCAACGGCATTTGGCCACAATTTCGGCGTTTACTACTGACATTCAACACGTCGCCGGTAAGCTCAATGTTGTGGCCGATTGTCTGTCACACACGTTAGTCTCCTTGATCTACATGAGAATAGATTTCCCTGCGATGGCCGTGGAGCAAGCCGGGGACGCAGACATTTGCACGCTCCAGTCTGCGCCTACTGGGTTAAGGCTGGAGAGCAGGGTGGTGCAAGAAGGGTGCCCTCCCTTGCTCTGCAACGTCTCCACCATCCACCCGCGCCTGGTTTTTGAGTCGGTCCACTCCCTTTCACATTCGAGAGTGCGCGCTTCAGTGAAGCTAGTGGGGGCGAAATTCATCTGGCCACGCTTGCACAAGGACGTGAAAGAGTGGGCTGCAGCTTGTGTCGCATGCCAGCGGGCCAAAGTGCACAAGCACACTAGAGCCCTCCTCGAGCTGTTCCAAATCCTTGCCAGGAGGTTCGACCATGTCCACGTGGATTTGGTGGGACCCTTCCCACTGTCGCAAGGTTTCACGCACCTTATAACAATCGTGGACCACACCACGCGCTGCCCTGAAGTGGTCCCGCTGGTTTCTACCACATCCGCAGAAGTGGCTCGTGCTTTTTTTGTTGGCTTGGGTTGTGTGATTCGGATCCCCATTGGACATTTCGTTTCGGAAATTGGACATCGGATCCCCATTGGACATTTCCGTTTCGTTTCGGAACTCTGGTCTGCGATGGCCCAGAGCCTGGGGGTCAAAATTCACCACACTACCGCTTACAACCCCAGGCTAATGGGTTATGTGAGCATTTTCATAGGTCGCTTAAAGCAGCGCTCAGAACTTCACTCACAGATACAAATTGGGTCAACTGCCTGCCCTGGGTTCTTTCAGGGTTGCAATCCACACCTAAGGAGGAGTTGGCAGCCTCCCTGGCAGAACTCGTTTTTTCTCAGCCACTGTGGATCCCCAAAGAGTTTTTACCGGAAAACCCCACACCCGAGGCTGAGCCGCCCGTGCAATTTTTGCATAGTATGGAGGCTTTTAACGTACCAGGCCCGGCCCACCATTGTTTTCCCTGCACCTTCGTCCCAAAAAGCTTGCAGAATGCCAGTTTTGTTTTTGTCAGGCACGATGCGCAATGGACCCTGCTTCGCCCACCATACGACGAACCATTCAGGGTTTTGGAACCTGGGGCAAAGCATTTTGTGTCAGACTTGGGGGGACGTAGGGAGACCGTCTGCATCGACAGGCTGAAGTCCGCTTTTGTGTTGGCAGACGAGCCGGTGGTGTTGGCCCAAGCTCCCCGGTGCGGACACCCACCATTAGTGGCTCTGCAAGTTGGTGATCCCTCGGCAGGGCCTGCACTAGCAAAGCTGATGTGTTTTCTTCCCCTCTCTTTTTGCCCTCCACAGACTGACGTGCCCTTCTGTACACCCCACCAGCAGGGCAGCTCGACTGGATTGGTGACCCCCCTGCTACAGCCGCTATGGGCACCGGCTCAAGCCTAAAGGACGGTGGGGGGGATTAGTTTCTGGGTGTTCGGGGGGGGGGGGGTGAGGGCATGGTGTGGGACTTCTCCACCCAGAGAAGGCAGCTGGGGGAAGGGGGGAACAATGGACCGAAAGAGGAGGTGTCACCGTGGGGTATCAGATGGGACAGTAAGGACTATGCGCCCCCTGGGGAGAGGAGTAACTGCCGGAGCCGCTGGAAGAAGAAGGGTGTGAGAGCGGCGCCGGTGTTATGTCATGTTAATGTACCACACAGGCTTTGTTCTAAACAACAATGTATTATGGTCGGAAGTTCTGGGTCTCAGTGCATGGTATTAAAGATATAAAAGAGGAATGCACAGAGACCTGGGAGCTCTTTTACTGTACTGTATGTTGGAGATGGAATAAAGTTTCTGTGTCGTCTAGCTCGTTGTCTCGCCTGCTTCCTTTCTCTACAATCCACCTTATTCCTGAAGGTGCTGCTGTAGAAAGATTATGGGGGCAACTTCCGGTTTCTGCTGAAGTAATGTTAAATCAGTCAGCAAGAGTGGAGTAGTGGGGCATTCAAAATAGTTTTTTAAAATGATTTTTAAATTTGTTTTAATGTACAGTTCACATACATGTTTTGCAGTCAAGTGGCAGCTAATTTCAGCACTTGTCGTTTTTGTATTTTTGAATGTTTTTGCATAGTTCTAGTACTTGTTGCTGCTGTTCGTGGTTGTGCCATAGACTGGATAAATGGAGGCTTCTCACAACCAAGCACAGCTAAATCTGAGCTTAATTTTAGGGTAAAACAGCTGCAGCTGTCTGTATTTACCCCGACATTAAAACACCCAAGCACGGTGTTGTGGTTTTTTGTGGCTCTGACTAGATTCTATGTCTGCTTTACGGTAAATTTGATTATGTCCAACATCTTTTAACAAAATGCCACCAACTTTATTGTGGTGGAGATATTGATATATCGCAGATCTTTTATTTTTTTTACAGCATTAGCATCTTAGCAGCGGAGCTAACTCATGGAGCTACTGTCAGCGAGGCCACTTTTTAAGGTCCTCTTCCCATCCCTCTGTAGTCATGGGAATGATTATATTACTCTTTTTGAGGTGCAAAAGGCCGTGTTCTCACTTTTTTCCTACATAATGTAATCCATTAATTAAACTATCTTGGTATGTGTTCAAGATGATTTAAGCATGCATTTAAAAGTAACGTGAAAGTTACTTTTCCAAGTAACTAATTACTTTAATCATGCAGTAATTGGTAAAGTAACTCAATTACTTTTGAAAAGAAGTAACTAATAACTAATTAGTTATTATTTTGTAGTAACTTGCCCAACATTGCGTATGACTACAGTAAAAATATTAAAATTTCTCTTCACTTAGAAATAATTATATTTTAACATTTAGGCAGAATTGGCAGAAGCAGTTTTAGAGTATTAGAGCTCACCTCAGTGGAGAGCAGCTGACAGACAGCCCACCTGTCATTAGCTTAACTTGTCAATCTGGCCAATTTTGATCACAATTTTCTATAAATTCTATTCACCCCCACTGGAATCCTTGTTCATCTACCCACACTTAACCATATACTATGTCATTCTTAGATGTTGTTTTAGCTTAGTTTACTATAGTTTATCAGAGTTGCCAACTTTTCAGAAAAGCTTGGAGTGAGATTTTACGGAACTGATCTAAGCTGATCTTCTGGAAAAGACAAGTATACTTAAAGTTACATACAGTTAATTATGTCAAATAAAAGTAGATGCACACCTCTGCTTGCTATAAACCATCATGAGATCTGATGCAGTGACGCTGTAAAAACTTACATGCAAACAAGTTGCTTTGATTTGCTTTAAAAGTGAAAGCCGTATTAGTCAGCCTTGACCATACCTTGACAATCTAGCACTGTGTTGAGAGCTTTTATTATGTAAAAATCTGAAGTCAAAATGATATTGACAGTATTTTCCTCATTTTGAGTCAGAAATAGTGTCTGTCATGTGAAACAGGGTGAAAGAAGGCAAAAGTTGGCAACATTTAGTTTATTTTCTGTAACCAAAACCCAAGGCGGATAGGTGAGGCTAGCAGCCTTTGGCTTTGGGCCACCATTTCCTCATTCAGAGATGTTTCTGTGGTTATTGTACTCAGGGACTGGTTATAGGTATTCTACTGGCCAATGATATTACTATTGGCCACACACTCCTATCCACCAGTGATGCTTTATTTCATTCATTCTTTAAGACAAATGTATGTTAACTGGCTCAGGCTCACTACCTGAGCTAGCCAGCAGAGATTAGCAATAGTGATGAAAGTGGGAGGGTGGAGTTAACTGCAGCTCTTAGGAGACATGCGCTGAAACAAGCCATTTTAACAAACTGTTAAAACGCACAATGATCCTGCAATAATTAAATGATTAATGGCAATTTTGCCAAAGCATGTCATAAACATTTGATTTACACCTGTGGAAATTGTGAACATGTGGAAAAAGTGCAGTAAATGGGATCTTTAACGTTACATTAAGCATGATGAAAAAATATCAAAGTGACACTCATTTATTACTAATTACTTAATAATTAGTCTGTGTTTTATGTTATTAATGGCCCATTGCAAAGCAGCAGATATGAAGTTAATGTGATTAAATCAGTGTACAAGATACTCTGAAAAGTGGAGTTCACCTAATTACTAATATTTTAACCAGCAGATAACTAAATAAAATCTAACCAGTACTGACTGTTACTTACAGTGATGTGAAGTTCTTATTCTGCTCATTTTGGAAGATTTAAATGCAAAAAAGGAAGGAAATAAATGGAGGTCAGGGTGAGTAAAACCATTAGTTGTAGTGACATTTTCCATTTAAAATAATGTAAAAAATATTCTGTTATCGGAAAGAAATACCTGCAGGTTTGGGGTGCATGAGGTTCAGTGGCAGTTCGACTGTGACGTCACTGCAGTGAAAAACAAAACAGATTGATCAGAACATATCAACATCGATCTATTACAGTTAACATGCTATAAAAACACTAATAACAGGAACGATGAAGGCTACTCACCTGGAAGTGAGGCCACCCAGCAGACTGTATAAAGGCAAGAAAGAAATATTTTAGAATCATTCCATCGTGTTTGAAAGACCTTGTGCCAGAACTGATGCTCAAATAGAAAGACACTCACCCTCCTCCAGCCACCATGAGGTTAATCTTAATCTTGTAGGAAACGAGGATACCCAACACCTCTTTTTCTATCCCCTGCCGGAGCCTGTGAATAAGCCAATGCAAGGATTTTTAGTATTAAAGAGTTTAATTTAGTTAAATGTAGAGCAGGAGCTTAAAAATTTGAGACTGTTTTTTCAAAACTTTTCTACTACCACATGTTAAAGAAACTGGTGTTTCTTTCACCTACATGGTGGTAGAGGCCAAGTTTGTGTCCTCGTCCTTCAGTCGCCCATCCAGCGCCAGGCCTCTTTTTTCCTTGTTTTCGGACAGCAGGGGTATGATAGACAGAGTGTTTTCGTAGGTGCTGTTGGACTCCACTGTCTCTCTATAGAGAATAAAATGGAAATGTTACAATACCAAATTCAAATTGCACTCTTGAATTTTTTGCTTCTGCTATGCTTTCAGTTTCCTGTCCACATACCCAAACTCCTGGCTGAGAACACACTTGGTGTATTTGTCCGCAGAGTACAGGACAATGTCTGTGGTTTGGTCCACTGTCAGCAGAGGAAAACAAGAAAAGATTATTGATTTTTTTTTTTATTCTTTTTTGTCTGAAGATTACCCATTTAGAATGCCTTCCTTTACTAGGGGCACCCACCACTAATTTTGATTTTCTTGACTGTTTTGTTGCTCTCATTTTTGACTTTGATTTTGATTGGGATGCTTTCACCGTGGAAGTAGAGCTGCAACAACAAAAAACAGAAAAACACGGTAAACACATTTTATTTGGTTCAAGAGCCAAAGCTGAAAAATACTCTGGTCATTATATTTTTCTACTGTACATCTTTCTCCATTGAAGCCTCGAGATGAACGGGCTTGTCAGACATTATGAAGCTTTTGCAGATATCAGCCTTGGGCCCCGGGCCCACCTGAGAGGGGGCGTACTGGATTTTACGGATGACGAGACGGGCTGTGTCCCTGTTGGATCGAACATGGAAGAAAAGAAAATAGAATAGGACTGTCAGATGTACAGTAAACCTACAAATCAGTGCTGAAAGAGAATTAAAATATACTCACTTCTTTTCAATCTTTTCATCGGGATTGTTCTTTTCATTGGCAAGGTAGGTTTTGACCTCAAAGTCGACACCACAAGCCTGCAAAGCAAAATCAAAACAGGCACAGTTGTAAACAGCAGGCTTTTTTTTAATCTGCTATACAGTACACTTTGTATAAAAGAATTTGCAGATTAACAGGAAATACTACCTTCCCCTTGTCATCAGGTCCAGGTTGCAAAGAGACTGAGCATGGGAGGTTATTCGGTATCTAGAGAGACAAAGAGGAAAAGAATGGTTATGTTTTCATGTTTTTTCACATTTACATTCAGGGATGGCAACAGGAAATTCTGGTTTCAGCTGAAATCTAATTTGGTCGATTGACTTATGGGGGGCTGGGGGGGCACAGCCCCCCTGAAGCTGGGAGGTTTTCAGTAAAACAGAAGTAATTTAGACTGAAAAAAATGATAAAAAAAAATGAAATACTAGACTTAGATAAATCATTAAATTTAATGAAAAGTTAACTTACTTTTTCTTCAATGTTGTCTTTAGTCCAACATACTTAACAGTTCTATAAGAGTTTATTACACTATTTACACTGGTCACCAAGTCACTTCTAATGTGAAACTTTCTTCCTTTTGGCAGCAAGCTGTGTCAGTCTCTGAACTTTGAACTTCATCTCCTTTTCTGGTTTCTTCAGAAATTGTCCGAGTGTTTCTGTTACCTCGTCGAACTTTGAGCCAATTTTCACCTTTACCGTCACTTTTCTCTCAAGCCAATTCCATCGGAACTTATTTTGACACTTTTGTCTATTTCTAGCACTGATGACTCCTGATCCTTCGATAAAAATCTCATAATTCCGCTGAAAACAATACCGAAAGCTCAGAATTCCAACACGAACCAGGGATGTGATTTGTGGTTGGGGAAATTATCTGAAAATTCAGCAGGGGGTCTGGGGGACATAGTCCCCCAGTGGGGTCCAGGGCAGAGCCCCGTTGGGGGGGGGGGCAAAGGGGGCGAAGCCCCCCGAAGCTCCTGGGTTTTTATGATTTTTAAGTACCAGAACTGTGCTTAAATGACATAAAACAAACAGCTGAATGCCACTTATTACTGTATAATATTGACTTATGTTCCAAGAAGATAGCATTCCTAAACTAGAAAAGCACTCGGAGAGCGCAGACCTCCGCCAAGCGCCACAGTTCCCCCCATACAGTGTTTAACATCATAAATATTAATCTTCCATTTATTTTGTGTAACTTTATAGATTCCTTGACCATGAAAAAAATGCCATTTGCAAGTGGCATATATTAGCTATACTGTGATGCTTGTTGCGTGTTTATAGCTTCTTTTGTTCTTTTAAAAATTTCAAAGGTTCCCTATTTTTTAATTTTTTTGCATCATTATCCAGATTTATTCCATTTCCTTAGGTCTTAAATGTCTTGTAGAAGCTGTTGAAAACTTGTCCTGTATTATGCAAATTACTGTGATTCCCGTTTTGGAAATCCCAATAAGTAAAAGAATTCCTGGATCCAGACGGTGATCCGGATCACCACCAAAATCTAATCATCTGTAGGATACCGCATTTCTGACAATCTCTGAAAATTTCATGAAAATCTGTCCATAACTTTTTGAGTTATCTTGCTAACAATCAAACAAACAAACAGACAGACAAACCAACGCCAATGAGAACATAACCTCCTTGGCGGAGGTAAATATTCCAACAAGCATTATCCATCACATGCTTTAACACTTGATCAAATCAAAATCAGTTAATTTTATTTATTCCATAATAGAAATAAAATTCCTACATACCATTACTTTTTATAATTTCAGCATTCATTTCAGATCACCAGTTTCAGTCTCCATTGAGACTTGAGCAGTTCATTTTGCACAATCACTGATATAGCCAAGTCTTAGAAATATTCAAAAGTTATGAGTCAATGTCCACTGTGCACTGTCAATTTCAAACTGTTTGGAATCATAAAAGGGGATGGTTAACTTTTATTACCGTTTCCTCCCCCGCGCAGCCCAGCTCATACAGCCATTGTATGCTGCCAGTAACAGAGAGTTACTAAGAGGCGAATTAGCAGAAAATCGCATCCCTGAGAACACGCCGCCATGAATTTTTGAAAAAGCATACAACGAGCCATTTGATTGGTCCAATCGTTTGCAACTATCCAATCGCAGGGCTGTTTACAATACAGCAGTAGCTTGAACACAACACATCCGGGTTATCGCGGGAGACGACTTCCGGGGAAGCGCCGAGCGCTTATGTAATCGTGTTGATTTTCGCTAAAATTGGTAACAATAAGGTACCTTACCCCCCCTAAAATTTTCTCAACGGATTTAGACGATTCACAGAAATGATCAATTTGAAAATAAATCGGCGGAAATCCGCGGATCGGCGGAAAATTGCCATCCCTGGACATTACAGAAACTGATTTTAAACCACCAGAATTTGCTTTTTTTGTAAGTGAATAAGGTTAATTTTCAGACACATATTGTTTCTGTTCTGTTCTATTCATTATACAGTATATACCAGCATTCTTCAACAATAGCACAAACACCCAAAGCTGTTTTGTGGAGCCAATTACCAGTAGGGCTAGGTGATATATTTTGATAAATTTTGACTCTGTCTGAGCTATAAAATGAACACATCTTTATTTCTTTGTATTTGGATTTATCCTTTTAATGAAAATGCATACTAACTACTAGAATGCACTCAACCAAACTGCAGACCCGTGCCTTTTTCAAGCCCTAGTTCCCCACCACACACGTGATTGATGGTTGCCAGGAAGTCATTGTGATGCTTTAAAAAAGTTGCACTGCCACCTCTTGGCCCAGCATAGTTATTACGTTTTCACACTCCAAGGCCAAAACAACCTTCTGATCTTCTGCTTTATAATTTGCCATCCTTAACACTCAGGATGATTGATAGTCATCCTGAGGGAGATTGTGTGAATGTGTGTTATTTTCTCTTTATCTTGACAACAGAGCTTTATCGAAATTCTGGCAAATAAAAGTAGAGAAAACATATTGTGACGTATTAGGGGTTCACACAAGAAAGGAGAAGATGGCTGTGATGAAACAGGCTTTATTGAAACACACCCTTCAACACAGACAGGAGGGGAGGTCATTCCCACAGACCTCCGTTTCACTAAGGGTTGCACAAACACATGATCAGTCTTGTTCTGGTGCGTTCTAATGACAGCAATATAATGGCACAGTAATAACGTTATAACACACACGAATGATAACGTCCTCTGCTGGCAAAGCATGCTGGGAAAATTCCTGCCCCCTTAACACAGCCCCAATGTTACACTGTCCCCCCCGGACTGGTTTCTGTCCCCAGAATAATAAAAGTCCAACACGAATCCGTCCAGGTGTCAGGGCGGCCTCCGTTGCTGACGACCAGCATGTACAGGCCCGCTAGTGTTTATCCGTGCTTCGGTCGGAGTATCTGGTTGGGGTGAAGGCTCCGGCTCGACCACCTGCAGGGCGGATGGCTGGTACGGGGCAAGACTGTCACGGTGGAGTACCACGACCCGGTCCCTTTTCTTTAGCCTCACCCTGTACACCACATCCGACAGTCTCTGTAGGACCACGCACGGTCCCGACCAATGGCTCACCAGTTTTGGTGACCGTCCTCTTTTTTGCTCCAGGCAGAAAACCCAGACTCGATCCCCTGGTGCAAAGTTCCTGCCCTGGCAGTGGGAGTCATATGCCCACTTCTGCCGACTCCCCGCCACTGCCAGGGCCTCCCAGGCGGGCTGCTGGCCCGCGTCCAGCCACTGCCGAACCTGGGAAATGACTGGATCTCTGTCCTACTCGCTCTGCAGCTGCTCCGCGCCGAGGGCCTCTGTGATGTCATCGCTGGGGGGAGCTGCCTGATTATCCGAGGAGAACTGCAGCCCATGGGACGGCCTGGTCTTGATCCTCTGCCCGCTGGCAGTGATGACAATCCCAACAGCTTCCGCAGCTGCTGTGTCTGTCCCGATTCCAGCCCACTGCAGCTCTGCTGGAACAATTCTTCGACCGCCTGCTGCATATCTGCTGACACGGTGACCCGCTCCGCTGTGATCCTCCCCCTTGCTGTCTCTTTCTGTGATCGCGCTCCCTCTGCTCATGCTGGTGGCGCCGTTGTGCCCAGTTCTTGTGGTGACCCGCCCGGTTCAGTCCGTCCTGGCAGTCCCTTGATCACGCAGGCCTCTGGGTTCCTCCTCTGGGTCCTGCTGCAGAGCGTGATGGTCCGAGTTCCCATCCGGAGGGACGATCTGGCGGTGTCAATCTTTGCGCTCCACGCTGCGAGCAGATCGAGTCCAATAATGCAGAGGTCTTGGATGTCAGCCAGCCAGAACGGGTGGTTTGTGTTCTGGCCGGCCACCCCCACCACGAGAACTCTTCGCCCTCCCAGTCTGGTGCGCTCACTGGTAGCTGTGGTGACGCAGCGTCCGGTGGGCTGCCACCCCTGCGGTTCTGTCTCGTCTGTGCCTGGCAGCACACTGGGTTGGACCAGGGAGATGGTAGAACTGGTGTCGATCAGGGCCCGGATCGGTGTGTTGTCCAGGCTGCACTGTAGGTACATCCCTGGCGAGTGTCCAATTTGAGATGAGATGAGATGAGATTCAACTTTATTGTCATTACACATGTATGAATACAAGGTAACGAAACGTGACTTGGCATTTGGGCACGCTCTGCAGAGCGCATCCAAGGCTGGGGCAGCCGCTAGGCGCCAGTCATAATTTGGGGGTGTGTGGGTCACAATTTGGCCCACACATGGTGACAGCTCATCGGTTTGTCGTGGGGTGGGTGCAGGGCAGTACCGCACAATGTGTCCTGGCTCCCCGCAGCGGAAGCACCCTTCCTCGCGCTGCCGCGGCCGTCTTCTCCATGGGCGCGCCGCCATGGTCTGCCGTAGCGCCTCCTCCTTCTCCTCCTCACTCTCAGCTGTGGCCTGGAAGGCTCTCTGTCTCGGTGCCAATGCCTCAGCTGTACAATTCATTAGTGGCTCCACCCGCTCCGCTTCTACCACAGCCATCTCCCAGCTTCTCGCGGCATTAATCCGGATGTGGTTCTGGAGCTAAGTTCAGGAAATGTGAAAGGACGAGACAGAGTTTATCTCACGAGTCAGGTTTATTCACATTCTCCAACATCAGCAATACAGAAAAAGAGAGAAACCCAGACCTTCATCCCCTTTTTATACCCCAGGAGCTTCAAAGCTCCAGTCACAATGCATTTAATCCCAAAATCCCAAAAAACAATGCATCCCTTTCAGATCTTATCACCCCCACCCCAAAGTCACTGGCAGCCAGGAAATCCCCCACGGCCATCTCTTTGCATACCAAAGACCACATTTCACATCCTCCTGTTATCTCCGAGGAGGCTCAGTCCTTTGTTCATCTGAGACGTGAAGCATACAGTAAGCATACAGTGATATACATATGAAGCATAAGGTGATATACATTTGTGCATATGAAACCCACATATGTGTCCCCACATGACCCCCCCAAACGTCTAAGATGTAACAACAGAATAACAGTCAGCCTGTCATGATAAAATCATTACACATCAGCCCACGTGTTGCTTGGGCCTCAGTCTATAAGAAATCAGTCTATAAATTCAAGAAATCTCTGTGTGTCTGTTCGTCTGTCACGTTTATAGCAGTGGTCCCCAACCTTTTTTGCACCATGGACTGGTTTAATGTCAGAATATTTTCAGGGACCTTTAAGGTGTGGCGGATAAATACAACAAAAGAACATGATACAACCGGCATAAAAACTGTGGTATTTTCTAAATATAATAATAAACATGAATCCACTGTGTACTCGTTTGCAACTTTATTAGCAGCGTCCTCTTAACATGGCGACAACAAACACCCTCTCTGCCCACAACACTCTCTGGTCGCTATGGTAATGTTTAAATATGCCTTCAAAATAAGATACACCACAAACACAAATATAAAGTGCATGGAAAATACAACTCACCACAATGCTAAATCAGTGGGAGCCCTGAGCTTGTTTCTCTGCAAGGAGGCGGTCCCATCTAGGGATAATGGGAGACAGTGACACCCGAAGTGTGTTGCTTATGTCCAGCCTACTTCGTAATTTTGTTTTGGTTGTTGTCACTGCAGAAAACCTCGCTTCACACAGATAGGATGTCGGAAATGGCAACAGGGTTTTCAGTGCTGTTGTGGTGATCTCAGGGTATTCAGCCATGACTTTAATCCAGAACACCGGCAGAGCTGTTGTCTCGAGCATACTTTTAAGGCTGCCGTCATTTGCGATCTTCGGCAGTTGATCTTCTTCTTGCACAGACATATTGGATTCACCTGGTTTGTTGAAAAATGGGTCACGCATCCATTCTTTGGCAGTTTGTGTATTTTTTGTCGTTGGGAAGTAGTGCTCAAACTCTTTTAAAAGCAAAGACAGGTGATCGTGCACAAGCTGGGAGAATGAAGGCTCGGGCTCAGTCTCTTCCAAAATCCCCGTTAATGTTTGAAACATGTCAACTATACCTCCATTCACGCGCCGTCCCCACAAATCCAATTTGGCTTTAAATGCAGCTACTTGTATCTGCCAATTTGAAGACAGTTGTCATTTTCCGAGAGTGTGTGGTGGAACTCCTGAGGGAAGGCATTGAAGAAGAAGAAGATTGGGACAGAATTTACGTCGGTGTTCGGCTGGCGGTGGGATTGATTTGTTTGTGGCGGATGGCAATAACTGTACGCAGTCTGTAACATTATGGCATCTAGCTCTGACGGGTACGACCAAGATGAGGTGGGCTGGACACTATCCAGGCCTGGGGGCCAGAAAAGAGCAGCTAGGGGGGCACCAAGACTTAGAAGCGGGTCAGATGGGAGTGATGTGGGAGGAAGTAACAATGCGAAGAAAACACGAACTAGCCAAAATGGATGGCAGTTCGAGGATGTAGGGAATGATTGCAAGGTTGTCATTGAGTTCAATCAGGGTGGGGGGCACTATCACCCGGTTAAGCTAACAAAAGCAATTGAGAAAGAAATTGGGAGAGTTAAGTTTGCAAAGTTCTTGAAGAATAACCGGCTGTTAATTCATGCCACAAGTAAACAACAGCAAAAGAAAATACTGACAATGACATGTCTAAATGGAGAACAAATGAAGGCGCATGTTCCTGGCATGACAGCTATCTTGAGGGGAGTTATATCAGGTGTCCCTTTGTGCATGTCTATGGAAGAAGTGAAAAACGAGATCCAAAGGGTAAAGATGAAGGATGTGAAAAGGCTACAGAGTAAAAAAGAAGGCTTGCTGAAGGACACACAGTCTGTCATGATTCAGTCTGAGGAAACACTCCCTAAATCAGTCCTAATAGGTTACATGTATTTCAGTGTCAGAGAATACATCCCAAAGCCACTCAGGTGCTACAAATGTCAAAGGATGGGTCACACTGCTCAGCAATGAAGGGGAAAGCTAAGATGTGCTAGATGTGGAGGGTAGCATGAATATGGTAAATGTGACAAGGACGCCAGAGTAAAGTGTTGCAACTGCGGGGGTGAGCACAGTGCTGCATATGGAGGAAGTGTTGTGCAGAGGGAAGCTAGACAGTCCCAGGAAATCAGAATAATTAAGAAAATCTCGTATGCAGAAGCTCTAAAGACAGAGAAGCAGGAATAGTCAGAAGCACAGCAGGCCTTCCTCAAAGTTCAGTTCAAATGGAAGCCCAGCAATTAATGGGTCCCACGCAAGCACAGGATCATGCAGCTGCAAGGAATGTTTGTATTCACAAATGCAAAATGGATGATGACACATTGATAGTTAAGAGGACAAACTTTATAGCTTTAATCTGCCACACCATGAATGTTGCTGCACAGCTACAGAACAAAAGTGACAGAATCAAAACCATTGTGGAAGCAGCAGAAAGCTTCCTAGATGTGAAAGATATCACAGCTGACCAGATTCATGCTTTATTGAAAGCTGAAACTGGGAAGACTGCACATGCCAAAACAAGACCTTAATTATGGTACTACACATACTACAGTGGAATGCGAGGAGTCTTATAGCAAACGGACAAGAACTCAAGAAGTATCTTTACGAACTAGAAGTTGTTCCACAGGTAGTGTGTGTACAGGAGACATGGCTTCAGCCTCACTTAAATTTTGTTATTCCAGGATACAGTTCAATCAGACAGGATAGAATTAACACTGTAAATGGAGGAGGATGTGCCACTTTCAGTAAAGATGGCCTGGCGTATAGGGTGATTCCCTCCCCTGAGGATATAGAGTGTAATATTATTGAAATATGTAGGCCAAATGGACAAGGAAATATTAAGCTAATTAATTATTAGAACCCATGTAGGAAGTTAACAGCAGATATTTTCAGTGTTATGGCAGGGGAAGGGCATATGAAAGAGGTATGGTGTGGAGACTTTAATGCCCACAATAGCCTGTGGGGAAGCACACATACAGATAACAATGGAAATGTTGTGGAAGAGATGTTAGATGAAAGATCATTAATTTGTCTAAACAGTGGTGAAGGTACTAGGGTGGATGTGCATAGGGGCACAATCTCATGTATTGACTTGACTCTGGTATCTGATTCTTTAGTGAGCACCTGTGAATGGACGGTTATGAGCAGGACAACTATGGGAAGTGATCACTTCCCAATACTTACAGTCATTAAAACTGAAGTATGTATACAAGAGGGAAGGTGTTTTACAAGATGGTGTTTTGACAAGGCAGATTGGGAAAAAATTAGGCAATACTGTGTTCAATCGTGTCATTTGGTAACATTAGAAGGTGGCATAGAAGAGTGTTCAAGTCAGGTAACCAATCATATTCTGAATGCTGCAATAGCAAGTATACCTAAGAAAACAACACAGGGTAGGAAGAAGGTTGTACCCTGGTGGAATGACGAATATAGTATTGCAATAAAAGAGCGAAACAAGGCATTCAGAGAGCTGAGGATGAATATGACTAGTGAAAACTTAATAGAGTGTAAAAAGAAAAGGGCAGTAGCTCGAAGGATTATTAAAAACAGGAAACAGTGAACATGGAGAGAATTTTGTTCCACCTTTGGTAAGAAAACAGAATTAGGTGATGTCTGAGGTATGTTTCAAAAAATGAGTGGGAAAAGGGTATCAGTTAAAATTCCAGCTTTAGTGGATGGAGACAAGATGGCTGTATCAGACAAAGAAAAGGCAGAAGTCCTAGGTAGATCACTGGCAGCAGTGCATAGAGGAGACCATCTTGGTGAGAGTCATAAACAGCAAAGGCAGCATAAACTCAGAGAAAATGCAAACTTAAAAAATGAAGTGAAAGAGGACATGACTGTGTTAGACCTCGAGCTCACAATGTCAAAGCTTAAGAGAGCTTTGCAAAATAGTGGATACACAGCTCAAGGATATGATCAGTTAAGCTATGCTATGTTCCAGCAGTTGTCTATGCAATCAATGCAACTGGTGCTGAAATTGTTTTAACAGGATATGGAAGGTACCACGTACCAAAAGCCAGTTTAGAAAGCTTGGGATCAGTCCGCCAAGGTCTCCGCCTTTGACCGCCACCTAATCCACATAGCACCGGACCCCCATGATCCCTCCTGCAGGTGGTGAACCCACTGGAGGGCGGACCCATGTAACTCCTTCGGGCTGAGCCCGGCCGGGTCCCATGGGTGGAAACCCGGCCACCAGACGCTAGCCTTCGAGCCCCTCCCCCAGGCCTGGCTCCAGGGTGGGGCCCCGGTAACCCCATACCGGGTGGGGTACACTGAATCCTTGATATACAATTTATCATGAGAGTCTGTTGGATCGTTCTTAGTCTGGCCCTTCACCCAGGACCAGTTTGTCTTGGGAGACCCTATCAGAGGCAAATTGCCCCGGACAACATAGCTCCTGGGATCACTGGGGCACGCAAACCCCCCCACCACGATAAGGTGACGATCCATGAGGGAGAGATTCTGGCAAACTGTTCGGCGGCTCAGGAGGGGAAAGCAGCTCCCCGTCCACACTGTGTATGGTGCGGATGGGACACTGTTGACTTCAACTGGGGATATCGTCGAGCGGTGGAAGGAATACTTTGAGGATCTCCTCAATCCCACTGATACGCCTTCCACAGAGGAAGCAGGGTTTGGGGACGAGGGGGATGACTCGCCTATCACAGGGGCTGAGGTCGCCAAGGTGGTTAAAAATCTCCTTGGTGGCCGGGCCCCGGGGGTGGATGAGATTCGCCCTGAGTACCTCAAGGCCCTGGATGTTGTTGGGTTGTCATGGTTGACACGCCTCTGCAACATTGCGTGGAGGTCGGGGACAGTGCCTTTGGCATGGCAAACCGGGGTGGTGGTTCCTCTCTTCAAAAAAGGGGACTGGAGGGTGTGCTCCAACTTTAGAGGGATCACACTCCTCAGCCTCCCTGGGAAGGTCTATGCCAAGGTACTGGAGAGGAGAGTCTGGCCGTTGGTCGAACCTCGGATTCAGGAGGAGCAATGTGGTTTTCGTCCTGGCCGTGGCACATCGGACCAGCTCTTTACCCTCTCGAGAATTCTTGAGGGTTCATGGGAGTTTGCCCAACCAGTTTACATGTGTTTTGTGGACTTGGAGAAGGCATTTGACCGCGTCCCTCGTGGATTTTTGTGGGGGGTGCTTCGGGAGTATGGGGTATCGGGCTTGTTGTTACGAGCTATTCGGTCTCTGTACGACCATTGTGAGAGTTTGGTTCGTATTGCCAACACTCGGTCGGAGTCATTCCCAGTGAGAGTTGGACTCCGCCAGGGCTGCCCTTTGTCACCGATCCTGTTCATAATTTTTATGGACAGGATTTCTAGGCGCAGCCAGGGAATGGAGGGTGTCATGCTTGGTGACCACAGGATCTCATCTCTGTTGTTTGCAGATGATGTTGTCCTGTTGGCTTCATTCAGCAATGACCTACAGCTCTTGCTGGGACGGTTTGCCGCTGAGTGTGAAGCGGCTGGGATGAGAATCAGCACCTCCAAGTCCGAGTCCATGGTCCTCAGCCGGAAAAAGGTGGATTGTCCTCTCCGGGTTGGGGACAGGCTCCTGCCCCAAGTGGAGGAGTTTAAGTATCTTGGGGTTTTGTTCACGAGTGAGGGGAAAATGGAGCGAGAGATCGACAGACGGATTGGAGCAGCATCTGCAGTGATGCGGAAGTTGTACCGGTCTGTTGTGGTGAAGAGGGAGCTTAGTTCTAAGGCAAAGCTGTCGATTTACCAGTCAATCTACGTTCCTACTCTCACCTATGGTCATGAGCTTTGGGTAATGACTGAAAGAACGAGATCGCGGATACAAGCGGCTGAAATGAGCTTTCTCCGCAGGATTGCTGGACTCACCCTCAGAGATAGGGTGAGGAGCTCAGTCATCCGGGAGAGGCTCAGAGTAGAACCGCTGCTCCTCCACATTGAAAGGAGTCAGTTGAGGTGGTATGGGCATCTGATTAGGATGCCTCCTGGACGCCTTCCACTTGAGGTGTTTCAGGCACGTCCCACTGGGAGGAGACCCCGGGGCAGACCCAGGACTCGGTGGAGAGACTATGTCTCCCAGCTGGTCTGGGAACGCCTTGGTATCCCCTCTGAAGAGCTGGAGCAGGTGGCTGGGGAGAGGGAAGTCTGGGCTTCTCTGCTTGAACTGCTGCCTCCGCGACCCGGACCTCCGGAAAAGCGGTAGAAGATGGATGGATGGATGGAAGGATATGGAAGGAGGGGGTTATCCCAAGTGGGTGGAAAAAGGCTATGATTTTACCATTTAATAAGCGAGGGAAAGATCCAGCTCATCCAGGCAACTACAGGCCAATAGCATTAACATCACATTTAGGGAAATGGATGGAGAAGGTGTCGGTTTACAGACTCTCATATGAATTAGAGCAAAAACGATTAATAAATGACTATCAGAATGGTTTTAGAAGAGGAAGATCCACAGCGAATGCACTAGTTAGGGTAAGTAATGATATTGAAAAGACTCTCAAAATGAAAGAAGTAATGGTTATATTTTATCTGGATATTGAAAGGGCTTATGACTCACTGTGGAAGGACGGTCTTCTTATGAAAATGAATAAAATGGACATTGGTGGTAGGATGTATAATTGGATAATGGATTTTTTTTTAATACATAGGACAATTAGAGTTAAAGTAGGATCAGAAGTTTCTAATGACTTTGAAATAGAAAATGGTGTTCCTCAGGGGAGTGTGATAAGCCCTGTTTTATTCAATATAACGATTAATGCTTGAGGATCAAGAGGGATCCATCAAAACAGCATTATATGCAGATGATGGAGCCATGTGGATGAGGGGAAGAAATGAGATATTGGTGTTCAAAAACATCAGGAAAGCAATGGTGAAAGTGGAAAAGTGGTCATATGACTGGGAATTTAAATGTTCAAACAGTAAAACCTGCTATATGACTTTCCCCCCAAAAACACAGTTCTGATATAGAACCTTTAACATTATATAATCAACCAGTAGAGAAAGTCAGTAAATTCAAATATCTAGGATTGTGGTTTGATAGTGCATACACATTCTCTGACGACTCTGCAATCTTTGGCCTCATCTCCAACGGAGATGAAGCTGAGTACAGAGGGCTTATCCAGGACTTTGTGGACTGGTGCCATCGGAACTGCCTCCAGATCAACGCGAGGAAAACTAAGGAGCTGGTGGTGGACTGCCGCAGGCAAGGACAACCCCTCACAGCACCAGTAAATATACAGGGAACTGACATCGAGATGGTGACATCCTACAAATACCTGGGTGTTCATCTGAACAATAAACTAGACTGGTCACACAATACTGACGCACTCTACAAGAAGGGACAGCGCAGGCTGTTCCTACTGAGGAGACTCGGGTCTTTTGGTGTACAAGGGGTGCTGCTGAAGTCATTTTACGACATGGTGGTGGCATCAGCCATCACTTTTGGAGTGGTCTGCTGGGGCAGTGGCGTTACAGCAGCCGATAGGAAGAGACTGAACAAACTGATCAACAAAGCTAGCTCTGTCCTGGGGCAACGCCTTGACCCAGTGGAGGAGATGGGAGAGAGAAGGATGGTGGCTAAACTGTCATCTCTGCTGGAGTCCGAGTTCCACCCTATGCAGGACATACTGAATGCACTGAGGAGCTCATTTAGCAACAGACAACATCATCCTAGGTGCACAACCGAGAGGTTTCGCAGGTCCTTCCTACCTACGGCTGTCAGACTGTACAACCTAAGCAGGGCTGCTCGCAGATGTAGCAAAAGACGTGACAACCTAATAGTATTGAATGCAAAAGACGCAATAGACTTACACAATAGTCCCCTCCGGTATACAACTAGGAAAATACCGGTCGCTATGGAGGGCGACAATATGTATGGGTACATAATCATTCCATGTAGGATAACTAAGTAGACGGTTATGCTGTTTCATTCCATGTCAATGCTCCGCACTGTGTGTGTTTATATATTTATATATTTATTCCATCTAGCGACAATGCTCCACACTGTGTGTGTTTATATACACTACCGTTCAAAAGTTTGGGGTCACTTAGAAATTTCCTTATTTTTGAAAGAAAAGCACTTTTTTTCAATGAAGATAACTTTAAACTAATCAGAAATACACTCTATACATTGCTAATGTGGTAAATGACTATTCTAGCTGCAAATGTCTGGTTTTTGGTGCAATATCTACATAGGTGTATAGAGGCCCATTTCCAGCAACTATCACTCCGGTGTTCTAATGGTACAATGTGTTTGCTCATTGCGTCAGAAGGCTAATGGATGATTAGAAAACCCTTGTGCAATCATGTTAGGTCTGCAATACTGTAATTGCTGCAAATGGAGGATTCTTTGACGAAAGCAAAGCTTGAAGGAAAAAATTATTTCAAATACAAATCATTATTTCTAACCTTATCAATGTCTTGACTATATTTTCTATTCATTTTACAACTCATGGTGGTAAATAAAAGTGTGACTTTTCATGGAAAACACAAAATTGTCTGAGGTGACCCAAACTTTTGAACGGTAGTGTATTTATATATGTATTCCATCTAGCTACAATGCTCCGCACTGTGTGTATTTATATATTTATTTCATCTAGCTACAATGCTCCGCACTGTGTCTATATATTTATATATTTATATGTACATATGTATACTCGCTGCTCTTGTTTTTTCTTGTCTTCTGATTGTTGCTCTGAGTGTTGCTATCCCTGTGCTGTTGCAATCCTGGAATTTTCCCATTGTGGGACTAATAAAGGCTTATCTTATCTTATCTTATCTTACATGGAGAGTTCATGTTGGAAATTTGGAGACAAAATGCAAAAAAGTCATGAATCTCATAAAAGCTGTAGCTGGACACGAATGGGATGGAGATAAACAGGCATTAATTGATATTTACAGAGCACTAATGCAATCGACAATAGATTACGGATGCATGATTTATGGAGCAGTGGCAAAGATGACTCTGGAAAAAATAGAATGCAGCATAGAGCGCTTCGCCTGTGCATTGGAGCTGTCAAAACAACACCAAACAATGCAGTTTTAATAGAAGCAGGAGAAATGCCAATGGATTTCAGAAGAGATAAACTGGCATTATCATACTGGGTCAAGCTGAAAGGAAGTGACGAAACAAATATTTCAAAAACAACACTACAAGACTGCTAGGAATACTCTAATTTCCAGGGACATGGGTTTGGGTGGACAATTGAAAGAAGGACTAGAATGTATGGCCTGTACACTATTGATATAGCTAACACCAGTCCAGTGAGTAATGTTCCCCCTTGGCTGTTTTCGGGAATGGAAGTAGACGCTAGTCTGCTAATGAGGAAAAAGGATTGGCATATGAGTGAAGTTGGTGTTAAAACAAGCATTTACCTCAGGAACAATTACTATAACTTCTTACAGCTCTATACTGACGGTTCAAAGAATAAAGAGGGCTCTGTTGGAGTTGGAGTATACATCCCAGATTTTAAAGTGACCATCACAAAAACACTCTCCAACAATACATCTGTGTTTACAGCAGAGACGGTGGCAATAATTATTGCTTTGCAGTGGGTGGAGGAGGTCAGACCGGACCGGGTGGTGGTGTGCACGGACTCACTTGCAGCGTTAAAAACCATACAGACACTAAAATCTACAAGGGAAGACTTGGTGATTGAGCTATATCACAGTTTATTTAGGGTACACAGGGGTGGTGGAGAAGTTCAGTTCTGTTGGGTTCCTGCACATGAAGGGTTGAAAGGGAATGACCGTGCAAACAAATTAGCAAAAAGTGCTCTAGGAAAAGAGATAACCATACCATTGTCTCTTGGAAAAGGTGAAGGGAAAGCAGTAATCAAGAAAAAAGGAACTGAGCTATGGCAAAAAAGATGGGATGACGATCATAAAGGTAGATTGTATTACAAAATACAAAAATCTATTGCAAAAAAGAATTTCATAACAACCAAAAGGAGGGAAGACATCATTATGGCAAGACTCAGACTGGATCACACAGGTTTAAACGGCACTTTATTCACCATGGGGAAAGCGAAAGTGACAAATGTAGAGAATGTGGAGTAAAAGAAAATGTTGAGCACATCTTATTACACTGTCACAAATACGGAAATGAAAGCCAGATAATGGAAAATGAAGTTCGAGAGGCCAGTTCGGGAATGGGATTTAACTGGGATTCTGGGAACAGATGGAGATGGAGAGGCAATAAGAATCACGAGGGGGGCTCTTTTCTCTTTTTTAAATAACACAGGATTAAGTCATAGAATTTAGGGGTCAGGCTCAGACGACATAATGTTACACACTTTTGTACAGTAGGTGGCGGTACGCACCTTTCAGTTGTTTGCTATCCACCAGTGAGAAGGAGGAGGAGGAGGAGGATCTGTCACTTTTCCCCAGAAGTGACAAATTGAGTTCATTGAACAGGCTGAATGTGTCGCACAAGTAAGCGAGTTTTGCGACTCATTCCTCATCACTGAAATGTGCTGCCAGCAGTGACTTTTTTCTGAGAGAAATCTCTGCAGCGGCTCTTGTAATGTCTGCCGTCTAGCAACGGCCTTTAATTTTAGCGATAACGTATCATGTCACAGAGACAAGCGTCTTGACATGTGTCAAGAGTGAGCCATAGGGATGTAATGAGGAGAATCCAGTAATTTTTCAAAATAAAACATCATTCAGACTCAGATAATAAATAAAACGGATGTAAGTTATTTATTTTTTCTGTGTGGCCTGGTACCAAATGACCCACGGACCGGTACCAGTCCGCGGCCCAGGGGTTGGGGACCACTGGTTTATAGGACATCATAGGACGGCCTGTGATGTCTGCCAGATGTCCTATGATGATCCTATGATCTCAGGCATCATAGGACTCGCAATGCCGTCATAAAGATATGTTTATATGATGGCACATAAAATGTGCCTTTATGATGTCGCATGAAGATATGATGTCTATATGACGGCACATAAAATGTGTCTTTAGGATGTCACATAAAGATATGAAACTCGTTCTTCAAGACCAAGCCCCAACACAAGGTTTCCTGGCGACATCCGCGCTCAAAGCACTGGCACCAGCTGGACTTGATCCTGACCAGGCGCACCTCACTGAAGAACGTGCTAATCACCTGTTCGTTCCAGAGTGCAGATTGCGACACAGACCATTCATTGGTGTGTTGCAAGGTCAAGCTGCAACTGAAGAAATTTCATCGTGCTAGACAGCCTGGAAAGGCACGGATTGACACCAGCAAGATGGCCCAACCAGAACTTGTTGAGCAGTTTGCCTCCACCTTTGAGAAGGAACTTGGTGTACCACAAGAAGGAGAATCTGCAAAGCAGAAGTGGGAAGAGCTGCGAAACACCATCCACCGCACAGCCTTGGCTACCTTTGGGAGGAAGACCTCGAAGTCACAGGACTGGTTTGATGCCAAGTTGACCGAGATGACCCCCGTCATTGAAGCCAAGCGCTCAGCACTTGCTGAGTACAAGAAGTACCCAAACGAGAAGAATCTCCAGATTCTCAGGGCTGCGAGAAGCAAAGTTCAGCAGACTGCTTGGCGCTGTGCCAACGAGTACTGGACTCAGCTCAGCCAAGACATTCAAACCGCTGCCATAACAGGGAACATCCGTGGTATGTACGATGGCATCAAGAAAGCACTTGGTCCGGCTCAGAGCAAGACGGCCCCCCTCAAATCCTCCACTGGGGAGATGATCACAGAAAAGAACAAGCAGATGGAGAGATGGGTGGAACGCTACTCCGACCTCTACTCCAGACAGAACACCATGACACCGTCAGCCCTTGATGCCATCGACTGCCTGCCATCCATGGACGAACTTGACGCCGAGCCAACCATCGACGAACTCAGCAAGGCCATTGATAGCTTGGCCGCTGGCAAGGCACCCGGCAACAACGGCATACCCCCCGACCTGATCAAGCACTGCAAGACCGCCCTACTGCTGCCATTGCATGACATCCTCTGCCAGTGCTGGAAGGAAGGTGCCGTACCACAGGACATGAGGGACGCCAAGATCATCACCCTCTACAAAAACAAAGGGGAGAGAAGCGACTGCAACAACTACAGGGGCATCTCCCTCCTCAGCGTTGTTGGCAAAGTCTACGCACGAGTTGTTCTCGTTCGTCTACAGAAGCTTGCCGAACATGTCTACCCCGAGTCTCAGTGTGGCTTCTGCGCTGAGCGATCGACAGTAGACATGATATTTTCCATCCACCAACTCCAGGAGAAATGCAGAGAACAGAACATGCCCCTGTACGTCGCCTTCATTGACCTCACCAAAGCGTTCGATCTGGTCAGCAGAGAGGGCCTTTTCAAGATCCTGCCAAAGATAGGATGCCCACCAAAGTTGCAAAGCCTCATCGAATCGTTTCACACCAACATGCAGGGGATAATGCAGCACGACGTCAACATCTCAGAGCCATTCAACATATGCAGCGGAGTGAAACGGGGCTGTGTACTTGCGCCAACCCTCTTTGGGATTTTCTTTGCTATGCTCCTGAGGCATGCCTTCAGCACAGCAACAGAGGGAATCTACCTGCACACAAGATCTGACGGCAGGCTTTTCAACCTCGCCCGCCTGAAAGCCAGAACCAAAGTATGCGAGGCTCTAATCAGAGACATGCTGTTCGCAGACGACGCTGCAGTCGCAACCCACACACAGCAGGAGCTTCAGACTCTGATGGACCGCTTCTCCCAGGCATGCAAGGACTTCGGGCTTACCATCAGCCTGAAGAAGACTAACGTCTTGGCGCAAGGCATGGAAGCACCACCAACCATCACCATCGATGACTACGAGCTGGAGGTCGTGAATCAGTTCATGTACCTGGGGTCCACGATCAGCAACAACCTCTCCCTTGATACAGAGTCGACAAGAGGACTGGAAAATCAGCCTTCACACTCGCTCGCCTCACCACACGAGTGTGGGAGAATCCAAACTCTCTGTCAAGACGAAGATGGCAGTGTACAACGCCTGCGTCATCAGCACACTGCTCTATGGGAGTGAGACGTGGACAACATACGCCCGGCAGGAAAAGAGACTGAACTCCTTCCACTTGCGCTGCATTCGCCACATCCTGGACATATCCTGGCAGGACAAAGTGCCCAACGCGGAAGTTCTGTACCGCGCCGGCCTTCCCTCCATGTTGACTCTACTCAGGCAGTGCAGGCTCCGCTGGCTAGGCCACATTCACCGTATGGAGGATGGCAGAATCCCCAAAGACATCCTCTATGGAGAACTGGCGACTGGCAGGAGAGACGTTGGCCGCCCACAGCTGCGCTTTAGAGGCGTCTGCAAGAGAGACATGAAGGCCCTGGAGATCAACACAGAGCACTGGGAGGACCTTGCAACAGACCGCTCCAAATGGAGAGGCACCCTCAGCTCAAGGCGGGTGAAGAGAGACTGACTGCTGCAGCAGATGAAAAAAGGACCCGCAGGAAGAACCGCCACAGACCCAGCAGCACGGAGACCACCCACAAGTGCGACCTGTGTGACAGGGACTGCCATTCGCGCATCGGCCTGTTCAGCCACAGGCGGTGCTGTTCCAGCAGAGTAGACATTTAGGATTCTCTTCCATGGTCATCATAGACTGACGGAGGCCAACGACGAAAGAAGATGGCTATATGATGACACATAAAATGTGTCTTTATGATGTTGTATAGATCATCACTCACGATGCCTAGACTAATGTGTCTTTATGCTGTCATATGGCTCAAAATTGGCAAGGTGAATAAGTCACAGGGCCAGTCTTTACAGCGTGTTCGTGTTTTCTGCACAACAGATTTCTGCAGCCATGGCCAATTCTACGTTGCCGTGAGCAGAGTTACCAGATCAAGTCATAGGACTCGCGATGCCGTCATAAAGATATGATGTCTATATGACGGCACATAGACAAAGCACATCATAGGACGGCCTATGATGTCTGCATGATGTCCTACGTCCGTATCTTCTAGGGCCTAGAACATACGGTGTCTATATGATGTCATATAGACATATCACATCATACAACGCCCTATGATGTCTGCATGATGTCCTATGATGAGCTGATGATATCAGGCAACATAGGACTCGCGATGCCGTCATATAGACTAATGTGTCTTTATGATGTCATATGGCTCAAAATTGGCAAGGTGAATAAGTCACAGGGCCAGTCTTTACAGCGCGTTCGTGTTTTCTGCACAACAGATTTCTGCAGCCATGGCCAATTCCACTTTGCCACGAGCAGAGTTGCCAGATCAAGCAGTCTTCGTATTGCTGCTCAAGATGAAGAAACTAAACAAAGGCATCACATTCTCAGCAATGTCGTTTTAAAAGAGGTGCTGACACAGTAAAAATGTGTAACCTTGAAGAATGCCAGTCTACACTACAAATATGTAAAATGCCAAGCAAAGTGCTGATTTTCTCCGGTTGCTCCGGTTTCTTGGTTTCTACGGGCATGCACGGGCCTTCCTGAACAGGGTCGAAAGCCACTTTTTGCTCAGATCTATTTTCATGATCCTGCCCATGAACTGGAATTACGCACCTATCCCTCAACCAGTGGTCTGAATGAAGAAGAAGAAGACCCACCAAATGGAGAGCAATAGAATGAGGACAACTGCTGCACGTCAGAAAAGATGCCGTGAACATGAAATACCTCAGGTTCCAGCAGTACACCCGCAAGCATGACTGTGAACAACACAGCCTTCTGAGACAGGAGGAGACCCTTCAGCAACGGGCATGCAGAAATACTTGCTTATACTTGGTTTCTACGGGCATGGACGGGTATGCACGGGTATGTACTAGCATTAAAAAAACAGTAAAATGTGATCCAGAATCTGCATCCTGACCTAAATCACCTCCAGTATCTAATGGCTTCATCTGTAGCCCAAGGGCCACCTCTGGTGAAGATTTTTTTTTTAATCAAAATTCATCCAGTAGTTTTTGTGTAATCCTGCTCACAACAGACAGACAGACCTTGGCAGAAGTATGCGCTCTCTGAGTGTTCTCTAGTTTAGCATTCTGTCTTGCGGTTTTTTTTTTTTTTTTTTTGCAGTTTTGCAGTTTTGCCTTTACTGGACAGATACAGTGAACAGAGAATCAGAAACACAGAAATGTGGTGAAGAGCAAAGGAGAGACATGCAAGAAAGATCACTCTGGCTAAGAATTAAACTTGGGATCAATGCGTTTGAGCAATATGCTCTCGTGGTATGCATCGTAACCATTAGACTACGGGGATACACCACCACATTTGTTTTTAAAAGTAGCATGTGAAAAGGCTGGAGATCTCTGATGCAACAGCGAGTGTTTATTATAAATAAACGCGACCATCATTATCATATAATCAGTTTGGTGTACACTACCGTTCAAAAGTTTGGGGTCACCCAGACAATTATTTTGTGTTTTCCATGAAAAGTCACACTTATTTACCACCATGAGTTGTAAAATGAATAAAAAATATAGTCAAGACATTGACAAGGTTAGAAATAATGATTTGTATTTGAAATAATAATTTTTTCCTTCAAACTTTGCTTTCGTCAAAGAATCCTCCATTTGCAGCAATTACAGCATTGCAGACCTAACATGATTGCACAGGGGTTTTCTAATCATCCATTAGCCTTCTGACGCAATGAGCAAACACATTGTACCATTAGAACACTGGAGTGATAGTTGCTGGAAATGGGCCTCTATACACCTATGTAGATATTGCACCAAAAACCAGACATTTGCAGCTAGAATAGTCATTTACAGTGATCCCTCGCTACTTCGCGCTTCACCTTTCGCGCCCTCAGTGCATCGCGGATTTTTCAAAAATATTCATCAAAAATTCAAAATTGAGAAATAATGGGCGGGCGCTAGCAGAAGGCAGGGAGACTACATTAGACCATCAGGTGTCAACACGGAGAGCAGCACAACTCTCTGTTCGCTGTTCTCGTGTTGGCTCGGCTCGGAAATCTCGCAAGCTGATTGGCCGAGACGTTTCACCCACCTTCTCTCCCTGCCGAGCACCCATGAAGGGAAGGAAGACCGCATTCATTGCTTTTTATCGCTCGTGTTACTTAGTCTCGCCGCGTGGAACTTTTTGCTGTTCTCTTGTGCCATTTTGTGCGAAATAGTCTTCCCGTCGAGCCACTACGCCGCCTCCTCCAGCTCGACCGGAAACTGCCCTCGATGATCCTGCGCCTCTAGCACCTCACGATGAGGCGTCACCTGAGGAGCAGTAAAGCTCTCATTAACCTGTGCAGTAAATCATTTTCATCTTGAGTTACGTATCTTGTTATAAGAATAAAAGAGTTCTAAAAACATATTTATGTACACTTTGTTTACATCTACGTATATATGTACACGTACACACACACACACGTGTGTGTGTACGTGTATGAGAGAGAGAGAGTGAGAGAATGAACGTACGTATTATTTATGGATGACATCATTAGGGGTGACGCTACTTCGCGGTTTTTCACTTTTCGCGGTCGGTTCTGGAACCCATTAACCGCAATAAGTGAGGGATCACTGTACCACATTAGCAATGTATAGAGTGTATTTCTGATTAGTTTAAAGTTATCTTCATTGAAAAAAAGTGCTTTTCTTTCAAAAATAAGGACATTTCTAAGTGACCCCAAACTTTGGAACGGTAGTGTATGTGTAGTTAATCTCTGTGAAAGCAGGGGCTTCAGACTGCTCTAAATAGTCTATTTCAGACAGTTTGTTTTACTGCAAGATCTTAATGATGCCATAGAGGGTTGATCACCTTAATGTTATAATCGGGTTTACAGTACTGACTGATATGGCACAAAAGTTATGCAGCCCATCAGAGACTGTACTTCCTAAGGAGGCTGAGGAAATCAGTTTGAACACCAAATGTGAAACAACCGAGCTCTCAAATACTGTCCCATCTTCTGCACATGATCACCTACTTCAAAGGAGAAAGGGTATGAGTTGTCTCCGGCCTTCTTCATTAAGGTATCATGCATGGCACTCTGTGTGGCTGGCTTTTCGCCATTGGGGTAGAGCTGGATTTGCTTCAGCCAGATGTCCTTTCTGAAGCAGAGGCCCATCACATCCAGGTCGTCACTACCATAGCGGAAGGCACATGCCAACTGCATGAACACTGTCGATTTGTAATATCGGAGAAAATTTCTAATTAGGATATCATGGCTCAACAGTGTGCTTCCAGTGGCTCAGCTTTTGAGTCAGATATTTCAAAGATATTACCTTTTCTGTCTCCAAAATCAGTTGGATCCAACTTCACAATACCATCTGAAAAAATTACAGACAACTGTTATTTTTTTTATTATTATTATTCAGCTGCACAGAAAGACAGACAAAATAAAGAAAGAACATACCAACTATGTCTACTTTATCCACATGGTCCACATAGTCTCTCTTCCCCAGGTAGAGGGTCAACTGTTAGAAAGGAAGAAAAAACAACACCCACACAATTTAGTGTATTTTTTTTTTTAAATTTGGAAAATATATTTTAAAATCATCAACAGTAAATGTGAGAGGAAGACTTACTCCTCCATTTCCGCTAGTCTTCTTGAAAACCCTAAAAAATAGAAAACACAATTTCAGCATATTTATTCACATCATCCCTAGGAAACCGATCAATAACATTTGCCCACATAAAATTTTTTATTAATTAATGTATTAATTATGTGTCACTGTTTTCACTTCCTACATATATTTGTTTTCCTTCTTGCATTCTTGGATGCTTCTGCAAAATATAAAATATTAAACTCAAGTCCTAACAAGTTAAAGGCAGCATCCCTAAGACTGTTGAAATACACTTAGAATTAATGGTCTTGGGAGGACAGGATTATGAGAAATGCATAGTCCTCAGTCCACAGTCCTCAGGGTATCAGCACCTCAGATGAGGCTCAGCTTTGCATGGATCCTCCTGCAGTCTCCAGCCCGGAGCCCAACCAATCACAGCCAGCGACAATCTCCAGCACAGAGCTAAGCCAGCCACAGCCAACACTTGCCTCTAGCCCAGAGCCCAGTTCACAACACTTAGGAACAGTCTCCAACACTAAGTCCAATCAACCACTGCCAGCAAGGGAAAGGAAGATGGAAGGAAAGAAACCTTGGATCCAGTAGCCTAAATCCAGCCAGAGGAGAGTATGGGAGACCATTGACTCAGATGTGGTCCTGTTATTGGAACAACAGAAAGGTCCTGTTGAAAGAAAGCTGGAGAACATGGGCTCCATCATCTACAGCTATGATACAGAGAGGTTTGGGGTCAAGGGCAAGACACCGAGGCAGCAGAAAGCCCCTGTAGACCAGCCTGAAATCCAGGAGACAGTGGGAAATTGACAGATTGTTGAAAGAAAAGAGACAACTGAGAAAGCGTTGGAAGAAAGCCACAGAAACAGAAAGAGTGGGACTTGATGACTTGCAGACTGAAATAAAGCAACGACTGACAAAGCTGCGGAGAGCAGAACACATCAGATGGCAATGCAAGAGGAAAGAACGGTCAAGGACCCTATTCTACAGCAATCCCTACAGCTTTGTCAAAAGCCTGCTTGACCAAGAGAAGAGTGGGAGCCTTAAAGTGCCCATAAAAGATCTGGAAGAGCACCTGAGGAAGACTTGCTCTGACGATGCATGAGCCAGTCACCATCCTGAATGACATGCCACCAAGGCCTGCACTTGAGCAGCAAATGGACATAAGGCCCCCCACATGGAGTGAGGTGGAGAAGACTGTGAAGCAGGCAAGATCAGCATCAGCCCTCTTGCCCAATGGTATCCCGTACAGGCTCTATAAGAACACCCCTGGAGTCCTTAAATACCTCTGGAAGTTGATGAAGGTAGCATGGCAGAAGGGAGTGGTACCAAAGGCATGGCAAAGAGCAGGAGGATTCGTGATCACCAAAGAGAAGAACACCATCCATCAGCTAGTTTTGCCAGATCAGCCTGCTGAATGTAAAGGGAAAGATCTTCTTTAGTGTTCTGGCCCAAAGGCTCTCTACATTCCTGCAAAGAAACAACTTCAATGATACATCAGTGCAGAAGGCAGGGATCCAGGGTTTCTCAGGACGTCTGGAGAATGCCACTATCATCTGGCGCCAAATCCAAACTGCCAAGAAGGAACACAGAGACCTGCATGTAGTCTTTTTAGACCTCACCAATGCTTTCGGCTCAGTCCCACACAAGACCTTGTGGATGGCCTTTGAGTACTTCAGCATACCAAATCACATCACACAGCTGGTCAAGAGCTACTTACAGGGTCTCCAGTTTTGTGTGACAGCGGAGAACAACACCACAGCCTGACAGCACCTGGAAAGGGGTATCATGGCAGGATGCACCATTTTCCCCCTAGCATTTGTCATGGCAATGGAAGTGATCATACGGGCATCCCGTTGGGTAGTGGGTGGCGAGAGGACCAAGAGTGGCCTGTGTCTTCCGCCAATTAGAGCGAACATGGATGATATGGCCATCATCACAGCAACAAAACCATGCACTAGATGCTTGCTGCAAAAACTTCAGGAGAACATCCAGTGGGCAAGAATGGAGTTTAAGCCAAGCAAATCTCGCAGCATCTCCATTGTTAAAGGCCAACTAACAGGAGTGCGGTTCCACATCAGCGATGAACCAATCCCCACAGTCTTAGAGAAGCCCATCAAGAGCCTCGGACGATGGTATAACAAAGACCTCAGAGACACCTAACAACTTGAACAACTCCAGCAGGACACGGCTAACGGCCTCAGGGCAGATTAACAACACTGCACTTCCAGGGAAATTGAAGCTGTGGTGCCTCCAGTTTGGGTTGCTACCCAGACTCCTGTGGCTGTTGACCATGTATAAAGTCTCCTTAACCCAGTCCTTCTCAAATAGTGGGGCGCGCCCCCCTGGGGGGGCGCGATGCGATGCCAGGGGGGGCGCGTATGACCCCGGGGAACAGGCTTTGCTTTTGCCGTGTAAAGTGTAATTGCACATCCACGGCAGCAGGTGGTGCAGTGGCGCTCTCATTGTCAAAGTCTGTGCGGGAGTTTAAAACTTTTTAAATTGCTGTCAACAAACCCCTCGAGAGACACCATGGAGAAATATTTAACAGTAACAAAAAGAAAGGCGGAGAGCGACACAGGTAAAGAGACAAATGAAAGTCTCCCAAAAGCTAAGACGAGGAAATATGACGAAGCTTATCTAGCGCTTGGTTTCACTCTGACTACGGTGGGAGACGAGGAAAGACCGGTGTGTTCACTGTGTCTGAAAGTGTTGGCAGCGGACAGCATGAAGCCAAATAAATTAAGACGTCACCTACAGACATTACATCCTCAACACATTGATAAGCCGCTTGATTTTTTTCAGCGAAAACGTGCGAAGTACGGCCAACAATCATCCCGCTTTGTGAACGCTACATCAGTAAACCAGCGAGCACTTTTAGCATCATTTAAAGTGGCGCACCAAATTGCGTAGTGCAAAAAACCCCACACAATTGTTAAATATATCGGTGCTCCTGTGTTAATGTTCCAGATCAATTTACATTTAATATTATTTATTGATTGAATTATTTTTCTCAGCATCAAATGGTTCAGTTGGTCAAAAATGTTTCTAGTTTAAATAAGGATTGACGTATTTTTTATTTCAGGCACTTTGGTGCACTTTAAGTTTTTTTTTTTTTCTGTTTTAGACTATAACAGGGTTTCTGTGTAGCATAATAAAGTTAATATTTGTTGAAAGTTGATTTATATTGCTTTTTTCTTTTGTTAATGTTAAAAAGGATACAATTTTAGGTATACTTATACAATGTTTATAGATAATGATCTTATTTATAGTCACCGCGGCGAGTTGGGGGGGCGCAAAATATTTTCTCTTTCCTAGGGGGGGCTTTGCAAAAAATAATTGAGAAGCACTGCCTTAACCCATGCTCAGCGTCTGGAAAGGCTAGTGAGCTCTTACGTGAGGAGGTGGCTTGGCCTTCCAAAATGCCTCAGCAGCATTGGACTCTACAGCGATGGAGCCCTGTTGCTGCCATTGTCCAGCCTGGTTGAGGAATTCAAATGTGCCAAGGTGAGGCTGGACATGTTGCTCACCAACTCCCGGGATCCTGTAGTAAGAGGTGCTGCTGCTACACTAGCAACAGGGAAGAAGTGGACCCCAAACATGGCTGTACTACAGGCCAAGTCTGCGCTCCTCCATCATGACGTGGTGGGCCACGTCCAACAAGGCAGAGGGGGCCTTGGCTTTGGAACAGTGACACCTTTCTGGCAAAAGGCATCTCCAGCCGAATGCCGAACTATGGTGGTAGAGAAGGTGCGTCAACAGGAGGAAGAAGTCAGAAGGGCCAGCGCCATAGTGCAAGCCAAACAGAGTCGATGGACGAGGTGGGAGGGTGTCAAAAAGAGGAAAATCACATGGAGAGAACTCTGGAGCATGGAATCCAACAGGCTGAGCTTCATCATCCGAGCTACATATGATGTGCTGCCCTCTCCCACAAATCTGCAGTGGTGGCTTGGGAAGGATCCATCTTGCCCTCTGTGTACAGCCCCAGCAACACTCAAGCACATCTTGGTTGGTTGCAGGACTAGCCTCACTCAAGGTAGATACACGTGGAGACATAACCAGGTCCTCAGGTGTCTAGCTGATAAATTTGAGTGCAAGAGAGTATACGTCAACTCCCAACCCTTCAACAACCAGATTGTGCGCCAACACCTACCATCATTTGTTCAAGCGGGGGCCAAACTGAGAACCGGTCCCTCACTCCCTGATCTGGGTCCACTGAAGGCAGACAAGGATTAGCAGATGCAAGCTGACTTGGATCAAAGGCTCATTTTCCCTCAGGAGATCGCAACGACCATCCTGCCATCAGATCTCGTCCTCTGGTTCATCTAAGCTCGCCTATATTATGGAGTTGACAGTACTCTGGGAGGATGCTGTCGAGGAAGCTTATAGGTGTAAGAAGCTGTGGTATTCCAACTTAGCAGCTAAGGCAGACAGCAGTCTGGAAGATAAAGGTGCGCCCGGCGGAGATGGGGTGTAGAGGCTTTGTAGCCATAAGAACTGCAAAGCTGTTCAGGGAGATTGGGATCAGGGGACAGGACCACAGACGGGTAATCAAAGACCTGGCCGACACCACCGAGAGGACCAGTCACTGGCTGTGGATGAAAAGGAGTGACATCATCTGGGCTTCTAGGGCAAACATCTAAACCATAGGACACACACCCAGGTTTGCTCAGCCTGTGGTGGGTCTGCCTCAGCGGAGGGTGTCACATCAAAGGATTCTGGCATTAAAAGAACTCATGGAATCGTCAACATCAAAGGATTCCAGCATCAGAGCTACAGAGCTATAGAGATGACTGGCGCCTAGCAGCTGCCCCGGCCTTGGATGCGCTCTGCAGAGCGTGCCCAAATGCCAAGTCACGTTTCGTTACCTTATACATGTGTAATGACAATAAAGTTGAATCTCATCTCATCTCATCAATTCTTAATCATCACCATCAAAGGATTCTGGCATTTAATAGTTTGTCTATGGAATCTTATAGGGTGTCTATGACATCATATAGTTTGTCTAGGACATCACCCATTTCCTATGATCTATAGGCTATCAAGATAAACAAACTCCACCATCACCTCCAGGGAGATCCAGTACGCCTCCTGCTGCCTGATGAGCTGGCCAAGCACGCCATGTCTGAGGGAACCAAGGCTGTTACCAAGTTCACCAGCTCCCAGTAATCTCCTTACGACACTGATATCAACCCAACAGCTCTTTTAAGCAGAGGTGCAGGATGAATCCATCCAGCACTGACTGATTTAGGTGCACCCGGCCAGCAATGGCAGTGGAGGACACAGTCCAGTCCAAGGACGGATAATTTTTTTCACACATAAGGAGTTGTTCAGAACTCCTTACAAGAACTCCTTATACAAAGATATAGAGTGATGATAATCAAGTCAGTGGCAGTAATGCACCTGTAAGCTGGTTTCCAGCTGCCAATCAAACCTAAAAGAAGATGAAGAGCTGGTTGACACCGCCGAGAGGACCAGTTGCTGGCTGTGAATGAAAAGGAATGATGCCATCTGGGCTTCTAAGGCAAACAGCTAAACCACGGGAAACACACCCAGGCTTGATCAACCTGTGGTGGGCCTGCCTCAGTGGAGGCTGTCTTATGATAAATGGCCAAAACACCCTGTGATGCTGAGGTACACATCTGATGATGTGTCCTGGCGGTGAAGCGTTATAGCAGTTATCTCTCAAGAACTCCCCATGGACTCAGAAGTGGTGCAAACATCAGGGATTGTAACAGCTAGGTCCTTTCACTGCACCCATATCAAAATTTGTATTAATTAATGTATTAATGTATTAATTACATGTCACTGTTTTCACTTCCTACATAATATATTTTTTTTCCTTCTTGCATTCTTGGATGCTTTACTTCTGCAAAATACAAAATATTAAACTCAAGTCCTGACAAGTTAAAGGTAGCATCCGTAAGATTGTTGAAATACACTTAAAATTAATGGTCTTGGGAGGATAGGATTATGAAAAATGCTTGACCAATCACAAAGAATTATAGCTCCAGGGGATTGGTCAGCTGGCCTGTCAGTCAGCATATTCATTCTAGGGATGCATGATATGTCGGCACACTATCTGTATCACTCAATGAAGCATTTAAAATTGGTTGCACTGGCAAAAATTAATCTTTATAACTGACACGATGAAGCCACTTGGCTCCACCATATCGCCGACAAAGCCAACACCAGTTTCCAAGCAGGGAACCTCCGATCTGCCTACCAGTCTTTAAAGGAGCTGTGCCAAGCAGGCAAGAAATGGCAGTCATCATTCCCCCTGCTAGCCACTAATGGCATAAGCCTCATCACAGATCCAATGACCTAACTCCAATGATGGCGAGAACACTACATGATCGTCCTCTGCAAGCTCCCTCCTCCCACCTTGGATAAGCTGCAGCAGTATGCCGATGCTGGTGTTGAAGACAGCTCAATCAGCCTAGCCCCATCCTCAATCAGTGAGCTGTCAGATGCCATCAAGAAGCTCCCCTCTGGGCAAGCCCCTGGCGCTGATGGAGTGACGACAGAGATGATGAAAGCCACCCTCACCTCTGTCATCCCTCGGCTGGAACATCTGTGTTGCTTCAACTGGGCAGAAGAATGCATCCTTGTGGAGTGCAGGGACGGGGTCATTCTGTCCTTCTACAAGAACAAGGGTGACCGTTGGAGCACAGCCAGCTATCATCCCATCATGCTGCTGTCCATCCTCGGCAAGGTAATCACCGCTGTCCTGAGCCGCATCAGCCCCCTGCTCCTCGCCAAGCACCGCTGCCAGCAGGCTGGCTTCACCCCTTGGCGGTCCACAGCGGACTGCATCCTTGCTTTGAATGTCCTGGCGCAGCAACGGAGAGAGTATCGCCAACCCCTATATGCGGCCTACATCGACCTCAAAGCTGCCTTCAACTCCCTAGACAGGAACGCCCTCTTGCAACTCCTCTGTGGCATTGGAGTCCCATCCAAGTACATCAACATTCTCCAGGACCTCTACTCCAACACCACGTGCAGGGTACGCGCTCAGGGTGACATGTCAAACCCTTTTGTCACCACCTCTGGAGTCCGGCGGGGATGCGTCGCCACGCCAAACCTCTTTAATGCTGCGGTTGGCTACTGGGTCAAGGACACGACAAAATGTTGCCTCAGTCTCAGAGTTGACTTCCACTCCCACTTCACAGACCTGTGCTATGTAGACAACGTGGTGCTTTTCACCATGCCTATAGACATAATCGCTGAGGCACTGGCGCTGCTTGCAGAGGAAGCATCGCCCCTGGGCTTTACCATCAGCTGGGCAAAGACAAAGATCCAGTCGCTGTCAGACTTCTTGCCACCACCACAAATCATCACCATCAACAGTGAGCCGGTTGAGATTGTCAACAACTTTGTCTACCTCGGATCTAAGATCACCAGCTCCTGCTCGTCAGACCCAGAGATTACTCACAGCCTGCAGTTCTCTCACAGTGCTTTCGGCTGCCTCCAGAGAGTCTGGCAGAGCGGGAAGATCCGCACAACCACAAAGTTGTGAATCTATAACACCTACAGTATCTCACAAACGTTAGTACACCCCTCACATTTTTTGTAAATATTTTATTGTATCTTTTTATTGGACAACACTGAAGGTTTGACACTTTGATACAATGTAAAGTAGCCAGTGTACAGCTTGTATAACAGTATAAATTTGCTGTTGCCTCAAAATAACTCAACACACAGCCATTAATGTCTAAACTGCTGGCAACAAAAGTGAGTACACCCCTAAGTGAAAATGTCCAAATTGTGCCCAATGTGTCAATATTTTGTGTGGCCACCATTATTTCCCAGCATTGCCTTACGTGAACTCCATGCCTTAATTCTCTTGGGCATGGAGTTCAGTAGAGCTTCACAGGTTGCCACTGGAATCCTCTTCCATTACTCCATGAGGACATCACAGAGCTGGTGGATGTTAGAGACCTTGCGCTCCTCGACCTTCTGTTTGAGGATGCCCCACAGATGCTCAATAGGGTTTAGGTCTGGAGACATGCTTGGCCAGTCCATCACGTTTACCCTCAGTTTCTTCAGCAAGGCAGTGGTCGTCTTGGAGGTGTGTTTGTGTTTATGTCACAGTACATGTTGGCATTCATGATTCCCTCAATGAACTACAGCTCCTCAGTGCTGGCAGCACTCATGCAGCCCCAAACCATGACACGTCCACCACCATGCTTGACTGTAGGCAAGACACACTTGTCTTTGTACTCCTCACCTGGTTGCCGCCACACATGCGTGACACCATCTGAATCAAATAAGTTTATCTTGGTCTCATCAGACCACAGGACATGGTTCCAGTAATCCATGTCCTTAGTCTGCTTGTCTTCAGCAAACTGTTTGTGGGCTTTCTTGTGCATCATCTTTAAAAGGGGCTTCCTTCTGGAATGACAGCCATGCAGACCAATTTGATACAGTGTGCGCCGTATGGTTTGAGCACTGACAGGCTGATCCCCCCACCCCTTCAACCTCTGCAGCAATGCTGGCAGCACTCATACGTCTATTTTCAAAAGACAACCTCTGGATATGATGCTGAGCACGTGCACTCAGCTTCTTTGGTCGACCATGGCGAGGCCTGTTCTGAGTGGAACCTGTTCTGTTAAACCGCTGTATGGTCTTGGCCACCGTGCTGCAGCTCAGTTTCAGGGTGTTGGCAATCTTCTTATAGCCTAGGCCATCTTTATGTAGAGCAACAATTCTTTTTTCAGATCCTCAGAGAGTTCATTGCCATGAGGTGCCATGCTGAACTTCCAGTGACCAGTATGAGAGAGTGTGAGAGCGATAACACCAAATTTAACACACCTGCTCCCCATTCACACCGGAGACCTTGTAACACTAACGAGTCACATGACACCGGGGAGGGAAAATGGCTAATTGGGCACAATTTGGACATCTTCAGTTAGGGGTGTACTCACTTTTGTTCCCAGTGATTTAGACATTAATGGTTGTGTGTTGAGTTATTTTGAGGGGACAGCAAATTTACACTGTTATACAAGCTGTACACTGACTATTTTACATCATATCAAAGTGTCATATCTTCAGTATTGTCCCATGAAAAAGATATAATAAAATATTTACAAAAGTGTGAGGGGTGTACTCACTTTTGTGAGATACTGTATGTGATCCCCGTCCTCCTTTACGGGTCCAAGACCTAGATCCCCTCCTCCTCAACCACCCACCATCTGGATACATTCCATTGGACCTGCCTCTAACATCCTTAGCATCTGATGGTTCCACCACACCACAAACAATGAGGTCTACAGGAAGGCTGGCTGTCCTATCCCCATCTCCACCATCATCAGAAGAGGGAGACTGCGGCTCCTCAGCCACGTGGCCAGATTGGAAGACGGGACACCAGCCAAGCAGGCCCTCTCCACCGGTGTTCATCCATCCTCCCGGGGTTGGCATCACCCCCGAGGTAGGCCCAGACTATCCTGGACGAACCAGGCTGCAATGATAAAACCTCTGGCTGACCTCATTGCCCTAGCCTAAGATCGCCCTGCCTTCAGACATTTGGCTGCAACGGTCACTTAAGTGGCCAGGCAAGGATTAAGTAAGTAAGATAAACTATAACAGCGTTATGCTTTTCCTGCACTCTGAGGGAATGACATCATGTCTGATATGTGTCCAAAACAAACGTGGCTGCCTCCGCACAGTCATGCAAGGAGGAGAAAAAAAAAAAACAACACGTGGAACCCAGGAAGCCCAAACAAGGAAAACACAATGACAAAGACAAAAAAAAAAAAAAAAAAATCCTTCAGCAGCAGCCATCTCCATAGCATCCATCGGTACCAGGACCACAGCCAAGGCGAGAGAGATGGGCAAACCAAGCGCTATACACTAGCTGTTATGCTAACCGCTTCCAGACACAGTGAGAACATTCAGAAGCTGAGGGCGGACCGACAATGAGACGAGCTGCCCAATAGAGGCCATTCCACCCCCCATCTCGGCAACAAGCACAGAGGTAACCATATACATACGCTTAGTCCTTTTTCTGATAATATTCAGCAGTCTGTACTGACAGTTGATCTCTTCCTCGCCTCACAACTTTGAGAAAGTCTCTGACGATGGCAGGCATGTTAAATGCAAAAACAAGATTCTTGCTCCACGCTGAAACAAGATCATTAAAAGCAGCCATGGTTTAAAATATTCACGATAAAAAGTTTCCGAAGTATAAAATAGGCCAGTAAAACCCAAGCTTCTATGCCTGTGGAGGTAGTTATCTCATTTTCCTTGAGGAATGTGTCTTTATAGGCAGTGGCTATGGATACAGAACCATACCCATAGAATTCTTGCTACAGATACCGCTCAAATCTGATTGGTCAGTCTGTTCTATTAATGCATATCTTAAAAGCAGCAGGCTATAGGTACGGAAATCTGAGGCATTTACTTGTTTCAAAATTTTAATTAATGTTTATTTATTACCCTTTTAACCTTACCCACTCCCCAGTCCTAAGGCTAACCTCTTAATTTTACAGTAATTCTGAATTTAATCTCAAATCAAGTAAAATGGTCTGGGTAAGGTGCCACAAAAGCCAGATGCAAACCAGTAATCTTCTGATCACAGGTCCACCGTACTAGCTACCTAAGCCACAGCAGCAGCTGGCTTGGAGTTGATCTCAAAAGGTTTTGTCGGAGTGTCAACTCTTCTGTATAGGGATGCAGCTTCCATATCCATAGCCACTTCCGTCTTTATATGCCAGTTTATTTTCACTGTAAGACAAATGAGATGTAAATAAGTGGGAAAAATACGTGCATACATCGGTATCCATATCGGTCAGTGGCAAGAAAAAAACTAATATCGTACATGCCTAACTCATTCCCATGAGAGTTGCCAGTGTGGAAGTGAACTGTTCCTGCATTAACCAGTGGTCGTTAGACTTACTCATTTGTTTCCATTCACATTTTCAATTTAAACCATGAACTTACACTATGAGCATGTGGATAAGACATGTATTAATTTATTAAGTGAAATGATGAACAGAGACTGTCATTTTTCATATTCAACACGTGAAGCAGATTCATGTTCATTTCATTCTAAGGAAACTTCACTCTGCAAATTAATCGTAGCACAAACAACTAGCGCTTGTTTTTGTCTGGTCTCCATTTTAAAACTTCCTTGTCCTTAAGATGGTTGGAGTTGCTGTCAGGATTAACCAAATAAAGCAATGATTACGTTCAGATTCTGAGGATAAATTTGGTTTCTTGGCAAATGGCAGATGGTGCGTTAATCCCTGATTAGACTTTATCCAGTTACTAATAGCTAAGTGTGGAGCAGCTTTACCTCACCCTGCCCGGATGGAGAGGCCGGCTCAGGTGAGGAAACTGTTATGTCGGTAAAGGATGAGACCGAGTGTTGAACTGGACACAGATTTATTTGCGACGCTCACTCACAATACAGGCGCATCCGTCGGGCAGAGAGGAGGCCAAGAGACCGCCCCTCTCCCTCACAGCCCCCTTATGCCTCGGGTGGCGGCAGAACTGGAAAGGTGGAGCCACCACCTGTGTTACACAATAGCATGTCCCCAAAACCCAACACAACAGAAGCTACAAATGGTGCAAGAAGATTCCCAAATACAGTGTGACGGTGTAATTGGAAAAAAGCTGATTATCTTTTCCTTACTATCTGAGACCTCATTTAAAACAAGGCATTAAGTGACTAACCTCAAGTAAACTCTTAAACTCAGGCCTGGGTCGGCAACCCAGTCTCAGTAAAAAACGTATCTAATCAATGTTTTTCACCCCTCTAAAATCACACATTTGCACGTTGGCCAACTTTTAGACATTGGCTGACCAGAGCCAGTGAAGTGAGATGAGGTTCATGGCTGGTGAGGCACTGATTCTTTCAGAGTCAGATTTTCAAATATATAGATTAAGCTTAAATTCAACATGCGGTTGAAAGATTGCATGGTTTTATAATCTGTCAGTCTTACATGTTTAAAGTCAGATTTTTAAATAATTATCAGAACCAGTGTAAGGTAATTATTGAATTACTTCTTAATGGAATACACAGAAAAGGCAGCAATAGAAGTCCATATTTTCATTTTATAACTCCTTGACTATTTACAATGTGCAAAGACCCTCCGTTACACAAGTATAATGTATTAAGTTATTTTGCAAACAAGTTTTTGTAGGCACAAAATTCATTATGCTTTGTTTTTGGCCAAGGATGAATATAAATTAGTGACTCAGAGAGCTGCATCTCTCTCTCTGTCTCTCTGTGTTACAACTCCACAATTTACACTCATTTTTTACAAATTCAAGTATTTACAACAACTATGGATACATGGTCTTACCTTTACTTGTAACTGAAGTAAATTTGCGCATCCTTTTGGACAAAAATAGCTGTGACTTTGTTAAAAAAAAATGCCCTTATCTTCTTTTAGATTTAAAAAAAATCCTGTGCTTACAATGCTCAAGCAACGCCCCCCTTCCCCCCGGGCAATGGTACTGCATTTGCTGCTGCATCACTTTGCCTCTCTGCCTTGAATTTGAACAGGATATGCAGATTCAGCGATTTTAAAAGATAAATAAATATTAATGAAATAATTAGAATCATTGAAAAATTATATTTAGATCTATAAGACAGATCAGAGGACAAATAACAATGTTTTAACGATCATTATTTCTTTTTAATTTCTCATGACAGGTGCGGCTCTGCCTCCCCGGCTACCCTGGCTGCACGTCACTGACCAGAACATACAGCAAAATGGCCAATCTTTGTCTCTGGAAGAAAAACCTGCTAATAGACTCACCCATTATACTAGCAAAGACTTGTATTGCTGCTGTTTGTCTCTCAGTGATTTCTTATAAACCTGATTTAATCTCTTTCTGCTTGATAAATGCTCATCACACACTATCACAAATGGTTTTTCTTTCTCTTATTCCTATTTAAATGTTGCTACTCTTGCTACTGTTGCCGACCACTTTTTGCTTTTGTCCTGTTGCTTTTTTCCTGCTCCAGTTTCCAAAAATAGGAACTTCTTTTTGTAAGATATAAAGGCAAATCTTTGTAGTCATAATAAAATGTGAAAATTATATGTAGAAAATACAGACATAAAAGTCAAGATGAACATTGAGGATAAAATATCAGGACTTCTTTTGCAGGACACACAGTTGAGATACTTACTTTGCCATCTTGACAGATCTTAGGAAGTGTTCTGTTGGATGAAAAAAAAAAAAAAAAAGGTTAACAGGAGGTCACTGTGTCTAACTGTCCACTCTGGCAGCCGGAGCGATGTTTTGCTTTGAGTGTACGGAGGGTTAATCCTGTGTGATAAGATTACTTCACCGAAGTTAAATCTGCTCCGCCAAAGCTGCATTTCTCTAGATTTACTTTGCACATGCGATTATGTCACAATGCATTCCCCATAAATGTGACATCAGTGCCAAAGACTATTCAAGGAAAGTTAAACAGATAAAACCCCGTTCACTTTAGATAGAATCACTGGACTTAAACAGACTACAAATGTTAATGCAGAAATAGACTGAGAGAGATGAAAAGGTGATTTGTTGTTCATATAAATCAAGAAAATCAACTGTAGTCCCATTAGAAAGGTTTGAAAAATTTGTGCCACTCGCTGTTTTTTAAAAACCTTCATTTTTTTGGCTGTTTCATATGTGGAGACCAACTTCTGTGTTTTAACTTGGAGTTTATAACAATGACCTTTCCCAGTCATCCTTAGTATTAAGGATGGCAAATTACAAAGCAGAAGATCAGAAGGTTGTTTTTGGCCCTTGAGTGAAGTGAATAAAGTTTTTGCTGCAATATTTCCTAATTTGCAGCAGTTGTCTTTGTGTGTGTGTGTGTGTGTGTGTGTGTGTGTGTGTGAACTGTACCTAAGGAGTCTGATCAAAACTGGAGGGAACTTTAAATGCTCTATCACAGAAGGTGTTAAAAAAATTCATGATTACTACAGTTTCTGCTTAACTCCACAATGTAACATGATTTGCATTATTTTGTATTACATATTAGCGCAGCCAATATTGTGGTGTCAAATATCATGATAGCAATATTGTTACATGTCTAAAAGCTACTGATAAACTTTTTTGGTAAATACTGTAAGCACAACTGTACAAAATTGCACAAAACAAACAATTACTCTTGATGGTCTGTAAAAAAGAAGCCAGATAAATGACACATGATATATTGGACATGTGTATTTTTAACACATTGTCAGTGATCTTATTATTTGGGTTTTGTTTGTTTAATGTTGCAGTGGTACAAGCATAATTCAGATAAAACCTGCATTTTACAACTGTATCCACCCATCCCGTCATACATCCAATTAGAAGATGAAGGCATCTTACCTCCTCTCAGTTGTCTGGGACTGTGGCGGTGGCTGTCAGGGTGAGTTGATAGTGTCTACGTCTGATCTCCCTTTTTATACCTGCATCCTCCCTCTCTGCATCATTTAGGCTTAGCCACTGCATTGTTGTTGCTGTTGCCTACTCGCTAATCCAGTTAAGCAATCAGCGGATAGCTTTTTTTGGACTACAAAGGAGACAAAAATACAATCACAGAGTTGCCACATGGCGGTAGTAGGCTGGTAATCCCTCTCTGCTCAAACATGTCACTTTTTATTCCTTGATGTCCATTGAATATGGCATGCAGTGTTTAATAGTGGTGGTACTACAATAGCAACAGCAAGTTTTGTCCACATACATACAGACATACAATACACCAGTAACAATGGATTTGGTATGCATTAAGCATGAACATACAGAAAGAGCAATAGTAAGGTTATCATATAGAAAGTTGCTGCACCATTGAACATTGGGGCAGCTGTGGTGCAGGGGTAGTGTGGCTAACTACTGATTGGAGGATCAGTCGTTCAATTCCCACTCTGTCTGTAGTTTGCATGTCGAATTGTCCTTGAGCAAGACACTGAACCCCAGGTGCTCCTGGTGGGTCAGGCCAGCACTGGAGAATGGCTCTGCCGCCATCAGTGTGTGAATGTGAATGAGTGGATAGCAGGATCTGTAAAGTGCTGTGGTCATCCTGAGATGAGAAAAAGTGCTATATGAACGCCATTTAACATTTTAGACATCTGCTGAGATTATAAGTGGCCTATTTGTACTCAGTTAAGTCATCCCCATCTTAATCAGTTACCCTGTAGAGTGGTCCGTGGAATCCCATGAAATCCTTTTTCTATGGTTGGACCAGTAATTTTATAATATTGTGTTGTGAGTTTTGGATACCAACATTATGGAAAGAAAGAAAGAAGGAAAGAAAGAAAGAAATAAGGAAACTGAAGCTGGGAAATGTGGCATTTATAAATTATATAGTACAACCCATCATAACAATGCTATATCAAAACAAAGGGAAAATTACCTAAAACAGCAATAAAATATTGAGATTACGTTAGTCTATGCACGATATTCCCTTTCACAGTTGTGTCAGAAAAGCAGTTTGGACAGCCTATTTGCATATGCTCCTGTGAACAGATGGAGCACAAACTCCATGGAGAGGCTGGCTTTACCTGCAGTCGATGCGCATGATTCCTCCAGCACCATATACCACCGCTTCTCCTTTGACACTCCACAGCAAGCTATTATGGAGCACGAGCAGCGCAGCCTGTCTCCATTTCCCTGTCTAACGACACTCCACCACGGGGAGAGAGCAGCGGGGTGTGGGAGATTGGATCTGGGGTGTGCTTGATTCTTCCCCTGGCGTACACCTCTAGGGGATATGAGTGGATAAAAGTAAAGAAATGTGAATATAGGTAAATGTAAACATAGTTTCGGTGTTCCAGCACCCAGCAGTATCCTCTACCGTCATCATCCCATCAGTTCACAATGTGGAAACAGACCTGTGGATCCTAAACGCCACCAACCGCATCAGGTGTGCTTTGTTCCTCCAGCGTACACCTACACTGATAAAAGTTAGTTAAAAAAGGTCATCTTTGGCCTCTTTTACGATTAAGCGGGCAGTGAAACCATGTGAGGTGCACTCTTCAGGTATTGTGGCATCACCATGCAAGAGATGAGAGCTCAAGGTCAAGTGGCCTCTGAGTTAGCAGGGGGACAAAGTTTCTGCCACATACACACACACTGCACAATCCCACAAAACAGTATAAGTATAGCATAAGTACAATATACACATGGCCTGAAGACAGCATAAGTACAACATAAATACAATGTAAGTACAGTTAAGTATGGCATAAATGCATCTTAAGCATGGTTTAATTACAGCATAAGTAAGACACATGTATAATGTAAGTACAGCATAAGCATGGCATACGTACAGTAAAACTCATTTAAGTATGGCATAAGTATAGTGTAAGGGTGACATAAGTACAGTGTAAGTATGATGTACTGTAAGTACAACATAAGTATCAATAAGTACAGCATTAAGTATAGCATAAGTGCACTGTAACTATGGTGCAAGTATGGCATAAGTACAACATAAGGGCAACAGCATAAGGATAGCTTAAGAACAAAGTAACTAGTGCATGCCCATAGAAAGCAAGTATTCTCATCTGAAAACAGGGAGACCAATTAGGCTTTACAGGCCCAAATGTAGGCTGTTTGAAAGTGGAATACAGAGGTGTAGCCTATATGTAGGCACTCACACGTTAGATTTTGACAAATATAAAAGGGGCTGAACGGCACTAAGATTTATTTGATTGAGTGAATATTAATTACAGAATTATTGAAAATGAATGACACATCCAGTATTAGTGCCTGTTTAAGAACCCTTGTTTATTTTTTGTCAGATCACTTATTTGTGTGATCTTTTATGACTTATATTCATAAGTGATGTATCTTGCACTTTGGGGAACGGAAGCTGTTCAGTCATCACTGTAATTGTTTTAGTTTATATGTGTAGTTTATAGTCTATCGTCAATAAAGTCATGCAGTACTATAACAGGACACGTTTACAAATATTTGAGACCCATTCTAGTGCATCTTTTTATATCTTAGGAATGTTTTAAGTACAAAACACCAAACATTAGTATACACAGCAGAATGACCTGTTTGGCTGCAAGTGTTGCACCAGTATTGCCCATTTCTCAATAAATATTTAAATAAAAATTATTTATTTAATTATTTGGGCATTTTTGTGTCCAGTTTGGTGACTGTCATCATTTAGTCAAATCGTGCATGTGGCCACATATGATATGCAATTGCTCCACAATCATGGTGGTATTATTATTAATGTTTAATTTTTAGATAGCTGTGTGAGCACACCGAGAGGAGCGCCATCAGCGACAGTGAGTCGTGGTTCTGCAAAGGGACTCCCGTCTCCCGCTGATCGGGCGGGCTGGACTTGCGTTCCTGCAAAGGACCGCATTCCGCCAGCTGCTTCTCCAACACCGATGTTATTTAGGCAGACCCCGAATTATCCTTTAGACGTATGCAATCACGGTAACATTATAGTATAATTTTTTAATCATTGCATCTTCACTATTCACTCTTTCTTGTCAAATTTGTTGCTTTTCACTTCTTTTTTTTGTTTGTGAAGCCCTGTGGTGACTGACTGGTCGTGATGCTGCATATTATCTAATCAGTACATAGTCGGTCCGAAACCCCGCCCACACTTCTGGAAGCCAGAGCATGAGGAAACACAGCAGTGGCTAAACTTTTATTGATAAAAATTGCATGTTTTGACTGGGAAGCTCCATACTCGGGGATGCACACACTCGTACCCTCAGCAAAGCACTTCTAAAATCTGAGGTCAGTGTGGCAAACAATTAGAGAGATATGTGGGGAACAGACACACACAGAGAGACAGAGATTTCTTGCATTTATAGATCGTATCATGAAAGCATGCCGTACGGTCTATATTCTTCGATTGATTGGGCATTAATAACAGTTTAAGTGCAGTGTAGGTAGGTACTTGTACTAAATAAACTTGCATTGTAATTATGACTATTATAAAGTGCAGTTAAAAAGCATTCCATCATTATATTTCAAGTATTATAAAGTGCTACAGAAGAGACATAAACAAACACATGATTGGATTTAAAAATAAAACTGGCGTGATATTTTAAGTCATCGTGGAACACTAGAGTCCTTGTATTCCTGTCTGATCTCAGAGCAGATTAACAGCTCGCCATCCCTATTTGGTAGGGATGGTGGTTGCATTGATGGCAACATCAGTGTAAGGCATCTTATTCAACAGAGTCTCAGTAACGTGCCGAAGATTAGGAGTCACCAGCCTTTGACTTCTTGAGACCTAGTTAATCCTTCAACAGGTGCATTATAACAAACTTATGTTGAAGGAATGACGAGGACACAGCATAATGCCCTGACCTGAAAGCTTAACAGACAGACTAGGAGATGTTTGAAAATAAGATCTCTGTTGGAGTTCAGCGAAGGTCAGAAGGAGACCTCTAGGGTCCCGGGACACCCCACAAGAGATTGTGGTGCCTTTTAAAGACCATTACATCCAAATATGGAGCCTGATAAATTGAGGTGCTATTTCTGAACTTAAGGAATCAATGAATTGTGTTTTATAGTACTTTCTTAGTTATGCTGACCACTCAAAGTGAATCTCCGATTGACATTCAGCCATTCATTTTTGCAACTGAGCTCAGAAACCAACAGCCATTTTACAATTATATCCAATGAGCATGTTTTTGGCTTAAAAAATAATTAGCCTAAACATTTTTTCAGCACGTGACTGTATCTGATGCTGCATAAAGAGAAATGAAATTTTCCTGATTGTATAACCTTTTTTGTCCTCTCATGTTGAAAGTTGAATTGGACCTATTTGTGATCTGGACCAGATAAAAAGAAACATAAATAGTAGGTGCAGGTTTAATTAGCAAAGATCAGAGTGGCTCTGTGTTAATCACTGTTTGATCTGCTGCTGCACTTCTAGGAAACAGCGTCTGGTTAAATACCATGTGACGTCTACTGAGGTCACTTGACTGAAAGACAATCATTCAAACTTCTATGCATTTAAATAAAAAAGACAGAGAAAGATATATTCTTTAATAGATATATTGCACTAATATGTAAATGCAAGGTCTTCTACAATTAAAATCCTTATGACAAAATACAATATATGTTTTGATATTGACTGAAAATTTGTATATTTGTAGGTTTTAAACCTTCTGAAATGCATCTATTGGTCATGTGATTATAAAAAACACTTCTCTTAAACAGACAGCCTTTATATCATTTCTGTCTCCATTTAGCTGTTTTAACTCTTTCCTATTTGTTCCTCTATGTCTAAGTTAAGAAAAGGTAAGCCCAGCCTATATACCCACCTCCTGCTGTCTTTTTGCAAATGCGTAAATGAGCAAGGAGCCCAGCCAAGCTGTTTGCTTCAGAGCTAACAGTATTACTAGGATTTAGCATACCAAGCACAGTTTATTTTGTTATTTTCTTTAGATTTCAATCACCCTCATCAGCATCCATGTTTCCACCTGGTTCACTAATCCAGTTCATAATATATCTTGCATCAGTTTGGTTTAATTTGTTATGTTTTCACCATGATGCTACATCGGAACCATTAGCATTAGCTTGGCTAGGAGGTTGGAGCTGGTCATTCTAACTGCATTAGAGCTAACAGAGACCCAAGGCAGCTAGCTGAAGCTAGCAGTTTAGCAAATTTTTCTGTGCTTATTGTAGTACAGGGACAGATCGTGTCCTATTGACCACTGAAACCACACAACCCTGTCCACCAATGATGCTTTAATTGATTCATTCTTTAAGACAAATTTACATTATTAGGCTCAGGCTCACAATCCGATCTAGGAGCTAGCCAGCTAATATTAGCAATAGTGACGTAAGAAGGAGGGCTGTGTTAACTGTGGTTCTTGGCTCTTTAAGAACTGTGGTTCTTAAAGAAATATGCACTGAAACCAACCCTTCTGATGAAAGCTGCAAAAGATGATTCACAATGATGCTGCAATAATTAAATAATTAAAGAAAATTTGACCAAAATGTCACAAACATTTCATTAATGTCATGGCTCCCTCAGGGCCATCATTAACTACAGCTGCACGCACACCTGCTGCCAATCTCCAGCGGGCTTTATAGCCAGGCCTGCCTGAGACTCAGCACGGAGCCGTCTGTCAAGCTCCATAGACACGTCTTGCGTCAACAGCCACGTTCCTGGCTCATCGTCTGAGTTCCAGACCTTCTCATCGCTTCACGTAAGCTTAACAATTGACTCACCTTTGTCAGTCATCTTCCCCTGTGCACAGGTGGATCTCCCCGGCAGCGGTCCAGCCTCCATCACCGCTACAGGGCTACACGCTCACTTCCCTGCACAGAGTCAGACGCTGTCTCCCTGGCTGCAGCCCAGAAGGCAAACCTGAGCATTCCCACGACCACCTGCAAAGTAAGCTGCCGTTACTATCACGCTCTTTGCCCATGGACTGAACTAACATCTCTGTTCTGTCATTATAGGGTTGCCAGGCTGAACGGCGTCCTGCTTTTCCCCAAGCACGAGTCCTGCATTGCACACTACATACACACTGTACATACACGCACTCACGCACACACACAGCAATAAAAGGATAATTGTGTTTCACTCGAGTCTGTGTTTTGTTCCCTAGGCCTATAATTATGTCAGTACGGCTCCATCCGAGCGACCCAGCGGACAGCGTGCTAGCACGCCGTATTAACAACCTTGAGGCTCGGGTGGAGCAGCTAGCGTAACAACAAAATGTTATCCTTAGCCAGCTAACACAAATTAACAGCCGGTTGGATCGTCTGGATGGACAGTGGATGTTTCCTCCGGCTTCCAGGAGTCCGTCGGCTCCTGCTAGCTCCCCTCCTAGCCAGGCTAGTCAGGTCCCGTCGGCCCAGCTCACACCGGTCCCCACACCCGCTCGCTTTAGCAGCAAGCTCGGGGAGGCGCGTGGGTTCATCTTGCAGTGTGAGATAGTTTTCCAGCGGGTACCGGGGGATTTTCCCACAGACCATAGTAGGATAGGCTACGTGGCTAATCTGCTAGAGGGTAGAGCGCTAGCTTGGGCATATGCCATTATGGCTAAGCCTAGCTATGCTAGTCTAACTTACCAGCGGTTCATTGCCGATTTCCACGAGGTATTTGACCACTCCGACCGGGATAGAGTGCTCACCACCCGGTTGTTAAATCTCCGACGGGGGTAGGTCCATGGCGGACTACGCTGTTGATTTCCGGGTGGTGGCCGCTGAGGTCGGGTGGGAGGATGCCTCGCTCTGTAGTATGTTCATTCGGAGCTTAAGCCCTAGCCTACGGGATGAGCTAGCTAGGTTAGACAAACCAGAGAGACTCACTTAGCTAATCTCCCAATCCATTAATTTGGATAATAGGCTGAGGGAGCGGGCAGCCGAGCGAAGAGCTTCCGGTCGCTCGGGCACGCAGTTTTTCCGCTCCTCCCAGTCATCTCAATTGGCCCTGCCTCCACCCGAAGCTCTAGATGGGCAGGAGGATATGGTAGTCGGGCGCTCCAAAATTTCCTTAGCCGAGAAGCAGCGCCATAGGGAGTTAGGGCTGTGCATGTACTGCGGTAGCAAGGAGCATGAGGTAGAGAGTTGCTTCGTTCGGCCAAAAGAGGGGGTCCATGCGTCGCAGCAGGGGGACTCACGGACTCGTCTCGGCCTAATCCCCTCACCAAATGTCTCGTGCCCATTAGATTCATCTACAAACAAACAGAATATGCCACACATGCACTGATTGACTCGGGGGCTGAGCAGAGCTTCATATCGGGGAACCTGGCAACCCGGCTAGGGCTTCCCTGCCAGACACTCCAGTCACCCCTTAAGCTCATCGCCCTGTCTAAGACTCCCCTAGCGACAGTCTCTCAACAGACCGCCCCAGTATCAGTGACTGTCTCAGGAAACCATCGGGAGGACCTACGCCTGTTGGTGCTGCCCTCTTCAATGTCCCCTGTCATCTTGGGCTACCCCTGGCTCTGGCTCCACAATCCATCGTTTGATTGGCGGACTGGGAGTATAATATCATGGAGCTCGTTTTGCCTCAGCGCGTGTCTGCAGTCCGCAGCATGCGCCCCGTCGGTGTCCTTAGCCTCCCACGGCCCTCCTCTTCCAGATTTGTCCAAGGTGATGCCTGAATACCATGACCTGGGGGCGGTATTTAGTAAGTCGCAGGCGCTGTCTCTTCCCCCCCACCGCCCCTATGATTGTGCCATCAATCTCCGGGCTGGGGCCCCACTGCCGTTGAGCCGTCTCTATAGCCTGTCAGCCCCAGAGCGGGAGGCGATGGATGCCTATATTAAGGAGTCGTTCAGCTCGGGCATTATTCGTCCGTCTTCTTCGGTGGTGGGGGCGGGGTTCTTCTTCGTGGGCAAGAAGGATGGCTCCCTGCGGCCATGTATCGACTTCAGGGGCTTAACGACATCACGGTGAACCACAAATACACCCTGCCTCTCATGGACATGGCCTTAGACTCCCTCCAGGGGGCCTCTTGGTTCACCAAGCTCGACCTTCGCAACGCTTACCATCTTGTGCAGATCAAGGAGGGAGAGGAGTGGAAGACGGGATTCCGGACCCCAAGGCTCCGGACTTCCTGGGCTCCTTCGTCTTCGTCTACTTGGATGACATCCTCATCTTCTCACAGTCACTGGAGGAGCATCGGGTACACGTGAGACGGGTCCTCCAACGACTCCTGGAGAACAAGCTGTTTGTTAAAGCCGAGAAATGTGAGTTCCACACCAACGAGACTTCATTTCTCGGTTTTGTTATTTCCCATAACCAGGTTCTCCCTGACCCGGTGAAGGTCAAGGAGGTGGTGGAATGCCCCCCCCCCCCCCCCACCGTCAAGGAAGCAACTCCAGCAGTTCCTGGGGTTCGCCAATTTTTATCGCCACTTTGTGCCCAAGTACAGCATGATTGCTCTCCCCTTGACCCGTCTCACGTCCCCCAAGGTGGCTTTCCGTTGGACGGAGGAGGCTGCAGCGGCGTTCGGCACCCTCAAGGGGGAGTTCTCGTTGTCCCGCATCCTCACGCAGGTGGATCCGTCCCTCCAGTGCTTGGTCGAGGTGGACGCATCTGATTTCGGGGTGGGGGCGGTGCTCTCCCAGCGCTCTTCAATGGACGGGGTGGTCTGCCCCTGCGCTTTCTTCTTACGCCGCCTGTCTCCGGCTGAGAGAAACTACAACATCGGCGACAGGGAGCTCTTGGTGGTGAAGCTCGCCCTGGAGGAATGGCGTCACTGGTTGGAGGGGGCTGCCCAACCTTTCGTAGTATGGACTGACCACAAGAACTTAGAATATCTAAGGACTGCCAAGCGGCTGAACTCCCGGCAGGCCCGTTGGTCCCTGTTTTTTGGGCGTTTTAATTTCACAATAACCTATCGCCCTGGGGTTAAGAACGCCAAACCTGACGCCCTCTCCAGGCAGTTCGCGGCGGAGGTGACTGAGGACCACGAACAGACCATCCTTCCAGCATCCTGTGTCATTGGCGCCCTCTCATGGGGTATCAGGGAGAAGGTCTTGAAGGCGCAGGAGGCTGAGCCCGATCCTGGAAGTGGACCCGCGGAGTGGCTGTTCGTCCCCACATTGACTCGGGGCGAGGTGATTCATTGGGCCCATTCCTCGAAGTTTTCATGCCATCCAGAGGTGTCCCGCGCGGTGGAGCTTCTCCAGAGGTCGTTCTGGTGGCCGGTGCTTCAGAAGGATGTCACCGCCTACATCCGTGCCTGCACTCAGTGCGCCACCAGGAAGTTGTCCTCTTCTCCACCGGCCGGGCTCCTTCACCTGCTGCCAGTTCCCAGCCGTTCTTGGTCCCATATTGCACTGGATTTTGTGACTGGCCTCCCACCTTCCAACCACTTCACCACTGTCCTCACCATTGTGGACCGGTTTTCTAAGGCTGCCCACTTCATCCCTCTCCGGGGGCTGTCTACGGCGCGGGAGACAGCGGATCTGCTAGTGCAGCATGTCATAAACCTCCACGGGATCCCCACCGACGTCGTCTCTGATCATGGGCCCCAATTCGTGTCCCAGGTCTGGAGGGCGTTCTGCAACGCACTGGGGTCAACTGTGAGCCTTTCATCCGGATACCTCCCGCAGAGCAACAGACAGTGCGAGCGGGCCAATCAGGAGCTGGAGGCCGCTCTGCGCTGTGTCATCACCTCCAGTCCATCATCGTGGAGCAGCCACCTCCCCTGGATTGAGTATGCCCGTAACTCGACGGTTTCCTCAGTGATCAGCTTGTCCCCCTTCAGGGCCTCCTTAGGTTATGACCCCCCACTGTTCCCGAAGGAGGAGAAGGAGGTGGCGGTGCCTTCTGTCCATGCTTACGTGAGGTGCTGCCGCCGGCTCTGGACTGCCACCCGCAGAGCTCTCCTTCGCACCGCCGAACGCAACACAAAGACGGCTAACCGCTGTCCAGCTCCCCAGTACCAGGTGGGTCAACAGGTATGGCTATCCACACAGGATATTAATTTGAAGGCTGAAAAGCGGAAGTTGGCCCAGCGCTTCATTGGCCCCTTCCCCATCACACGTATTGTTAACCCTGTGGCTGTACGCCTAGCTCTCCCCCCATCTCTCCGCATCTGTCCGACATTTCATGTCTTCCAGGTGAAGCCCGTCTGCTCCAGCCCTCCCTGCCCTTCTCCCAAGACTCCACCTCCACCAGTAGTGATAGATGGCGACCCGGTTTGGAGAGTCAGTACCATCCTGGACGTTCGCCGCTGGAGTCGCGGCCTGCAGTACTTGGTGGACTGGGAGGGGTATGGCCCCGAGTGGAGGTCCTGGGTACATCCATCATTCATGCTCGATAAGCAGCTCATCAGGGACTTCCACCGGACGCACCCGGGAAGGCTGGGTCAGGTGCGAGGAGGCACCTCTCGGGAGGGGGGAGTACTGTCATGGCTCCCTCAGGGCCATCATTAACTACAGCTGCACGCACACCTGCTGCCAATCTCCAGCGGGCTTTATAGCCAGGGCTGCCTGAGACTCAGCACGGAGCCGTCTGTCAATCTCCATAGACACGTCTCGCATCAACAGCCACGTTCCTGGCTCATCGTCTGAGTTCCAGACCTTCTCATCGCTTCACGTATGCTTAACAGTTGACTCACCTTTGTCAGTCGTCTTCCCCTGTGCACAGGTGGATCTCCCTGGCGGTGGATTCCTCTCTTCCAGGCGGCAGTCCAGCCTCCATCACCGCTACAGGGCTAAACGCTCACTTCCCCGCACAGAGTCATACGCTGTCTCCCTGACTGCAGCCCACAAGGCCAACCTGAGCATTCCTACCACCACCTGCAAAGTAAGCTGCCGTTACTATCACGCTCTTTGCCCGTGGACTGAACTAACATCTTTGTTCTGTCGTTATAGGGTTGCCAGGCTGAACGGCGTCCTGCTCTTCCTCAAGCACGAGTCTTGCATTGCACACTACATACAAACTGTACATACGCGCTCACGCACACACATAGTTAGCAATAAAAGGATAACTGTATTTCACTCGAGTCTGTGTTTTGTCCCCTGGGTCTATAATTATGTCAATTAAGACTTGTGGGAGCTGTAAAGATGTGGAAAAAGTGCTGTCAATGACCCCTTTAAAAGTGCAAAGCTCAGTATTAACATTTTTGACACATAAACAGAACTGTCTGTAATTTACAACTTCATGCAATAGTAATTGTTCCTTTTACCTGTAGGTACATTTGAGAACACAGTTAATGATTTACTGTACGTACACCTGCTGTTAAATAATGTTAGGACTAAATTACAGAAATTTATGCTAAACAAATTGCTAAAATGGAAAAAGAGAGGCTTGCATGTAAGAAAACAAATCTTATTTTAGCACCAAAGTCCAAGTTGGAAGTGTTCATGCTCTTGAGAGGGTTTATTTAGGATCAGTTCAATGTGGCTGAGCCTTTTTAAAGGTCAGCATTTGAGCTCAAACACACTAAGAGTAATGGGGAGTGTCTGATTAGAAGAATTAGCCAAATGGCAAAGTAGCAGCTTAATCAATTATTCAGACCTGAATTATTTTTTCTCGCATTTATTTTTCTTTAATCACATAATTGACATTTGTTGGCAGTTCAAACAATACTGAGCTAGTTTACTTGTGAGCTGGTTCCACACTCATATGTACTCAAGTTTTTAAAAATCTGTAGCAGAGGTATGCAACCTGTTTCTGAAGTATGCTGTTCTTTTGCTCACTCATGAACAAAGCAAAATTATACAGTGGGACAAAAAAGTATTTTGTCAGCCACCAATTGTGCAAGTTCTCCCACTTAAAAGATGAGAGAGGTCTCCAATTTTCATCATAGGTATACCTCAACTATGAGAGACAAAATGAGAAAAAAAAAATCCAGAAAATCACATTGAAGGATTTTTAATGAATTAATTGGTAAATTCCTCGGTAAAATAAGTATTTGGTCAATAACAAAAGTTCATCTCAATACTTTGTTATATACCCTTTGTTGGCAATGACAGAGGTCAAACGTTTTCTGTAAGTCTTCACAAGGTTTTCACACGCTGTTGCTGGTATTTTGGCCCATTCCTCCATGCAGATCTCCTCTAGAGCAGTGATGTTTTGGGGCTGTCGCTGGGCAACACGGACTTTCAACTCCCTCCAAAGATTTTCTATGGGGTTGAGATCTGGAGACTGGCTAGGCCACTCCAGGACCTTGAAATGCTTCTTACGAAGTCACTCCTTCGTTGCCCGGGTGGTGTGTTTGGGATCATTGTCATGCTGAAAGACCCAGCCACGTTTCATCTTCAATGCCCTTGCTGATGGAAGGAGGTTTTCACTCAAAATCTCACGATACATGGCCCCATTCATTCTTTCCTTTACACGGATCAGTTGTCCTGGTCCCTTTGCAGAAAAACAGCCCCAAAGTATGATGTTTCCACCCCCAGGCTTCACAGTAGGTATGGTGTTCTTTCTCCTCCAAACACGACAAGTTGAGTTTTTACCAAAAAGTTCTATTTTGGTTTCATCTGACCATATAACATTCTCCCAATCCTCTTCTGGATCATCCAAATGCTCTCTAGCAATCTTTAGATGGGCCTGGACATGTACTGGCTTAAGCAGGGGGACACGTCTGGCACTGCAGGATTTGAGTCCATGGCGGCGTAGTGTGTTTCTGATGTAGCCTTTGTTACTTTGGTCCCAGCTCTCTGCAGGTCATTCACTAGGTCCCCTCGTGTGGTTCTGGGATTTTTACTCACCGTTCTCGTGGTCATTTTGACCCCACGGGGTGAGATCTTGCGTGGAACCCCAGATCAAGGGAGATTATCAGTGGTCTTGTATGTCTTCCATTTTCTAATAATTGCTCCCACAGTTGATTTCTTCACACCAAGCTGCTTACCTATTGCAGATTCAGTCTTCACAGCCTGGTGCAGGTCTACAATTTTGTTTCTGGTGTCCTTTGACAGCTCTTTGGTCTTGGCCATAGTGGAGATTGGAGTCTGACTGTTTGAGGTTGTGGACAGGTGTCTTTTATACTGATAACGAGTTCAAACAGGTGCCATTAATACAGGTAACGAGTGGAGGACAGAGGAGACTCTTAAAGAAGAAGTTACAGGTCTGTGAGAGCCAGAAATCTTGCTTGTTTGTAGGTGACCAAATACTTATTTTACCAAGGAATTTACAAATTAATTCATTAAAAATCCTTCAATGTGATTTTCTGGATTTTTTTTTTTTCTCATTTTGTCTCTCATAGTTGAGGTATACCTATGATGAAAATTAGAGACCTCTCTCATCTTTTAAGTGGGAGAACTTGCACAATTGGTGGCTGACTAAATACTTTTTTGCCCCACTGTAAGTGCAAGACATTTAGGAGAAAAGCAAAAGATTTATGTGAAAAAAACTACAAATTTAATAGCAAAATCTCAAAATTATTGAAAACATGCACATTTAAGAGGAAAATTCTCACAATTTTGTAATAAAAAAAGTAATTTTACCAGAGGAAAGTGACAAATCATAAGAAAAGTCACAAATGTGTTTTACAAAGTTGCAAAGTTAAGTTATGCATCACATAATTAAAGAAAAAGGAAATTTATAAGGAAAAACTCACAAATTTAGAAGCCAAACTTACAGATTTCTGATGCAAATTTTTATATTTTTAAAAAAAAGGTAACTGTTTAAATGGAAAAACCGTCATGAATACTGACAGGCCAGTTTATGTTGCTGTTTTTCTTTTACTTAAGGCCAAAATTCTCATTTGTGCAGGGAGTGGCTACAGAGCTGTCTATCTGGCTACTTGGTGCGGGAGCATACCCGCCAAAAATGCTGAGGTAACAAAAACTGACATCCCACATCACTAAACTGTAATTGTGCTTAGTGATGTGGGATGATGGGAGTTGTTGTCCACTAGTCATTTAAACAAAAACTAAATATTACTCTGTTATTATACAACAGCCAACAACTTTAATTACATGGAAAGTCATGGGTTGTGGGTTTTTGGGCTTTTTTTAACATGTAGCTGCTTATTTGGGCTTGCATTGCTGTCTGTGTGACAGCTCTTCCACCTCCCAACCTAAGTCACGCCTGTTAGAAAGTTAAAGTGTAAGATGGACACGCACCGCCAGGGGGCGCCCCGCCCCACATTATATAAAGCCGGGTCGGCCATCTTACGTTGTGTTATCTTGCCTGGAGTCTAGCGGTCAAGCTGTCAGTAGCTGTCATACAAGGTGTCAGTGTGAGCTATATAATAAAGCTATGTTTTCCTACTCACCTCGCTTCGTCTGTCCAGCAGGTAATTCCAGATATAACATTCGACGATGTCGGATTTAACCATGGAAGCGTGCGTGGCCCCCATTCGCCCTTTTCACAAAGTGCCGGGAGAACCGCCGGTACCATGGTCCAGATGGTACGAGGCCTACAAAACTTACATTGTCACACGGAGTCTCGGGGAGCTTGACAAGCTGAGAGCCCGGGCGCTTTTGGTGCACCACTTGGGCATAGAGGGCCAGCGTATCCTGTGGACACTCAGTACTGTGGACACCTGCAAGGAGCTAGCAGAGCTACTAGCTAGCCACTTCGATATCATGGACAATGTGACAGCCCGGAGGATCTGTTTTCAGCAGTGGCATCAATAGGTAGGTGAGCCCACTCAACAGTTTGTCACCGACTTAAGACAGCTGGCTAGTGTGTGCCGTTTCTGAGCACTGGAGGAGGAAATGGTGTGGGACCAGCAGGCGGAGCACTGCTGTAGTGCCACATTGTAGGCTAGGCTAATTACGGCACCAAGTGAGCTCATGCTAGCTGAAGCCGTTAGGCTAGCTATCCAGATGGAAACCACGGAAAAGCTAGCTCTGGAGCAAACCGGGCACCAGCCACAGCAGCTGTTAGAGCCACAGCAAATACCATGGACCTGGACAATGACGATAGCTCGGATGGAGAGGAGACGGAAGTCAACGTTGCTGGTCGGGGTTCGGCCCCGGTAAAGCCCTTTTGCATGGGCTGTAGGTCTGCTAAGCACCGTAAAAAGGCTAAGGACTGTCTGGTGAGAGAAGCACAGTGTAACAGATGCGGTTGCTCATACTATTTTGCCAAGATGTGCCGTGGAGTCAATCCAGAGAGCTCACCGGAGAAATCGCCCGCCCACCCCAGACAATCATCCACACGGTGTCTCCAGACAGGAACGGATACACGTTTTGCATGGTGAGGCTGGACGACGTGGAGGTGCCGCTGTTGACTGACACAGGAGCAGAAGGTTCACTGCTGAATCAGGCAACAGTGAACAGGTTTTTTTCCCCACCACAGAGTTAGAAGCAACCCAGCTTCATTATACGGCTATGGAGGTGGAAGGCTGGACACAGTCAGGTCTTTGGAGCTGACTGTTTGGTACAAGTCTACGTCAATGCTCAACATCGCATTCCACTTAACAGCAAGGGACGATAACAACATGGGCTGTGATTTATTTTATGGACTGGGTTTCGCCATCAAAGATGACGCTGGAGAAGCGTGGTCGGGCTGTGGCCGGTGGAACCCCCTGATTCCGGTGACTGATGAGGATGAGGTGTGCGATAAAGGATTATCAGATGCCACGGCGGTCAGGCTTGACAAATTTTGCTTAGGGTCAGCGCAGGAGGGTCTCAGTCCCAGCGCTCGGGAAACGGTCAAGGGGAGTACTGAGTGTGATGGCGAGGCACCTGCGCCGGCGAGTGGAGCCGATGGGTTGGCTCCAGGTGCTTCTAGAGTTTAGCCGCGAGGAGATGGAGGGTCTGCGGCTTCGAGGGCGCATATTACACCAGCACCAAGAGAGGTCAGGACAAGACAGATGAGCGCAAGGGATCGGTGTGCTCATCAGCAACGCCTCAAGCCGAGCCAGGCCCCGTTAAAGGTCCTGGATTGGGTCTGGGTTTGAGGGGAGGAGTGCCCGCAACAAAGGTGGGTCAGACGTCAGCATCGGGAGCGTCAGGAATGTCTGCGCATAGTGGCCAGATTGGATGTGGTGCACTTCAAGCTTTCTGACGGCTCGGTGTGGCACGCGAACTGGCTTTGGTGTGTCTGACAGGAATCTCCGGGAAACGAGGCCGGATGAGGGATGAGGTTGATGATGGGGAGGAGTGGCTTCAGCATCTGGAGAGTCGACCATCACCATGACAACCAGTTGTCTCCAGGGGAGCATCGGCTGAGAGGGTGCCCTGGGCCCCCATTCCAGTTATGCCCTTTCTATTGGAACACTTGTGTTGTAAATAGTATATACTGACGTTCTGTGTTTTGTGTTGTTGTTGTATTTTTTTTTAAAAAGTTAATGTTTCACAAGGGATTATTTTGGTTTTCTGCTTTAGTTTAGGAACACTGCATACACTTTTAGTTATAAATGGACTTTAATTCACTTCAGCAAGAGGCAGAATAATCCTCCTTGCTGTGTGGGTGGGACAACAGTCCACCCGCCCTCCCTAGTTTAGGTTCTGTGGTGTAAATGTGTTAAGCCATTTAGAGACATTACTTTTCGTTTGTTAGTATGTGATTCGGGTCTCAGATTGGGGAAGGCCTTGACTGAGTGAGTGGTTTTGGACCTTCTGGGTGGGTGGGGGGGGTCAGATAGTTAAAGTGTAAAACGGACACACACTGCCAGGGAGGGCCCCGCCCCACGTTACATAAAGCCGAGTCGGCCATCTTACACTGTCTTATCTTGCCTGGAGTCTAGCGGTCAAGCTGTCAGTAGCTGTCATACAAGCTGTCAGTGTGAGCTATATAATAAAGCTGTGTTTTCCTACTCACCTCACCTCGTCTGTCCAGCAGGTAATTCCAGATATAACAATACCCCCTCTTCTTCTGCATATGGTTTGGGGGACACAAGAGGACGTGGCACTCCACCCACGACAGAGGGTTGGTGGGGGAGAAGGTAGTCAGAAATGGTAATGGGGAAAAGGCGAGAAGAGCCAGCTAAGGGCGCCAGAGTGCTAGGGGGTGTAAAGCCAAAGAAAGACATGCCTTCCACCCTCGCTGTGCCAGGTTCAAACCTGAGGACACAGGGGTGCTAATGTATTGTATCAAGACCTGTTCTGTGATGGTATGTTAATGTGTATGTGGATGTGTGTGCATGTTTCACAGCTTGTATGTAATGTGTTTACCCTGGGTGCCAGAGGCGGGAATAAAGCATATAAGAGAGTTCGCTCTGGCACTCAGATTCAGTCTGTTTGTATCTGTTGGAGGAGAATAAAGTTCTGTGTCATCAGCTTGTTGCCTCGTCTGACTTCCTCCTCCACATTGGTGACCTTAAGACATAAAATGGAGAATGAGCCGAGCACCTCCGTGGAAACACTCCCGCAGGAGCCACACACCACTGTGTGCGCCGTTGCAGTCAGACTCCCGGACTTTTGGCTCCACAATCCAGCCGCTTGGTTTTTGCATGTGGAAGCCCAGTTCGCACTCCACGGAATCTCTACGGACGAAACCAGATACCATCATGTGGTAGCTGCGCTGGACATGCGTGCCGCAGAACAAGTCATGAGCCTGTTCCAAGACCACCAACCCAGGGTAAATATAATGCTCTCAAGCGGATGGTGCTGCAATGTTATACTCTTTCGGACGGGGAGAGGGCAAAAAAACTCCTCACACGCTCGGTGTTAGATGATAGATTGGCTGGGGATCTTATGCAGAGCATGCTGGCTCTCATGGGTAAGGATAACGGATCCTTCCTGTTCACCCACCTCTTCCTCGGGAGCCTACAGTTACAGCGCGGGCAATCCTCGCTAACTCACTGCTGCTGGCGACCAGGAACTGCCGTGCGCTGGCACAAGAGGCAGACCACATCATCCTGGCAACCAGGGCTCTCAGCATGCAACCAGTGACACCAGGATCTATGAAGAAATCCAACGAGGTCAAGGAGTCGTTTGTAGTGGCAAGGACAGTCACCAGGAGACGCAGGAACGGGACGGTCTGTTTCTATCACTGCCGTTTTGGCAAGGAAGCACAACATTGTCTGCTGCTGTGTCACTTCAAGAAAGCCAGGAAATGAGACAGCAAGTGGTTGGTAGTAGCTATGACTGCTGGCGACAGGGAGAAGCTGCTTTTCATCACGGACACATGTTCTGGTAGACGTTTTCTGGTGGACTCCAGCTTCCAAAAGAGCCTTATTTTGCCAGTCAGCATGGACTGGTTGGCAGAAGGCAGCAGCCCGGCTCTTATGACCTCCAACGGATCCCACATCAGGACGTTTGGAGAAAGGACAGTGATTGTGTGTTTACACGGACACAGTTACCAATGGGACTTTGTGGTACAGTAGCTGCATGTTTGGTCCCCATCTTAGGTGCTGATTTTCTGTGTGCTCATGGATTGCTTGTTGATGTTGCAAACAGATGCTTAGTGGACACTGTTTCTTTTTCCTCCTTGCCCTGCACAGCTCGAGGAGTTGGGCCACCAACACATGCTAATATTCTAGCTTTAGGGGGTGAGTACCAGCATTTGCTTTCCGAGTTCCCAGCACTCATAGTTCCTACCTTTTCTGCTGCAGAAACCAAGCACAGGGTCGAACATTTTATCACAAGGAAAGGTCCACCTGTGTTCGCATGCCCTCGCCGCCTGAACGCAGCTAAACTAGCCAGTGTGTGTGAGGAATTTGCTAACTTAGAGCAATTGGGCATCGTTAGGCGCTCAAACAGCCCTTGGGCATCTCCGCTGCACATGGTGCCCAAAGCCGATGGGTCGTGGCGACCATGCGGTGATTTCCGACGTTTGAACAATGCCACGGAACATGACCGGTATCCCATCCCGCACATCCAGAATTTTTCTGTGCACCTGGTAAGGATGCACATTTTTTCAAAAGTGGATCTGGTCCATGGGTACCACCAGGTCCCAGTTCACGCAGAGGACGTTCCTAAAATAGCGGTAATAACTCCTTTCGGCCTTTTTGAGTTTTCACACATGCCGTTCAGGTTAAAAGACGCAGCGCAAACCTTTCAAAGAGTGATGGACGTAGTGCTCCGTGACCTGCCATTCGTTTTTGTCTACTTGGATGACATTTTGGTGGCTAGCCCGTCAGAGGAGGAGCATCTCGCCCACCTCAAACAAGTTTTCCAATGGTTGGAAGCATACGGGCTTGTTGTTAACCCAGCAAATTGCCAGTTTGGGCTGCCAGTGATTGATTTTTTTGGGCCACTGCATCTCGCCAGACGGCGCAATCCCACTGCCAGATAAAGTGCGCGCAGTGTTGGATTTTCCATGTCCACAGACCGTGAGGGCACTGCAGGAATTTTTGTGGATGGTCAATTTTTACAACCATTTCCTTCCCCGGGCAGCACAGCTGCTGCAACCGCTGTACGGCGCGTTAAAAAAAAAGAAGCCCGTGGATAGCATCGAGTGGACCCCTGAGCAAGCCAAGGCTTTCACAAATACCAAAATGGCACTCGCTAACGCGGCTCTGCTGGCCCACCCAACCCCATCACCGCAGATAGTGCTCATCACAGACGAGTCTGACGTCGTGATAGGGGCAGTGGTGGAGCAATATGTCTCTGGTTCACGACAGCCACTCACATTTTTCAGCCGCACTTTGTGCGACAACAAGCGTAAACACAGCACATTTGACCCGGAGTTGTTGGTCCTCCACCTGGCTATGCGTCATTTCCAGTTTTGGCTCAAGGGCCGCAAGTTCACCGCGTTTGATGATCACAAACCACTAACGTATGCAGTGTCAAAAGTTGCAGAGCTATGGTCGACCCGGTAGCAACGGCACTTGGCACAATCTCTGAGTTCACTACCGACATTCAACATGTAGCCGGTAAGCTTAATGTTGTAGCCGATTGCCTGTCACGCGTGTTAGTCTCCCTGGTCTGCATGGGGATAGATTTTCCCGCTATGGCTGCCGACCAAACTGGGGACGCAGACATTTGCACGCTCCAGTCTGCAGCTACCGGATTAAAACTGGAGAGCAGGGTGGTGCAAGAAGGGTGCCCCCCTTGTTCTGTGACGTCTCCACCAGCCATCCCCGCCTGGTGGTTCCGAGTTCTTGGTGCTGCCGCGTTTTTGAGTCCATTGACTTCCTTTCACATCCCGTTGTGCGTGCATTGGTTAAACTGGTGGGGTCCAAATTTGTCTGGCCTTGCCTACGCAGGCATGTGAAAGAATGGGCTGCAGCGTGTGTTGTGTGCCAGTGGGATAAAGTGCACAAGAACACCAAAGCCACCAGAGCCGTCTCAGATTCCAGCCAGGAGGTTCGACCACGTACACAGGGATTTAGTGGGCCCCCTCTCACCGTCACAGGGGTTAATATCACCTTTTAACAATTGTGGATCACACTATGCGTTGGCCGGAGGTGGTTCCGCTGAGTTCCACCACATCTGCTGAGATAGCCTGCGCGTTCTTGTCAGCTTGGGTTGCATGGTTCGGATCCCCGTTGGACATCACTTCCGACAAGGGTCCACAATTTGTTTTGGAGCTTTGGTCTGCGATGGCCAATAGCCTGGGGGTCAAAATCCACCACACCACCACATACAACTGACAGGCTAATAGTATGTGCAAGCATTTTCACAGGTCACTTAGGGCAGTGCTCAGGGCCTCGCTAACTGATGCAAATTGGGCTGACTGCCTGCTTTGGGTTCTATTGGGGTTGCACTCCGCACCTAAGGAAGATTTGGCAGCTTCCCCGACAGAACTAATTTTTTCTCAGCTGTTGTGGATCTCGGGAGAATTTTTGCCTGAGAGCCCTGTGCCTGGGACCGTCCCACCCGCGCACCTTTTTTCCAGTGCAGGGGCTACTAGCGTTCCAGGCCCGGCGCACCATTGTTTTTTCAACACTTTTGTTCCAAAGCACATAGAGAACACCAAATTCGTTTTTTTTTTTTTTTTTTTTTTTTTGTTACTTATTTGTACCCGTAGGTAGACTTGGTTTGCAGTCTGGTGACAAGCCACTGGCTACTGGTTGCTGCGTGCGCGAGCGCCCTAAACCTACATGTTTTTGGTGTGCGGGAGGAAACCAGAGAAATCCCGGAGTAAACCCACGCAACACGGGGAGAACATGCAAACTCCACACAGCTCACTGTTGGTCGGGGGCTGGGATCGAACCCACGATCTCATGATCCCCGCGATCCCCCGGCCGAGGGTAAAACTGTGCTGCCACAGTGCTAAACCACTGCGCCACCGTGCAGCCCACGGTGCACGGTTTTCGTCAGGCACGATGCTCACAGGACCCCGCTGCAGCCGACATGCGATGGCCCGTTTAGAGTGTTGGAAACGGGGGGGGGGGGGTCATTTTGTGTTAGACTTGGGGGGACATAAGGAAATCGTCTGCATAGACAGGCTGAAGCCTGCTTATGTGTTGGCAGACAAACAGGTGGTGTTGGCTCAAGCTCCCTGGCGCAGATGACCGCCTACAGCAGCTCCGCAGGTTTGTGTTTCCCCAGCAGAGAATAGTTTGCACAGAACTAACCCTTTTCCCTCCCCATGCTTTCCCCCTCCAGAGACCGACCTCCCTTTCCACCCACCTCGACAAGAAGGAGTTTTGACTGGCCCGCTGGATCCATGCTACAGCCGCTACGAGTGCTTGCTCAGAGAGGGATAGGACCCCTTCTGGGTGTTCGGGGCCGGGGGGGCTGTGTGGGGGACACAAGAGGACATGGCACTGCACTCACGACAGGGGGTTGGTGGGGGAGAAGGTAGTCAAAAATGGTAATGGGGAAAAGGCGAGAAGAGCCAGCTAAGGGCGCCAGAGCGCTAGGGGGTATAAAGCCAAAGAAAGATGTGCCTTCTGCCCCCGCTGTGCCAGGTTCAAACCTGAGGACACAGGGGTGCGAATGTATTGTATCAAGACCTGTTCTGTGGTGATATGTTAATGTGTATGTGGATGTGTGTGCATGTTTCACAGCTTGTATGTAATATGTTCACCCTGGGTGCCGGAGGCAGGAATAAAGTGTATAAGAGAGTTTGCTCTGGCGCTCAGATTTAGTCTATTTGTATCTGTTGGAGGAGAATAAAGTTCTGTGTCGTCAGCTCATTGCCTCGTCTGATTTCCTCCTCCACAATGGGACCTTAAATCGAAGAAAAATTTCCAGCTATCTGTGATGTTGTTTTATGATATTAATATAATACTGTATATTATTGTGGCTATGGGTGGTGACTCCACCTTTCCGGTTCCACTGCCACCCGCAGTATAAAAGGCTGATGCGGAAGAGGCACGGTCTCTTTTGACCTCACTGTCTTGACATGTGAGTTATATAATAAAGTCACATTTTACTGCACCTCCGGCCTCGTTATTGAAGTAATGGTTATGGACATAACATTTGGCGACGAGGATAAAGGTATGGATACAGGAGTTTCTAGTATTCAGCTGTTTTTGGAGCTTCCCGGCAAGCCGCTGGTTCCCTGGGTGAGGTGGTTTGCCGCATTCAGAAATGACTTGGTGACACTGAACCTCGGTGAATTGCAGAAACTGCGTGCACGAGCGACATTGGTCCATAATCTCGGCATGGAGGAGCAACGTATTCGTGGCTCTGAGAGAGATCCGTCGCTACCAGAAATCCATGGAGCTACTCATCCGTAAGCTGCCCTTCCAGTGCCTGGTGAGGGAGATCGCTCAAGACCGACCTGCGCTTCCAGAGCTCCGCCGTCATGGCTCTGCAGGAGGCCAGCGAGGCCTACCTGGTGGGTCTCTTCGAGGACACCAACCTGTGCGTCATCCACGCCAAGAGGGTCACCATCATGCCCAAAGACATCCAGCTGGTCCACCACATCCACGGAGAGGGAGCTTAGACTTTCTGCTGCACATCCACCAACCACAATGCTCTGCACTGTGTGTCTATATATATACAGTATATATTTATAGTAATATGTACATATGTATACTAGCTGCTCTTGTTTTTTCTTGCCTTCTGATTGTTGCTCTGAGTGTTGCTATCCCTGTGCTGTTGCAATCCTGGAATTTCCCCACTGTGGGACTAATAAAGGCTTATCTTATCTTATCTTATCTTATCTTATTCTCAACACAATGGGTGAGACCAATCGTTTTGAGGACATGGTTGAGCTAATGGTGTGCGTCATTGTCCTGAGGATCCAGTTCCGACAGCGCTGCCAGTGGACTGGGGAGTCGGTGCAGTGATACGTCGCAAATCTGCATCAGCTGGCTGGAGACTGCCAATTCAGGGCTTTAGAGGAAGAAATGGTCCGCGATCAGTTAGCGGGAACACACGCTCTGTTCTGAGGCACGGTCAAGACTCCTCACACTCATAAACACACAAGCCTGGACTCCCGAGCAAGTCCAGGCTTTTACTAAAGCCAAAACAGCTCTTGCGGATACCGCATTGTTAGCCCACTCAGATCTGTCTGCACGGATAGCGCTCACGACGGATCTGTCTGACGTTGCCATAGGGGCAGTGGTGGAGAAGTGTGTCTCCGGTTCGTGGCAGCCGCTTGCATTTTTTAGCCGGACTTTGCGCGACAACGAACGCAAGTACAGCACCTTCAATAGAGAATTGCTGGCTCTCCACCTGGCAACATGCCACTTCCAGTTCTGGCTGGAGGCATGCAAGGTCACCATGTTGGTGGACCATAAGCCACTGACGCATGCGATGTCCAAGACCTCAGAACCATGGCCGGCCCGGCAGCAACGGCATTTGGCTGCAATTTCGGAGTTTACTACTGACATTCAACACGTTGCTGGTAAACTCAACGTCATGGCCGAATGCCTGTCATGCGTGTTAATCGCCCTGGTCTACATGGGGAGAGATTTCCCCACCATGGCCACAGAGCAAGCCAGGGACACGGACATTTGCACGCTCCAGTCTGCGCCAACTGGGTTAAAGCTGGAGAGCAGGGTGGTGCAAGAAGGGTGACCTCCCTTGCTCTGTGACATCTCCACCAGCTGCCGGCATCCGGTGGTTCCGAGCTCTTGGAGCCGTTGCGTTTTTGAGTCGGTCCACTCCCTTTCGCATCAGGGAGTGCACACTTCAGTGAAGCTAGTGGGGGCGAAATTCGTCTGGCTGGGCTTAAGCAAAGCCGTGAAAGAGTGGGCTGCAGCTTGCGTCGCGTGCCAATGGACCAAAGTGCACATACACACCAGAGCCCCCTTTGACCTGTTCCAAATCCCGGCTAGGATGTTCAACCACATCCACGTGGATTTGGTGGGACACCTCCCACCATTGCAGTTTCACACACCTTTTGACAGTCGTGGGCCACACCACACACTGGCCTGAAGCGGTCCCGCAGGTTTCTACCATGTCTGCCAAAGTGGCGCGTGCTTTTTTGTCAGCTTGTGTCGCACATTTCGGATCTCCATCGGACATCATGTCCGACAGGGGTCCACAATTCATTTCAGAACTCTGGTCCACGATGGCCCAGAGCCTGGGTTTCAAAATTTATTGCACTACTGCTTACAACCCCCAGGCTAATGGGTTATGCGAGCGTTTTCATAGGTCGCTTAAAGCAGCACCCAGAGCTTCACTCATTGACACAAATTGGGTCAACCGCCTGCCCTGGGTTCTTTTAGGGTTGCGCTCTGCACCTAAGGAGGATTTGGCAGCCTCCTTGACAGAACTCGCTTTTTCTCAGCCGCTGCAGATCCCCGGAGAGTTTTTACCGGAAAACCCCACACCCGAGGCTGATCCGCCTGCACAATTTTCACACAGGATGGAGGCTGTGAGCGTACCGGGCCCGGCCCAACATTGTTTTCCCCGCACATTCATCCCAAAAACCTTGCAGAATGCCAGTTTTGTTTTGTCAGGCACAATGCGCACCGGATCCCGCTGCGCCCACCATATGATGGACCGTTCAGGGTGTTGGAACCTGGGGAGAAGCATTTTGTGCTAGACTTGGGGGGACATAGGGAGACCGTCTGCATCAACAGGCTGAAGCCCGCTTTTGTGTTGGCAGACAAGTAGGTGGTGTTGGCCTAAGCTCCCCGGCGTGGACGACCACTGATGGTGGCTCTGCAAGTTGGTGATCCCTCGGCTAGGACCTGTGCTCGCGAAGCTAATGTGTCCCCCCCCTTCCCTCCACAGGCTGACATGCCCTCTGGTACACCTCACCAGCAGGGCAGTTCGACTGGATCGGCGACCTCCCACTACAGCAGCTATGGGCGCCGGCTCAAGCCCAAAGGATGGGGGGTTAGTGCCCCTTCTGGGTGTTTGGGGGAGGGGCTGTGTGGGGGCATGGGGTGGAGGTTTCTCCACCCAGAGAGGGCAAGGGGAGAGGAGGACAATGGACCGAATTAGGAGGTGTCACCGGGGGGCATCAGAGAGGACTGTTGGCTCTATGCACCCCCCGGGGAGAGTAAGAGATGCCAGAGCCGCGGAGAGAAGAAAGGTGTTGGAGCGGTGCCAGCATTATGTTATGTTAATGTGCCACACAATTCTTTGTTCATACAACAATATGTTATGGTCAGAAGTTCTGGGTCTCGATGCATGGGGATAAAGAGATAAAAGAGGAATGCACAGAGACCCGGTATTCTCTTTTGCTGTAAATTATGTTTGAGAAGGAATAAAGTTTCTGTGTCGTCTAGCTTGTTGCCTCGTCTGCCTCCATTCCCCAAAATGTTGTTTTATGATATTAATATAATATATTATTGTGGTTATGGGCGGTGGCTTCACCTTTCCGGTTCCACCACCACCCACAGTATAAAAGGCTGATGCGGAAGAGATACAGTCTCTTTTGACCTCACCTCTGCCTAGACGAGAGCGCCTTTGTACCACTGTGAGTTATATAATAAAGTCACATTCTACTGCACCTCCGGCCTCGTTACTGGAGTATTGGTTATGGACATAACACTATCTATAAATGTAACAAATCTCTGTCTGTGGATTTGTGTGTGTGTGTGTGTCTGTTTGTCTGTTCCACGTCTCTCTCTTAAACCATTTGTCAGACTGGCCTCAAATTTTAAACGTGCTTTCCTGAGGATACAAGGGTATGCATCCCTGAGTATGGAGGTGTCCAGAAAAAATATGTAATTATTATTAATAAAAGTTTTCACTTCTACCGCTGTTGCTATTATTCTGATGTAGTGTCCTCGCCATTTCACATAGGGCTGCTATGTATCCATACTTATGTACAGGTAGTCGATACTTTGGTATCAATACATTTTAAAATATCACGATACCACTGTGTCGATACCATCCATCCATCCATCCATCTTCTTCCACTTAATCCTTTTCGGGTCGCGAGGGGGCTGGAGCCTATCCGTGCAATTTGTTTTCACTTTGGAGAGTGTTACGCATTAAAGTTATGTTTTTTTTTTTAGTTGTATGCATTAAAATTATTTTGAGTTGTATGCATTAAAGTTATGTGTGAAAACCAGCCCAGGCATAACAGACGATCTGCTGTGTCACATGATTATGGCAGCCTATGAGATGTCAGAGCCAAAGACTCACTGCGCAATGCGCAAATAAACAAAATGAGCACTATTTATGTTTGTAAAATAATAGTGTAAAAATAAAATAAATAAATAATAAAATTAAAATTAAAAACAACATTGCATTGTGGGAAAAAAATTACACAAATATGCTGCTTGGTATTACCATAGAATTTGTATGAATGGTGAAGCATTAAAGAAGTAAAAAATATTTGAATCCAGTTGACTTGACTGAGTTTTGAGATAGTCAAAACTATCATTGAATGCTTAGTGAAGCCACTGACGTATATTTGTAACCTGTCTCTCCAAACAGGTATATTTCCCAATGCAATGAAAATATTGGCATCAAACTGGGGATTCTAAATTGTCCTTAGGTATGACTGTGAGAGTGAATGGTTGTCTGTCTCTCTGTGTTGGCCCTACGACGGACTGGCGATCTGTCCAGGGTGTACCCTGCCTCTCGCCCAAAGATGCTGGGATAGGCTCCAGCCCCCCCCCGTGACCCGAAAAGGATTAAGCGGAAGAAGATGGATGGATGGATTCCGATATACAAGACAGGTGACAGAGGGAAATTTTCAAACTACAGACCAATTTCACTATTGCCGCAATTTTCCAAGATACTTGAAAAAAATTCTGTGAGAGAATTAACAACTTCATAATGAAGGATAATTTATTGTGTGAGCAGCAATATGGGTTCAGACACAAGAGGACAACTGCATTTGCTCTAATGGATGTCATAGAAAAAATATCAACTGCCATTGAAAATAAAGAGTATTCAGTTGCGGTATTCCTGGATCTTAAAAAAGCATTTGATACAGTGGATGATAATTTATTATTAAAGAAACTACAAAATTATGGTATTGGGGGGGTAGCACTGTCCTGGTTATGTAGTTACTTAAAGAACAGCTATCAGTATATACTGTATGTGTTGGTAGCAAAAACTCACAGTTACTGAAGGTTACTTGTGGAGTCCCACAGGGTTCAGTTTTGGGGCCATTGTTATTCAATATGTCTATAAATGATATATGTAAAGTTTCGGAAAAAATGGATTTAATACTGTTTGCTGATGACACTAATTTATTACGTAGTGGAAGCAATTTGGAACAACTTTTGGATGCACTCAGAAAGGAATTAGGAAAGCTTAAACTGTGGTTTGATTCAAACAAATTAATGCTCGATTTAAGTAAGACAAAATTGATAGTTTTTAACAACCATCACAACAACTCAGTATCTAAACTCAGAGTAAATGGTGTAGAGATTGAAAGGGTATCCAAAACTAAATTTGTTGGAGTAATAATTGATAATAAACTGTGTTGGGTCACATATTAATTATATTAAAGGTAAAATATCTAAATCAATTGCAATACTACACAGAGTGAAATATTTGCTGAATCAACCCACACTATATACTTTGTATCATTCATTAATACTCCCATACATGACATATTGTACTGAAGTATGGGGAAATACATATAAAACAAACATATATCCAGTCTTTATGCTTCAGAAGAGAGCTATTAGAATAATAAACAAAGCTGCTTACAGGGAACCAACAAACCCACTTTTTCTTAAATTAAAAGCTCTCAAGCTGAAAGATCTGGTTGACTTTAAAACTGCAGTAATAATATTTAAAGTGAAGAATCTATCACTGCCCGCAAATATCCAAAAGTTGTTCCAAATAAGGGAGAAACAATATCATTTCAGAGGAACATGTATATTTCAAAAACCTTCAGAGAGAACTGTCATGGTTCGAGCACCGAACCCGTCCGCGCTCGAGCCATGCATTATCTTGACCTATCTGATGGCTGTGTGGCCCTTTTGCTCTCCGAGCTTTTATTGTGACAGCGCTCGGAGGGGCTCCTGGCTGTCAGAGCTGCCAGCTGATCCACATTTCGTCTCATCAGCTGCCCCTTACTTAAGAGGGCAGTTGAGAGCGGAATGTGCGGCAGTCTTCTCAAAACCTTCCCATGGTCAGACGTTATTCGAGCATCCCGCTGTTCAGACGTTTGACCATCCTTCTTCTATGATAGTAAGTGTGCCTCTTGATGTATCCGTTATTCCCGGTCACTGAGTGCATTCATTGTAGTGTGTTTTAGCCCCCCGTAGCTTGTTATTTTGTGTCTTTTTCTGTTCCTTTAACCTCTTGCACTCCGGTGTACCGCGGACGGGCACGTCTCTGCGTCCCAGAGCGCACGAGGGTGCACGAGAGCACCCTTGTGCGCTCTAGGATGCACGAGGGCGCTGCGTCCAAGCGCGCACTGAAAAAAAAAAAGCTGCATTTCCGTTCTTCCACTACAGACACAGCTGCGAACAGATCAGATATGATTGACCTCTCATTCGACTAATAAGAGCCTTGAATTGGGTTTCTGAAACCTTGAAGAACCAATGACTGAAAACCTAGCAAGAAGGACCCGCCTACCAATGCTGTGAATGCAGCAAGCCAATTGAAGCACAGAAGTTCGCAAGCTGTTTTGTGTAAGGCTGGATGAAGACAGACTGCTGCAGCAGATGAAAAAAAGGATCCGCAGGAAGAACCTGCCACAGACCCAGCAGCACGGAGACCACCCACAAGTGCGACCTGTGTGACAGGGACTGCCATTCGCTCATCGGCCTGTTCAGCCACAGGCGGTGCTTTTTTTTTTTTTATTCCAGCAGAATAGACGTTTAGAATTCTCTTCCATGGTCATCATAAACCAACGGACGCCGACGACGAAGGTCGTAAATCATTCGCCAACACCGCAATCATGGAAGCGCAAAACCGCAATAATGGAATTATGTTTTGACCAGGTCGCGAAACCAGAACCCCGAGTCCGTAACAAGGGACCAACGTCGCGTCCATCTGACAATGAGGAAGAGAAGTTCGCCAGGACACTGCTGCTGTGAAGAGGTAAGTGTTATAAGCTAAATTATTCTTTATCCCTGAAAATTGTAATCAAAAAATGACTTTTGACCGATCGGTAAATTACAACTGTGCGGCGCACGAAGTCCGAAGTCCGTGCACCGCGGTACACGGTTCGTGCGCCACGTCCGGACCGTGAACACCCCCCCCCCGCTACTCTTCTGTAGCGAGGGGGGGGGAAGCCACGGTAACTGCGCCGCGGTCGCCACATCGCCACATGAGTCTATTCCGTCATGTAGCAATGGCCGATGTCCGTCCTCTGTAGCGAGGGGGAGGGACAACCAACCCCCCCCCCACACACACACAGCCCTGAGTGTCACCTTTCATTAGAGCCCAAGATGAAGCTTCTATATTGAATCATTCAAAAGTCACAGACGTTTTTCCAAACTGTGCCATTTGGCACAATTTGGCACCGTTCAAAAACGCCTGGGAACTACCTGAGGAAAAAGCTGTGTCATATATTCCTTTTTTGTGGTATTGTTACAAAATCTTGTGTCATGATGGCCGCTAGGCCGTCATCAGCATCATCAACATCAGCTGCGCTCACTTCAGCAGATGGCAATCAGTGGGCCATAAAAGCCCAACGCGCGGACGCCTCAGCACGGAGTCGTCTGTCACTCTCGCCAAGCAACGCGCCAAGACCACGACCTTGCATCAAAGAATCCACGCCTTGCCTTACCAGGTCACGTAAGCCATCTCATCATCATTCCTCTACTAGTTCTATCCCCTGTGCACAGGTGGACCTCCCTGGCAGCGGACCCCCCTCCTCAGCTGACGAGGCATCGTCTTCCGCTCCACGGAGCTCCTCCTCACCCCCGCAGCACCGGACACCGCGAGCACGACGTCGCACGGACACCAAGAGCCAGCAAGCCTCTTGTTGTGGCACCTGCAAGTAAGCCCCTGCAGCATACTCGCCGAACTTTGCTATTGTGCAACCATAACCTTATGCTTGTGTATTTCCAGGGTTGCCAGGTTACCACAAGACGGGCTCAGCTCCAGTGGCCAGACGAACACCCACACATTCACTCACTCTTCACTCACAATTCACAATAAAGATAATTGTCTGTATCTCTCGTGTCAGCGTCTGTCTCTTGAGTCGTAAATCATGTCATTTTGACCTCAGATGGATAACACTTGGTTCTACATTTGTGTGGCATTTTCCAGCCTGGATCTGAAGCTGTGTGTTATTTGCAAGCATTTGTATCTAAAAAAACACCCAGGCCAAATTTATTTTCTTCAAGTTCAGTATGTTTAGATGACTGTAACTCAGTGGCCGGAGCACTTAGAGAGATTATGACTGTTTTTGCCAAAAAATTCAAAGTGTTTTCTTTTAAATGAGACCAACCCCATGAAGATGCTGCAAAGGGTTGAAGAACAGCTTTCGATTTACTTTGGGCATGTTATTTTTTGGCGTTTTTAGGGAAATTGACCGGAGTGCAAGGGGTTAATAAACTGCAAACTCACCGGTGACTTGTGGCGTCTTATGATGGCTCAAGAGGGCCATTCATGACAGTAGACTGCTGCCAGACTGAGACGCCAGTCCCGGTGAGTTTTGCTTAAATTGGACTTTGGTTTTCCCTGACTGGGTACCTGTGTGCTGGAAGGTATGTTGTCATGAAGGGGCCGCGCTCGGAGCCTGGGCTACGAGCTGGTGGAGGCCCTGGACTACATAGATGGGACTATCTTCACGGCTGGCCTCTACGACACTCCCAGCGATGTACGCCGGCACCTGGACCTTGCTGAGGATATTATTAATCACCTTCCCCGCTATTCCAACCACCCGGAAGTTACGGCAAGGAAGGCTGAGATCGCTGTGCAGCGGGAGAGACTCCGTGGGCTGGAGGGAAACCCTAGCAGGAAGCCGAAGAGGAGGTATCCTCTCTCCTCGCTTCAGGATCCCATTCCTGTTTCCGCTCCAGGCCAGGAGCTCGCACCACCCAGGGGTGATCCCCGAGAGAGTGTGTCGTCAGTCGGAATTCCCTCAGAGACGCTACGTCTGACAGCTGTTTCCATCAGGGACTGAGTGGCAGCTGCTCGCTCCGCCGTTCACCCTACACAGGTGATAAAACATGTGATGGCGGCAGTCAGGCCGGTGGAGAGGAATCCAGCATTGAAGCACTATCCAGAGTTCGCCGACCTGCTCGCTTCTGTTTCCGCACAGGAGCGGCGCTTCCCGAATCTCTCCTTCACCTCACCCTCTGCCGGTAACCGCCGTCACACCACTAACTCTAAGCCTCAGCAAGAACCCTGTCCGGATCCTGTTCCGGGTCATCACACGGACTCTAACTTTCTGACAGCTGCCGCTCCGACATCTCGTCAGGAGGGAATTACCGCAACCTCTCTCCCTGGGTCACCTCCTCCCACTGTTCCGTCAGCTCCTGGTGCCCGAATCGCTTCGGCTGTTACCCCCTCCTCCTCGACGTCTTCCTTGGCTCCTGTGAGGGTTACGAATCCTGCTTCGGCGACGCCCGTCATGAATCCACCGTGAGCAGCTCCTCCTCGTCCTCCCAGGGGGCCCTCCGTCACCATCCAGCGGGCAAGGGAGAATCGAAGTCCACTGCAGCGGGTTCCATCGGGCCTCCTCAGATCAGGCAAGTAACTTTTCATTCTGTTCCCATATTAGATGAATTGTCTTGCTTGATTCCTGGGGGCAGAGTTCGGGGTTCACAGTCCCCTGAACTCCCTCCACCTGCTGCAGCACATAGTAATGGACCTGCTACCTCTGTGTCTTCTTCCTCTGAGCGTTCCCCGGCGCCAGGCCTACGCCGCCGGACGAGGTGGGAGCCTGCAGCCCTGGATAGCCTGGTTCCAGCCCCACAGCCACGTCATGGGCAGAGAAGGAGAGCGGACTGCAGTTTGGAGCCTGTGCCAACGATGAAGCGTCCCCGGGTCTCCACAGAAGAGCGGTCCAACCCAGGAGGTCGAGGAACCCCTGCCACCAGGCCGTGCGGGTCGTCAGTGTGGACGTCAGTGTTGGAGGTTCCTCAGGCTGTGAAGAACATCATGCCAGCTGCGGAGCCCGCCACAGCCGAGTGGGAACCTGGCGACGACCTTCTTCGTCCTGAGCCCGGATCGACGAAGTCCTGGATGGCGACAGAACTCGAGTGCAGGCAAGTGCTCTATTTTGTCTTCCTTCTCTCAATTCTGGAGCATTTTTGCCTGCCTCTCGGGGAGACGAGCCAGGTGCAGCCGTCCGCTGCATCTGAGCCCATCTCACTGGGCTCTGTCGCTACCAGTGATCCTGATCCCAGTTCTTTTCCTTTTCCTGAGCCTTCTCCCAGGGTCACCGGTGCAGAGTCGTTCTCGGTCGCTGTGCAGGAGGTTCTGGGTCCAGAGTTGGAGGTCGTCACTGCTGCTGCGCCGACCCAGTCGGGGTCCATCGCGGGTGCAGCCGTGACCCAATCGGGGTCCGTCGCAGGTGCAGCCGTGACCCAACTGGGGTCCGTCGCGGGTGCAGCCGTGACCCAATCGGGGTCCGTTTTGGGTGCAGCACCAGTATGGGTCAAGGTCGGTGAAAGAGATGCAGATCCTCTGCCGCCTGACATTGTACTGGCTCGTCGTCATCTTCATCCCCCTCATCATCGTCTTCATCCCAGCTCGTCGCCACCGGGGACCGTTGGGGTTCCCTATGTTCGGCTCGGCTCTCCCACGGCTTTTCCTTGCCAGGGAGGCCGTCGCCAATTGTTTCCCCACGGTTCTGGTGGCTGAGGGATGTGGGTCGGCCACCTGAGGAACTGCTTCACCATTTCGGCGCCCTGGGTCGGCCACCCAATGTACGGTGCTTTCAGCTGGGTGACCTGGTTTGGCTGCTGGAGGTTCCGGCTTTCCGGGCCTGGGACTGGGGTAGGCCGCCTGAACGTTCCCTTTTTCCCCAGTTCACCAGCTGTACAATGGATGCAGGGAGACCACCGGAACAGTCCCGGCTTTATTAGACTCTGCCTGTCGTCATCCTCGGGTGTCGCTCATTTTCAGTTAATATTAAGGTCACTCGGGTGCATTGTTTTGTCCTTTAGGTGGATCTGTGTTTGAAGCGCTGTGTATTGTGTTTTCTGTTAACCGTACTCAGCATTTTCTTCATCTGTGTCCTGTTCCAAGCATTGTTTGTGCGATATGGAGTATGTGGGGGGGGGGGGTTCCCTTTCAACCTTACTCTGTAATTGCTTCATTTACATGAGGCAATTACAGAATAACAAATGGCATTTGTTCCTGTCACCATCATGGTTGCTTTTTTTCCCCTTGCCCTGATCTAAACAGCATTTGTGTGCTATTGAATAGTGTGTTTTTCTTGTAACCATACTCAGCATTTTCCTCATTTCTGCCCTGGTTTAATTATCATTTGTGTGATATAGAGTATTGTGTTTTTACCCTGTATTACCTCACTTGTGTCCTGCCATCGTTATGGTTCTTTTTCTCTGGTTCTCTCCCTCTGGGGGTGGGGGTGGGGGCTTGGGTGTCATTGGGTGCTCGTAGCTCGCCCTTGGGGGGGGGGGGTACTGTCATGGTTCAAGTGCCGAACCCGTCCTCGCTCGAGCCATGCATTATCTTCACCTATCTGTCAGGTGTGTGCCCCTTTTGCTCTCCGAGCTTTTATTGTGACAGCGCTCGGAGGGGCTCCTGGCTGTCAGAGCTGCCAGCTGATCCACATTTCGTCTCATCAGCTGCCCCTTACTTAAGAGGGCAGTTGGGAGCGGAATGTGCGGCAGTCTCGTCAAAACCCTCCCATGGTCAGACGTTATTCAAGCATCCCGCTGTTCAGACGTTTGACCATCCTTCTTCTATGATAGTAAGTGTGCCTCTCGATGTATCCGTTATTCCCGGTCATTGAATGCATTCATTGTAGTGTGTTTTAGCCCCCCATGGCTTGTTATTTTGTGTCTTTTTCTGTTCCTTTAATAAACTGTGCAAACTCACCGATGACTTGTGGCATCTTATGATGGCTCGCGAGGGCCATTCATGACAAGAACTACCACCAAGCAACACTGTGTCTCAGTGCAAGGAGTCAGATTGTGGAATGCTTTTGGACCTGAATTAAAATCATGTACAACACTTGGACAATTTAAAAAAAAACTAAAGGAAGAAATACTCCAAACATAAATATATACAAGATGACATGTAAAATCACATAAGGATTATCATATTCAGTCTGTGTTGTGTTGTTGCTTAGATTTTTGTCACGTTTTGCCTTAGCTTTGTTCTGAATTGTAATCGCTCTTGTTTTTCTTTTGAATTCTTGGATGGAATATGGGTGGGCAATATAAGCTGCGGCTTCAGCCATCACCCATTTCGGATAACTTATGTTGAACTGTATAATCCGAGGAGTTATTGTTTAATTTGACCTTGTAAGATGTTTTTTTTTCTTTCCCCTTTGTTGTATTATTTTGTTCCTTTCTTTTAATCTTTACTTTTAATCTATCCAAAATAAAGATTCATTCATTCATTCATTCATTCAGTTTTCATACAGCATACTTACCCGCATGGATTACTGCGACTCTTCAATAAATTAAGAAATATAATTAATTTTGCATTCATTATTTTTATTATAACACTTGTCAACACCAAATTTATTGTCTCAGTTTTCTTTAGCTGATTTAGGACAATTTTGATGTGCTGAATCCAAAAATCACATTGGTTTTGCTCAATCAGGTCAACTTTTTGAATTATGGACACATGTTGTTTTATACATTTTTGTTTACATGTACGGGTATTTTCCCTTTATATGATGCAAAATTCTTTTTTATGTCTTGAAATTCTCTGAATTTTGAACAATGTTGACGTAACATTAAATTTACATGTACTTACCTTTATATAAAGGTAAGTACATACACAGTACTAAGTAAATACTCAGATTCAGTGGTGCAAAATTGTCTTAAATCAGTTGAAAACACGCAGACAACTTACAAAAAACAATATTTTTGTAACCCTATGTAATTGAAAAAAAAATCCTTTTTTAAAATTTTTATTTGCTTATTCTATTTTATTATCATTTTACAAGCACTTCTTTTCAAGTATTCATGTTCATGGCTTTTATTAATATTTCATATTGCCGTTGCAATAAAGTTGTTAAATGAACCTTATATCTGTAAATTTCTGCATTATATTTTACATTTACGTTGATGTTTATGTGAGGGCTGCCTGACTTATTCTGCAAAAATTCCACAAAATTGTATGGATTACAGTCTTTCCAAGATTTTGTTCAGGGGGCTGTGGTACAACCCACAGGAATCACACCTGGTGAGATGCAAGAGGAGCCCGGCCCGGAGTCACCCCACAGTGCCCAGAACCTCCAAGTGTCCAGTGCCCCACTTCCAAGCACAGTAGTCAAGCAACACCGGATCAAGTGGCCTGCAGCAAAGCAGCACCAATTGTGGCAACAGTTTGATGAAGATACAGCAGAGATCATCAGAACAATAGCAAAGGGAGATGTGAATGGTCAACTTCGAAGCATGACGACCATCATTATGAGTTTTGGGATAGAGAGGTTTGGCATTATGGAGCACAGAACTGGTAGGTCTACCTACACTAAGAACCGTAGTTGCTGGCAGGATTCATCAGCTGCGAAAAGAGCTGAGGATACTGACAAGACAGTTTCAAGCAGCAGCAGAAGAGGAGAAGCCACCACTTGCTGAGCTTCGACATGCCATCAGGAAGAAGCTTATGACCCTGCGTAGAGCTGAATGGCACCGGAGGAGGAGGATTGAGAGAGCCAGGAGATGAACTGCATTCTTGGCAGATCCATTTGGCTTTATGAGGAAGATGCTAGGGCAGAAGCGCAGTGGGAGACTGTAATGCTCTCAAGAGAAAGTTGACCATTTCTTGCACAACACCCTAAGTGATCCCTTTAGAGGGCATGATCTGGGATCTCAGAGAGCCCTTTTGGACACTTCAGAACCCACCTAGAAGGAAGTTCAGGAAGTAGTGGCAGCGGCGAGAGCCAGCTCTGCTCCAGGCCCCCGTGGAGTACCTTATAATGTATACAAGCGCTGCCCAGAGCTCCTGAGAATCCTATGGAAGACAGAGTGATCTGGCAAAGAGGAACTGTAGCAGAGCAGTGGAGATGGGCAGAGGGAGTGTGGATTCACAAGGAAGAGAGGTCATCTAAACTGGAGCAGTTCAGGTCTATCTCACTCCTTAGCGTGGAAGGCAAGATCTTCTTCAGTGCCCTGTCTAGGAGAATGACCCACTTCCTTCTGAAGAACAATTACATCGATACATCAGTACAGAAGGGTGAAATCCCAGGTGTACCAGGGTGTTTGGAACAAACTGGTGTGGTCACTCAGCTAATCAGAGAGGCACGGGAGGGAAATGGAGATCTAGTGGTGCTTTGGCTGGACCTCACCAATGCTTATGGGTCAATCCCCATAAGATGGTCAATATCACACTGGACCAACACCACATACCCAGCAAGATCAAGACTCTCATTCTGAAGTATTATGGTCAATTCAGACTCAGAGTCACCTCTGGCAGCTTGACCTCAGATTGGCACCAGTTGGAGAAAGGGATTATAACAGGTTGTACCTTTTCTGTTATCTCTTCCGGCGCCACACGAGTAGGCTGCCTTTTTGCAACAGTGGATCAATTTCTTCCTATTTCTATTTACTATCTCGTTTCTCTTGCTAATCTTTCTGATCCGGAAAGAAAGTACACCTTATACATCGGACGGACACATGGATCACCCAAATGTCTCCTGAGCCGGCAGACGGAGCCACTGTTTTTAGCAGGATACGTTACAGCAGAGACCAGCTGCTAGCACTTAACCGGACCAAGATGCTAGCGCAAGACCTTGACATAATGGGTGAAATAAGACAGAAATGACGTGGATGCCATGCTGGAGCAAGACGGCAGATGAGAAATATAAGGTACAGACCCATCCTTCCATCTGTTATTATGGGGAACATTCAATCGCTACTCAATAAGACTGACGAGCTAGCGGCGATCTCCCGCTGTGAGAGCGTCTTCAGAGAGAGTAGCTTGATGTTATTTACTGAGACATGGCTAACCGAACTAGCAACAAATGCTAACATCGAACTGGACGGTTTCCACGCAATACAGGCAGACCGGACACCAGACAGTGGGAAGGCAAGGGGCGGAGGAGTGATAATGTATGTCAATAACAGCTGGTGTAGACCGGGACATATCACGGTTAAACAACATCACTGCAACAAAGACATTGAGTTGCTAGCTGTTAGCATGCGGCCTATCTATCTCCCGAGGGCATATGCACATGTGATCTGCATTGTTATTTATGCAAATCCGATGGCGAACGCGGGGACAGCGCGTGATGTCATCCACTCAGTAACTGGCAGGCTGCTGACAGAATACCCAGATGCTCTTCTCCTCATCTCCGGTGATTTCAATCATATTTCACTGTCCTCCATTCTGCCCACATTCACCCAGTATGTCACATGCCACACTAGAGACAATAAAACACTGGACTTATTCTATACAAACACTAAGGAGGCGTACACCTCATCACCACTCCCCCCACTCGGGAGATCGGATCACAACTTGGTTCATCTCCTGCCGGTGTACAAACCGCTAGTACACAGACAACCTCCGGTCATGCGCAGCGCACGGTGAAGATATGGTCGGAGGAGGCAATAGACGCTTTAAAGGACTGTGGACTGTCTTGAAACCACTGCCTGGGAGCAGCTCTGTGATCCACATGGTGAGGACATCGATGGCCTCACTCACACCATCACGGACTACATCAGCTTCTGTGTGGACAACACCGTACCCACCAAGACAATATGGTGTTGCTCGAACAACATACCCTGGATCAACCCTGAGATAAAAACACTTCTGAGAGAGAAGAAGAGGATCTTCAAGTCGGGGAACAGGGAGATGCTGAAGTCCGTACAGAGGGAGCTGAGGAGGAAGATCAGATAAGGCAAGGACATCTTCAGGAAGAAGATGGAGGACAAGCTGCAACAGAGCGACATCAGCGGGGTCTGGAGAAACCTCAAAACCATCTCTGGGCTCCAGAATACCTCCTCCCAGGCCACGGGGGGCAGGGATTGGGCGAACAATCTGAACCTGTTTTTTAATAGGTTTGACCATCCGCCCTCCCCCCCGACTGCACACCAACCACAGCTGCCTCTAAAGTCACCGAGACCTGCTGTCCACACCCCACTCCACCAACACCCCCCCACTCCCAGCACACAGCCCCACAACCTGACCCTCACTAAGACCCAGGTGAGGACGGAGCTTAGGAAGATCAAGGCGAGGAAGGCCTCAGGACCGGACGGCATCAGCGCAAAGCTCCTCAAGTCCTACGCAGACAAGATGTGTGGGATTGTGGAGCACATCTTCAACCTGAGCCTGAAGCTGGGGAGGGTACCACAATTGTGGAAAACATCTTGTGTGGTACCTGAACCAAAGACTTCCCACCCCAAAAACCTGAACAGCTACAGACCAGTGGCCCTGACGTCTCACCTGATGAAGACCCTGGAGAGACTGCTCCTTGCTCACTTCCGCCCCCTGGTGGGGCCAGCGATGGATCCACTCCAGTTCACCTACCAGCATGGCATTGGGGTGGAGGATGCAGTGATCTTCCTCCTTCATCGTTCCCTGTCCCACCTGGAGAAGCCCGGGAATGCGGTGAGGATGGTGTTCTTTGATTTCTCCAGTGCGTTCAACACCATCCAACCAATGATCCTGAAGGACAAGCTGCTGTGCTCAGGGGTGGACCAGCACCTGTCATCATGGATCTGGACTACCTCACTAACCGGCCACAGTTTGTGAGAACCCGGGATTGTGTCGGACACGATCATCGGCAGCACAGGGGCCCCCCAGGGAATGGTTTTGGCTCCCTTCTTGTTCACCCTTTATACTGCAGACTTCTCACACAACACAACACACTGCCATCTACAGAAGTTCTCTGACAACTCTGCGATCATCGGCCTCATCTCCAACGGAGATGAAGCTGAGTACAGAGGACTTATCCAGGACTTCGTGGACTGATGCCATCAGAACTGCCTCCAGATCAACACGAGGAAAACTAAGGAGCTGGTGGTGGACTGCCGCAGGCAAGGACACCCCCTCACAGCACCAGTGAACATCCAGGGAACAGACATTGAGATGGTGACATCCTACAAGTTCCTGGGTGTTCATCTGAACAATAAACTAGACTGGTCACACAATACCAACGCACTCTACAAGAAGGGACAGCACAGGCTGTTCCTGCTGAGGAGGCTCAGGTCTTTTGGTATACAAGGGGTGCTCTTCAAGACATTCTACGACACGGTTGTGGCATCAGCCATCACTTTTGGAGTGGTCTGCTGGGGCAACGGCATTACAGCAGCCGATAGGAAGAGACTGAACAAACTAATCAAGAAAGCTAGCTCTGTCCTGGGGCACCCCAGTGGAGGAGATAGGAGAGAGAAGGATGGCAGCTAAACTGTCATCTCTGCTGGAGTCCGAGTCCCACCCTATGCAGGACATACTGAACGCACTGAGGAGCTCATTTAGCAGTAGACTACATCATACTAGATGCGCGACCGAGAGGTTTCGCAGGTCCTTCCTACCTACGGCTGTCAGACTGTATAACCTAAGCAGGGCTGCTCGCAGAGATTGCAAAAAAACGTGACGACCTAATAGTATTGAATGCAAAAGATGGGCTGCACAGTGGCGCAGTGGTTAGCACTGCAGCAGCACAGTTTACCCTCGGATCGCGGGGATCATGAGATCGTGGGTTCGATCCCTGCCCCCGGCCAACAGTGATCTGTGTGGAGTTTGCATGTTCTCCCCTTGTTGCGTGGGTTTACTCCGGGATTTCTCCTGTTTTCTCCCACATGCCAAAAACATGCAAGTTAGGGATACGGGGCGCTTGCGCACGCAGCGTCCGGCGGCTGGTGGCTTGTCACCAGACTGCAAAACAAATCTACCTACGGGTACAAAATAAGTAATAAAAAAAAAAAATTAAAAAAAGATGCAACAGATTGTGGGCTGCACGGTGGCGCAGTGGTTAGCACTGCGGCAGCACAGTTTACCCTTGGCCGGGGGATCGTGGGATCGTGGGTTAGAACCCATCCCCCGACCAACAGTGATCTGTGTGGAGTTTGCATGTTCTCCCCGTGTATGCGTGGGTTTACCCCGGGATTTCTCCGGTTTCCTCCCACATGCCAAAAACATGCAGGTTAGGTTAATTGGAGACTCTAAAGTGGTCCTAGGTGTGAATGTGTGTGTGAATTGTTAAGGGATAGCGCCGTATCGTGGCTGCTTCATCCATCCAGGTGGTGGATGACCCTCAATTTTCCCTCTGGGGATCAATAAAGTTGTGGAGAGAGTGAAATGAAGAGGCTGAATTTATTTCTCAATTCAGGTTTATTAACAATCACGTGTCTCCAACATCTTCTCAAACAGAAAGAGAACTAACTTCCCACATCTCCCCTTTTTATACCCGGGACATCAGAGTACAGAATCACATTGTCACTCACTCCCCAGACACAATACATCACCCCCCCAGGTCCTCTCTTCTCCACCTAAACCCTGGTGGTCAGGAAGTCTTCTCAGAGCCATTTCTAAAGACACATTTCACACCCTCCTGTCATCCCCAGGAGGTCCAGACATATTGTTCCTTCTAAGACGTGAGGTAACAGTGATATACATATGCAGCCTAAGCATCTCAAAAGTAATATACATATGCAGCTTAAGCATCTCAAATATGTGTGCCACATAACCCCCCCAAACGTTGAAGATGAAACAATACAACATAGTCTAGACAACATGATAAAATCACAAACATCAGTTCATATGCTGTCTGGGCTTCAACCTTCTTCCGAACTTGCTGTAGGTGGGCTTCGCCGCTCCCGTGGCGCCGTCCTGCAGTGAATCTGCTATCTGAGGATGAGAACTGTTAGTCAATCCCTGAGAGGGCTCTGGGGCCTGCTCCCAGGGGGGTCTGCCGCGTCAAGGAGCCCTCGCCACTTGCACAGTTTCACCAGCCATCACAAAAGCAGGTTTAAGTCTGTTGTAGCATCATCTCACTTTGGCTCAGCAACAATTATTTTTCTGCTTAAAGACATTTTTGTTCACCCAGGAATAACGCAAAGAAATGGATTTTCTTCCCCCAGGCCACAGCTGAAATCCCCTTTCTTTTGTTAAAACCAGCCTAAGGAATTTCCCCAATGTCCGGCTTCACTTTTATTGCCCCCATAAACATGCAACAGACCTGGCCACACAGACCCACAAATTTCCTTAAATTCTAGGAAACGCTGGATTTAACCAGTGAACTTTAAAAGTACATTATTACAAACTCAATTCTAAACCTTCATTCTTTTCAGAACTATGAAAATGCAGATGGACTCTGATGTTTTTGATGTGGAAAATCAATGTGTGAAATGCATTAATCTGTGATTTTATATATATGCATGCTAATGTTTATATGAATGTTTATTCCTGCATGTTGATTTAGAAGCACTGCTTATAATTTATACTAATCACTAAAGTTATCTTAGTTTAATACATAAAGGGAAATATTAACTTCCAGTATGTATCAAAGTTTTGCCTCTAAAACCATGTGACTCCCACAGCCAATCTCTGCATGACAACTCTTCATTCCAAAGCGCTCCCAGACAATAGACTGTTTGTTCATTGGACTAAAAGTTCATCGAGCCCGCCCACGAAGGACGCTCATTGGCTGAGATTCCGGTCAGGCCAGAAGCCCGCGAAACTCAACAGAGCTTATATAAAGGAGAGAGACTCCGGCTTCAGCCTCTTTTTCATCAGCCCCTCTTCTGCTCCGGACACTCTTGGCAGATCCTCTGTCCGGCTCGCCTCCCCCTTTTTTTTCCCCCCGGATTTCTTTCCGGCTGCTCGCTTTTCTCTGATCTCCTCCATTGTCTACACATAGCAAGGAAGAACAAAGGACTTTGACCATGTGTCGCTTTTCTGAACACAGAGCAGATAACTCGTAATTTATGTAACTTTGTATTTTCTTTTTCTCTTAAATGCCTAGGAATTCCTATTTCTTTGAGCTCAATTCTTAATCGGAGTTAAACTCCAATTTTTATTCATCACTTTTTTCTTTGTTAAACTTTCTGTAAAACCACCGTTTGTTTAATTTTAATGTAAACTTTAATCTTGACTTTATTTTTTATATTTTTCTTGACCAAGCACCCACCAGAAGCTACTATTTTTATCTAAAGTCCGAAAGTTTTCTTTTTGATTTAAGATCGGATTAGATATCTTCTAATTATTATCGAAGACCTCTTGAGAAGACGCAGCCTTCCACGTCATGTGCAGCTGAGGAATCAAGGCTGTTCATCAAACGCTGAAGAAAAGTCATCTAACCCAGTTACAACTCTGGGTCATACAGCCCAGAATCCAGCCTCCTTCGACCGCTTGAATTTAAAGGTCGAACTGTGGATGCTGAAATATCTGCGGGCAGATATTTCCCCTAACATCCACGAAATCTTGGGCTGAGGACGACGACAGAACTATTATCGACCGAGGAGCACGTGAGCTGCAAACTTTAATTCCACTGCTGAATTAACGTCTGAGGTTCGATAATAATTTGTATATCTAATCAGATGCAAATTAAGAAGCCCTTAACATAACTCTTCTTTTCATTAAAATTCCGTTTTTATTTTCTTAAGATTAATTTAGGACTTTTTCATAATTAGCAAACTTTCTCCATAAATTTGCGTTTTTTTTTTATAATCTGTTAACTCAAACTGATAGAAATTCATTTCTCAGTTTAACCCTGGTTCCGAAAATATTGACATTGTTAATCTATCATTTACAAGATTGATTTTATGAAAGGAAATTACTGCAATGTCTGTTAATCATTTTGTTTAATAAATGTTTAAAAATGAGAGAAGTTGTTGGGAATTTATTTCATTCTGAGTCTGTTTCAAGCCCAGGTTCGAATTCACGGAAAATTTTTGAGACTGATTATTGATTAATGTATTGAGTGATCAAACAGGTATAAAGTGAAATTAAAGATTAAATTGCTTCTTAAAGACAGAAGCTGGTGCCCCTTACGAGTGTTATTAACTTTTCTGATGTATATGAAATGAGATTTGAGCTCAGATTCCAATACATCAATATAAGTTAAATAATTCATACCTGATCATATTTATTATTTATTAATATTCCATATTTCCGTTACACTGTCTATAGCAATTGTTTCCCTCCTGTCCCCTAAATCTAGCAAAAAATGTTTATCACCTGTTTCCAGCACTCTATATGGGCCGTCATAAGGTGGTCGCAGGGTTGGGCGCTGAGCCTCGTGCCTGACAAAAACAAACTCTGCATTTTTTAAAGATTTAGGTACAAAAACACGCGGAAAAGTGTGATGAACGGGGCCCGGAAGCATGTCCGCCCCCGTGTTGTTCAGTGACCGCTGAGCAGGGGGACGCTCTGGCGCCGGGTTATCAGGAAGAAACTCCCCTGGCAGCCGGAGTGGTTGCGCAAACACCAACTCAGCTGGGGAGGCTTTTAAATCCTCTTTAGGTGCAGAACGCAACCCTAATAAAACCCATGGTAGTCTGTTTACCCAATTTGCATCCGACAGCGACGCTCTGAGGGCTGCTTTCAATGACCTATGAAAACGCTCGCATAAACCATTAGCCTGGGGGTGGTACATGGTAGTGCGGTGGATTGTTATCCCCAGGCTTTGGGCCATCGCTGACCAAAGCTCAGAAACAAATTGAGGCCCCCTGTCGGACGTAATATCCGACGGGACCCCAAAACGCGCTACCCAAGCCGTTAAAAATGCGCGGGCCACCTCTGCGGCTGTGGTTGATGCCAGTGGGACCACTTCAGGCCAACGCGTGGTGTGGTCCACCATTGTCAAAAGATGTGTGCACCCCTGCGACGAGGGTAGGGGGCCTACGAGGTCGACATGCACATGATCAAACCTCTTGGCCGGGATGTGAAATGGCTCTAAGGGGGCTTTCATGTGTTTGTGTATTTTGGCCCACTGGCAAGCCATGCAGGCTCTTGCCCACTCCTTAACGTGCTTGCACAGGCTCGGCCAAACAAACTTCTCTCCTACCATTTTTACGGACGCGCGCACCCCCAGGTGCGCCAGAGAGTGAATCGAGTCAAAAACACGGCGGCGCCACGCGGCTGGCACTACCGGACGCGGTCGTCCTGTAGAGACATCGCAGATTAGGGGGGGGCATACCATTTTGCAGCCTCCTGCTCTCCAGCCTTAACCCTGTTGGTCCAGACTGGAGCGCGCACACATCCGCGTCGCTACCTTGATCCGCAGCCATGGCTGCGTAATCTATCCCCACGTGGACTGGGGCCGCGTACGCTTCCGCGCTGCTATTTTGCTCTGCGGCAGCGGTAGTATAATCTACCTCTGCACGGACTGGAGCGGTTACAGCGCGAGAGAGGCAATCTGCCACCACATTAAGCTTACCCGCTACGTGTTGAATATCAGTAGTAAATTCTGAAATTGCAGCCAGCTGCCTCTGCTGCCGGCTCGACCATGGTTCCGAAACTTTGGCCATCACAAAAGTGAGCGGTTTGTGGTTGACAAACGCGGTGAAACGCCGACCTTCCAGCCAGAATTGGAAGTGACGACTGGCTAAGTGAAGCGCTAACAACTCCCTGTCAAACGCGTTGTATTTTCGCTCGGCCTCGCGCAAGGTCCTGCTGAAAAAGGCCAGCGGCTGCCAAGCCCCGGCAACCTGTTGCTCCACTACCGCCCCTACGGCCACGTCTGACGCATCAGTGGTGAGCGCTATGCGGGCCGTTGAGTCTGGGTGAGCCAACAACGCAGCATCCACAAGGGCTTTTGTTACCTCCGAGAATGCGCGTTCCCACTCTGGGGACCATTCGATTGCATTTGAGGGTTTTTGTTTTTTAAGCGTGGCATACAATGGTTGCATGAGCTGCGCTGCGCGGGGGAGGAAACGGTTATAAAAATTCACCATTCCCAAAAACTCCTGTAGTGCTTTGACCGTTTGTGGCTGGGGAAAATCTGCTACTGCACGCATTTTGTCCGGCAGCGGAACTGCTCCCTCTGGGGAGACGCGGTGCCCCAAAAAATCAATCTGCGCCACCCCAAACTGGCACTTCGCTGGGTTGATTATTAACCTGTGCTCCCCCAACCTCCGGAAAACTGCCGTGAGGTGCTTTTCGTGTTCTTCTTCGGATGCGCTGGCTACCAAAATGTCGTCCAGGTAGACGAACACAAAAGGGAGATCGCGTAACACCGCATCCATCATGCGCTGGAAAGTTTGCGCGGCGCCTTTAAGCCCAAACGGCATTCGCAAGAACTCAAAAAGTCTAACGGAGTTATTACCGCTGTTTTGGGAATGTCCTCAGTGCGTACTGGGACTTGATGATAACCGCGGACTAAGTCTATTTTAGAAAAAATGCGCGCCCCCGCCAGATGAACCGAAAAATCCTGAATATGGGGGATTGGGTAGCGGTCGTGCGCTGTGGCGTTGTTCAACCGGCGAAAATCACCGCAAGGTCGCCACGAGCCGTCAGCCTTAGGGACCATGTGGAGCGGGGAAGCCCATGGGCTATTCGAATGTCGAATGATGCCCAACCTTTCCAGGTTGGCGAACTCCTCACGCGCTATGGTCAGTTTAGCTGCATCCAAACGCCGAGCTTTTGCAAAAACGGTTGGACCCGCGGTAGTGATAAAGTGCTCCACCCCGTGTTTAGCAACGGCTGCTGAAAAAGTAGGAACCGTTAGTGCTGGAAACTGAGTGAGGAGTGTGTGAAACTTACCGCCTGCTGTGGCGACGTTGGCTTGTGCTGTGGGCGGGGACACTCGAGCTGCACAAGGGATAGAGTAAAACGAGAGTGCATTAACCAAGCGTCTATTGGGGAGATCAACCAACAACCCATGTGAGCACAGAAAATCAGCACCTAACATGGTGAAACTCACCGCCGCTATAATAAAAGTCCACTCATATGTGCGGCCGTGCAGGGACAGAAGTAGGGTCCTTTCACCGAAGGTCTTAATGCTCGAGCCGTTCGCCGCTGATGCTCCGTGACTCCCGGGGCCCGCCAGCCAGTCCGCGTAGGTTGGCATGATGAAACTCACTTGGGAGCCTGTGTCCACGAGGAATTGCCTCCCAGAACGCGCATCCGTCAGGTAGAGCAGCTTGTTCTGTTCACCGAGGGGCGCAGCTGCTACTGACTCCCGGTCCTGGAGTTTCCCGAGCTCTGGAACTGACACGGCGGCATACACTTGCGTGTCCTCTCTGCGAAGCAACGATGGTAAAAACAGAGGTCGTCTCCTCCGTGGTGTCGGGGCTTTGCCGCAGCCATTGTTGGTGTATCTGCCTCCGTCGCCTCTAGCCCTTTGCCGTTCCCAGTCGTCGCGCCGAGATCTGCCGCTGCTGTGGTGGCCGTGTGCCGTCCGCTGGCGTTGAGGATCCGCTGCGCCTCCTGGGCTAGCGCGCGGAAGTCCCGCTGGGTCACAAACTGGGAGCCCGCCAGGGTCGCCCTCGTCTGCGACGGTAGAGTTCTCAGGAAGATGTGAGTGAAGAGGAAATCGTCGTTATCTGAGCCTCTCAGCTTCAGCATGTCTTCCATCAGGTCAGCAGGCGTGCTTTCTCCCAAGTCGTGCAGGGCCAGGAGTCTCTCAGCTCTCTCCTGGGCTGAGGGAGTGAAACGCTGGATGAGGGCAGCTTTCAACCCGCCGTATTTGTTGCCAGCGGGTGGGCGCTGCACCAGGCTCCGCACATGTCGAGCTGTGCGGCTGTCGAGTTTGGCGATGACGTGGTAGAACTTTGTGTCATCTGCTGTTATTCCCCCGAGAGCGAACTGGGCTTCGGCCAGGAGGAACCATGAGTCCGGGTTGTCCTGCCAGAATTCTGGTAGCTTGACTGAGACTGCGCTTGCCCGGCTGGTCCCTGGCGAGTCTGGTTCGGGGGAATTGTCTCTGCCCATTATACGTCTTAAGGTCACCAGTGTGGAGAGCGTGAAATGAAGAGGCTGAATTTATTTCTCAATTCAGGTTTATTAACAATCACGTGTCTCCAACATCTTCTCAAACAGAAAGAGAACTAACTTCCCACATCTCCCCTTTTTATACCCGGGACATCAGAGTACAGAATCACATTGTCACTCACTCCCCAGACACAATACATCACCCCCCCAGGTCCTCTCTTCTCCACCTAAACCCTGGTGGTCAGGAAGTCTTCTCAGAGCCATTTCTAAAGACACATTTCACACCCTCCTGTCATCCCCAGGAGGTCCAGACATATTGTTCCTTCTAAGACGTGAGGTAACAGTGATATACATATGCAGCCTAAGCATCTCAAAAGTAATATACATACGCAGCTTAAGCATCTCAAATATGTGTGCCACATAATACTAAATCTAAAAAAAAAAATACACAAATGGTCCCCTCCAGTATACAACTAGGACAATATCAGTCGCTATGGAGGGTGACAATATGTATGGGTACATATTCATACCATGTAGGGTAAATAAATAGACGGTTATGCTGTTTAGTCCATCTAGCTACAATGCTCTGCACTGTTTATATATATATATATTTATATATTTATGTGTACATATGTACTGTATATTCACTGCTCTAATTTTCTTATCTTCTGGATCATTGCTTTGAGTGTTGCTATCCCTGTGCTATTGCAATCCTGGAATTTCCCCATTGTGGGACTAATAAATGCTTATCTTATCTTATCTTATCCTTTTTACCCTGTCCATGAACATGCTGGTTAAGGCAGCAGAGGTAGAGTGTAGAGGACCCCTCTCAAGGTCAGGAATCCGGCAGCCCCCCATTAGAGCTTTCATGGACAACCTGACAGTCACTACTACATCAGTGCCTGGCAGTAGATGGATTCTTCAAGGCCTGGAAAAAACTTATTTCCTGGGCAAGAATGAACTTTAAGCCTTCAAAGTCTAGATCCATGGTCCTGAAAAGAGGGAAAGTGGTGGATAAGTTCCGTTTCCGCCTGAATGGCGTGATACCATCTATCACAGAGAAACCAGTCACAAGCCTAGGGAAGGTTTTTGACTGTTGTCTCAGGGACACAGCATCTATCCAAACTACCATCAGGAAACTGGAAACATGGCTGTCAACTGTGGATAACTCTGGCCTTCCCGGCAGGCTCAAGACTTGGGTGTACCAACATGGCATTTTGCCTCGTATCCTCTGGCCTCTGCTGGTGTACGAGGTGCCTCTGTCTACAGTGGAGACCCTGGAAAGGAAGATCAGTTCCTACCTTCAAAGATGGTTGGGTTTACCACATAGCTTCAGTAGTGCGGCACTTTATGGCAGGAGCAACAAACTCCAGCTTCCTATAAGCAGTTTGGAAGAGGAGTTCAAGGTCTCCCGCACAAGAGAGGCACTAGCCTATCTTGAGTCTAGGGACCCGAGAGTGGCAGCAGCAGGCATTGTGGTGAGGACAGGTCGGAAGTGGAGAGCTCAAGAGAGGTTGGAGCTTGCAGAATCTTGGTTGAGACACAAAGCTCTGGTGGGCACAGTGGCAATAGGACGTGCAGGGCTGGGCTCCATCCCACAGCTGCACTATGATAAAGTCCAAGGAAAGGACAAACGCCAGTTAATCCTGCAGGAGGTGAGAGCAGGTGTTGAAGAAGCGAGGACTAGCAGGGTGGTAGGCATGCAGCAGCAGGGGGCATGGACAAAATGGGAGGGATCAGTGAATAAGAAGTTGACCTGGAATGACATCTGGCATGCAGAACCTCAGCGCATCCAATTTATGCTCCGAACAGTATATGATGTGCTATCCAGTCCGGCAAACCTGCATACCTGGGGCAAGAATGAGCTGCCAACGTGTCCTCTCTGCCCAACAGCTCTTGGTGAGAGACGATATCGCTGGCGCCATGACCAATTCAATTCAATTCAGTTCAATTCAATTCAATTCAGCTTTATTTATATAGCGCCACATCACAACAAAAGTCATCTCATAGCTCTACCAAATGCAGGGAAAACCCCCCAATTTCAGAAAGACCCAACAATCAGACGATCCCCTGTGAGCAAGCACTTAGCGATGGTGGAGAAGAAAAAATCCCATTTAACAGGAAGAAACCTCTAGCAGAACCAGGCTCAGGGAAGGGCCGTCATCTACTGCGACTGGTTGGGGGTGAGGAGATAGAGAGGATGAAGAGAACAGACATAAAGAACATGAACAGTGAGAAGCCAAGTACATTATTGGAGGTCAACCGGCAGTCTGAATCTATTAACAGCAAAACAAAAGGGGGGTTAAGAGACAGAAGATCCGTCCCTAATCGTAGGCTATATTGAAAAGGAAGGATTTTATCCTCTTCTTAAAAACAGAGATTGAGTGACTCCTGGACCCAGAGTGGTAACTGGTTCCACAGAGAAGGAGCTTGATAGCAGAAGGCTCTTCCTCCCATTGTACTTTTGGAGATTCTGGGTATTACAAGTAATCCAGCATTTTGGGAGCGTAGTGCTCTGTTAGGATGATAGGGTAATATCAGATCTTTTATTTATACTGTAAGGGGGCCTGATTATTAAGAGCTTTGAAAGTGAGAAGAAGGATTTTAAACTTAGTTCTAAACTCTATGGGAAGCCAATGAAGGGAGGCCAGAACCGGAGAGATATGATCTCTCTTTCTAGAACCAGTTAAAACTCTTGCAGCAGCATTTTTGATCAACTGAAGACTTTTTAAGGATATTTTAGGACAACCTGATAATAACGACTTAGAATAATCTAATCGAGAGCTGACAAAGGTGTGGATCAGTTTCTCAGCAACACTCAGAGACAAGATGCTCCTAATCTTGGCAATATTGCGCAGATGATAGAAGGCAATCTTAGAAACAAATTTAATATGTGAGTTAAAGAACAGATCTTGATCAAAAATAACTCCAAGGTTTCTCACAGAACTATTCAGAGTGAGAGTAGCGGCATCCAAATTAAGAGTATGATTTGGAAAGGAATTTCTAAGGTTTTATGGACCAACAAGAATGATTTCAGTCTTATCTGAGTTTAATAGCAGAAAATTACAAGTCATCCAGGCTTTGATTTCCTTAAGACAGGCATCTAACTTGGCTAATTGATTGCAGTCATCGGGCTTCATTGACAGGTAGAATTGTACGTCGTCTGCATAACAATGGAAATGCATACAGTGCTTTCTAATGATATTGCCTAACGGAAGCATATATAAACTAAAAAGAGTAGGGCCTAACACAGATCCCTGTGGAACTCCGTGACTGAGCTTAGAGTTGGAAGAAAATTCATCATTGATGTGAACAAACTGAAATCTATCGGACAAATAAGATCTAAACCATAGAAGCGAAGTTCCATTTAGTCCAACATAGTGTTCTAATCTATCAAGGAGAATGTCATGATCGATAGTATCAAAGGCTGCACTAAGATCTAAAAGGACAAGTACAGAAACAAGTCTATTATCGGATGCGATAAGGAGGTCATTAGTGACCTTCACTAAGGCTGTTTCAGTGCTGTGATGGACTCTGAACCCAGATTGAAACTCTTCAAATATACCAATTCCCTGCAAGTGGTCAAACAATTGCACAGCAACAACTCTTTCTAAAATTTTTGAAATGAAAGGCAGATTAGAGATTGGTCGATAGTTGGCCAAAACTCCTGGATCGAGTGTTGGCTTTTTGAGCAAGGGTTTAATTACAGTGATTTTAAAAGCCTGTAGTACATAACCCAAAGTTAAAGAAGAATTAATTATATGAAGAATATAGCTACCAATAACTGGGAAGACTATTTTAAATAACCTGGTCAGAATAGGGTCTAAAAGACAAGATGCAAGCTTAGATGAGGAGATTATTTTATCTAACTCTAAAAGGTCAATTGGAGTAAACTTATCTAAACAGATATCAACTAAAGCAGTTGTAGTAGTTGATGTACTTAAGTTTACGGTGGGAAGAATCTGACTGATTTCATCTCTAATAGATAAAATTTTATGATTGAAAAAGTTCAAAAAGTCCTGACTAGAAAGCTCAAGGGGGATGCAAGGATTGACTGAGTCCTGACTCTTTGTAAGCCTGGCTATAGTGTTGAAAAGAAACCTGGGGTAATTCTTATTCTCTTCTATTAATGCAGAGTAATAACTCGTTCTAGCTTTTCTAAGAGATTTTTTATAAATTAAGAGATGATTTCTCCATGCTAAATAGAATTCATCTAAATTAGTAGAATTGTGGCTTAACATTATGTAGCTCACATATTCCTTGGCAGAGACCCAGACATGAGGGAACTTGGAGCTTGCAGTGTGTGTTGACATCACGCCTCATACGGACATTGAGTCTGGACCCCCTGCGGACTAGAGACGAAGGGAGAAGATCTGAGAGTGGACCTGAAGAGACTGTCTGACTCCTAGGGTCAGACAGAGAAGCCGAGAGGACAATAGGAGGATTAGATATGAATGGAATTCTGTGTTTGATGTGAATGTGATTTGTGTCTGGTGTTACAGTATAAAGGTATGTGGTTTCCCCCAGCTCACCCTCTTCATTCCCTGACTGAGAGAGGAGCTGTAGGCTTGAGATGGAATAAACCAATACTGAAAAATCATTCAGTCTCTTCATTTCAAGTTTCCTACAGAATGCCATTTTCTTTCTAATTGACGAGTCTTCTGTTTTAAGCTACGAGTTTCTATGTTAAACCAAGTGGTTAGAACTCTCTGGTTAGACTTTTTCTTTTTTAAAGGGGCCATCAAATCTAGAGTCTGATGCAGAGAGGCTGGGACACTATCTACCATGCTATCAATTATGGAAGGAGCAAGCTCTCCAGCTTTTATTTCAGTTGTGTTGACCCATGGTATAGAGGAGACAATCTGCAAAAATTTTGTAACGTCATCTGAGAGACATCTGCTTTAGTAATATTTTTCTTTAAGAGTGAAAGAATCAGAAATAGTGAAATCAAAGGTTAACAGACAATGGTCTGACAGTACAGGATTATGAGGAGACACTACCAGATTTTCTATTTCTATACCATAAGTCAAAACAAGGTCCAATATGTGGTGGAGATAATGGGTAGAATTTTCTACTTTCTGGGAAAACCCTGTTGAGTCTAAAATTGAATTGAATGCCTTATTAAGACAGTCACTACCTACATCAACATGTATATTAAAATCCCCTACAATAATTATTCTATCTGATTTCAGCACTAAATCAGCTAAAAATTCAGCAAATTCGGATAAAAACTCTGAGTAGGCCGAGGGAGGACGGTAAACTATGGCAAAGAAAAATGGGTTCAAGCCAAGATAGCCAACATGCCCCACACTGAGGACCAGGCCCTCAAAGGAATTAAAACATGATTTTTGCTTTACATTAACTAGTAATTTAGAATGGAAAATTGCCGCTACTCCACCTCCACGACCAGAACTTCTGGGATTATGATAGTTTAGATAACCAGAGGGAGTTGATTCATTCAAACCAACATACTGTAATCATCTTGTCCTAGCCAAGTATCAATCTGATGATCAATTAATAGATCATGGACTAGAACAGACTTGGGAGTTAGAGACCTAATATTTAATAAACCACATTTAATTTTTATATTATGAGGAGGAACAGAGACCAAATTATTAAATTTAGAGACTTGAGGTTTGATTTGAGTTTTACCAACATTCTGTTTAATCACTTTGGGATGTTTATGCATTATATTTTTATTCACTTTTTTATTAACCCTAAGATGCATAAGCGGGGTGACAATCACCCCAGAGGTTGTTTTTTTTTTTTTTTTTTTTTTTGCAATATCTTTGTAATTTTAATTTTTATCATTTGACCTTCCATGTATTCCTCAAATAGGTTGTGTTTGACAAGTGGCCATTTGGATTTGTATCTAATTGTTATATTTTTTAAGTAATTGCATTTTTTGTATCAGTACCACACTTTTTCATATGTGGGGTCAAAAATAACCCAAAGCTTTTCCCCAGCTGTCCCCTTTTGAATCTCACCACGGTTATCAGTAACACTGTAGACGCTGCAATTAGCATGTCAGACTGGATGCCAAGGGTAAACAGATGAGGACAATAGGTTTTTTTAGATGCATATGTGGGGGGGTCAAAAATGACCCCAAGCTTCTCCAAAGCTGTCCCCTTTTCCCCTTTTCAATTTCACCATGGTTATAAGTAACACTGTAGATGCTGCAATTTGCATCTCAGACTGGATTCCGAGGGTAAACAGAGAGGGTAAACAGATGAGGACAATATAGTGTATACAGTGAGGACAATGTAGGTATTTTTAGATGCATGGGTCAAAAATACCCAAGCGGTTGGTTTTTTTTTTTTTGCAATATCTTTGTAATTTTAATTTTTTATCATTTAATCTTCCATGTATTCATCAAATAGGTTGTCTTTGACATGAGGCCATTTGGATTTGTATCTAATTGTTACATTTTTTAATTGCATTTTTTGTATCAGTATCACACTTTTCCATATGTGGGGTCAAAAATGACCCAAAGCTTTTCCCCAGTTTGGTGACCAAAATATAATTTAAAATAATAATAATAATAATAATAATAATAATAATAATAATCACCCAAAATATAATAAAAATAATCATCTTTAACCAAAATGAAAGCAATTTTTTAAGTTTACAGCATAAAACACACATTCTAGTTGAGGTCATTTGACCTCACTCATGGAAGAGTGTTGGAATTGGTTGGTCATGCATCTAAGGGTTAGCTTTGGGGGAGTAGACAAAGGTTCTCTAAAGGAGAAGACAGGGGCAAAGTTGGGGGGGTAGGTGGATGAGGAGGAGCTGCAGAAACACGTGTATTTATCAAGTTGTGTTGTATTTGAGATGAGATGAGATGAGATTCAACTTTATTGTCATTACACATGTATGAATACAAGGTAACGAAACGTGACTTGGCATTTGGGCACGCTCTGCAGAGCGCATCCAAGGCCGGGGCAGCCGCTAGGCGCCAGTCTTGGGTTTGATATTTGTCTTGGGTTATGATATTTTGGGTAACGGGAGACAGACACAATCTCTGTAGGGATATAAATCGAAGACTGATCCAAACAGTGAAGATTAGTTGGATTAATGAGATTAATACTGTATGAGAAGTGGAAACAAAACCAAAAAAGGGCTGGTTGGCAGACCCAGGAACTTCAGAGTGAGTTCGTCGGCCTCCGTCGGTCTATGATGACCATGGAAGAGAATCCTAAACGTCTACTCTGCTGGAACAGCACCGCCTGTGGCTGAACAGGCCGATGCGCGAGTGGCAGTCCCTGTCACACAGGTCGCACTTGTGGGTGGTCTCCGTGCTGCTGGGTCTGTGGCGGTTCTTCCTGCGGGTCCTTTTTTCATCTGCTGCAGCAGTCAGTCTCTCTTCACCTGCCTTGAGCTGTCTGGTCAGGGTGCCTCTCCATTTGGAGCGGTCCGTTGCAAGGTCCTCCCAGCGCTCTGTGTTGATCTCCAGTGCCTTCATGTCTCTCTTGCAGACGTCTCTAAAGCGCAGCTGTGGGCGGCCAACGTCTCTCCTGCCAGTTGCCAGTTCTCCATAGAGGACGTCTTTGGGGATTCTGCCATCCTCCATATGGTGAACGTGGCCTAGCCAGCGGAGCCTGCGCTGCCTGAGTAGAGTCAACATGGAGGGAAGGCCGGCGCGGGACAGAACTTCTGTGTTGGGCACTTTGTCCTGCCAGGATATGTCCAGGATGTGGCGAATGCAGCGCAAGTGGAAGGAGTTCAGTCTCTTTTCCTGCCGGGCGTATGTTGTCCACGTCTCACTCCCATAGAGCAGTGTGCTGATGACGCAGGCATTGTACACTGCCATCTTCGTCTTGACAGAGAGTTTGGGATTCTCCCACACTCGTGTGGTGAGGCAAGCGAGTGTGAAGGCTGATTTTCCAGTCCTCTTGTTGATCTCTGTATCAAGGGAGAGGTTGTTGCTGATCGTGGACCCCAGGTACGTGAACTGATTCACGACCTCCAGCTCGTAGTCATCGATGGTGATGGTTGGTGGTGCTTCCATGCCTTGCGCCAAGACGTTAGTCTTCTTCAGGCTGGTAAGCCCGAAGTCCTTGCATGCCTGGGAGAAACGGTCCATCAGGGTCTGAAGCTCCTGCTGTGTGTGGGTTGCGACTGCAGCGTCATCTGCGAACAGCGTGTCTCTGATTAGAGCCTCGCGTACTTTGGTTCTGGCTTTCAGGCGGGCGAGGTTGAAAAGCCTGCCATCAGATCCGTCAGATCAGAGTGAGTTAACACACCAAATTTCAGTCACTGTACTAAAAAACGCTGAATGGAATAGAACAGATTGTCCCTTAAAACACATGCACCAAGTCTATTTGGATGGATGCCATCTGGCCTCATCAGTGAAGGGCCATTCCAAAACAGGTTAAAATTGTCTACAAAACCAATGTTAAAAGTAGGACATGTAAAACACAATCAAGTTTTAAGACTGGAAGTTCTGCTAAAACAATTGCAACCTTGTCTGAAAGGTGCCAAAGTCCCAGAGATAAACGTATGTCTGCCACAGTTCATAAGAGTGGACAAAAGGCTCCTGAAATCAATCTTTAAGATCTCTGACGCTTCATCTGGGATGTTGTTGCATCCAACATGTACTATGACAGTTTTAACGTGGGGGTATTCATTTAGTAGGTCAGGGGTAAGAGCCTCAATGTCAGACACTCTAGCCCCATGAAAAAACTTAGTCACACAGTACCTGCTTCTGACGTTCCTCATAATCACCAGCGTCGTCTGGGTGGGCTTTGTCAGTGGTTTCTGATGTGGTGAATAATTTTGTCGATGGTGTTGTTGTGAAGGCGGGGTGATGCACTCTCTTCTATTTGGAGCTGGTGTGTAATTTGGCACACCTAGCGTAATCTTAGTCCAGGGTTGGCGGGTTTGAGCTGCCACTGAAGGAGAGGAAGGAGGAGGAGGGGCGGCCACAGGTGGACGGCCAGCTTCCAGGTGGGGAAAATCTTCCAGAGAAAGGATGTCAAATCTATTTTCCAAGAGCAAGGGAAGAGAAGAGGTGCAAGTCGGTAGCTGGGGCTGATGCTCGCCCGAGAATTATGGTGTCAAGATGGTCTTCAGCCTCCCGAATCTTATAAAGGTTGGAGAGTCTCACATCCAAGTCAGAAGTGTGTCCATCCTTCCTAAGGAGGGACACACAGCTGGTTCACGTCGGGGATGGAGCCATGACGTTCCAGGCAAGAGGTGGATAGTCAACCAGCTAAAAACAGCTAAAAACAGGTTAGCTAAAAACAGCTAAAAAGGCTAAAAACAGGTTAGCAGGTTAGCCTAGCCCGGTAAAACAGCCCAGTCGGGGGTCCGACCCACCCACATGTCCGATCGGGCTTTTCAGCTAGGCCAACACCAAGCCAACACCAAGCAAAAACCAATATCAGCAAAAAGAGACAAAAAGTTAAAAACGAAATCAACAAAAACAAACAAAAGCAGACAAGATAATTCCCTGACGCGATGAGACGTTAACAAATACCAGTGCATGCGCTCAGACCAAGTGGTAAAGTGTGCAGCGGAGACCATCTCCAGTGCCGTGGCAAACAATAAACAGGTTGGTAGTCAAAGGAAAATCACATTTATTAAAGCTGGAGAGAGACCCTGACCACAGCTTAGACCATCAGCCAGCCTGCTCTCTTCAGCTTCAGACTGGGACCTGCGAACTGACTTGGGAAAGCAGCTTAAGTTCCCCGATTATGTAACACCAACATCTCTTAGGCCAGATGTGGTACTTACATCTTCCTCTTCCAGGCAGGTCCTGTTAGTGGAGCTCACAGGTCCCTGGGAGGAGTGCATGGAAGAGGCCAATGAACGCAAATGGCTCAAATACCAAGAACTGGTAGAACAGTGCCATAGGAATGGTTGGAGAGCATACTGTGATCCCATAGTGGCGGGATGTTGAGGCTTTGCTGCCTGCTCCCTGTGCAAAATTTACACTCACCTTGTCATCAAAGGAGCTGCTAAAAGGAAGGCCATCAAATCTGCCACCGAGGCTGCAGAAAAAGCCTCTCGATGGCTATGGATTAAAAGGTCTGAATCGTGGGCCAATGCTGCTGGGACACAAATCAGGGTCTGATCAACCCTGGCTGGGTCGCCTGATTGAGGATGTCTGATGTTGTGAGACTCGAAACACCCAATGATATCAGGAAACATCACTAATGATGTAGTAGGTAACGGGGAAACGTCAGGGGGGCGGCGTATGTTTATATGTTAATAAACAGTATTGTAAATCTGTCACGGTCAGAAAGCGCATCTGTACACCAGATGTGGAGCTTCGGTCCGTGTCACTACGCCCTTTTTATCTTCTCCACGAGTTCCCTCAACTTTTCATAACGGCTGTGTACATTCACCCGAGAGCGGATGCTGCCTCCGCCTCCAGCACCATCTTTGATGTGGTACAGCGGCTGCAGTCGATTTCCCCAGAGGCTCCAAATTTCATCCTTGGGTATTTTAACCATGTGTCTCTAAAGATGACACTTAAAAACTTGTATCAGTATGTCTCCTGCCCAACCAGACAAAAAAAGACATTGGACCTGTGCTACGGATCCATAGAGAGGGCCTTTAAATCTCTTCCCCTTCCTCCTTTAGAATCCTCAGATCACAACTGTGTACATTTGCTGCCCACATATAAAACTGCTCTCAGAAGAGACAAGGCAAAGACCAGAGACATAGACGTGTGGACAGAGGATTCAGTGCACTGCCTCCAGGAATGCTTTAACTGTACGGACTGGGAGGTGTTCATGCTAGACTGTGGAGACGATCTGGACTCTTTAGTGGATGTGACATGCTCATACATGGCTTTCTGCAGAGACATGATCGTTCCATGTAAACGTGTCAAAATATATCCCAACAACAAGCCATGGGTTACAAAATCAGTTAAATCCTGCTTACAGAGGAAAGCACTTTCCTTTAAACAGGGGGTTGTTTCTGAGCTGCAGGTTGCCACAAAAGAGCTGAAGGCCCAAATTTTAAGAGCAAAACAGAATTATAAATCAGAGTTGGAAAGCAAGATGGCAACAAAGAAGCTTGGTTCAGCCTGGGCGAGTATGAAAACTATTGCAGGCCTTCAGAGCACAAAGCGCAGTAATTGGGTGTTTTTAGATGGTTTTAATTCAGACACAGAACTGGCTAATGCTCTTAATTGTTTTTATGGTCGTTTTGATTCCTTTGATTTTAGCACAGAAACCCAAGATTTGAAACAGAAATTCAAAGACAATCAGCACTTTAATATTGAGGTGCAGGATGTTAAAAGGGCATTCTGTGCTGTAAAAGTGAACAAAAGTCAGGGCCTTGATAATATATGTGGGCACTTGATAAAATCCTGTGCACATGAACTGAGTCCTGTGTTTCACTACATTTTTAATAAGTCCTTACAGACACAACATGTGTCTAAGATCTGGAAAGATACTGTGGCTGTCCCTGTTCCAAAATCCAGCTGTTGTAAAACAGTAAATGATTTTAGACCAGTTGCTTTGACCTCAATTTTAATGAAAATTTTTGAAAAACTGGTCAGATTTGAGGTCCTAAAGCAGACTGAGCATGCATTAGATGCTTTGCACTTTGCCTATAGGCCTCACAGAGAAGTGGAGGACGCCACTGTCACTCTGTTTAACATGCTTTTTAAACATCTGGATTTTAATGGGACACACACCAGGCTTTTATTTGTGGACTTTTTCTTCCGCCTTTAATACAATCCAACCTCATATTTTAGTTGAAAGGCTCCTGCAACAATTTGATTTGACTAATAATCTGGTGGGTTGGATTCTGGATTTTTAACCAACAGGACACAGAGAGCAAGGGTTAATGGTACATTGTCTGACCAAAAGTATTCTTCTACTGGCTCTCCACAGGGGTGTGTGTTGTCACCACTACTCTTCATCCTGTGCACAAACATGTGTCGGAGCAGACATGACAACAGACAGACACATTATGAAGTATGCTGATGATTCAGTTGTTGTCAGTCTCCTCCAGGATGATGAGAGTGGCCACGGCCCAGTAGTTGATGATTTTGTTCACTGGTGTGAGGATTCCTACCTGCAGCTGAATACGACAAAAACTAAAGATATGATTATTCACTTTAGGAGGAAAACTCCCAGGCACGAAATCAGTGTACTAAAAGGCCAGACCACTGAATGTGTGCAATCCTACAAATATCTTGGGACGATTATTGATAGTAATTTAAACTTTGAAGAGAACTGTGAAAGGGTGTGCAGATCCCCTCTGGGGATCAATAAAGTATACAAAATCAAATATATATATATATTAAAAAAAGGGTCAGCAACATTTGCATTGTTTAAGGAAACTTGCATGCTTCCAAATTGACCAAACCATAATGACAATGTTTTATTGGGCTTTTATTGAATCTGTTTTATCCTTTTCTTTAGTGTCATGGTTTAGTCAGACAAAACTGAAACAGACGAAATCCTTGGATCAGGTTGTTAGATGGTCCATTCGTTTGCTTGGTTAATCACAGCTGAACCTGACATCCCTGTACACCAGACAGGTACAGAGGATTGCTACCTCCATTTTAAATGATGACTCCCACCCTTTGCACTGCCACTTCAGCTTCTTCTCTCCAGATGGAGGTTTGCTGTCCCAAAAAGTAAAACCCAGCGCTACAAAAACAGCTTTGTTCCTGCTGCTGTCAAAGAATTGAACAAGATGTAACAATATATTGTACATAATTTAGTTACCTATTTATTAATTTGATTTTATGTTTACTTATTTTTTAGGTATTTTATTTGGGTTCTAAATCTTTTACTGGGTTTTAGACTTTTGAGTTTTTAACCTCTTTGACTAGTCTTTAACTTTTTAATATGACCCTTCTCTCTTATCTCTTTTTTTTTCTCTTATCTCTTTGTCCTATGTCCTGATTGGTGGAGCCTTGAGTACTTTTATCGTGTTTATAGTCATCTTCATGTGTGCCTGTGTTCGTGTTCATATTGAATGTAATTGTGGTTTGTAAATATGGATGTCACCTGACTGCAAAACAAATCTACAGTACCTACGGGTACAAATAAAGTAACCTGAACCTGAACCTAATGATGTGTCCCGGCGCATCCATGGATGTAGCTATTCATCATCCAAAACCTTGATAATTACTTAATATTTCATAAGTCTGTAAATAATTAAACTCCACTACTTGCGGTGTCAACCTGGTCACACTGCCATCTACCACTTTATCGGCAGAGATACAGGGAGATAAATTGATTGGCTGATTAGATATTTGCCTAAGCTCCTAAAACCTTGCAATTCATCTTTGTCCTCTGTAGTTGGCATTATATTTTATCTCTGTATCTCTCATACTATACACAACACTCTGTTAAGTCCTGCTGTTCCTTAGAGTAGACAAGTGGAGCTGTAAAATATCACATTTTCTTGGGTGTGACCTTCCCAGCCTCTCTGGCCCACTTTCAAACACAGCCTACATTTGGGCCTGTAAAGCCTAATTGGCCTACCTGTTTCAGACAGGAAAACTTACTTTCTACGGGCATGCACTAGTTGAAATGAATGGCAAGAGCAAAATCCTTTGATCCCGATCAAATTTTGCCACTAAGTTACACAGAAGATGTTTGTCTATTTAAAAGATAATTTTCCATGTAATTAAAGTTGTCGACTGTCGTATAATATCAGAGTAATATTTAGTTTTCATTTAAATGACTAGCAGACAACTCCCATCATCCCACATCATGAAAGTGTAATCATGTTTAGTGCTGTTACTTATGCGGAATGTACATGTATTTTCTTTTGATCAGAGTTTAAATATTTAATTTATTCAAAGTTTTTATGTTGACTGTGTTTACTATAAATTTGCTGTTGCTTATGCAGAATGCATATGCATTTTCCTTTAATTAGAGTTTATAAAATTCAGTTATTCAATGCTGCCTGTGTTTACAGTCAATTCACTGCAAACAAAAATAAATCTATATATCTATACTGTTATCAAGCAGCCTCTCTTTTACACAATGCAGTAGGTTGCCTGTTAGGCTCTTTTTGGGCTTGTTTCCAGCTGATTGCTTGTTTCTCGCGCAAGCTCTGGCAACACTGCATACAAAGTGGATCATTACACCTCGAGGTTTTCCAGTTTTTGTTCTGCCATAGCTCTATTTATAGATTTATTTAAAAAGGGGTCACTGACTGAAAAATTGTGTTTTTGTAGGTTTTAACTTTCTGAAATTCATCTTTTCACATGATAATGGGAAAAAATATCAAAGCACGCACTTCTCTTAAAAAACACACAGCCTTTATATCATTTTTTCTATCCAAGAAGCCATTTTAATTCTTCCAGCTTTGCTTCTCTACTTCAAGAGAAGGTAATTCTAGCCTTGATTGTTAGGACGTGGACTGGGGTTTCATGTCCTCTCCTTGAGTTATTGCTTTATTCCTTCTCTCCAGGATATGGCCTCAGCCCACATCTTCACCTTGAGTTGTATTTTGCAGTTTTCTGTATTAATTATTATTCATTGTTTTATTTGTATCTGTGTTCTGTAGGTTTTGTTTTTGCCTGGTCCTTAATTGTGTATTAGTTACATTAATATCATGACTTCTGTGTTTTGTATTGTGGGTTGTCATTATCATTATCATTCAGTTGTGGAAAATGAAAGCAGACAAGACAGCGAGCTAGACGACACTCGAACTTTATTCAACTTCCAACATTCAACACAAAACATCTGTACTCTGAGTGCCTGAGCGAACTTTTTAATACGCTTTTATTCCTGCCTACGGCACACAGGGTATTAACATACAGACTTCAAAGATATGCACACACATCAACATAACATTGACCCACACGTCACAGTGCAGGTCTTGCTACAATACATTCGCACCCCCACGTCTTCAGGTGTGAACCTGGCATGGCGGGGGGCAAAAGGCACATCTTTGTTTGACTTCCCTCACCTTTCTCCATTAGCATCCATAACTATCTTCTCCCCCACCAACCCCTTTGTCCTGGGTGGAGTGCCATGTGTACTTTGTCCCCCCCCCCCCCCCCCCAACACCCAGAAGGGGCTCTAACCCTCTGGCTCCTTGGGCTTGAGCCAGTGCCCATAACTGTTGTAACGTGGAGTCGCCAGACCAACTGAAGAGTCTTGCTGTTGAGGTGGGCAGGAGACAAACTCGGCCTCTGGCGCGCAGTCCTGTGGAGGGGGATAGGGTGGGGAGGGGAAGGACCTAGTCTGCTGCCAACAGTTCTCTACAGGGGGAACGCCAACTTGTGGAGCCACTGTAGGTGGACGTCTGTGCCGGGGAGCTTGAGCCAACACCACCTGTTCGTCTGCCAACACAAAAGCGGGCTTAAGCTTGTCAATGCAGACAGTTTCCTTACGCCCCCAAAGTCTAACACAAAATGCTTTGCCCCGGTTTCTAACATTCTGAATGGTCCATCATATGGTGGGCTCAGCGGGGTTCTGCGTGCGTCGTGCCTAACAAAAATGAACTTGGCGCTCTGTAAGCTCTTTGGAACGAAGGTGTGGGGAAAACAATGGTGTACCGGGCCCGGCACATTGGCCGACCCTGTACCATGAAAAATTGCACAGGCAGGTTGGTTCTGGGTGTGGAGTTTTCCGCTTCCTGATAAGGTGTGTGCCGTGTTGGATTTTCAGCATCCGCAGACCGTGAAGGCCCTGCAGGAATTTTTGTATTTTTTGTATTTGTATTTTGTATTTGTATACTTTTATTGATCCCCAGAGGGGAAATTGAGGGCATCCTTCTGGATGGATGAAGGAGCCACGTTACGGCGCTATCCCTTTACCATTCACACACACATTCACACCTAGGGCCACTTTAGAGTCTCCAATTAACCTAACCTGCATGTTTTTGGCCTGTGGGAAGAAACCGGAGAACTCCCGGAGTAAACCCACGCAGACACGGGGAGAACATGCAAACTCCACACAGATCACTGTTGGTCAGGGGCTGGGATCAAACCAGGGATCCCATGGCCAAGGGTGAGTTGCTGTGCTGCCGCAGTGCTAACCATTGCACGACCGCACCGCCCAACATGGGCATGGTCAACTTTTAAACTTTCAACTTTTACAGCCATTTTCTCCCCCATGCAGCCCAGCTTCTGCAGCCGTTGTACACCCCACTCAAGAAAAGGACGCCCACAGAAAACATCGACTGGACCCCCGAGCGAATCCAAGCTTTTGCAAATGCCAAAACAGCGCTCGCTAACGCCGCTTTGCTAACCCACCCTGCCCCGTCAACGTGGATAGCACTCACCACTGACGTGTCTGATGTTGCCATAGGGGCAGTGGCTGAGCAGTATGTTTCTGGTACGTGGCAACCGCTCGCATTTTTCAGTTGTACTTTGCGCAACAACGAACGCAAATACAGTATGTTTGACAGAGAGTTGCTGGCCCTCCACCTGGCAATGTGCCACTTCCAGTTTTGGCTGGAACAGCACAAGTTCACCGTGTTCATTTATCATAAGCCGCTAACATACGCAATGTCCAAAGTCTCGGAAAAGTGGTGGCAGCAACGACATTTGGCTGCGATCTGGGAGTTCACGACCGACATCGAGCACGTAGCAGGTAAACTTAATGTCATGGCCGACTGCCTGTCGCACACGTTAGTCTCCCCGGTCTACTTGGGAATAGATTTCCCCGCCATGGCCACGGAGCAAACTGGGGACGCAGACATTTGCGCGCTCCAGTCCATGCCTACTGGGTTAAAACTGGAGAGTAGGGTGGTGCAAGAAGGGTGCCCTCCTTTGCTCTGCGACGCCTGGTGGTTCTGAGCTTTTGGTGCTGCCGCATTTTTGAGTCAGTCCACTCCCTTTCACACCCCACTGTGCTCACCTCGGTTAAACTGGTGGGGGCGAAATTTGTCTGGTCACACTTATGCAGGGACGTGAAAGAGTGGGCTGCAGCGTGCGTCACATGCCAGCGGACCAAAGTGCACAAACACACCAAAGCCCCCCTCAAGCTGTCCCAAATTCCAGCCAGGAGGTTCGACCACGTCCATGTGGATTTGGTGGGCCCCCTATCGCCATCACAAGGTTTCACTCACCTTTTGACAATTGTGGACCGCACCACACGTTGGCCTGAAGTGGTCTTGCTGGCTTCCACCACGTCCGCGAAAGTGGCTCACGCTTTTTTGTCGGCTTGGGTTGGACGGTTCAGATCCACGTTGACATCACTTCCGACAGGGGTCCGCAATTCGTTTCGGAACTCCGGTCCACGATGGTGTAGTAACAATTAGTTATAAGGTACAAAGATTATTTAATTTATAATTAGAGGTGTGTATGAGGGGACGGAGGTTTGCTTCCAAGTCCACGCACACACCAGAAAAATACTCGTAAAGGAGCACCAGTCCAACGGGACAATTTATTAATAACTATTCTTTATACCTTCAATCAATCAGTCTCAAATATTCGTCAATTCTACTGGGTGACTTTCAGAACAAACACAGGAAAAGAAATCAACAGAAACTTCCATATACAGTTTACAGTTTTAATGATCAGACTCAGATTAAATGACATTACATTCAACGGATTTGTTGGTAAAGGGAAATGATCAAGTATTAAGCATCACATTCAACTTGTAACTGATTATTGAGCAACAGAGTGTAATCACACTTATGGAACCAAGGAAAACTTAGTATGAATTTGTAACTGTGGTGAAAAATGGAAACTGAAATAAGGGTAAGGAAAATATGAAGAAAATTGGACGCAAATTTTATGAAGAAAATTTTAAAAGCTAATTACATGAAAAGAATTTCTGAGTTACTCTAAGAAAGTAAAAACATAGTTTAATGAAAAGAGGAATATTATTTCTCTCTAATTCTATAGCTGCGATCACAGTTATGAACTAGATTTAAACCTGAGACAAATTATGGCATATTTAGGCAATGGGCATCGCATTTATTCAGTAGATGAAACAAATGAATCTGGCTCACTTGATCTTGATTTGTTGGGGTTTCTTTGCGTTGGTGTTTTCTTCTTTGATATGATACTGGAGAATATCTGCCAGCAGATATTTCTTCTCAAGACAAGTGGTCAGGAGCTGAGATCAGGCGACAATGATGTGACTGCTGGCCGCGTAATATGCCATGCGGACACGAGAATCTTTCAGCTGCGTTCTGGGGTCCAAATAATTGGATATAGTTCAAAATCTGATTCAAGAAACAGAATTGGAGAGACAAGATTAAAAAAAAAAAAATTCAAGCCACAAAATCCGAGTCCTTCAGATGTTGTGTGGTTTGGTGAGAACAGCTTCCAGTGTGAGAAAAAAAAATGATCAGTTCCCTTTAAAACACATGGTGAGTTAATAGTAAACGTTTAACAGAATAAAATCAAAAAACGTCTATGAACACGGAGTCTCACTCCATATAAAAGAGAAGTTTTCAGCTCAAAAAGAAGAAAAGGTAATCTCCCAGACATTTAGAGGAAAGAGCATTTAGCAGGACACAGACAAACTTTCACAAAAGACAACAACTCCTGAGCTAGGGCATTTTCCCTACTTAAAACTGAGTAAGTTTTCCCAGGGAAGACTTGATTTGACATTAACGGGAACCAGTTGTCTTCCATCGCAGGAGGTTTGGAATGAACTCTGGTCCAATAAGAAAACAGCCATTTGCCTGTAACCGACCAATTAAATGAAAGGGGCCGTTGCCCAACAGAGACTGGTTGGTGATTGGCTAAGCCACTCAGATGACTTGAGTAAGTTTTCCCAACAGGATAAAACACATCTTAATAACAATGAAAATTCACTTAATATACTTATGTATAAAGTCTAAGCTAACGTCAGTGATTCATGACTGCTTTCAGTGAGTATGCATTTTTATAAATTTGTCCTTTTATAATTATCATGCATTAGAATAAGGTTCATTTAAGCAATATAAAACATGAAACACATTTAAAATCAATGATTAATGAAACACTTCAAACCATTCATTGTCCAACACAGAGGCAGCATCTTCAACAAATACTGTTCTTAGAATTATCCTGAGGAATGAAACTTGAAGACAGAGTGTTAATATTCAGTCAAAAACAAACAGTCCAGCAGTTGACAGAAGTAATGCAAAACATATTCTGTAGTTGTCCACCAGGGGTAGTGTTGAGCTGTGGATAATTCCTGGCAACTTGTGGAATGCACTCAAAGGATATCTGGAATGTCTCCAGCGATTATTAAAGCATAAAACTGTCTGATTGGGAAGGAAGCTTTGGAATTTATTACGGCAAACTAATCCATGCCTTTCACAAGATGTGATCCTTATCGTACATTTTACCATGGAATTTGTCCTCCAGCTGGTGGTCCTTCAATGAAGGAAACAGTTTTTGACCAGACATTTTGGGTGAAACAGTTTCTTGAAAGGTGAAAAGTGATTTTATAGATTAAAGTCAAAGGGAGTTGATGCTACAATGGCCCAGAGCCTAGGGGTCAAAATTCACTGCACCACCACATACAACCCCCAGGCTAAGGGGTTATGCAAACATTTTCATAGGTTGCTTAAAGCAGCGCTCAGAGTTTCACTCATGGATGCAAATTGGGTCTACCGCCTGCTCTGGGTCCTGTTAGGGTTGCTCTCCACGCCTAAGGAGGATCTGGCAGCCTCCCCGGCAGAACTTGTTTTTTTCTCTCAGCCACTGCAGATCCCCCACTAACACCTCTGTCCTGGGTGGAGTGCCATGTGTGCTGTGTCCATCACGCAGGCTTGTTTATTTCATATTATTATTATCATAATCATGTCCGTGTTTGCATGTTGTTATTCCTGTCATGATTCTCGGGTTTTTGTGTTTGGCTTTATTTTGACAGCGCTTTCAGTTCCTGCCTTTGCATAGTCTGGTTTGCTAATGATTCACACATGTCTGTAATTTCTGTCTAGTTTATTTAAGGGGCACCGTTCTCTCACCTGGGCACGGTGTCCTCGTCAGTACCAGCGTGAATAACACGCGTCTGTCTTTTCCTGTCTGCCATGTTTAACGTATTAGTTTGTTTCTGTCTTGTCTGTCTTTTACCTGTCTGTTTGAATTTCATATTATTTATAGTTTAGTGAGTTGATGGTGGTGTTCAACTCTCAAATTAAACACTGCAAACTGAGGTCTGGGGATTGGGTCTTTTTCTCCACACTCACACCCTGACAGTAGGACACCGTCAGTGTGGACCCAGCGGATTCTTTGGTTTGCTTGTTATGGACGGTTCATGCTTCTGACCGATGAACAATTTGACGCCATGATCCACCTGCGGGACCTAGCAGCTGTGGCCCACAGCCCTCTGACTCTGAGGAGGAGTACCGGTTATGGACAGCAGCAGCACGGGAGCTGGAGCGTACTCCGCGTCTGGAAGTGTTTCCATGGGTACAGAACCTACCCATCTACTGTGCCCCGCAGTCCGTCTTTCCATCTGGGACTGCCATGGATATGTGGAGGGGGTTTGGGCACCACTCCTCCCGGCATTCCAGTGCAGCTCCAGCCCAGACAGCCATAACCTTCCGCCAGATGATCTCCACAGCCACTCGGAGGGAGTCATCTGGTGCATCAGCGGCAGCAGAGCGGGATACAAGGCAAGTACCATATTCTCATTTTTTTTTACATCTATTAATGAGAGACCTTGTCGCCGATGGGGGGGGGGGGGGGCGTGGCAGCAGCCATCAACTGCTGCTGAATTCACTCCACCTGTCTCTGCTGTATTCTCTGCTGCTGCTCCCATATCCTCACCCTCTCCTACCTCTCCTCTCTCTTCTTCTCCGAGCTCTATGTCTGATGGCATCACCCGCCACCTGGAGCTGTGGGATGTCATCAGCGATATAAGAGAGTGTTACCTCCTTTGCTTGCATCTGGATGGATGGGAGAACGCGACATGGAGGGATGCAGCGTGAAAGCAGGCTTACTGGAGTGTATCAGCTAAGCCCCTTTGAGGGAGGATGTTCCTGCCTTCCTCAATGACTTTCTGCTGTCTGATGAGTGTTCCCTCATGCCAGAGGAGGAGGTATCATTGGTTTCCGAGGCAAGTGAGCCTCCATCAGCTGTTTCTGAGGTCAGTGTGCCCCCGCCACCTGTTCCTGACTTCGGCGTGCCTCAGTCATCAGTCCCCGAGGTCAGTGTGCTCCAACCATCAGCACTTGAGGTCAGTGCGCTACAACCATCAGTGCCTGAACTCAGCGCACCCCAACCATCGTCTGCTTCAGCAGCTGAGGCCGCTGCTCCTGCAGCTCTCCCAAAGGCTACTGCCCATGCAGCTGATCCTGAGGTTTTCACTGTGGCAGCAGGAGACCAGGAGCTAAGGCAAGTACTTTTTCCATTAATTTCTACAACTATTTTAGAAAAGACTTGCCTTACACCTGGTGGGGGGACCCAGGCGCGGAGCCCACCAGCTCTTGGGTCTTCCTCACCAGTCTCTGCTGCCAACTGCTCTGGTGTCACCTCATTGACCACCTGTTCTCCTCCCTCATCCTAGGTGGTTATGCCGAAGATGGGGTGGCAGGAGGACCACACTCCACCCATCATCCAAGAGGTCAAGCAGTCCGCTCCACCTGTCAAAGCCCAAGAGGTTGAGCAGTCCACTACACCCGTGGCTGTTCCTGAGGGTGAGCAGTCCGCTCCACCCGTCGCCGTTCCTGAGGGTGAGCAATCCGCTTCACCCGTCACCGTTCCAGAGGTCGAGCAGCCCACTCCACTCGTTGTTGTTCCAGAGGTCAAGCAGGGACCTCCACCTGTCACTCTAAAAGTTGGTGGGCCCCCGCCATTTGTTTCAAAGGTGAGTGTGTCTCCACTGTCTTCTTCCACCGTCTTTTTGGTCTGGTGGGCCATGGACTGGGGAAGGCCACCCGACTCTTTCTGTTCTCCAGTCCGAGGGCCCATGGAGTTGGGTAAACCCCCTGACCCATTGTTTTCTCCAGTCTGGTGGTCCAGGGACTCTGGAAGGCCACCCGACTCACTTTGTTTTGGGTTTTGAGGCCTTGAACTTTGCTTGGCCCACGAATTATGTTCTGTTTTGGACTCTGTGGGGGAGAGGGGGTTGTTTTGGCCCACCTTTGGCCTTGCACCCCCCCACCCTTACCCACCCTGGGGGGGATTTTAGTTTTTTTCTCTTTTGTTGGTCTTACCATTAGGGGTCGTCAAGCATCTGCCCCTTGGTGGGGGGGGGGGTACTGTTAGGACATAGACAGGGGCTTCATGTCCTCTCCTTGAGTTATTGCTTTCTTCCTTCTCTCCAGGACATGGCCTTAGCCCACGTTCTCACCTTGAGTTGTATTTTGGGTTTTTCTGTATTTATTATTATTTATTATTTTGTCTGCATTTGAGTTATGTAGGTTTTGTCCTTAGTTGTTTATTTTTTACATTAATATCATGACTTCTGTGTTTTGTATTCTGGGTTGTTATTATCATTATTATTCAGTCTTGTTTATTTCATATTGTTATTATCTTAATCATGCCCATGTTTGCCCGTTGTCATTCCTTTCATGATTCTTGGGTTTTTGTGTTTGGCTTTATTTTGACAGCGCTTTCAGTTCCTGCCTTTGCATAGTCTGATTTGCTAATGATTCACGCCTGTCTCTAATTTGTGTCTAGTTTCTTTCAGGGGCGCCGTTCTCTCACCTGGGCATGGTGTCCTTGTCAGTACCAGCATGAATAACACACGTCTGTCTGTTCCTGTCTGCCAAGTTTGAAGTATTAGTTTGTTCCTGTTGTGTTTGTCTTTTGCTCGTCTGTTTGAGTTTCTTATGATTTATAGTTTGGTGAGCTGAAGGTGGTGTTCAGCTCTCAGATAAAACACTGCAAACCGAGGTCTGGTGATTCCGTCTTTTTCTCCGTACCCACACTCTGACATTTATACCCACCTGCTGCTCTATTATCGGCCAGCCAAGCTGTCAGTTATGTGGATGAGCAGGGAGCCAAAAGCATTAGCTTCAGAGCTAACAATGCTACTGAAGAGTTTACTTGCCAAATTTATATTGTTATTTTCTTTAGATTTCAGTCACCCTAATAGGCATCCCTGTTTCCACTTGGTTTACTAATCTATAGCTCATAGACTCTGGAAAAGACTTCATTACCCGGAAAGCCAAAGCCTGGGAGACGTGTAACAGAATGGATAGCATCTGGCGCTCTAACCTGCCAAAATCGCTGAAGCTTAACCTCTTCAGTTGTACCATTGAGCCTACTTTAATGTACAGTTCAGAAACTTGGACTCTCAGTGTTCACCTTCAAAAACACCCTGACGGTTGCTATACAAACCTTCTGTAAAGGGTCCAGGGAATTTCCTGGAGATATTTCACCCTTGACCACATCTACGGTTCGCTACCAAGACTGAGCTTCCGCCTAAGCCAGTGGGGCATACAGTTTGCAGGATAGTTTCTACGCCAACAGCAAACTAATACTAAGACTTCTCCTATGGAAACAGTCGAACAAAGGCTGCCTGACCTATCCCCAGGTTATCTCATATGGGAATGATACCATCAGAGCCAGGCAATGCCCCGGTGGACCCAGAATCCTGGAGAAAGCATGTGCGTGCTATTTTGGCCAAGGCCACAACATGATGATGTTGATGATGAATCTATAGTTGGCAATATATCTCAGTTCATTCTGGCATATTTTGTTATATTTTTGCAGTGATGCTACATCAATTCATTACCAAGAGCTTGTCTTGGCAGTCAGACAGGCTGCTTGGCAATAGCTTAACTGATATTTGTTTTGATAACTATTTTCTATAAATGGTTTGGTATTAGGAATTAAACATGACTTTAATCGTGGTGATAATGAGTTGGAAAAATTCAGAGTTTAAGATTATGTTTTCACCTGGCTTTAAAGATACAAAATGTGAACAGTTTAGAGATTATTAAACCAAGAACAATAATTGTGCTTACATGGGAAAATGTTAACTGGTGTGAAAGGCTGTCACCTGTATTTTTTATCCCGATTATGATAACACTGGGGGAAGGGGGGGGACTAAAATACCACTCTCCCAAGCTTGTCAGAAAGATGAGGGTGAAATAGTGATGGTGTGGGGGTTTTCTCCACCCAGAGAAGGCAAGAGGAAGGGAGAACAATGGACCGAAGGAGGAGGTGTCACCGGGGGGTATCAGATGGGATGGTTAGGTCTATGCATCCCCCGGGGAGAGTAAGAACTGCTGGTGCCGCTAAGAGAAGAAGGTTGTTGGAGCGGCGCCAGCGTTATGTCATGTTAATGTGCCACACAGTTCTTTGTTCAAATAACAATGCGTTATGGTCGGAAGTTTTGGATCTCAATGCATGGGAATAAAGATATAAAAGAGGAATGCACAAAGACCCGGGATTCTCTTTTGCTGCAAATTATGTAGGAGAAGGAAAAAATTTCTGTGTCGTCCAGCTCGTTGCCTCGCCTGCTTCCTTTCTCCACATTGGTGACCCGAAGACGTGCCATAGAAAGCGAGCCGAGCGCCGCCCCGGAGAGATCCTGGAGGGAGAGCACCAGCGCTGCGTGCGTGGTCTCAGTCAAAGTCCCAGACTTCTGGCTTCACAACCCGACCGCGTTTTTCTTGCACATAGAAACCCAGTTTGCACTCCACAGGATAACAATGGACGATACCAGATATTACTACATGGTCGCTGAGCTGGATGCGTGCGTCACGCAACAGGTGACAAGCCTGCTCCAGGAGCCGCCGGTCCAAGGAAAATATGAAGCGCTCAAGCAGCTGCTTCTCCAGTGCTATGTCCTTTCTGACAGTGAGAGGGCAGAGAGGCTCCCAACGCACTTGTGCCTGTTTTCCACTAGCCCAGCACACCTCGGTACAGCTCGATTCACTTCAGTACGGCTCGGAATGCTTCTGTCTCCATTAGCACGGTGTTGTGCTTGTGCTGTGATGGTTTGTGTTAGGAGGTTTTAGAAGCGGGGCAGCAGCAGATTCTCAGCGAGGCGGGGCCACACTCCCGTGATGTTACGCACCAGACTGAGTCCTTATTTACACGAGACAAAAAATGGAGGATCCAAGGATTATTGCCTTGCTCGCTCTGTGGTTTTATCTCACAATTAATTTTATCTCATAATTAAGCTGCAACAACACAAGTCACTTTTGTTTTGAATTAACTGCCAAATGACCTAGAAATAATGAGCTGAAACTTGTTTTTATTCGCATTAAATAATGAGACGGTGGCACACTGTCCAACACCACATCCTAGGGCATTTTGGATGTACTGAATTAAAAAAATTCATGTTTTTCACCTTCAGGTCAACGTTTGGAACAACAGTATTATTATTTTCCGTTTAGATGATGCTACACTCCTTCTAAAGTATTGTAAATCTCTGAATTTGGAATGCCGATAGAACATTCAATTTACATATACTTGTAGCTTTGACTTGGTGCTAATTTTTTATGATATTTCAATAAAAAGAACAGAAAGCTTACAAAAAGATTTCTTTTTTGGTCTAGTTAAAAATTACATTACCTTTACAATGGTTGACCCTCAGCATCATTTTGATCAGACTAGGCAATGGAATTTCTATGTAATTATACTGTTTTATAATTCAGTGTTATAACAGACAAACCACACTTTCCAAAACAATTCCATTTTATTATATACAAAATATTAAAATAAAAAAAAAACTTTGCAACACAACATGAAGGTTAATCGACATTTTATACACGCCAACCACTGAGTGCTGAGGCTCGGTAGAATGAAGCCGTCTCTGCCAGCTGTGGGTCAGGAAGGCTCGGTTGAATTAATCCGTGCGGGCTGTCGCGGGGGACGCGTGGGATGATTCTACAAGGAAAATGCGCACAATAAAATACAGCACGAAAGTGCAATATATACAGAAAAGACAATAGTTTTTAACAAGAATACATAAGCTTATTTCAGCGTATTGTTCACATGAATAATTACAATAAAAGCTTTAGTCCGCAGTGTGCTGCAATAAAGCAGCGATCATCATCCACAAATGAACAGCTTTTTTATTGCATAAATAAACTGAGCGTCTTACCGAATATATTTGCGAAAAAATGCACAATAAAAAAAAATTAAAACTCACCGTTAAAGGACTCCGATGTCGAGATCTCCCGGTATATTTTTTCATTCCGGGCGGCTCCGTCTAACTCGCGCTGAATACGTTCGTCTGACAATGCAGTGAGCAGACACTGCACCTCCTTATTGGTCCATGGAACACCCTTATTACGCGAAGCCATTTTTGATAGAGAATAAATGAAAATAGCACAGCAATACACTGAAAAGGAACCGCCAACAGTGGTTGCGTGCTGAGTAAAGGCGGTCGTGAAGATTCTTTTTTTTTTTTTTCAAAAACTTTATTGAGAAGGTCGTGAAGATTTGGTAGATGATGAGGAGGAGAGGGGCGGTTACAACCTGACCAATCAGCGCCGGTTACGACCTGACCAATCAGCGGCGACCAGTCTGTTAACGTCACAACACGGCACAGCTCAGCACTGCTGTACCCTGCCCTGGAGCGGGGCTGAGAATCGCGGCTGTTAAACCGTGTTGGGGCTTGTGGAAAAGCGTACAAAGCGTGCTGAGCCATCCCGTGTTGCGCTAAAGCGTGCTAGTGGAAAAGGCCCTTTGGAGTTAGGGGACAAGTCAGCAGTGGCGCTTATGGAGAGCATGTTGGTGCTGAGGGGGAAAGACGACAAATCTTTCCTGTTCGCCCACTTATTCCTCAGGAACCTACCGGCTACAGCAAGGGCGATCCTGGCCAACTTGCCACAGCTGGTTGCTAAGGACTACCACACCCAGGAAGCGGACCGCATCATCTTGGTGACCAGAGCTCCCAACGCGCAGACAGTGGCACCGGCATCCATGAGGGATTCCAGCGAGGCCAAGGAGCCATTTGTGGTAGGACACCAGAAGACAATGGAATGGGGAGATCTGTTTTGATCATCGCCGTTTCGGCTCGAATGCCCAACGCTACCTGTCGCTATGCCAATTCAAGAAGCTGGGAAGACAGCACGTTTGGAATTGGGTGGCAGCCGCAACCGATGGCGACAGGAACAGACTGCTTTATGTCACGGACACACGTTCGGGGAGACAGTTTTTGATGGACTCCGGCTCCCAGAAGAGCCTCATCCTGCCGGTCAACACAGACAGGGTGGCAGTATGCAGCAGTCCCAAGCTCACGGCTGCCAACGGATCCACCATCAGGACATTTGGCGAGCGGACACTGATGATATGCTTACACGGATGTAATTTTCAGTGGGACTTTGTAATAGCTGCATGTTCCGGCCTAATTTTAGGCATAGATTTTTTATGTGCTTATGGTTTATTAGTTGCTAATAGGAGATTAGTGGATGCTGTCTCTTTTGCTTCTCTGCCCTGTACAGCTCAGGGAGCTGGGTTGACAACACTGGCTAACGTTATAGCTCCAGGGGGTAAGTACCAACAGCTACTCACCCAGTTCCCAGCACTCATGGTCCCAACATTTTCAGCTACGATAATGAAGCAAAGGGTTGAATATTTCCTAACTACAAAAAGGCTGCCGGTATTTGCACGACATCGGCGCCTGGACGCAGCAAAACTGGCCAGCGTGCGCAAGGAGTTTGCCAACTTAGAACAGTTGGGCATCGTCAGGTGCTCCAACATCCCGTGGGCATCCTTGCTACACATGGTGCCTAATGCCAACGGGTTGTGGCAACCATACAGTGATTTCCGGCACTTGAACAACGCTACAAAACATGATCGCTATCCTATTCCGCACATCCAGGATTTTTCCATACAGCTGGCCGGGCCACGTGTTTTGTTCAAAGTGGATCTGGTCCGCGGTCACCACCAGGCCCAGGTGCGTGCAGAAGACATTCCAAAAACAGCGGTAATAACTCCTTTAGGCCTTTTTGAGTTTTTACTCATGCCGTTCGGATTAAAAAGCACGGCGCAGACCTTCCAGAGGATGATGGACACAGTGCTTCACAACTTGTGTTTTGTTTTTGTCTACTTAGATGACATTCTGGTAGCCAGCGCATCCGAGGGGGAGCACATCGCCCATCTCAAGACAGTTTTCCAGAGGTTGGAAAACATGCATTTCGCTGGAGGGCACGATCCCATTACCGGACAAAGTGTGCGCTGTGTCGGACTTTCCGCGCCCGCAGACCGTGAGGGCACTACAGGAGTTTTTGGGAATGGTTAATTTTTATAACCGTTTCCTTCCCCGGGCAGTCCAGCTGATGCAGCCGTTGTACGCCACGCTTAAAAATAAGAAGCCCGCGGAAACAACACCAAAACAGTGCTTGCGGATGTTGCGTTGTTAGTCCACTCGGATCTGTCTGCACGGATTGCACTCACGACGGATGCGTCTGATGTTTCCATAGGGGCAGCAGTGGAGCAGTGCGTCTCAGGTTCGTGGCAGCTGCTCGCATTTTTTAGCCGGACTTTGCGCAACAACAAACACAAGTAGACCACATTCGATAGAGAATTGCTGGCTCTCCACCTGGCGATGTGCCATTTCCAGTTCTGGTTGTAGGGGCGCGAGTTCACTGCAATCATGGACCATAAGCCGCTGACGCACACAATGTCCAAGACCTCAGAGCTGTGGTCGGCCCGGCAGCAATGACATTTGGCCGCAATTTCGGAATTTACTACCGACATTCAACACGTTGCTGGTAAACGCAACATCGTGGCCGATTGCCTGTCGCAAGCGTTAATCGCCTCGGTCCCGGATATATTTCCCCGCCATGGCCATGGAGCAAGCCAGGGATGTGGACATTTGCACGCTCCAGTCTGCACCAACTGGGTTAAGGCTGGAGAGCAGGGTGGTGTAAGAAGGGTGCCCTCCCTTGCTCTGCGACATCTCCACTGGCCGCTCGGAACCACTGCTGGTTCTGAGCTCTTGGTGCCATCACATTTTCGAGTCAGTCCACTCCCTTTCGCATCTGGGAGTGCACGCTTCAGTGAAGCTAGTGGGGGCAAAATTCATCTGTCCGCGTTTGCGCAAAGATGTGAAAGAGTGGGCTGCTGCTTGCATCTCCAAAGGGCACAAGCACACCAGAACCCCCCTTGAGCTGTTGCAAATCCCGGCCAGGAGGTTTGAATCAGAATCAGAATCAGAATCAGCTTTATTGCCAAGTATATTTACAAGTAAACACACAAGGAATTTGACTTGACATTGGGCGCGCACGTTAGGCGCATCCAATGACACGGCAGCCATAAAGGCGCCTGTCTGCAGTGGGGGTAAAGGGGGGAAGGGGGGGGAACACAATAGGCAGAGAGAAAAAACATAGTTATCAGAATCACGCTCGTATAAGCTCATATAAGCTCATGAGCCAAATTTTGATTACACAGAAAAAAACCCTCTATGCACATTAGCAGACAATAGATACAATCACACAGCAGAGGGAGGGAGAGCAGTGTGTGTATATTTGCATGTCATTGTGTAGTGTGAGTGTAACAGTTGTTAGTGAGCAGCAGAGGGCGCCTCCTGGCAGTGGATAGATGTTATAATCATGTGACTTATAAACAAGTCCAGAGATCAGAGTCTGTCTCTCTTTTCCTCTTCCTTGCAGAAGGCACATGGGCATTGTCCCTGAGAGACCAATCCGCTGACGACAACAACTGATTGTTGATGTATGGGTAGACATAAGCCACTTCTCCGGCGTTATCTTCATCGAGGAGGAATGTAAACAAGGGCACCAAAACACAAGGTCAAATCTGCACAGTGCACTCAGAGAATAAAAAATTTCTCTCTCTTCGATTCTGTGCTTCAATTTCATACAGGCTTGAATCATACTTTAGATCATTCTCTGGAGAGCACTCAGCGATCCACAGATGTTATCCACCTACCGAAACATAGGTAAAACATGTCCAGAGAGTTCGTTCTCTCTTCAATGCATGCCAGATAGTAAATTCCATGTTAATCCTGCCGCTGACAGTCAGTGCTCCCCCCAGCTGGACCACGTCCATTCCCCTTGATCCATATTGACCACGTCAATATGGATTTGGTGGGACCCCTTCTGCTGTCGCAAGGTTTTACGTACCTTTTGACAGTCGTGGACCGCACCACATGCTGGCCTGAAGTTGTCCTGCTGGCCTCTGTCATGTCCGCGGTAGTGGCGCATGCTTTTTTGTTGGCTTGGGTTGCACGTTTCAAATCTCCATCGGACATCACGTCCGACAGGGGTCCACAATTTGTTTCAGAACTCTGGTCTACGATGGCCCAGAGCCTGGGAGTCAAAATTCACTGCACTAGTGTGTACAACCCCCAGGCTAACAGGTTATGTAAGCATTTTCATAGATTGCTTAAAGCAGTGCTCAGAGCTTCGCTCACGGATACATATTGGGCCCACTGCCTGCCCTGGGTTCTTTTAGGGTTGCAATCCGCACATAAGGACGATTTGGCAGCATCCCCGGCAGAACTCATTTATTCTCAACCGCTGCGGATTCCCGGAGAGATTTTACTGGAAAACCCTGCGCCCAAGGCTGATCCGCCTGCGCAATTTTTACACAGTACGGAGGCTGTGAGCGTACTGGGTCCGGCACACTATTGTTTTCCCCGCACATTCATCCCAAAAAGCTTGCAGAACACCAGTTTTGTTTTTGTCAGACACAATGCGCACCGGACTCCGCTGCGCCCACCGTACGACGGACCGTTCAGGGTATTAGAATCTGCGGCGAAGCATTTTGTGCTAGACGTGGGGGGACGCAGGGAGGCCGTTTGTATTGACAGGCTGAAGCTCACTTTTGTGTTTGCAGGTGGTGTTGGCCTAAGCTCCCGGGTGTGGATGCCCACCGTTGGTGGCTCCGCAAGTTGGTGATCCCCGGGCAGGGACTGGCACTAGTGAAGCTGATGTGTTTCCCCCCCTCCCTCTTTTCCTCCACAGACTGACGTGCCCTCCGGTACGCCTCACCGGCAGGGTGGTTTAACTGGATCGGCGACCCCCCGCTATAGTCGCTATGGGCGCTAGCTGAAGCCCAAAGGACGGGGGGGGGGGAGGGTAGTGCCCCTTCTGGGTGTTTGGGGGGGGGGCTTTGTGGGGACATGGCGTGGGGGTTTTCTCCACCCAGAAAATGCAAGGGGAATGGAGAACAATGGACTGAAGGAAGAGGTGTCACCGGGGGGGTATCAGATGGGATGGTTAAATCTATGCACCGCCCGGGGAGAGTAGCAACTGCCGGTGCCGCTAAGAGAAGAAAGTTGTTGGAGTGGCACCGGCGTTATGTCATTTTATTGTTCCACACAGTTCTTTGTTCAAATAACAATATTATGGTCAGAAGTTCCGGGTCTCAATGCATGGGATTAAAGATATATATAAAAGAGGAATGCACAGAGATCCGGGATCCTCTTTTGCTGTAACTTATGTTGGAGAAGGAATAAAGTTTTTGTGTCATTCATCTTGTTGCCTCGCCTGCCTCCTTTCTCCACAGTGGTAAAGCAAATCAGAAAGGCACCAGCACACTCTGTGTTAAAAAATCATTTATTTGCAAGCAAGCTAAGCAGTGATGGAAGTGGAGTTTTGCAGTAAAGAAATTATTCCCCAATAAATAAACAAAATGACATGAAATAAAATAAGGAAAATGTTAATTATCTCCACACATATTCTGTTGTGACTTGCAGTTTGTTTTTTTGTTTTTTTTTGTTTTTTTTTTGGGGGGGGGGTCGGCTCTGCATCAAAAGTGAAATTCCTTTAATGCCAAGCTTGCAAACTGGAGTGTGCTGATGCCTGTCTTATCTGTTCTGATCATGATGTCAATTTTACAGTTTCATCATGATGTCTTCTCACACAGGTGCGCTGGATGTTGCGTCTGTGTGCATACAGCAGTTGCAGGTAGAAGTAAAGAGGCTGGAAGCAGAGCTTTGAGAACTAAAGCCGGACCCTCTACATTTTAGGAGGTTTTGTATCCCTGATGAGGACATCTGTTTTTACACAAGATTTCCATCACAGGAAGTGTTTAATACCTTTTGGGAGGCGGTCCAACCATCTGTATCCAGGCTGGTCAAAGGCACAAAAAAATGGGACAAACATTTGGACCAGCCTGTCCCAGTCCAACTTGCAGCTTGAAACTAATTGATGAATTTTTCTTATACTGTTATCGTGTTTCTGCAGGCGTGAATGAAAAAGTGCTTGCTGACATGTTTCAAGTCAGTGTATCCACAGTCTGCTGCATCGTGATAACCTGGGCTAACTAGGTTAGCCCAGGTTACCTCGGTAACCGAGGTGAGGGTGATCATTGACTGCACAGAGGTGCGTTGTAAGAGCCCATCATCTCTCACTCTCCAGTTAGAGTTTTTTCTAATTCCAAAAACACTACAACCTTCAAGGCTTTAATTGGGAATGCCCCATGTGATGCCATCACTTTTGTGACAGAGAAATCATTGAAAGGAGTGGAATGCTAGACTTGTTGGAGCCTGGAGATAGTTGCATGGCTGACAAGGGGTTCACCATTGAGAAGATGTTGGCAGACGGTGAAGTGAATCTGATCACCCCCCCCCCCAAAACCACAGCACAGTTCAGCAAAGAGGATGCACTGAAAGCACAAGCCATAGCTCAGCTTTGCATTCTTGTGGAAAGAGCAACACGCAGAGTGAAAGAAAATCACATCTGGGACAGCACTCTACTTCTACAGTAACTTTGTCAGAGAATCAACCAGGTGTGGACCAACTGCTGCCTGTTGGCAATGTTTCTGTCATGAATGTGCCCCTCCAGGGCAGAAAAGACAAGTCCACGTGCAGGACTGTAGTGTGACATTTATTTAACAAAAAGGCAAACAGTACATGACTGTGATGTATGGGAGTTGTATGAGTTGTATGAGTTGCATTTGCATATGCCACCCCATTGGTGGGCGCTGTATTCTGTGGCATCGCCAATAGTATAAGAGTGTGCTCATTGAACTGAACAAAAACGTGTATGTGTGCATATGCCTGAGTAAACGAGCAAGCTAATGACCTACAGCCGTGTGTGTCTTTGTGTTTGCTCCTCCGAGTGGTAATCTAAAGTAGAAACCCACGGACATAACATCATTGGCGACGAAGATAACTTTAGGTTTCCAAGTCTCGCCGCGGTATTGACTGCGAGTGATGGAGGAAGAGGAACGTTTGTCCTGGTGGGAGTTTGGCTGGGCGCGGCACGCCAGGTGACAGGACGCCAGGTGACAGGACGCCGGGTGACAGGACGCCAGGTGACAGGACGCCGGGTGACAGGACGCCGGGTGATAGGACGCCAGGTGACAGGACGCCAGGTGACAAGATTGCTAAACGCTAGCTAACTGCACGCCATGGCTGGATTTATTGGACACATTAACCCATTTGACGAGTCGGTGGAGCAGTGGACAACCTATGTTGAGAGGTTTGAGTATTTTGTTACGGCAAATGGTATTGCAGAGGAGAAAAAGCTTGCTGTTTTCTTAAGTGTAATTGGTGCATCAACATATGGACTTTTACGTAGCCTCGTAGCTCCAGATAAGCCAGGGGCTAAGACATATGCTCAACTCACGAAAGTTTTGAAAGACCATTTTTCCCCAAAGCCAATTGTGATTGCTGAAAGATTTCGCTTTCATAAACGGAACCAACAAGAGGGAGAAACTGTGACGCAATATATAGCAGTCATTAAAAAGCTTTCTGAACACTGCGAGTTTGGTTTGCACCTGCAGGATGCATTGAGGGATAGGCTCGTTTGTGGACTGAATATAGAAGCTATCCAGAAAAAAATTGCTGACGGAGGAGAAGCTTACTTTTTCCAAAGCAGTGGAACTAGCCATGTCAATGGAGACAGTAGCTCGCGAGACACATCAGCTGAGCAACGCGCTGAAAGTGCATGTACTGTCACCACATGACAAACAACACACGAAATGTTCACGCTGTGGAAAAATGAACCACAAAGAGAGCGATTGTTTTTATAAGGAGCAAAAATGCCATAAATGTGGTAAGAGAGGACATATCTCGAAAATGTGCAGGAACAAAGAGACTGTAAATAAGGAGAAACCAGTGGAGTATAAAGCTAAAAAGAAAAAAAGGGTGCACCAACTGGATGTAAAAGAAATATCTAGTGATGGTAGCACTACAGACACTGAAGTGAGCCTGCATATGGTGTCTCAGCAGAGTAATTTGTCTTACATAAGTGTTAAACCAAAAATTGAAGGTAAAAGGATTATTATGGAATTAGATACCGGTGCTGCCATTTCTCTGATTTCAAGAAAACTGTATGATGCACACTTTAAGGACTTGCCCTTGCGCCAAACCCATATAATGCTGAAAACATACACGGGCGAGGTGATTCCAGCAGAGGGTGTCATCACCGTTTCAGTGAGGATGAATAAGCAGAGGGCTAGACTACCACTGTATGTGGTTCGGGGAAGTTCACCCCCACTTTTTGGTCGGGAGTGGCTGCGGAGGATTCGAATTGACTGGCGAGAAATAAAGACCGTCCGGGAGGAGACGCTAGAGGGCGTGCTACAAAGACATGCAGAGGTCTTTAAGAAAGAATTAGGCACTCTGAAAGGCATGGAAGTAGCCATAGCGCTGAAGCCGGATCATGTGCCACGGTTCTGTCAAGCGAGAGTCGTTCCCTATGCCCTTAGGCCAAAAGTGGAGGCTGAAATTGACCGATTGTGTGAGCAGGGCATTATATCCCCTGTCAAATTCAGTGAATGGGCAACACCCATTGTGCCCGTTGTGAAAAAGAACGGAGATGTTAGGATATGTGGGGATTTTAAAGTCACAGTTAATCCTGCCCTGTGTGTGGAGAAATACCCAATTCCACGCATTGAAGATCTATTCGCATCACTTTCGGGGGGGGCAACATTTTAGTAAACTGGACTTATCTCATGCCTATTTGCAAATGGTGATAGAGGGAAATTCCAGAAAATATCTCACAATAACCACATCCAAGGGTCTGTTTTGTTACAACAGGCTGGCATTTGGAATTACCTCAGCACCAGCGATATTCCAGCGTGCCATGGACCAAGTCCTCCAGGGTCTGCCGAACGTTCACTGTTACCTGGACGATATATTGGTCAGTGGACAGGATCGTGTGCAGCATCTGAAAAATCTGGATGCAGTCCTAGGGCGCTTGGAAGAATTCGGTTTGCGAGTACGGAAGGAAAAATGTGAATTTTTTAAGGATTCACTGGAATATCTGGGTCACGTCATTGATGCCCAGGGTCTACACAAGGCACCAGAGAAAGTCAGGGCAATTGTGGAGGCTCCTGCACCTACAGACGTGAGTCAGTTACGTTCTTTCTTGGGGCTAATTAATTATTACAGCAGATTTATCCACAATTTGTCATCTATCCTAAGCCCACTGAATACGCTGCTGTGCAAAGGAAAACAATGGCAATGGACATCTGAATGTGCTGCATCTTTCAAAGAGGCAAAAGAGCAGTTACTCTCTCAAAGCGTGTTAACCCATTATGATCCATAACTTCCCATTCGGCTGGCGTGTGATGCATCACCTTATGGTGTAGGTAGTGTCATCTCACATATTTTCCCGAATGGACAAGAGAGGCCCATAGCTTTTGCATCAAGGACTCTGAATAAGGCAGAAAGCAATTATGCCCACATTGAGCGCGAAGCTCTTGGCATTATATTTGGAGTTTGTAAATTCCATCATTATCTGTATGGCAGGTAGTTTACACTCCTTACAGATCATCGCCCATTGACCACTATTCTGAGTCCGTGCAAAGCCACACCACCTATGGCTGCTTCTAGAATGCAGCGGTGGGCTCTCCTGTTAGCTGCCCATAATTACACCATACAGTACCGAGAGGCAGCTCGTCATGGAAATGCGGATGGGCTTTCACGCCTTCCATTACCAACATCATCAAGAGAGAGAATCAGTACTGTGGACAGTTTTCACATTAAACACCTAGAAGCCTTACCTGTGAACTGTTGAGAAATCTGCCGAGAGAGCAGGGGTGAGTCTGTCCTTGCTCAAGTCCTGGAGATGGTCTCCACAGGTCGCTTTCCGAGGGTCCAGTATGTGGCCAGCACATTGGCGCGATTCATCAGCCGGAGGGATGAGTTGACACTCCAGCAAGGTTGCCTTATGTGGGGTGTGCGCGTTGTCATTCCCTCAAAATTGAGATCACGACTGCTGTCGGAACTGCATACTGGACACCCAGGTGTTGTTAAAATGAAAGCTGTCGCCCGCAGTTACATGTGGTGGCCCGGAATTGACGCTCAAATTGAACAGGTCTCAAAAACATGCCAGTCCTGTCAATTTACACAGAAAGCACCGGGACCAGCACCACTCCACCCATGGACCTGGCCTGGGTCCCCGTGGCAGAGAATTCATGTCGACTTTGCTGGGCCGTTCCAAGGCCAAATGTGTATGGTGGTTGTAGACGCCCATTCAAAATGGCCTGAGGTACACCTTATGAGTTCCACTATAACGGCTAATACCATCCAGGTGCTCCGAGGGTTATTTAGTCGCTATAGGCTCCCTGAGGTGTTAGTGAGCGATAATGGTCCTCAGTTTACCTCACATGAGTTTGACACTTTTATGAAAGGCAATGGAGTAAAGCACATTCACTCTGCACCATTTCATCCATCAACAAATGGTCTTGCAGAACGTTTTGTACAGACATTCAAGCAGTCACTGAAGCGTTCCACTGGAACCACTTCCATACAACACCGACTGGATGCCTTTCTACTCACGTACCGTAACACTCCACACTCTACAACGAAGGAGTCCCCGTCTATGCTTTTCATGCATCGCAAGCTGCGATCTTGATTGGACCTGCTGAAGCCTAGCGTGACATCAGAGGTAGAGAAAGCACAAGAGGCACAGTGTGCGTATCGAGGAATGCATGCAAAAGCCAGAACGTTCAAGGTGGGAGATCCAGTTCTTGTTCGGAATCACGGGAGAGGAGAGAAGAAGTGGATACCAGGGGTTGTTTCAGCTGAGACTGGCCCTGTATCCTACACCGTCGACATCGGCCATCGCAGCACTGGAGGCGACACGCGGACCAGATGCTGGCCAGGGTTGTTGAATTGGATACCTCTACAGACGACGGCGGAGCTGCATCGTCGTGCATCTCAGCAGACCTGCCTGTGCTGGAAAAGACTGTTCCAGAACCAGCTACTCCGGTTCCTGTGAGTGATCCCTCACCATTACCCCAGGTAACCTCAGAGGGAAACACCACATCACCTCCAGAGACTGGTAAGAGATATCCTTCTCGTATTACTAGACCACCAGAGCGTTATGTTCCATAAACTTTAAGTTACTTTTAAGAGACATATATTGGACATTTTTGAATAAGAGACCTTTTTTATGTGTTAGATGAGAGAGTCACGTCTCACCAAAAGGGCAGAATAAACCCTTGACTGACTCAGGGGTTTGGGATCGTCTACTCCCAGCCTCAAGGCTAGTGTGTGTTTTTAAAATAATAAAAGTTGTTTGTTTTGTGTATCTTGGGGGTGGGTACAACATTTAGTGGGGAGGAGATGTGATGTATGGGAGTTGTATGAGTTGCATTTGCATATGCCACCCCATTGGTGGGCGCTGTATTCTGTGGCATCGCCAATAGTATAAGAGTGTGCTCATTGAACTGAACAAAAACGTGTATGTGTGCGTATGCCTGAGTAAACGAGCAAGCTAATGACCTGCAGCCGTGTGTGTCTTTGTGTTTGTTCCTCCGAGTGGTAATCTAAAATAGAAACCCACGGACATAACAATGACATACAAAAAATTGCAAATAAGGAAAACTTACAGACAAGCACTTCGGAGCCAGACAAAGCCCCCCCCCCCCAAGGGGTGGATATCAGACACTCCAAGTAACACCTAAAAGGACCCCCCTCCCCTCCAGAGGGGGGGGGGACAGCAAAAGAGTAACTAGGGAGGGAGGTGGGGGAACAGGCTAAGGAGGGAAAACACCATACAGTACATAACTTGCACCTGGGCTAACCTAACCCCCTGGACCCCAACCAGAGAAACGAGAGTTAAGGGGACTGACCGAAGTCCCAGGCCCGACGGATGGCGAGATGCACCAAGTCAGGTGACCTGCCGAAGTCCCAGGCCAGCCAGATGGCCAGATGGCATGAGTCAGGTGGCCTGCCAGAGAATATGGACCACCCGACCCAGCCGCTCAGTCTTTCAGGTGGCCGGCCTGAGTGCTTCAGCCACCTGAACAGCAGAGGTGGCCTGGGAGGCACCCCCCCCCCCCCCCCACCGGGAGACCCAATAGTGAAGGGGTGAGCCAAGAAGGGGGACCACGACGGCATCTGGCAGCGGAGGATCTGCAGCACCTGTAGTGGCCCCGGGCTGGAGCTCTGCAGCACCCGTGGTGGCTCCCAGCCGGAACTCTGCTGCACCTGTGGTGGCTCTGGGCCGGAGCCAATGTTGCACCCACAGTGGACCCCGGCTGGCCAAAGTTGCACCCATGGTGAATGGGCCAACCCGCAAGAGCACCAGGCCAAGGAGGCAGTCTATCACAGGGACCCCAGGCAAGGGCAAAGGAGAAGGGTCCCTAATGACCTCTGTGAGGGGAAACTGGACTCATGACGTCATCGGTTGGTAGGTCTGGATCCATGGAGGCATCAGGTGGTGGCGGTTCTTCCTCAGCGACCCTAGGGCAAGGCTCAGTAGAGACAGGGAGGAGAACGTGGTTAGTGTCGCCGGCAGTGGTGGAGCCCGGCAAGTTGAGTTCAGATGCAGCTGAGGCCTGCACCCGACTCTCCTCACCAAGAGCCAGACAAGAGCTCTCCAAAATAGACATGAGAAAAACAAAAGAAATCACTTGCCTGAACTCAAGCTCCACTGCAATCCAGGACTCCGTCGATCCTAGTGATGACGCCTCGGGCCCGGCCTCTAGGAGGTCCAGCTCCGGTTCCCACTCTGCTGCGGTGGCCTCCGCAGCAGGCATGATAGTGATTGCAGTCCCATTGTCCCCAGACGAAGAGGCCCTCGCTGGTGGCTCACCTAGCAAGGCGGCTGGGAGTCGGCTCCTTGCTGGCACTGGAGTTGGGTCTTCCAGGGCCACAGGCTCCTCCTTCATCTGGTGGCTCAGTTCCAGGGCTGGCGGACACTCAGGAAGGACAGGAAAAGACACGGAGAGAGCTGATGAATAAAGGGTGGCTGCAGCAGGTGGAGAGAGCTCAGGGGACTGCATTCCCAGAGTGTCTTTACCAAGGATAAGGCAAGATAATTCATCAAGATCTGAAGTAGAATTGAAGGAAACTTGCCTGGTAAAACTTTTTAAAACTGTTTAGAAAAAAAATCACGTCAAAGAAAAATAAATCATTTACAAAAACTATAATTGTTAAGTGTTCCCTTGATCTCATTTCATTTACAAATATATACACACAAATAATTTACACATTTGCATTCTTCAGTGCAAGTATACAGTAATTCACACATTCGGGAATTAAAATGTTGCTTGTTTGCAGTTATACCCCCTTTACACAGTGGTGGAGATCATTGAGAGATCTGGCCAATTTTTGATATCTCAATGATCTTTAGTGATGTCCACTGTCACCACGGCCTCCTCAAAGTTTTGACTCAGTCCAAAACACACAAGGATCTCAATCTCAAACATCAAAAATTGGCCCAATTTATCAGTGATCTCTGTGTTGTGTAATAGGGTCCTTACCATTTATCTGTCTGGAGATGTACTATATCCGTATAGTATGTACCAGAATTGAAGATGTCTAATTTTTGTTTCATCTCATTAATCACTTCATCAACCCTACAGACTCTTTCAATAGTGATGTCCTCCTCAGTGTTGGTAATAAAATCACACCAGCTCAGTCCAGTCACCGCCAACTGACCTTGAACTTGCCAGTAGTACTTGTGGGTTTTATTTTTGTTTTGTCTGGCCATTTACAGCTGTAACATGCCCTGCCTCTGAAATGTTAGAGATGCTAGCACATTTAACCTCAGCAAGCCCAATACAGGGAGCTGCATTTGGCTCATACACTTTTGCATCTGGGCTGGCACCAAGGTATGGAGCATCAGGATGTATGACAAAGCCACAGGGTGAGACATTTCGTCGGCCTCCGTCGGTCTATGATGACCATGGAAGAGAATCCTAAACGTCTACTCTGCTGGAACAGCACCGCCTGTGGCTGAACAGGCCGATGCGCGAATGGCAGTCCCTGTCACACAGGTCGCACTTGTGGGTGGTCTCCGTGCTGCTGGGTCTGTGGCGGTTCTTCCTGCGGGTCATTTTTTCATCTGCTACAGCAGTCAGTCTCTCTTCACCCGCCTTGAGCTGTCTGGTCAGGGTGCCTCTCTATTTGGAGCGGTCCGTTGCAAGGTCCTCCCTGTGCTCTGTATTGATCTCCAGGGCCTTCATGTCTCTCTTGCAGACGTCTCTAAAGCGCAGCTGTGGGTGGCCAACGCGCCAGCCTTCCCTCCATGTTCACTCTACTCAGGCAGAGTGAACATGGAGGGAAGGCCGGCGCGGGACAGAACTTCTGTGTTGGGCACTTTGTCCTGCCAGGTCCTCGTTGGCACAGCGCCGAGCAGTCTGCTGAACTTTGCTTCTCGCAGCCCTGAGAATCTGGAGATTCTTCTCGTTTGGGTACTTCTTGTACTCAGCAAGTGCTGAGCGCTTGGCTTCAATGACGGGGGTCATCTCGGTCAACTTGGCATCAAACCAGTCCTGTGACTTCGAGGTCTTCCTCCCAAAGGTAGCCAAGGCTGTGCGGTGGATGGTGTTTCGCAGCTCTTCCCACTTCTGCTTTGCAGATTCTCCTTCTTGTGGTACACCAAGTTCCTTCTCAAAGGTGGAGGCAAACTGCTCAACAAGTTCTGGTTGGGCCATCTTGCTGGTGTCAATCCGTGCCTTTCCAGGCTGTCTAGCATGATGGAATTTCTTCAGCTGCAGCTTGACCTTGCAACACACCAATGAATGGTCTGTGTCGCAATCTGCACTCTGGAACGAACGGGTGATTAGCACGTTCTTCAGTGAGGTGCGCCTGGTCAGGATCAAGTCCAGCTGGTGCCAGTGCTTTGAGCGCGGATGTCACCAGGAAACCTTGTGTCGTGGTCAGCACCCACCCTGGCATTGAAGTCTCCAAGGAGAATGAGTTGTTCAGAGTTGGGGATGATCCTGACAGTAGTTGCGAGATTCTCGTAGAACTCGTCTTTTGCTTCTGGTGTGGCTGTCAGTGTTGGGGCATACACACTGACGAGGGTGACTGGGCCTTGAGTGGTGTTGAGGCCGAGGGTGAGGAGTCGTGCAAAGCCATTGCTGCCCGGCTTCACCATCTTCAGCAAGGTGTTCTTCACTGCGAAGCCCACTCCGTGTTCCCTGTGTTCGTCACTGCCCTTTCCCTGTGTGATAAATTTGTGTGTGGAAAGCAAGGCCAACAGTCTTCAATTCCAATTCTCTTTATTTTAATAACTCCAGTCTGTCATGTAAACAAGTCGATACTGACATCCATAATCCAAATACGATCGTCAATGAACCACACTGAGCATATCTCAGTCTTTACATCCAACATCTCCCTCTTCTACAATCAAACATCACCTGTTTATATATTCTCAGAGATAATTAAGCTAATTACGACCATACCAAATCCCAGGTAAACAATAACATTTTCTTTTACCTTACACATACCCATTAATATCTAAAAGTCCATCATATTTTCCCCAGGTAATAAATAGAATAAATATACATAACACACCATAAATAATATCAATAAATAATTCAATAAATAATTTAATCCCTATTTACAAATCTAAATCTCCCCTGTAACTCACCATAGCATGTATCCTTCCTGCAGGTGTCCTTTAAAAGGCATTCATCCTCTGATAGAGTCTTTTGCCCGGACACCCACAGGAACATGTTGGCAAAGGTATGTGAATAATTAATTATCAATTGTTTTTACCCAAATAATTAGCGGTACAATATCTCACAAGGTAATCAATTAACCACAGACAGATACAATAATGTGTACTAGAAAAACAATCAAATAACATTTACAATATTACCAAAAATAATACAGTTACACATACAAGAATCATAACAATGGCGACACCTAGTCGTCACACCCTGCCAGTAGAACGTGTAGTCCTTCTCTCTCAGTGTGCCTGCGTCAGCCAACCGTGTTTCCTGGAGAGTGGCGATATCCACTTCCAGTCTCTTCAGCTCATTATTGATGATTGCAGTCTTCCTGGTGTTGTTGATGTCCTTGAGGTTAGCAGCGAGTCCTGTCATCATAGTGCGGACGTTCCAAGTTCCCAGTTTTAGAGTTGGTCTCTTTTGTTTTTTTGTCTTGCCTGGTGCGAAGGTTCTCAGCCTGCTTTTCGGACTTCTCCTCATCCCCATGCACCCAATGAGGAAAGCAAGCTGTGGCGGGACAACACCTTATTGGCTGGGGGCTGCCCAGCTTGAGGCGGGCGGTAGCTGTCCAGTAAGATCCGATGATCCCTCCTACCGTCGAGAACAACCCCTGGCGCCACGGTCTACGCCAATTGAGCGGTGACTTATAACCGGTAACTGTCATTCCCCGTGTTTTGTCTACGCCAAAGGTGAAGCTGGAGTGTCCTCTCCAGTGATCCGGTGTTCTACCTTCCAGCGTTGGGCGTTGGTAGGATTCAAACCTGGGCAGGAAGATACGGAGAACAAGATGTTGCCCATGCAGCATGTCCCCCCTCTACACGTCACTGATGAATCCAAAGGAACAGCAGGGCTGCTACAGTTTGGTACCAGCGCCGTTGCAGGAGCTGCCAGAACGATGTTGAGCACAACAGAGAACTGCCTTAGGGACTCCGACTCCGGATTTTTCCTCAGGGTTGACTCCCGAAGCCTTTCCTGTGACCGGGTGTGCCGCAAGGCAGCGGAGGTTTGAAATCAGGGTTTACCTTCCCCTAGATGGGCAACCTTCCCAGGTTGACGAGCCACCATCTACCTGAAGCATCTGGTTTTAAGGCGCCAGAGATCCGCCCTCGCCCCTTCTCCTATTAGTAAAAGCAGTTCCGCCGGGCTGAGAGACTAAACCACACGGGCAGGCTAGGAGCTGGACTTAGTTATCAGAGGCTTTTCGAGACGCACGCCATAAAGAGCATTTTATGAGAACTGGGAGCTTAACCCCAGTGCCGCTCCTGGCTATGGCAACCTTGGAACTGTGAGACATTTACATTCATGATTTTTGAATAATGTTCCAGCACCTGAGGCTCACATTCAAGGTCTCTTCATTGCAGAAGTTTGCCATACTCCCTTCAGTATTCTTGCTGCCAGTGTCTGACTAGAGGACTCCCCTCAGACATGACAAACCTCATAAAATCAACTGGCTGTAACTCTGGGCTGGCACACTTCTTTCCATAATGGACATTTAGACTGCACTCTGGTGCTTTCCTATATCAAAGCTGCCATCTTACGTGTCACAGTTAGGCTATCCAAATGGCAGTACTGATGACAATTTGGAACAAAGTTTAAGGTGATGGACAATTTAGAGTCCTCAACAGGCAGTCTAGGGAATGCAGGGGCATCTTGGTGGACACTGTGACTTGTTGCTGTAACAGGAGGGCACTAATACAACAAAGGTCAACTGCGTGGCACAGGTCCAAACCTTGAATCAATCAGTGAAAATTCAGAAAAGTCAGGCAACACTGAAGATAGCAGGGGTTGAGGTCTGAGATATTTTAGTCTTTCCCCAAGGGCAAATCCTGAAGGGTCAGGAAGGGCTCCTGAAACAGAATAAGTACAACAGAAACCTCAAAAATTCTTCACTGATTATCTTCCAAGTTTAAACTTGTAAACAAACGAATAAATAAATCAAGTTAATTCATCCATGATAGTAGTCGATAGTAGCAGTGTAACAGATCAATACTGATCTATGAGCTATAGCAGTAAGTGACTATACATATGTACACAGATAGATGGTATAAACAGCATTACGGTTTGTTAAGTTGCCCTGCAGAATATGAATATGTACCCAGACAGTATATTTTGTATTTGAATCAGCAGTGTTGTTGCCACCCTCAGTAATGATTGATTTTGTCCTGGTTGTATAATGGAGGGGGTGGTTTATTGTGCAAGGTTGTTATGTTTAGTATATTCAATATGACCTCTACAAGCAGCCCTGGTTAGGTTTTAAAGTCTAACAGCCGTAGGTAAGAAAGACCTGCGGAACCCCCCCCCCCCCCCCCGAAGAGTTACCACCAGCACTAGAGAATGAAATCGGTAACCCCACTGCCCAACATCCTAGGCCCATGTCATTACCTCTGACCTTTGTGCCCACAGCTTCTGGCCCCTTTGAGGCCCCTGTAGGAGATGATACAGTAGCACCAGCGAGACCAGAGTTGCTTGATGGTTCCTTGCTGAGAAGGTTACAGAGATTAAATAGATTAAATAAGGGGTAGGTCCCTGGACAGGTATGGGTATTGAGATCTTGTCAGGACGACAAGTGACAAAGTGGGAGGAGTTTCAGGGAATGGTGTGTTTGTGAACAGCATTTTGGTTAACTGTAAGCAGTGTGAATTGTGACAAACTTTTATTATATGCATGATGTTTTATTTTGTTTTGCAGTGATGCTCATGATTGACCTTTGAATATTTTGTTTGTGTGATGGACGTAATATTGAACTGCTGTTTTTTTGACTGTGGACCTGTTAACTGTACAAAGTGAATAGCATTTAAGTGACTCACCAGCTGGAGATGATTAATCAATGAACTTGTTGTCAGCCGAGGTTTTTTCTACTCCTGTTGAGGGAAATGCAAGGAGTAGTTGTGATGGAGGAGGAGAGCTGGACAGATGCCCTGGGCGCTGCAGAAATCTCTGGGTCATTGCATGTTGCAGTTACCTCTCCTACCGGTCACTGTGTATTGCAGTTACCTTTCTTCATCATGGATTCGGGTCTTCCATCATGGGAATTGGGAGCTGTGCTGAGATGGTCATTGGATATGATGGGCCGGCACTTCTTGAATAAAGGAAAGTAGTACCATAACTCAAGTGTGGGTGAATTGTTTTAAAGTGCCAGTAGTGAGCCAGGCTGAGCACTGATTGTGGTTTTTTTTTTCCAATCCTTCCTCCAACAGCGGGGCAGAGACGTGGAACTCCTGGCGCTGGATCCTGGAATAGATCGTAGTGAATTTGAGGACGATCCTTCCCCCTTGGCGCAAAGAAAACCCGGCGGCTTTTAGAGGCTGGGCTGGACTGTGTGGTATTACAAACACACTATCCCCTGACATGTAGACAGGCAGGAGGTGAACCAGTTTGTGGTCTGATCTTCTGAGGGGGGGAGTGGAGATGCGGTGTAAGCTTCCTTGGTGTTTACATAAAATAAGTGAGGGTGCATGCACACACAGCGACCGGCAGCGGGTGAAAAAAAGTTTGACATCTGTGTCTCTGTTTTTATGCACTTTAATGTGTTTTAACGAAATTCTCTGTGCTGTTTTTGTCCTTGAATGTTTGTGGACTATATAACGAAGAGCTCCCTGGTTCCATCAGTATGGATTTCCTTCTTGTTTTTGCACTGTCATTTCTTTCTTACCGGCTCTTTGTCTTGGAGGTAAGCGCGATTGCGATCTCACCGGGAAGAATACAGTATTCCAGAGAAATGTTACTGCATTTAAACATGGATAATGCAGCATCTGTGTTTGAGTCTGTGCCGCAACTGCCAGACTTTATTTTAAGAGATTTTCATGGACACAGCAATGAAAAGAGAGACAAGAGGAGGAAACGCGGAAAGCGTGGAGGCGTAAGATTAAACCTACAATCCCTGAGAAATAAAGTGGATGAAATTCAAGGAAATGTCTGATATCAGAAGGATTTCAAGAACTGCTGTGTCATGGCTTACACGGAGACATGGCTTACGGCGCATGACCGGGATGCGGACCTGTGGATAGATGGCTTTGGAGCCCCACTTCGCTTGGATTGGCAAGAAGAGGTAACGGGGAAACGTCAGGGGGGCGGCGTATGTTTATATATTAATAAACAGTACTGTACACCTGTCATGGTCAGAGAACACATCTGTACACCAGATGTGGAGCTGCTGTCCATGTCACTACGCTCTTTTTATCTGCTCCCGCGAGTTTCCCCAACTTTTTATAACGACTGTGTACATTCACCCAAGAGCGGATGCTGCCTCCGCCTCCAGCACCGTCTTTGATGTGGTCCAGCGGTTGCAGTCAATTTCCCCAGAGGCTCCAAATTTCATTCTTGGGGATTTTAACCATGTGTCCCAAAAGAAGACACTTAAAACCTTTTATCAGTATGTCTCCTGCCCAAACAGGCAAATAAAGACATTGGACCTGTGCTACGGATCCATAGAGAGGGCCTTTAAATCTCTTCCCCTTCCTCCTTTAGGATCCTCAGATCACAACTGTGTACATTTTTTTTTTTTTTTTAGTATACTTTATTGATCCCCAGAGGGGAAATTGAGGGTCATCCACCACCTGGATGGATGAAGCTGCCACGATACGGCGCTATCCCTTAACCATTCACACACACATTCACACCTAGGGCCACTTTAGAGTCTCCAATTAACCTAACCTGCATGTTTTGCTACCCACATATAAATCTGCTCTCAGAAGAGACAAGGCGAAGACCAGAGACATAAACGTGTGGACAGAGGATTCAGTGCACTGCCTCCAGGAATGCTTTAACTGTACAGACTGGGAGGTGTTCATGCTAGACTGTGGAGACGATCTGGACTCTTTAGTGGACGTGACATGCTCATACATGGCTTTCTGCAGAGACATGATCGTTCCACGTAAACGTGTCAAAATATATCCCAACAACAAGCCATGGGATACAAAATCAGTTAAATCCTGCTTACAGAGGAAAGCACTTGCCTTTAAACAGGGGTCTGTTTCTGAGCTGCAGGTTGCCACAAAAGAGCTGAAGGCCCAAATTTTAAGAGCAAAACAGAATTATAAATCAGAGTTGGAAAGCAAGATGGCAACAAACAAGCTTGGATCAGCCTGGGTCAGTATGAAAACTATTGCAGGCCTTCAGAGCACAGAGCGCAGTAATCGGGTGTTTTTAGATGGTTTTAATTCAGACACAGAGCTGGCTAATGTTCTTAATTGTTTTTATGGTCGTTTTGATTCCTTTGATTTTAGCACAGAAACCCAAGATTTGAAACAGAGACTCAAAGACAATCAGCACTTTAATATTGAGGTGCAGGATGTTAAAAGGGTGTTCTGTGCTGTAAAAGTGAAGAAAAGTCAGGGCCCTGATAATATATGTGGGCGCTTGGGAAAGTCCTGTGCACATGAACTGAGTCCTGTGTTTCACTACATTTTCAATAAGTCCTTACAGACACATGTTCCTAAGATCTGGAAAGATGCTGTGGTTGTCCCTGTTCCAAAATCCAGCTGTCCTAAAACGGTAAATGATTTTAGACCAGTTGCTCTGACTTCAATTTTAATGAAAATTTTTGAAAAACTGGTCAGATTTGAGGTCCTAAAGCAGACTGAGCATGCATTGGATCCTTTGCAGTTTGCCTATAGGCCTCATAGAGGAGTGGAAGATGCCACTGTCACTCTGTTTAACATGTGTTTTAAACATCTGGATTTTAATGGGACACACGCCAGACTTTTATTTGTGGACTTTTCTTCCACCTTTAATACAATCCAACCTCATATTTTAGTTGAAAGGCTCCTGCAACAATTTGATTTGAGTAGTAATCCGGTGGGTTGGATTCTGGATTTTTTTAACCAACAGGACACAGAGAGTAAGGGTCAATGGTACATTGTCTGACCAAAAGTGTTCTTCTACTGGCTCTCCTCAGGGGTGTGTGTTGTCACCACTACTCTTCATCCTGTACACAAACATGTGTTGGAGCAGACATGACAACAGACACATTATAAAGTATGCTGGTGATGCAGTTGTTGTCAGTCTCCTCCAGGATGGTGAGAGTGGCCACGGCCCAGTAGTTGATGATTTTGTTCACTGGTGTAAGGATTCCTACCTGCAGCTGAATATGACAAAAACTATCCATCCATCCATCCATCCATCTTCTACCACTTTTCCGGAGGTCCGGGTCGCGGATGCAGCAGTTCAAGCAGAGAAGCCCAGACTTCCCTCTCCCCAGCCACCTGCTCCAGCTCTTCAGAGGGGATACCAAGGCGTTCCCAGACCAGTTGGGAGACATAGTCTCTCCACCGAGTCCTGGGTCTGCCCCGGGGTCTCCTCCCAGTGGGACATGCCTGAAACACCTCAAGTGGGAGGCGTCCAGGAGGCATCCTAATCAGATGCCCGTACCACCTCAACTGACTCCTTTCAATGTGGAGGAGCAGCGGTACTACTCTGAGCCTCTCCCGGATGACTGAGCTCCTCACCCTATCTCTGAGGGTGAGTCCAGCAATCCTACGGAGAAAGCTCATTTCAGCTGCTTGTATCCGCGATCTCGTTCTTTCGGTCATTACCCAAAGCTCGTGACCATAGGTGAGAGTAGGAACGTAGATTGACTGGTAAATCGACAGCTTTGCCTTAGAACTAAGCTCCCTCTTCACCACAACAGACCGGTACAACGTCCGCATCACTGCAGATGCTGCTCCAATCCGTCTGTCGATCTCTCATTCCATTCTCCCCTCACTCGTGAACAAGACCCCAAGATACTTAAACTCCTCCACTTGGGGCAGGAGCCTGTCCCCAACCCGAAGAGGACAATCCACCTTTTTCCGGCTGAGGACCATGGACTCGGACTTGGAGGTGCTGATTTTCATCCCAGCCGCTTCACACTCAGCGGCAAACCGTCCCAGCAAGAGCTGTAGGTCATTGCTGGATGAAGCCAACAGGACAACATCATCTGCAAACAACAGAGATGAGATCCTGTGGTCACCAAGCATGACACCCTCCATTCCCTGGCTGCGCCTAGAAATCCTGTCCATAAAAATTATGAACAGGATCGGTGACAAAGGGCAGCCCTGGGGGAGTCCAACTCTCACTGGGAATGACTCTGACCGAGTGTTGGCAATACGAACCAAACTCTCACAATGGTCGTACAGAGACCGAATAGCTCGTAACAACAAGCCCGATACCCCATACTCCTGAAGCACCCCCCACAAAAATCCACGAGGGACGCGGTCAAATGCCTTCTCCAAGTCCACAAAACACATGTAAACTGGTTGGGCAAACTCCCACGAACCCTCGAGAATTCTCGAGAGGGTAAAGAGCTGGTCCGATGTGCCACGGCCAGGTCGAAAACCACATTGCTCCTCCTGAATCCGAGGTTCGACCAACGGCCGGACTCTCCTCTCCAGTACCTTGGCATAGACCTTCCCAGGGAGGCTGAGGAGTGTGATCCCTCTAAAGTTGGAGCACACCCTCTGGTTCCCTTTTTTAAAGAGAGGAACCACCACCCCGGTTTGCCATGCCAAAGGCACTGCCCCCGACCTCCACGCAATGTTGCAGAGGCGTGTCAACCATGACAACCCAACAACATCTAGGGCCTTGAGGTACTCAGGGCGAATCTCGTCCACCCCCGGGGCCCGGCCACCAAGGAGATTTTTAACCACCTTGGCAACCTCAGCCCCTGTAATAGGCGAATCATCCCCCTCGTCCCCAAACCCTGCTTCCACTGTGGAAGGCGTATCAGTGGGATTGAGGAGATCCTCGAAGTATTCCTTCCACCGCCCGACGATGTCCCCAGTCGAAGTCAACAGTGTCCCATCCGCACCATACACAGTGTGGACGGGGAGCTGCTTTCCCCTCCTGAGCCGCCGGACAGTTTGCCAGAATCTCTTTGAGGCCGACCGAAAGTCTTGTTCCATGGCTTCACCGAACTCCTCCCATACCCGGGTTTTTGCTTCAGCAACCACCCGAACTGCACTCCGCTTGGCCTGCCGGTACACCTCAGCTGCTTCGGGAGTCCCACAAGCCAACCAAGCTTGATAGGACTCCTTCTTCAGCTTAATGGCCCCCCTCACCACTGGTGTCCACCACTTGGTTCGGGGGTTGCCATCACGAGATGCACCGACCACCTTGCGGCCGCAGCTCTGGGCCGCTGCTTCAACAACAGAGGTGGAGAACATGGCCCATTCAGACTCCATGTCTCCAGACTCCCTCGGAATGTGGTTGAAGTTCTTCCGGAGGTGGGAGTTGAAGACCTCCCGGACAGGGGCCTCAGCCAGACGCTCCCAGCACACCCTCACTATACGTTTGGGTCTACCAGGTCTGAATGGCTTCCTCCCCTGCCATCGGATCCAACTCACCACCAGGTGGTGATCAGTTGACAGCTCTGCACCTCTCTTTACTCGGGTGTCCAAGACATACGGTCGCAGGTCTGATGATACAATAACAAAATCGATCATCGACCTGCGACCTAGGGTGTCCTGGTGCCAGGTGCACATATGGACACCCTTATGCTTGAACATGGTGTTCGTTATGGACAGACTGTGGTTAGCACAGAAGTCCAATAACTGAACACCACTCGGGTACCACTCCCCACTACACCACTCCCCCTCATGGATCGTCACCTTATCGTGGTGGGGGGGTTTGCGTGCCCCAGTGATCCCAGGAGCTATGTTGTCCGGGGCAATTTTCCTCTGATAGGGTCTCCCAAGACAAACTGGTCCTGGGTGAAGGGCCAGACTAAGAACGATCCAACAGACTCTCATGAATTGTATATCAAGGATTCAGTGTACCCCGCCCGGTATGGGGTTACCGGGGCCCCACCCTGGAGCCAGGCCTGGGGGAGGGGCTCGAAGGCTAGCGTCTGGTGGCCAGGTTTCCACCCATGGGACCCGGCCGGGCTCAGCCCGAAGGAGTTACATGGGTCCGCCCTCCAGTGGGCTCACCAACTGCAGGAGGGATCATGGGGGTCAAAAACTAAAACTAAAATATAACATATGACAAAAACTAAAGATATGATTATTGACTTTAGGAGGAAAACTCCCAGGAACAAAGTCACTGTACTAAAAGGCCAGACCACTGAATGTGTACAATCCTACAAATATCTTGGGACAATTATTGATAGTAATTTAAACTTTGAAGAGAACTGTGAAAGGGTGTGCAAAAAGGGTCAGCAACATTTGCATTATTTAATGAAACTTGTACACTTCCAAAGTGACTGAACCATAATGACAATGTTTTATTGGGCTTTTATTGAATCTGTTTTATCCTTTTCTTTAGTGTCATGGTTTGGTCAGACAAAACTGAAACAGAGGAAATCCTTGGATCAGGTTGTTAGATGGTCCAGTCGCTTGCTTGGTGAGTTACAGCTGAGCCTGACATCCCTGTACACCAGACAGGTACAGAGGATTGCTATCTCCATTTTAAATGATGACTCCCACCCTTTGCACTGCCACTTTCTGTCACAACTCGCCACTCTCAGGCATCCATCTCAGCTGCGCGCACACCTGCGCCTCGTCAGTGATGGGCTATTTATTCCACTCCACCCTGAGCATCGGTCTGGAGCTGTCTGTTCTACTACGCGCTCAAACCCTCAGCAGGATTGTCTCTTCCATCCTGCCACTCTTCGCTACTACACGTAAGCTGTTTATCACTTACCTGTCTATCAGCCTTCCCCTGTGCACAGGTGGATTCCCTGGCGACGGATTCTCCCATCTTCGCCATCTCCTTCTCCCGCATCTCCACGCCTCGTCGTGTGCGCAGCAGGGTGCTGTCTCCCAGGCCAAAGATCCTAGCCAACGCCAGCCACCTTCCCTTCTGCAAGTAAGCATCACTCTGCATTACTTCCCCGTGTAGTTTAGCCCAGCTAACTTCCCTGTCTCTGTGTCTCCCATAGGGTTGCCTGGCTGCACGCCGTGCTGCTCTGTTCCCGACTCTCATTGTCCACCCACAATCCACATACATATCTCATACATGCATCCAAACATCCCTTACTGTTGAATAAAGCTATCAAATCTTACCTGAGCCTGCATGCGTGTTTCCTGGGGTGAGTAATATGTCACTTTCAGCTTCTTCCCTCCAGACGGAGGTTTGCTGTCCCAAAAAGTAAAACCCAGCGCTACAAAAACAGCTTTGTTCCTGCTGCCGTTAAAGAGTTGAACAAGATGTAACAATATATTGCACATAATTTAGTTACCTATTTATTAATTTGATTTTATATTTACTTATTTTTGTAGTTTTTTTTTATTGGGGTTCCAAATCTTTTATTGGGTTTTAGACTTTTGAGTTTTTAACCTCTTTACTAGTCTTTAACTTTTTTAATATGACCCTTCTCTCTTATCTCCTTGTTTTTTCTCTTATCTCTTTGTCCTATGTCCTGATTGGTGGAGCCTTGAGTACTTTTATCATGTTTATAGTCAGCTTCATGTGTGCCTGTGTTTGTGTTTGTGTTCATGTTGAATGTAATTGTGGTTTGTAAATATGGATGTCATCTGACTGCAAAACAAATCTACCTATGGGTACAAATAAAGTAACCTGAACCTGATAAGTCTAGTGTTTTATTGTCTCTGGTGTGGCACGTGACATACTGGGTAAAAGTGGGCAGAATGGAGGACAGTGAGGTATGGTTGAAATCACAGATGAGGAGGAGAGCATTTGGGTGTTGTGTCTGCAGCCTGCTTGTGACTGAGTGGATGATGTCACACGCTGCCTCAGCGCTCGCACGGGGGGTACATACGTAACAATGCTGACGGCATGTGAAAATTCCCTGGGGAGGTATGCCGGTTGCATGCTAACAGCTAGCAGCTCAATGTCCTTGCTGCAGTGTTGTTCTTTAATCGTGAGTGCCCAGGATTACACCATCTGTCATTCACATACATTATCAGCCCCCCACTTCTGCTGTTCTTGCTGTCTGCTGTCCAATCTTCCCGTATTGCGTGGAAACCTTCCAGATCAATGTTAGCATCTGTTGCTAGTTCTGTTAGCCACATTTCAGTAAACAATATAATGCTTATCTCTCTGAAGATGCTCTCATACTGGGACGTAGCCGCCAGTTCATCCATCTTGTTAAGCAGCGATCTCACATTTCCCATAATAATGGATGGAAGGATGGGTCTGTACCTTGTTTTCCTCTCGTGTCGCCTCACTTCAGCTTGACATCCACATCGTTTTTGCTTGATTTCTCTTGGTATATCGAGTTTTTGTGTTACCACAGCGGGGCAGCCCAGTGCTAACAGCTGGCTCCTACTGTAAACAATCCCTCCTCCGCTCACTGGGTTGGGAGTCATTGGCGATATGAGCCGAAAGTTGGTTAATATCAACTCTAGTGCAGCGATCTATGTGTCCTTGGTGTCTGTGATGGATATGGGGTCACAGGATCAGAAAGTTGTGGCAAGAAAAAAGACAGATAGTAAATAAAAAATGAGAAAGAAACTCAGAATTGAGCCGTTGCTGCAAAAAGGCAGCCGACTCATGTGGCACCGGATGTCATGGCCGCCAATCATGGCACCTGTGCATGCACCTGCCTGTCATCTCCTGCGGCCTTATTTATTCCATCAAGACCAGTGCTGGGCGTGGAGTCATCTGATTCTCTATGCTGAATCCAGTTACGCCTGCCTCTGTGCTTCCCAGCACTCAACTCTCCAGCCTTAGGCTTCCTAGCCCTGCTGACCCTCGTCTGGGCCGGTTCCACCCGGGCCAACTACCAAGTAAGCCTACTTGCTTCTCACCCTGTCCAATTCCCCTGTGCACAGGCGGAGATCCGCGGCGGCGGTCCTCCTTCTCCCTCCAGGCGGCGGACTCATCCTCTCACCTCCAGCTAGCCAACCCGGCAGACACTGTCTCCCTGGCTGCAGCTTTGGCACTACCTGTGCTTCTCCAACATCTCCTGACAGTAAGCGCTGTAACATCTGTAGTGCTGCATAGGTTGAATTGTAAACTAACGGCCCTTGTCTCATTACAGGGTTGCCAGGTCGTACGGTGCTCTGTCGGCCCCAGCTGGAGATTATGGATCGCACTACACAGCATTACACCTCATATCTTGCACTCACGCACCCATTCACTCACGTTTACAATAAAAGTACGTTAATTGTATTTACCCTGAGTCGTGTCTGTTCTGTGGGTCACCTGAACCATGTCACCGGAAGTATGTAAGACTAGCAAATTTCAATACCCATCATGATTAAAATTTGTATTATTTTGAAACCAATAATGATGGGGGCTCTAAACCATAAATTTTGTGATGCATTACTCCCCTAATCAATAATACAATACAAAAAATAATGGCCACCACTTGTATGGGCTTGGTACAGTGTTGATTTACACAGGGTCTTGGTAGATGGTTTAGGCTTCCTCACAACCAGGTCCTGAACAGGTTCTGCACACATGCCCTGAAATCATACACACATCAACCATGACATCAATGTTTTCTTACAAAATATTAAATGATTGTAATTTTTTAAAATACAAAATATTGCATTAAATTACCTTTGTCCATGGTTGATGCCATGTTTCCAAAGTGCTTGTGCAGGCCACAGCTGATGGAACTGCCTTCACCTGCGTCATGCTGTAATGGACACTCTGAAACAGCAAGGCAATAAGGTGGCTGCACAGGACTTTGCTGGCAGCACAAGTGCATGATGTTCTTTTCAGCTGAATTGGATCTGTGCCAGTTTGCAAAACAATCTAGGATAAAGACATAAATGTCACTCACAATTTTTAAATGGTGAAAATAAATTAACCAGCCATTTTGGATGGAAAAAATAAACATAAAATTAACCAAACATGAATATATGAATGGCATTTCAGAACACCAATGTCATGAGCCGAGCACTGGAGGTTTCCGTCAGGGTCGGTCTCATGGGTTTTTCCTTATATTCATATATTTGTTGTATTTTGTGCTTTTTGGATTTTTGTCACTCGTGTACTGTTTGCTGTTTTCCTGTTTATGTTTCAGTTTTGTTACACTTTTATTCTGTATTAATTTATATGTATATTTTAGTCTGCTTTGGTTGATATTTTATTCTTTACATCTTTACTGTTGCTCTTTCGCTGGTTGACAGCTGTCAGTGGTATGGTGCTCTGTGTGGGCATTGCCCTGTCAGCTGTCAGCTTCGGCTTCGCTCCCCTCTCACTGCTTCCAGCTGGTCCTGATTATGTATCATTGTTTCCTCCTGCCCGCTCATGTGACCCACACCTGTCATTGATTATGTAAATTGTTTTTTTTACCCTATTTAAGGGAAGTTATGTTCATTTCTGGTCGCCGTTGTCTTGTTGAAGTTTCTCTTTGTCTCCACCAGAGCTCTGTTCCTGCTCTGGTGCGCTATGTTTGTAAGTTTACCCATTTGTTTGTATTTTCCATTAGAGCAGTGTTGGACTTTATGTTTGTTGTTTTCTTCAATAAATTGCCCAAACTCACAGTTCAGCGCATGGGTCTCACCTTTCTGCCCCAACGGGCAATTCATGACAACCAAAGTCCAACTTCATTTTGAGTCAGAGTAAATCTGCAACAGCAGTAACATTTAAACCCCTTACACTCAACACAGCAGCTTCAGCATAAGTATGGTATTGAAAGTTATACATCTACCATAAACATTTTAATATTTTAACTATGACCAAATATCAGTTGTTTCAAATTGTTGGGTGTGTAATAAATACAGCTGATAAATGACTAATAGAAATATCTCAAATAAAAAAGTGGAAGGGTTTACAAAAACTTAACATTTAGTCCATACCCAATTATAAAAACCTGTAATGAGTGCAGGACTTCTCTCTTCCTCATCGACCGGTGACACCTGCATCTGATTACAACCTCCCTGTTTACAACATTAGAAAGTGACATAAAAGTACAGTCATCATAAATAAGACTTTTTTAAAAGGGCTGAATGTATTGTAACGTGCTGCTCGACATGGCGACGTCCCACCGGGAGATTCGAACTCACGCCTCCCGCTCCGGAATCCCGCACCCTACCTGTGTCGCCAATAGGGTCAACCCACTTGGCAAGCCAAGTAGGGTGCTCATATTGAGTTCGCTACACTACTCCCCTCTGGTTCTCGACATCGTCCCGATGTCAGCGCCCCATTACTGCTTTGGACAGGAGATCCCACTTCTGACACCAATGTAACGTGCTGCTCGACATGGCGACGTCCCACCGGGGGATTCGAACTCACGCCTCCCGCTCCGGAGTCCCGCACCCTACCTGTGTCGCCAGTAGGGTCAACCCACTTGGCAAGCCAAGTAGGGTGCTCATATTGAGTTCGCTACAGTATATTCTGTTGAATACAGTCACATCAAAACAAATGTCAAAGTCAAGACAGTGAGCTAAGATGAGCAGATACTAGCTAGTGCTAAACCAGCATAGCATTACTGTAAATCAGGGGTCACCAACGCGGTGCCCGCGGGCACCATGTCGCCCACAGGGACCACATGAGTCGCCCGCAGGCCTGTTCTAAAAATAGCACAACTCGCAAGTGAGCTGCGTCTAAGATGTAATTTTTTCTGCCGCTGTTTTTTAAAATCACACTTGCATTTATATAGCTTTTAAAATGACAATGTCTTAAAAATAAAAAAAAATGAAAATATGTTTATTATACGTAAAGTTAAGGTGAATCTGACCTAGTTCAAAGGTCAGTATTGTGCGCATGACAAAACCTTCGCGCTTGTGGAGCGTAAGCTAGCGGGCGGTGAAGATGGTGAGCGCAGTGCAGTTTCCTAGGCCAAAAACATGGCAAAAAAAGACAGAAAATTTATCATTTTCAAAGTGAGCGGGAGGAAGAGTTCTTTTTTACTACCGTGAAAGGAAGCTGCGTGTGTTTCATTTGCGGGGCGACAGCGAAGCGCCACGGAGCGACATTTCACTACCCACTCTTTTTTTTTTTGACTTATCTTGTACCCGTAGGTGGATTTGTTCTGCAGTCCGGTGACAAGCCACCAGCTGCCGGTGGCTGCGTAAACGCCCCTTAACTCCCTAACCTGCATGTTTTTTGCATGAAAAACCAGAACATGCAAACTCCACACAGATCACTGTTGGCCGGGGGCAGGGATCAAACCCACGATCCCCGCGATCCCCCGGCCGAGGGTAAACTGCTGCCGCGGTGCTAACCACTGCTCCACCGTGCATATAAGCACTCTCAGCGCTGTTTAGCTTCTTCTCATGAAAGGACAGTGCTGGTTATTACTCCAGCATGATTCTTGGCAAGAACTGTATGGATATAATTCCAGTGAAGAAGAACACACAAAAGTGTGTTTATTAAATGTAACAGATTTTGAGCAGAATTGCAGCAGATTTGTTCAGTTAAAAATGTGATAAGATTTATTTAATATGAAAGTTGATTTTTCTTAAATGTTGCATAACTTTTTCAAACATGGTTCAACATAGTTCATGAATTAAAAGGGTTTAGTTTTTTATGATTAAAAGGGACTGGTGAAAACTGGACATTTTTTTTATGAAATGTAGAAGTGATCATCTGAACAATTGCTGAGATTAATAAAAATAAAGTGTTGAATATTGATCTTGTCTGTTACCCACTCTGTTATTGATAATTATATATATATATATACAGTATATATATATATACAATTTGTTATTTTAGAGGAGTGTGTCAAGCTGGTGCCCTTCACATGACTCGATACCCATGAAGTAGCTCTTGGTTTCAAAAAGGTTGGTGACCCCTGCTGTAAGTCCACTTACCCTCATAGTTGTAGATAAAATTTTCAAATGAAAAACTTGTATCCTCAGTCTAGTTTGGGGTGCACAACAGGAGGAATGTTGTTCAACCAAACGGACCACAGCTGCAGATAACAATTTTGGTAAATTGTTCAGTGAACTTGTAAATTCCAGGACACTGTGGTGTTGGGGTTTGACACCTTTATTGTGAAGTGTGGTGTAGTGGCAGGCACTTCCTGTTCTGCCACTGCACCACCCTATAAATAGCAGAGGGGATCCATTACACGGTTTCTTTGACCGGTGCCCTCTGCCTGGTGTCTACCGTGTGTCTGTTCTATAAATATCGTTCAATAAAGCTGAGTTTGTCCAGTCACCTGGCCTCATCCTTTCAGAGGTATTTTATATACATAACATTTGGTGATCGAGGATTAATTAATGGAGGCATGTATTACATCACTTCGCCCCTTCCTCAAGCTCGTGGGGGAGCCACCCGTTCCGTGGTCGAGCTAGTTTGAAACTTCCCAGACCTACATCACTGCCCTTGACCTGGGTAAACTCGACAAGTTAAGAGCACGTGTGCTGCTTGTTTACAACCTCGGGATTGAGGGCCAGCATGTCCTGCACTTACTCAGAGCTTCAGACTCTTTTAAGGATGTTGTTGAGCTGCTGGGAAGCCACTTTTATGCCCCAGATAGTGTGACTGTCCGGAGGATTCGCTTTTGGCAGTGTCATCAACGAATGGGTGACCCTACACACCAGTTTGTCACTGACTTGAAGCAGTTAGCTAGCGAGTGTTGTTTAGGGCCACTTGAGGATGAATTGATATGTGACCAGCTTGTGGAGCACACAAGTACTGCCACTATACAGGCTAGGCTACTCACAGCGCCGAGTGACCTAACGTTAGCCAGGGCTGTCAAGCTAGCTCTCTAGTTGTAGACTGCAGACAAGCTAGCTTCAGAGCTAAATTGGTGCCAGTCACAATGGTTGCTGGAGCCTCCCACCGTGGCATTAGTAGCGGATTTGGATGGCGAGGATAGCTTGGATGATGATACTATGAAAGCCAATGCTGCCAGCAGAAGGTCTGCCCTGGGAAAACACCCTTTACAGGGGTTGTGGGTCTGTGAAACACCAAACAAGGCTAAGGACTGCCCGGCTAGAGGGAAGCGTTGTAGCAGATGTGGACGCTTGAACCATTATGCTAGAGTGTGCCGTGTATCTGAACCAGAGAGCCCATGGAAGAAATCATTCCGTCCGCCCCCAACAACCATCCATACAGTGTCCCCCAGTACCAATGGGTACATTTTTTGTGCAGTGGAACTGGACGGTGGGGAGATACTGCTGCTGCTCGACACGGGGGCGGAGGGGGTCATTGCTGAATTGGGCCACGGTGAGGAAGTTTTTTTTTCCCCACTGTAGAGTAAGAGGTAACCCAGCGCCACTTTATGGTTATGGTGGTGGCAGGCTATGCACAGTTAGAACGTTGGAGTTAACTGCTTGGTACAAGTCTGCAACGATGGCTGACTTCATGTTCCACATGATGGCCCAATGCGACAACATCATGGGCTGTGAGTTGCTCTGTGGACTGGGTTTCGCCATTAAAGACGACGCTGGAGAAGAATGGTGGGGTTGTGGCAAGTGGAACCCTCCAGTTCCGGTGGTCGATGATGATGTTGTGTGGGATGAAGGACTAATGGACACCACAGCAGTCAAGCAGGACCAGCCTCACTTACTGTAGGTTTGGCGCAGGAGGGTCTCCATGCTGGTGCTCAGAAAATGGTAGAGAGGGGTACTGAGCATGACGGCAAGGCACCTGTGATGGCAAGTGATGCCGATGTGCTAGTCCCAGGTTTCTCTGGAGCTTGGCCACAGGGGGATGGAGGATCTGCAGCTACGACGATGACAGCTACAAAGGCTTCAGAAGAGGACGGAGCCAGACCGACTAGCACGGGAAAATCGTGTGCTAAGCAGCACCAACACAGGCCGAGCCAAGCCCCTCTTAGGGTTATGGACTTGGTCCGGGTTCGAGGAGAGGAACGTCCACAGCGAAGATGGGCCAGATGACAGCCAGTGAAACATCAGAAGTGTGTGTGCATAGTGGCTAAACTGGGTGCAGCATACTTCCAGCTGTCTGACGGCTCAGCGAGGCACGCCAATCAGCTTAGGCGTGTCTGGTAAGAGGCTTCTGGTGATGGGGCTGGACGAGAGTGGGAGTCGATGGTGAAGAGGAGAGGCGCTTTCGTCTGGAAGATCAGCCATTGTCCCGGGGGACTGATGCTTCCAGGGGCGCGTCTGCTGAGGGGCTGCCCTTGGCCCCCCATGCTGGTTCTGCTCTTCCTGCCCAAGGGACAGTGCTGTAAATTGTGTGTATATTAGTTCTGATGTTCATATGGTTATGTATTTTGTAAAATGGGATTGTTTTGTATATTTTATTAGTTTAGGAACAAGGCAATAATTTTAGTTTACTAATGGGCTTTTCTTTAATTTAGCAGGTGGCAGAATAATCCACCATGCTGTGTGGGCAGGACGGTAGTCCACCCATCCGCCCTATTTTAGGTCCTGTTGTATGAATGAGTTTGTCATGCGGTGACCCTCGCGGATCACCATAAGACGCCAAGAGTCCACCGGTGAGTTTTGCAATGATGGTAATTTATTAACAAAACGAGACAAGACACAAGGCTATGAGCCACTAAGGGCAAAAACACACACTAAGTGATACAAGGGCTCGTAGGGCTAACCCCAGCCACTACAAGCTAAACTATGACATGACAAGAAAGAACATGAACCTGACATGAAGGTCTAACGAGGCCTCACGAGGATTGTTTGATGATACTCATGCAATCTAACTGCCGTCAGTGCCCGCCTTATAAAGGCGAACACTAATGAGCAGTGATGACAGACAGCTGACCGGTTTTGACAGCCGGAAACCCCACTGAGCGTCTTCACAGTAAGAGCCCGGTGAAGCCAGAATATAACCCACAGCTGTCAAAGCCGGCAGCGAATATACATAGCCCGAGCGCAGACAGGACCGGCGCTCGGGTCGTAACAGAGTTAGGCCATTTAGAGACATCAGTTTTCATTTTGTTAGTGCGTGATTCTGGTCCCAAATTGGGGAGGGTTTTATTTGAATGAGTGCTTTTGGACTTTTCTAAGGGTGGGGGGGCGGTGTTGGGGTTTGACACCTTTATTGTGAAGTGCGGTGTAGTGGTGTGCGCTTACTGTTCCGCCACTGTACTGCCCTATAAATACAGACGTGGACAAAATTGTTGGTACCCTTCTGTTAATGAAAGAAAAACCCACAATGGTCACAGAAATAACTTGAATCTGACAAAAGTGGTAATACATAAAAATTCTATGAAAATTAACCAATGAAAATCAGAAAATGCTTTTCAATTGTGGTTCAACAGAATTATTTTAAAAAACAAACTCGTGAAACAGGCCTGGACAAAAATGATGGTACCCTTAACATTTTGTTGCACAACCTTTTATTTTATTTTATTTGTTTATTTGTCAGGGACAGTGCAATAAACAGACAAAAAAGAAGATCTGATGTGTTGCACAGAGAGTGTATAGCACTAAGCTAGTTTGCAACTCTTGTCCCTGGATGGGCTTTAGAGAAAAGAAACAGATAAAAAGAGAAAAAGATGAAGAAAAAACAAAATGAAAACGGTATAAACATTATCCACATACATCAATGCAAACAAAATTATAAATACACAATATAAAAACCTGATTCACATTTGCCTGTTATAGTAAAATGCCTGTTACACATTTGCCGTCCCTTCATTCACTCACACCCTGCAGACAGTCATTTCATACATGGGTACATTCTTGTTTACTTTTCAGCCAGTTTTTAACCTTTGTAGTAAATGTTTTAAAATCTGTTCTTATTTTGATTTCATTTGGCATTGTGTTCCAGATATGACTGCCCTTTATAGAAAAAGCTGTTTGTCCAAATGTGGTTCTGCGGTGGGATATTTTACAGTTATTGTTAACAGAACTCCTGGTGGCTCTGCTGCTGTCCTGTCTTTGGATGAATCCAGCAAGTGGCTCTGGCGCTGATTTATGGAAACATATGAAAATTAATTTCAGAAAACAAAGGTCAATGAAACTCTCAAAACTCAGTAGATTATATTTTTTTAGAATATAACAATGATGCCACCTAATGGGCTTTTTATCCAGAATTTTTAGAGTTTGATTATATAATGAACCTATATGTTTTATTGTAGAAGGAGCTGCTTGAGCCCAAACTGTCAGACAGTATGATATATGCGAAAAAAACATAGAATGCATATACAGTATGGCTGCTTGGTGTGGTATGTAATGTCTAATTAATTTAAAGCAATTCAAATTTTTTTTTTACTGTTTTAGAAATCTTCTTTGTGTGAAGATTAAATTTGAGTTGAGGATCTAGTACAATGCCAAGGTATTTGAATTCTGTAACTGAACTGATATCTTGATCATGTATATTAACTTTAAAATGTTGCAAGTTACATTTTTTGATTGAAAAGCACATTGAAACTGTTTTCTGAAGGTTCAGCAGTAGATGGTTCTGAATGAGCCACTCTTGGACATCAACCATGCTTGAAGACAGGACGTCTGCAGCCTGAGCTGGAGTCTTAGCAGCTGTGTAAACTGCATCATCTGCATAAAGTTGACATGTTGCAGCTGAGCAGTGTAATGGCAGGTCATTAATAAAAATGCTGAAAAGTAAAGGACCAAGAATGGACCCTTGTGGGATACCCATACAATTATTTAAAAGGAAGGATTTATCCTGGTGAACTTTTACACACTGTTCTCTGTTCTGAAGATAAGATGCAAACCATTTTATTGTATTGGGAGAAAAGTTAAAAGATACCATTTTGGATAAAAGCAAGCTGTGGTTTACAGTATCAAAAGTCTTTTTGAGATCCCGAAAAACAGCTCCCACCACATTACCCCTGTCCAAGGACTGTCTGACATTTTCAATAAGGCAGCAGTTTGCTGTTTCTGTTGAGTATCGTGGTCTAAAACCAAATTGGTGTGGATGAAGAAGTTGACCGTCTTGTAGATAGTCTATCAGCTGTGTAGCTACAACTTTTTCAAGAACCTTAGACAGGACTGGTAAAATAGAGATTGGGCGGTAATTACATATATCGTCTTTACTACCCGATTTAAAAACTGGTATGACGACAGCTTTTTTCCAGCCAGATGGAAATGTACAGGACCTAATGGAGAGATTAATGAGATGAGTCAGTGGTTTGATTAATATTTTGCTGTGCGTTTTGAGAAAGGAAGTGCTCATATTGTAGATATCATTAGTTTTTGAGTTTGACAGTGTTTTAACAATGCCAGCAATTAAATCTTCATTTACCTCATTAATGTGAAAAGAAACTGTTGAGAGTATTGGTTTAGTATTGTTGAGCACATTTGGCAGCACAAAGTTTTTTGTTAATTCTTCCACTGACTCCACAAAATATAAAATAAATTTATTTGCCAATGTAGCATTATCACTGATAGTTTTGCCATTAATTCTAAGTTCCTTTACCCCCTTCTGACCATTTTTTTTGTTGGTTAAGTTGAGGCAATCACTGCAATCAAACGATTTCTGTAACTGTCAGTGAGACTTCTGCACCTCTCAGCAGGTATTTTGGCCCACTCCTCATGAACAAACTGCTCCAGTTGTCTCAGGTTTTAAGGGTGCCTTCTCCAGACGGCATGTTTCAGCTCCTTCCACAGATGTTCAATAGGATTTAGATCAGTGCTCATAGAAGGCCACTTTAGAATAGTCCAATGTTTCGCTCTTAGCCATTCTTGGGTGTTTTTAGCTGTGTGTTTTGGGTCATTATCCTGTTGCAAGACCCATGACCTGTGACCCAGACCAAGCTGTCTGACACTGGGCAGCACATTTCTCTCTAGAATACCTTGATAGTCTTGAGATTTCATTGTACCCTGCACAGATTCAAGACACCCTGTGCCAGATGCAGCAAAGCAGCCCCAGAACATAACAGAACCTCCTCCATGTTTCACAGTAGGGACAGTGTTCTTTTCTTGGTATGCTTCATTTTTGCATCTGTGAACATAGAGCTGATGTGCCTTGCCAAAATGTTCCAGTTTTGTCTCGTCTGTCCATCGGACATTCTCCCAGAAGCTTTGCGGCTTGTCACCATGCAGTTTGGCAAATTCCAGTCTGGCTTTTTTATCATTTGTTTTCAACAGTTGTGTCCTCCTTGGTCATCTCCCATCAAGTCCACTTTGGCTCAAACAATGACGGATGGTGCGATCTGACACTGATGTACCTTGACCTTGGAGTTCACCATGAATTGTGTTTAGAGGCTATTCTGGGCTCTTTTGTTACCATTCGTATTATCCATCTCTTCCATTTTTCCTCCTGTAGCCACGTCCAGGGAGGTTGGCTACAGTCCCGTGGATCTTAAATTTCTGAATAATATGTGCAACTGTAGTCACAGGAACATCAAGCTGCTTGGAGATGGTCTTATAGCCTTTACCTTTAACATGCTTGTCTATAATTTTCTTTCTAATCTCCTGAGACAACTCTCTCCTTTGCTTCCTCTGGTCCATGTTTAGTGTGGTGCACACCATGTCAACAAACAGCATAGTGACTACTCGTCACCCTTTAAATAGGCAGACTGACTGATTACAAGTTTGTAGACACCTGTGATGTTAATTAGAGGACACATCTTGGTTGAACATGTCCCTATGGTCACATTATTTTCAGTCTTTTCTAGGGGTACCATCATTTTTGTCCAGGCCTGTTTCATGAGTTTGTTTTTTTTAAATAATTCTGTTGAACCACAATTGAAAAGCATCGTCTGATTTTCATTGGTTAATTTTCATAGAATTTTTATTTATTACCACTTTTGTCAGATTCAGGTTATTTCTGTGGGTTTTTCTTTCATTAACAGAGGGGTACCAACAATTTTGTCCACGTCTGTAGCAGAGGGCATCCATTACACAGTCTCTTTGACTGGTGCTCTCTTCCTGGTGCCTGCTGTGTGTCCGTTCTATAAACATCGTTCAATAAAGCTGAGTTTGTCCAGTCACCTGGCCTCATCCTTTCAGTGGTATTTTACATACATAATAGACACTACCTCCTTTCTCCATTTTAGCAGAAGTGGAGTAACACAACAAACGCTGTACTGGAAGTATGAAATGTGGGCGTGAAAAAGGCCTATAGTGACATAAGGGGAAGGGGGGGGTGGAGTTACTGCGGCTCAGTATTGCCAGATGGGAAATGAAGAAATATCATACTGTCATTTTTAAAATTATCATATTTTGACCAAAACTATCATATGTACTAAAATAGCTTGAAAAATCACAGGCTAGGACAGTGCATTTAAAAACAAAGCCATTCTACAGTGGGGCAAAAAAGTATTTAGTCAGCCACCAATTGTGCAAGTTCTCCCACTTAAAAGATGAGAGAGATCTCCAATTTTCATCATAGGTATACCTCAACTATGAGAGACAAAATGAGAAAAAAAAAATCCAGAAAATCACATTGAAGGATTTTTAAAGAATTTATTTTTAAATTATGGTGGAAAATAAGTATTTGGTCACCTACAAACAAGCAAGATTTCTGGCTCTCACAGACCTGTAACTTCTTCTTTAAGAGGCTCCTCTGTCCTCCACTCATTACCTGTATTAATGGCACCTGTTTGAACTCTTTATCAGTATAAAAGACACCTGTCCATAACCTCAAACAGTCAGACTCTAAACTCCATTATGGCCAAGACCAAAGAGCTGTCAAAGAACACCAGAAACAAAACTGTAGTCCTGCATCAGGCTGGGAAGACTGAATCTGCAATAAGTAAGCAGCTTGGTGTGAAGAAATCAACTGTGGGAGCAATTATTAGAAAATGGAAGACATACAAGACCACTGATAATCTCCCTTGATCTGGGGCTCCACGTAAGATCTCACCCTGTGGGGTCAAAATGATCACGAGAACGGTGAGCAAAAATTCCAGAACCACATGGGGGGATCTAGTGAATGACCTGCAGAGAGCTGGGACCAAAGTAACAAAGGCTACCATCAGTAACACACTACGTCACCAGGGACTCAAATCCTGCAGTGCCAGACGTGTCCCCCTGCTTAAGCCAGTACATGTCCAGGCCCGTCTGAAGTTTGCTGGAGAGCATTGGATGATCCAGAAGAGGATCGGGAGAATGTCATATAGTCAGATGAAACCAAAATAGAACTTTTTGGTAAAAACTCAACTTGTCGTGTTTGGAGGAGAAAGAATGCCGAGTTGCATCCAAAGAACACCATACCTACTGTGAAGCATGGCGGTGGAAACAACATGCTTTGGGGCTGTTTTTCTGCAAAGGGACCAGGACGACTGATCCGTGTAAAGGAAAGAATGAATGGGGCCGTGTATCGTGAGATTTTGAGTGAAAACCTCCTTCCATCAGCAAGGGCATTGAAGATGAAACGTGGCTGGGTCTTTCAGCATGACAATGATCCCAAACACACCGCCCGGGCAACGGAGGAGTGGCTTCGTAAGAAGCATTTCAAGGTCCTGGAGTGGCCTAGCCAGTCTCCAGATCTCAACCCCATAGAAAATCTTTGGAGGGAGTTGAAAGTCCGTGTTGCCTAGCGACAGCCCCAAAACATCACTGTTCTAGAAGTGATCTGCATGGAGGAATAGGCCAAAATACCAGCAACAGTGTGTGAAAACCTTGTGAAGACTTACAGAAAACGTTTGACCTCTGTCATTGCCAACAAAGGGTATATAACAAAGTATTGAGATGAACTTTTGTTATTGACCAAATACTTATTTTCCACCATAATTTGCAAATAAATTCTTTAAAAATCAGACAATGTGATTTTCTGGATTTTTTTTTTCTCATTTTGTCTCTCATAGGTGAGGTATACCTATGATGAAAATTGGAGACCTCTCTCATCTTTTAGAGGGAGAACGTGCACAATTGGTGGCTGACTAAATACTTTTTTGCCCCACTGTATATGTATGGAAGTGCAGTAACCTAAGGAATAAATGCAGAGGCTCGGCCATTTGAATTAAATAACTGCTGTATGCATTGTCACACACCCACCCATACAGTGAACTGCATGTTACATCTGTAAAATGAGTTTTAAGAGAACTTGGGATTATATACACAGTTGGCCATGCCCACCTGACGTCACCTTGTGGGTGGGCACGACATCACATACACACATATTCTCATACACAACATTTCCTCCCCCCCTTAGAAAATGAGAAATCCCACACACCATTGGAAACCTCCCAAATTTAGAACCCAAATCACGCACAAAGAACCTGGGGAACAATATACTATAACAAAATAA